>JBCNJP010000017.1:10054426-10172024 GCA_039602395.1 Deinandra increscens subsp. villosa
GAATTAGAGGTGTGGTGATTAACCTTTTAATCTCTCCCAAAGGGCTCTATTTATACACCCAAGGGGAAACCCTAGTCTATCTAGAAAGGGTAATTACGTCCATCAAGTAATACCAGATAGGGTCAAATACGTAATTGATTATTTAAGATAAATGATTAAAGGACATAAATAAGATTTATATATACATATATATATATATATATATATACGTAATATATATATATATTTAGATATATATAAATTATGTCTAACATAAGTAACATGGAAAGTTGGTAGCTACTTGTAACGGTATGGATTGCATGTGAGGTAAACATTAGGTGGAGGTATTACTATAGACTAGAGTCAATAGGTTTTGTGTATATGAAGTGGTTTCGGGGACGACCCCTCTTTAAAGATGTAGATTTGTAACATCACAAATCTTAAGGGCGCGTTTAGTTGTGGAAAACAAGGGGTGTTTTCCATTTCTGTTTTCTAAAAAAACAAGGAAAGCAGAAAACGCGTTCAAATTGTATTTTTTAGAAAACGTTTTCTAGGAAAACAGAAAATAGTGTTTTCTAAATTTCAACTAAAAATGGAAAACACATTTTTTTTAGTTTTCTGTTTTCTGTTTTCTGTTTTCTGTTTTCTGTTTTCTATTTTCGTTTTGCAAATATATACAAAAGAAAAGGGGCGTTCATTTTCTAGGGTTTATACGCACAGTCGTTCGACCTCTCCTCCGTTACCTCCGTCACCGTCTGCTCCACCGCATCGTCGACGGAAATCTAATGAAATGTAGAGATAGAAAACAAATAGAAAACAGTTGATTTGAACATGTTTTCTAGTTTTCTAATTTTGAAAATGAAAATTCCATCTTTCAAATTTGAACGCGTTTTCAAAAATTTTCATGTGTTTTCTAGAGATGGAAAACTCATTTCATTTTCTAGAAAACTAGAAATGAAAAACTAGAAAACATTTTCCACAACTAAACGCCCCCTAACATTTCCATTATATGTGAAGAGAAACTAAGTTGATATGTGTTTAATTATTTTGAATCATTATATGAATTGAAGAACCTTATGATATGTTTATGATATGTTTTGTTGACATAAACACTAAGCGAGAACCCATTCAATTTCACAGCCTTCTTGAAAACCAGATTGGGCTACTGTTTTACGTGGGCAGCAAAGGTTTTAGTACTTTATTAGAGTAATTCGTAGAACAAAAATTAAGTATTTTAGTTGGATGATTTTTAAAGGATAATTGTATGGTGAATTGGTGATAACATTCTATTTATCTGTTAGTATGATTGTATGATTGGTTAAATTTTTTTATGATTATACCTGGGCGTAGGACTAGTATAGGATTTATATTTTATTTGTGCTTGATTTTTCCAACTCTAAATGTAAATTCATCCACTCTATTACATGTAAATGATTAATTGTTATAAGAAAAGGAAGAATTAAATATGAATAAATAATGAAGTTGAGAAAAGGTAAATGGGTGGTTAAGGATATGGTACAATCCAGCCCATAAAATAAATTTCGGATCTCTATGCAAGAATCCATTCTATCTCACAGGGTACAATAACCAAAACTATTTATACAACCGGGTGAACCGAAACCCGATTTTATCTTGAAGGTGTTCTTGATGTTCTTAGAACGATGATCAAGATTCCTTCAAGCAAAAATATTTTAAAGAGAATTTTAAGCGAGTGAGGGGGGAGAGAGGAAGCAAGTGTATTGATTGGTGTATCAAACTTAGCTTATGAGTTGTAACACCCGTTACCCCTAATTCAGATTATTACGACTTTTGCGGAAGATAGGCCCATTTTTTTTTTAATTTCCCAACAAGGTTTTAAATTGAAACATACTTATAAACTCCATTGATATAAAAATACTTTAATTGACAACTTTCAATTAAAATTTCGGCATGACCTATTCGTAAGTTCGAGTATCCTTACGAAGGTCAACCTGTTTTATCAACATTACTCCAATCTCAATCACACATGGTCGAAACTAACCACGTGACTATAATTTCAAACAACTAAGAATAGATGGAGTTTAACTCCAAAACATGACATACTGGTTAACACGACCCATTAAGAAAACTACATGGTCAATGTGAGACCCTGTACTCCACCCTGTTGACCCGTTCCCAAGACTTGATTCCACGAGCCTTGACCCACCTATCTTTAGGTTGTACATCTTCCATTCCTTCACTCAGTTCAATCCACCACCAAGTCTTGTAAGGCTTGGTCCCAACACGTCCTTGTCATGTCAATCACCACCTACATGGTTCACACCAAATAAGTTAGCCAAGCTAAGTGAGAACCCAACATTTAAATTATCCATTCAGTACATATATTTATTCTATTGAACATGACTAGAATATGCTTCCATCCATGTCATCATTCAGTGTGCCTATTCGATTCAACACACGAGAATGAACAGATACCCGTAGTGGCTTGACACCACTCATATGGTATTTGATCCACCTGTTCAATACCAACAACAACATCGTCAGGTATAACAACTAGCATATCCAAATATGATTGACCCATCAAGGATTACCACCGGTCTACTAGGTACATCCACTTGAAATCCTGTTGAAGCTACAGGAAACACACCACACAATATTCCATTAGTTATACATTTTAACAAAGTATAATTCATAAACATCTCGCCCTCCTCAAGTACCACCAACTTACTTGAGTCACATGTTTAGGATAATATCCACAACTATAAATAGAAGCAATAAGGCATCGAAATACCTCATATTACCTCCTCCAAGTCACATACCACTTAGTAGGAAGATAAGGACTAAATTTCTAGGTCCTGCTCAACATCACAACAAAATACCACAAGATACAATCGATCTATGTTCATCACTAGTAGCCTACACGCCCCCATGCGTATGCTACCATGCTAGATGGCTCACCCAACTAGTTTTCTTACTAAGAACTAATACAATGTGTTTAGACGCTGGTAACTCATACCTACCATCTACACACACCAACATACATGACTACATAATCTTGTAATTATTTTAAACAAGGTAAGCATGTTTCACCCATATCGCCACCTTTAGAATAACATTGTCTGATCTTGCTTTACAACTTTATTAACTCGTTAGTAACTTATAATATCTATTATTAGCGAACCAAACCATATGTATCAACCCACATATCACCAACTTACCCAAACAATACCACTATTCCATGGTAAGTCTTTTAGCTCCCAAGAGTCCCTTTCCCCCTTTGGTCAGCTTATGGACATAACTATACATCATCCCCGACATTTTCGGTTTTTATCTCATCACTTTTTCATCTTTGATCATTACAGTCGTCAATGATATTTCAATTCAACTATTTTATTTCAACAACTTAAATCATGAAAATAAGAACTATACTTGAGTCAGGATAAACTTGACAATACGACACACTTTAAAATACAAGTTGAGTTACTCACCTTTGCAACATGTGATCTTATGGATTTGACTTTAAAACCTCCACCTTTGACTCCGTGAGCCAGCCCTTCGTTCAATCTTCATGCAAGTTAAATACTCAACATAGTGCTAACCTGCACCTCCACAAACCTTGCTTTACCTGAATTCAACTTGTACATCTGAAAGTTAGCATAAAACTTCCAACACACATAATTCAGGATCATTGTTTAACCAACCTTTTAAGATCAAAGTTTTCGTCAACCATGATCCTTAGTCAGTGAGCATACATGTATTTTAAACAGATACTTTATCACGCAACCGTATCAATTTATCAACTTCTAAAAGTCACGTACATGACATTAACTCCACTTTTATCACTTTTACTTTTAATCTTATGTATACAAGGTTATAAAATACCAAGTATTACTAAACCACATAATCCAATCTACATGATAATCTAGTGACTTAAAGCCTAACTAGATACATGTTCAATACCAACAACATTATCCACTCTTGGAAATAATGTCTCATCATCACTAACCACGTAAGATTAAGTTATCTATTATACTCTACTTATTTCATTCATAACAAAAGAATCAAATTAAACAAGTTTCATCATCAACAACCTCACTTATAACTCTAGTTTTAAAACTAGCATCCATTAAATTCATAACCAAGCTAACGCGTTAAAAACATTGTTATACATTAGCTAACTAGTATATCACACACATAATTTAGATGAAATTATGTAATTTCATCATCATCCACCTTCCAAGTCCTAACCCATGTTTATTCACAAGTTAGCAACATCAATATATAATGTTAGTCCATAACTAGCGTGCTTATCCACTCACACTATAACATTATAATATCTACAGATAATTTAACTCAAACTCAACCAACATCATAGGTTTAGGCCATGAATCACATGAACCCGAACCAAAATCTTTACATGCAAGTCTACACATAGCACAAAATTGGTTTAATCTCAATCATACAACAATTAGGAACTTTAAACCCTAAAAATTCGAGTTCAAGAAATCCCAATTGCATGTTAAATCGCACCTCATACTTCCAGCCCTAATTTTCGAGTTCTACCAACGCAAGATGGAAGGACTCACAGTTTTCATTCGGAAAGTAGATGAAGATGATGAATTCCAGCCGAAATCCCCCTAATTTCGCCCAAATCAGATTCGATTTGGGTCTCTCCACTCGATCTCTGGCCTGCGAACGTGAGAAGGGTCGAACCCCCCCCCCCAACTCACGACATTCTTCTCCCTGTTCTTTCTTTCTTTCTTTTTATTTTTCTTTTCTTTTTCTTTAAACATTCAATTTTCACATTTAGCCCCTATAATTTACATTCTACTAAACTTGAGGCTAAAGTTTATGTGTTTCTTGCATGACAACTTTAGTCCCTTAACTTTTATAAGTTAGGATAACCACAAAACATCAAAACTCCTTCCAAATGGTTACAACTACAATTATAATTATGTTATTTCATTAAATATTATTTTAAATGAAATAACCCACTTTGTGATGAATATATATTAATATATATATATATATATATATATAGGGTGAGGTTCATTGTAGACACTTTCGTATGTGAAATAGCTCTTTTTCACATGTGAAAGTTTCTAATTAATGAGAAAAAAGAAAAAAAGAAAAAAGAAAATTAATCACAACCATTAGATCAAGAGATCTAATGGTGAAAAAGGGTGTCTACCTGTCTACACTTATGGGGGTGTCTACAATGAACTTTTCACTATATATATATATATATATATATATATATATATATATATATATATCCTCATGAAATTCGGGTTGTTACATGAGTTCACTAACATACACTTGAAACACCCAAAATAGTAATGACACTCAAATTCATTAAACGTCTTCATGAATTCTTTTCTGTTATATTGACAAAAAACGATTGCGTGCAGGTCACCAACGCGCATACAAGCGCAACTTGCGTGCGCAACATGGAGGACCTGCGTAGCGTTCCAGTGGTATGCGCACCCAGACCAAGATCAAGTCACGCCATACACTATCAAAGCGTCACATTACGCCCGTCGCTCACGTCACGCGCACATGTGCGGGTTCGGGGCAAGGAATGTCTCCTACTAAAGAAAACAATCTTAGGAATAATCCCCACCTTATATGCCACTTTAAGTTTCATCCCCAACCAACATGGGATGAGTTTCAATTCTATACTTAGAATTTTTCTTTCTATTTTCGTAGCTTTCACAACATTAAACCTCAACTTTGAGCATCCATATCCCATTCATCTTAGCTTAGTTTTGGACGTGGTTTGATGCGTTGGAAAGCCCTCACGACTTACTATACAAAACCAGAAAATACAAGCTACATTAACCTCAGTTACATGTAGTTATTTATGATCGTTGGTAAAAACTCATTTTTACAACTTAGTGAAAAAACACATTTTTCACTATTTTCTGTGAAGATGTCTAACACAATATACCAACACCACCACCCTAAAAATAACACAATAATCAATGTTCTAAAACTTAGAATGAAACAAGAAATGGGAAATGCAGACATAAGTTCTACCATGAGTGGAGTGAGATTTCAAAGAATAAACCGGTACAATATAGTTCTTTTCCTTCCGTAGAGAATGATAAGATACGATTCCCACTTTAAAAAAGAAACTAGTAATACAATTCACCTCACGTTGTTTAAAAGGAAATATATATACCATTGTTGCAAATAATGGAGTGATGTTCCATCAATGTGTCAGATTCCTATATCCTAGTTTTCTATGGTGCCCCTAGCATTTAGTTCAAAAGATATATAATTGGTTCATTTACTCTGTATCTTGGAGCAACCGGCTCGATCCTTTATAACCTTAAGGTCATTGATTCAAGCCGTGAAAACAACCTCTTGCACAAAAGTAAAGGGTGAAGTTGCTTACATCGGCCCCCACCCTGTGCAAAACGGGTGTTAAATCAAACACTGAGTACGCATGTTCTTTGTTCATCTGGAACTAGTGTCCCGCATTAGTGAATCATGAATCGTGAATCATGAATCATGTGATATCTACGCATGCTACTAAACTTTATTCGCTCGTAATCAGCTTTCATTTATCAAGAAATCTCTTTATATTCGTATCTAGGCCTTCGGGAGTCGCTCATCTCGGATATACTTGTTTGGACTTGTCATGACATTGTGAGAAATCTATATATTTGTGTGATAATTATTTAATTATATATGATCTAGCTTGTGTCACATCTATTCGTACCCAACCTCTTTTGTGTCTAAAATGATGAAATTTAATACATTGCTTCAATAATTTCTGTCTCAGTCTGAAGATACATGGTGTATGTTAAGTGGGAAGTTAGTTCATTCCTTTTCATGCGAATTGGCAGACAATTGAAACATTAATTATTAAAGATATTGTTTATAACTTTATGGTAGAGTAAAAGATCGTTACAAAGACAATGAAAGTTTAGCTGGGTAGCTCAGCGTGTGAACAAGCCTCCAAAAAAACTACCGATTCGTCGGTTAAGCCTACCAAGTGTGTTTTCAGTGTCTGTTTTGGTGATTTGACCGCTCAAAATGTCTATTTTAGTGATTTTTGTTAGACTACGATAGGACATTAGTTGTAATTATCCAATACTATAAGAATATTAGTTGTAATTATGTCTGTAACGTGTAATTATAAATATAGAGGTGTGATTAATAAGAAGGTTCACGTTTTAAGCTAATCTATTTTAACAATAAAATATATTGGTCAATAGGTATGATCTTATAATAACAAATGACTTGCATGACCTTATGTCGGATGTGTCATCACTTTCTAAACCTATATTTTATCATCAAATATATATTCAAATAAATTTTTACCAGCATCGGTGTTAAGTGTATTAGTGGATATCACGTGACTAGACACAAAAGATCGATATAAGATCAATGTGAGATAAGACATTCTACACTCATAACAATATACAAAGGGAAAATCAAATAAATGCCCGCTTATTGTACAAGCAGATTGTGCCTTGGTTTTTTATCCATCAATGAAGCGCAATGTACAACTATTCAATGCTTGCTTTTGTATCTATCATTTTGAAAGAAGGTAGTTCACAGTGGTCATGGTTAGTTGGCCGTGCGCACATGCTGAGCTCTGATGAGCGGTTTGAATGTACACTTTATTTTATATAAATCACTCCCTGTAGACATCAAATTGTGTATAAAATATATTCTTTTAGTTGGTTTTAATAATTAATGTGTTAAAGTGAGAATGAGCTTAAATTGTGAGCTTAAGTTGAGTTCAAACCATCTAAAAATTAAGCGGCATAGTTATTTCTTTTTATAAATTGTTATGGGTTATTTATTTCAAGATTAGTGACTATTTTCAATGTCCATTTAAAATCGCAGGTGTAGCAAGGATATAATATACTACAAAATTGTGAGTTTGAATTAAATGGATGGAGTGCATGGCAATTGAAAACAAATAATCTTATGGATGCAAGATGGAGTTCATGTGCTTTATAAAAAGAAATAATGATGCAAAAGAATTAAATGGAGGAAGCTAGCTCACGTGCCATTCATGTGCTTGCAAATTAATACTATGTAATGAGAACACACGAAAAGCAGCAAACGAAAGTGAAGAATTCGAAATTGAGAAATTTGGATTTCATGAGCACGGGCGGTACGCCCAAACCGTAGCAAATTAGGGCGGTACGCCCACGGGCTAAGTCGGCAGATTTTTATTATTTTTATTTTCTAAACCTATTTAAAGGATGTTTAAGATCTAGTTTGAACCCTAATCATCCCCAGCCGTTTTTGGGGTGAGAATTACGAATTTGGAGTTTTGTTTAGAGATTCTTTGAAGCTTTCAATCATTCGGTAATCGTTTTTATGCAATTTTTAATATTGATCATGTTTGTTTCGTTAGCTATGTCCGGCTAATCCACCACTAACCGCTTTTGGTGATTGGTTGGTGGATTCGTTCTATGATTAATCTATTACTTGACTAGTTGTTCCGGAATACTTGCTACCGTTGAACACCCGCATGCGGAATTGTTTAATTAACTAGTAACCTAGGGTTTTAGTGGTCCACTGTTTATTGATCTAGCACTTTCTTGCGGCAGGACTAATCAGCCCATTAGGAACTTAGGTTATTAGGTCAAGGAAGCAATTGGGGGGCATGTCTATGTGTCACTAGTTAGTAATTAGGTTTTTCTAGATCGGTAGCCAACCAGGATCCAGAAGTGGTTAGATTTTGTCTCATTTGAATTCAATCAATTTTCTAGGTTAAAGTTAGTTAATTTGTTAGTTAATCAATCCCAACAATTCAAAACAGCCAAGTGGCAATCTTAGGTAATTTTAGGTTAATTAGTAATTTTAGTTAATTTAGTTATCAATTAATCAATTTCCACATATTCCCTTGGTTCGATAACCCTAACTTACCACTACTACAAATCAATTAGGTTGGGGATTTGAAACGGCCTGACAAACCGTTATCAAATTGGTGCCGTTGCCGGGGAATTAGTGCGCTTTTTGATTAGTTGATTTTTGTTTAATTTGCATTTTTGTTTTGTTTTTCAAAAAATCCAAAAAACCAAAAAATAGTGTTTTTATTCTAGTTATTAATTTCTGCAAAAAAAAAATAAAATAAAAAAAATAATAATAATTTTTGTCGATTTCCAGTTTGGGGCGGTACGCCTGGAAATCTTCATTCCTGGGCGGTACGCCTTGGTTCAATTTTCACAGAAAGTTTTCCAAATTTTGACCATCCAAGTTTCGATTTTTCTTGTTCTATTGCATTATTTACACCCCCTGGAACAGTGCTACGTAATTGATTTGCTCTTTTGTGACCGATTTTGCAGGTTTTAGGTGATTGTGCATGCATACGCGGCATTCCCGCAAGACCTCACCGTTGATTTACAATCCGGAAATTGAGAGAACAGCTCGGCAGAACCGAGCAGAGCATAAAAATAGAAGAGCAATGGAGGGCCAGAACCAACATCCCAACCCCAACCCGAATCTCAACCTCAACCCAAACCAAAACCAAAACCAAAATCCCGACCAAAACCCCAACCCAAATGCAAACCCCAATCCACATCAATACCAACCACAAAACCAACCCCAAAATGAGCCAGTAAACCCCGCCATGCCACAAGCTCAAGACCCAAACATTCCTCCGGGTCAACTTCCACCGTTTAGGGTGCACGAGCACAATTCCTTACCATCTCTTTCTCCTAAATCCTCATACCATGAGGAGGAAGGTTACCACTACCGGGTTAGGCAACCAAGTCCACCTCACCAACAACAACCACCCATATTCCGCCGAGTTCCACCACAAAATGCCAACCCACCCCACTTCCGACAAAATCCCGTGTACGAGGACCAAGATTGGCAAAGGCAAGAGGCGCAGTGGGAGCAAGATGGGTATGACCAAAATGAAGATGACGACGGATATGGGTATGGAGCGGAGCCATATGTTGAAGCTCCAAGGAATCGGGCACGAGCTCCACAGCAAAATTTTGCACCACAAGCGCCACGCGCCCCTTCCCCAAGAGGAGTACCACAATTCAATCAACACAATGGGGGAGCTCGCATTCAAGTGGAAGGTGGAGTCCCGAGACTTGTTGTGAACCCACCAGTTCAAGGGGTAGCTGCTCATTTCAAACCAGTAGTTGTTCCAAGTTCATCCGCGGTAGTAACCCCCATGGGAACAAACAGACGAGCTTTTGAGGTTCGACCTCAATACTTGAGTCATCTACCAGAATTTTACGGGAAGAGAACCGAAGAGCCTTACCATCATATACACACATTCGAGTCAACTTGCATCCCTATTGGTGCAACAGGGTTTACATCGGAAGACGTAAAGTTGATGCTTTTCCCATACACCCTTAAGGATCGGGCACGAAGATGGTTCGAGAGTTTACCCGCCGGTAGTATCTTCACTTGGGCTCAAATGCAAGAAGTGTTCCTTGAAGAATACTACCCCATGAGCAAAACGAGCGAGGTTAAAGAGGAGATCCGATCCTTCCAGCAACATTCTGGTGAACCATTCCATGAAGCTTTCAACCGTTTCAAGGATTTGTTGCGAAAATGTCCACATCATGGGATTGATACATGGGACCTCATCAAAACCTTTGCGGATGGCCTTTTCCCAGAAGACATCCGAGATTTGAACTCCATCAGCAATGGCACCTTCTTAACTAACACGGAAGAGGTTGATTGGGGGCACATGGAAAGATTGAGCGCCACATCCAAGAGGCTTGCTCAGAACGGAAGACGGTCGAGATCCGCATCGGTCAAATCCGTTGACTATGAGGCAGAAGAACGAATTGAGAAACTCCGTCAACAGACGCTCCTATTGGAGAAACAGGTAGCGCAAATGAAGTTGGGAGGAGCACCCGAGGAGGTAAGAGCGAGTGCACAAATTCCGGTGTGCACTAGTTGTGGCGATTTGGGCCATCTCGTTGATTCATGTTCCATCATGGTGCAGCGGAGTGAAGATGTCAACTATGTGCAAGGAGCCATGAACTCCAACGCCTACCATCCTAACCTTCGCAATCATCCAAATTTCAGGTATGGTAATGCTAATAATCAATTGAATCCTGACTTTCAAGGTTCCAATGTGCAGGGTGGAGCTCCAACGCAATATCAAGGCCTACAATCTGGGTATAATCAAGGGGGCTACCAACGGAACACCTACACTCCAGGTGGAAATCCGCCCCAAAGGAGCTACCAACAAGCTCAACCGAATCCGGAAGATGGGATGCAAGCGCAATTTGCCGCCTTGATGGAGAAAATGAACTCACTCGTAGATGGTCAAAAGCAGCTATTCGATGAGCAAAGACAGTTATCCGCCAGCCACAGACAGTTGACCGACAAAGTTCACGGGTTCGATAGGAGGTTCGAGCTTCAAGACAAGACCATGGGAGCAGTTCAGAAACAATTGGGTCAACTAGCTGCTGAAAATTCAAGAAGAGAGCCAGGTAAGTTGCCTAGTGATACTAACATTAACCCAGCTCACCAAGCTTCTACTTCAGGTGTCAAGAATGCCCGAGGAGTTCCTATTAGTGCAATCAACATGTTGGTAGATGATGATGCAAGTGATGCTGATGAAGAGTTCGAAGAGTTGAAGACACCATTGATTCCGGTTAAGATTGGAGAATTCTCAACCAACAAGGCATTGTTGGACTTTGGAGCATCGGTGAGTGTTCTTCCAAGTAGTATCTGTGAGCAATTTCAGTTGGGTGACGTGCAAGAGGTCAAGACAAAGGTGGTATTTGCGGATGGATCATCAAAGAAACCACGAGGTATGTTGAGGGGTGTAGTAGTTCAAGTCGGTGAATTTTACTATCCCGAGGACTTCTTGGTAATTGATTATGAGGATACGGGACATCAACCAAGGATCATACTTGGGAGACCATTCTTGTCCACCGCAAACACACAAATTGATTGCAGAGCAAACACATGTACCATGCAGTTTGGTAGCCGGGTATTATCTTTAAATTTATTTAATCATGTTTTTAAATATTCGGTTATTAATACTATTCCAAAATTGTTTGCTACTGACAAGTGTCCTCCTAGTAAAATAGAGGAGGATACAATGGAAGGTGATTTTGTGGTTGACAGGTTGCAAGTGGAGGTTGATGAACTCAAGTGTGGGGATACCGGTGACACGGTAGACGTTGATTCGGGGGAGCTGAAGGATGCTAAAAACGGGCACAAACCACGAGAGAAAGTGACGAGATCGAAGGCTCGGACTGGGGGTGAAGGAAAAACTGATATAAAAAATGAAGATGGTCGAGGTGCAGTGAAAATGAAGGATGAGGAAAATGGTGAAGTTAGTGGATGGATTCGAGATGGCAAGTTCGAATTTACAAAGAATCAGTTCACTGAGCTGAAAATTGGAGAGAATCATGTTTTTAAGCCTCCGTGAAAGGGAAGTACGGTCTGGCTGAAGACCTTAAAAACTTAGCGCTAACTGGGAGGCAACCCAGCGGTTTGTTTTTCTTTTCATTTTCGTGTGTGTTCGTAGTTTTTGTTAGATTTTACATTTTTGGTGTGTTTTCAGGAAATCGGGAAGCTCGGGAATCTAATTGTGTTGTTTACCGCGTTTCAGGTATGTTTTATAAAAAATGTTGCGGTAGAGACGTTTGGTGGTGCAAAACAAGTGTTTTTCCAAGAGATAAAAAAATTTTGAGTCCCCAAAAATTTTCAAAACTTTCTGCCAAAAATGGGTCTGGGCGGTACGCCTAGAATGTTACAATTCTGGGGGGTACGCCCTAAAATTAAAAAAAAAAAAAAAAAAAAAAAAACTGTTTTTAATTTCAGGGAGGTACGCCCAGAATGTTACAATTCTGGGAGGTACGCCCCAAAATTCACTGGAAAAAAAAATTCAAAAAAAATTCAAAAAAAAAATTCAAAAAAAAAAAAAAAGAAATTCAAAAATTCCAAAAAAAAAATCAAAACCCTTAAACGGGTCGGTTCTTCACAATCACCACTCATCACCGTCATTTCCAAACACCCCACCACCGCTGTCTCGTTCGCGCACACATTCATCACCTCCGATAAACTTTCCATCGAGATTTTTGGAATTCACGATCTAGCATGAGAGGGTGTTGGCACGACTTCCGAGGAGCTTTCACGATGATATCAGGGGAGTCTGTTCCAACTTGTTCTTTTTATTTATTTATTTAGTTAATTATTTTTCTTTTTATTTTTGCATTCTATTTTATCTTTATTTTTATTTTATTTTCACCATTCGTGTCTGTATATTCGTTATGTGCGTGTTTCCTATCACATTGAGGGCAATGTCGATCTTAAGTGTGGGGAGGGGGACAGGACGTCAGTTTTATTTTTAATTTTAGTAGTTTTTTTTTATTTTTAGGTAGTTGTGTTTATTTTGAAAAAAAAATTGAAAAACATCAAAAATCCAAAAAGATTTTGCAATTTTGAGTCATTTTTAGTTTTAAATGTTTGAGTCAAATCTGTTTTTGGAAAATTGCCGGTACATGGAAAATGATAGTACAATTGGGAATCGATTTTCAGAAATAAAATAAAAATAAAGAAAAGGGAAAAGTGGTAAGAAAAGGAGAGAATGAAAAGTATATCTAATTTGTGATGTGTCGGTAGGCCCAGCTGATTTAGTAAAGCTTAATTATCCCTTGGTGTTAATTTGTGTATAAATATGTAAATAATTCAGCTTGCTAGTGGGTTCCCATTTTAGAGGTTAGAGTGAGGTTGAAACTGATGATTAGGAGGAAAGAGACCTTTTTAGATTAGAGACTTATGTATCCTCAGAATAACCTGGCACGTTATGATCTTTTTGCGAAAGCAAATCCGAGAAATAACGGCGCCCCATTTTTCCATATTTGAGTATATTAGGTAATAAATTGGTTAATGAATTAGAGTGAAGGGACAGAATACTCACGTACGAACTAAGGATAGTATCCCGTGGTGAGTGCCTCTGATGATGTTCCGGATCTCGCGGGAAAAATACTCACGTATGATTTCGGGGGTAACACCTTGTGAAAGAATGCCTCTGATGATGTCCGTTGGTAAGTATAGTTAAAATTAACCATCTATAAAAAAAAATAAAAAAAAAATTAAAAAAAAATGAAAAATAAAAAAAAAGAGAGAAAAAGAAAAGAAAAAAAAATAGAAAAAACCAGTAGTCAAATAAATGCTCAAGCAATTTCACTATCCATTCAAATCCATCATTCTTGGGATATATGAGTATCTAGTTTAATTAGGGTGGGGAAAATATAAATAATTCATCTTTATTACCCTTTACTTTGACCGAATATGAGTCGGGATTAGATTGAGCTAGAATTTTCTGAATGTGGGACACATAGGTAGGCTGATACACTAATTGGTAATTTATATAAACACCTTGGGGGCTCAAAAAATCAGTGGTTGGGTTTAGTCGGACCGAAATATCGGCGATTGCAATTAGTATATATGATTACCTTGTGGAATGCGGAATTGACATGGTTGTTGATTTTAAATGTTGAATGATTTTGAGTTGATTTCCCAATTATGATTCCATGGCAAATTTTCCGAGACGGAAAAAGATAAGTGTGGGGATGTGATGAGCGGTTTGAATGTACACTTTATTTTATATAAATCACTCCCTGTAGACATCAAATTGTGTATAAAATATATTCTTTTAGTTGGTTTTAATAATTAATGTGTTAAAGTGAGAATGAGCTTAAATTGTGAGCTTAAGTTGAGTTCAAACCATCTAAAAATTAAGCGGCATAGTTATTTCTTTTTATAAATTGTTATGGGTTATTTATTTCAAGATTAGTGACTATTTTCAATGTCCATTTAAAATCGCAGGTGTAGCAAGGATATAATATACTACAAAATTGTGAGTTTGAATTAAATGGATGGAGTGCATGGCAATTGAAAACAAATAATCTTATGGATGCAAGATGGAGTTCATGTGCTTTATAAAAAGAAATAATGATGCAAAAGAATTAAATGGAGGAAGCTAGCTCACGTGCCATTCATGTGCTTGCAAATTAATACTATGTAATGAGAACACACGAAAAGCAGCAAACGAAAGTGAAGAATTCGAAATTGAGAAATTTGGATTTCATGAGCACGGGCGGTACGCCCAAACCGTAGCAAATTAGGGCGGTACGCCCACGGGCTAAGTCGGCAGATTTTTATTATTTTTATTTTCTAAACCTATTTAAAGGATGTTTAAGATCTAGTTTGAACCCTAATCATCCCCAGCCGTTTTTGGGGTGAGAATTACGAATTTGGAGTTTTGTTTAGAGATTCTTTGAAGCTTTCAATCATTCGGTAATCGTTTTTATGCAATTTTTAATATTGATCATGTTTGTTTCGTTAGCTATGTCCGGCTAATCCACCACTAACCGCTTTTGGTGATTGGTTGGTGGATTCGTTCTATGATTAATCTATTACTTGACTAGTTGTTCCGGAATACTTGCTACCGTTGAACACCCGCATGCGGAATTGTTTAATTAACTAGTAACCTAGGGTTTTAGTGGTCCACTGTTTATTGATCTAGCACTTTCTTGCGGCAGGACTAATCAGCCCATTAGGAACTTAGGTTATTAGGTCAAGGAAGCAATTGGGGGGCATGTCTATGTGTCACTAGTTAGTAATTAGGTTTTTCTAGATCGGTAGCCAACCAGGATCCAGAAGTGGTTAGATTTTGTCTCATTTGAATTCAATCAATTTTCTAGGTTAAAGTTAGTTAATTTGTTAGTTAATCAATCCCAACAATTCAAAACAGCCAAGTGGCAATCTTAGGTAATTTTAGGTTAATTAGTAATTTTAGTTAATTTAGTTATCAATTAATCAATTTCCACATATTCCCTTGGTTCGATAACCCTAACTTACCACTACTACAAATCAATTAGGTTGGGGATTTGAAACGGCCTGACAAACCGTTATCAAGCTCCATTCTTCTTCGTCCTTTCATCATCGTGCGGTGGAACTATGTACCTCATCTCTTCTCACTGTTTCCATCAATCTTTGGTATTATGTACGTTACTTCGCGCCATTGTGAGAGTGGGTTCTCTGCATACGAAAAATGGCATGCATTTGAAAATTGGTAAGCATCAAGCCTTATGCCTCATTTCTTTATTTCTTTTCGTTTCTTGATGTTTCCTGACTCCTTTTTATTCGGTTTCTTGATGTTGCTTGGGCTGACATTTGTCTTGCGCAATCTGAGACCGTTGTGTCTTCGTGTAGATGCGTAATCTATTTCTTGCATGCCAACTGTTTGTTTAAATGCTTGCTTCTCTGATGCCTTTTATGGGTTGTTGTTTTATCTATGCTTTAAGTTTAGGGGTTAATGTTTTGTGTTGTCATGATTGTTTGATTTGTCTGATCCGTTTCTTATTTTTTTGGTATATTTTTTTACAGGGATTCTGCTTGGTTGTTGTTGGCTGCTATTTTAAGGTTAGTTTTCAGTTTTAGTGAAAGTGTATGTGCTACGACTTTGAAAATTGTAAGAGTATGCATGTATTTTATGAGTTTCTCTATGAGTGTGCAAAACAGATTTCATATGGCTGAAAAAGGACAGTATACATTGGATATGCTGATCTTTTGTACAGGGGATTAAAAATTAACATAGCATGTTAAGAAAAAAAAGTACAAAGTATTGTGATCTAAATGGAATTTATGACCTGATAAAAGAAAAAAAAAGGTTAAAAAAAACCTGCAAAGAATAGTGATCTAAATAGAAGTGTACAACAACAGAAAATGTGACCATGGCCACATGGTAGGCACATGTGCAAGTTTATATGGTCATCTAAAAAAAGCTCATAACATAGCTTTAAAAAAGAACAAAAAAGTTAAAAGGAAAAACTACAGATTATAGAGAGTTGGGAAAAACAAAACTCATGCCTCAAAGATCATAGATTAATAAATTTGGTGTCTGTAATGTATAAAATGACATATTTGTACTTCATTCCACCACACCATAAGCCAGTGCTTAGTTTAAAAAATTAATTAGAGTGTGGAATGGAAGACAAAAACAAAGGCTTATAGCTTATCTAAAAATTAAATGCTCATAACATAGCTTTACAAAAAACAAAAAATTAGGTTAAAAAAATAGGTACTGATTATAGGGAGGAGGCCAAAAAAAAAACCCTCATGTCTTAGAGATCATAAAATAATAAATTTGGTGCCTGCAATATATAAAGTTGCATGTTTTTGGTTGATTTGTTGGTCATGGATGGTAGGTTAAAAAAAATTATTATAGATTAGATTATAGAGAGAAGGTAAAACCAAAACCTCATGTCTTAGAGATCGTAGGTTAATAAATTTGGTGCATCTAATGTATAAACTTGCATGTTTTCGCTTCATTTCTTGGTCATGGATGGTATTTGTTTATTTGGTATCATATTATGTTTCCTTTTCTGTAATTTTTAATTTTTGTTTCCTCATTGCAGGTTGTTTCCGTTTAAAAAGATATGATGCTTTGTGCTTGGTACAATAGTTCTCTATGTTGTTCACTTAATGCTTTGTAACCCCCTGCTTTTGAATATTCGTTACGTTACTTCTTGCTAAAAAAATTGCCTGCTGTACCGTTTGCTTTCTTCGTACCTGTTGCTTTGGAAATTAACGTTGAGTCGTTGACTGCTAGCATATTGGCTTTTTATTACAGTCGCTATTATATTTTCATATCGATATCTTATGTGGTGAATTCATAGTTTCGTGTGTTTGCGTTTCTGCTGTGTTCCTGCTGTTATATGCTTTTGGTAACTATTGGTGTGTTGTTTATCTTCTGTTGTCTTTCTATCTTAGCTTTATACTTTTGTATGCTTTTCATAAATGATGTTTTCTCTAGCGTCTCGGATATAGACTTTTTGTTGTTTTCTTAGAAATACATGGATTGTTTATGCTTATAAGGTCATTCCTTTACTGTCTTCCTGTTTTGTTCGCTCTGTTTTCTCCCGTGTTTTATATTCGTTATTGACTGCGTCATGCTTCCTGAATCGTCATGTCGCGCGCGCAGACGTCATAAACAACCTCAGTGTAGTGGCACTGTACCTACGGGTCCGGTTCAACATGCATACGCTTCCTCATCAGGTGCCGGTGGTGGTTTTGTATTAACGGGTGGGTTATGGTGTACCAACAGTAACTAGGGAACATTCACTGCGTAGAGCCCCTGCTACAGACGCTTCTACATCGCGCAATCTTTCTTCTGCTTCTTCTTCTGTTCGGCCTTTCTCTATTGAATCATCAGTTTCTACGTCGCATACCAGTGATGGTCCATTTGTTTTGGAAGGTTATGTAGCGCCGCCACCTAAGCACCGCCGTGGGAGGCCACGTGGTGAGAACCTATATGCACCGCCGTCATAGCAGCGTCGCCGTGCGCGCGCACTGTACGACGATTATCGTGATTTAGACGATTGCAACCCGACCTGGGAATATTGCGGTGCGAGTTCCTGATTAATGTACACTTTTTAATGGCACGCTTTACATTTTGCGCTATAGCATCACTTGAGGCCAACTATTTTGGATTATGTACGTAATTCGGTTCTAACCAAAGGTCAATGTTTTAAAAACCGGTTCAACCGGTTTTCTGACTATTTTTTTTGAATTTTATTGTTATTTTTTATTATTTTTTAAAGTTCAAAACATATATTTTCTTGGGAAATACCTATTTAGTATTATTTTTTAGTGGATTATATTTGTATTTTAACCATTTTTGTGTGGGTGTACAAGTTTATTAATATTTTTATAAAAAAATATATATAAATCCCCTAACCGGTTCAACCGGCCGGTCTAACCGGTCCGACCGGTCGAACCGGCCCCGGAAGGTTTTCCGGTTCAACTAAAAAACCGGTTTTTAAAACATTGCCAAAGGTACGCTATTGTCACGGAGTAATTTTGTAACTCACGTGCGGCTCTTAGTCACCGTACTAAGATAAGCTTTTCTCCAAACACGAGCAACGATTCTAACAACTAGAAGAGTAGAACACAAGGTTGTGTACAAGAAGAACGATTAGTATTACACAAAAGAGCTTACAAGAGAGAGCTTCTTTACAAGTATGTTATAACCACAACTTGTAAGGTGGTTTGGAAAATGACTATCACCACCTATTTGTAGGGTTTTATGGACTAATCCTTGGCTTTTCATACTAATCTAGATTATTCCACCAAAATATCTATGATATTTACATGTGTTGTTCACTAGATTTATTCATGATCTTCCAAAGATATTTTCTATGATTTTTCTCATATTTTCTTGAGGAGTCTAGAATCTTCCGAAAATCTCAAGACTTAGATGGGCATTTTAAATAGGTCGTGACACTATGACTCGATTTAGTTTGATACATCATGCTATACTAACCAAAGTGATCAATTTTAATTTTAAAAATTTTATTTGAACAGTAAATTTGAATCATTGACCGATCTCTAAGTAAACCCATGAAAATGATAAAAATGACCTATCATTAAAAAATATCTATGGATGGTGGTTGTTAAATTAATGCAATAGATTAGATGTCACATGCAACACCTTTTCTCTTCTTCCTTCCTGATTGTGATTAACCTACGTACACTTCCTTTCATCTTTAAAATCGACCTCAATTTCTCCATCTCACTACTCATTTTTCTTCATGTGACCGACCCTTCGCTTTCTTTACACTCTTATCACACTTAATTTTCTAATTTCCTTTCTTCCTACCCAAGCGATTATAAGTAGTTCTTGAATTCAAGGCCACCACTCCAACACCACCTAGCTACATATATCATCTTAATTGGTTGCCAAAAGTATGGAGAACACCACAATTCATGCTACAAACGGCACTAGCCGAGGCGATGAAATGCGATCACCGGATCAAAACCAATCGCCACCATCCCGATTATCCTTTGTTCATCAATCGTCACGTCCAATAACGCTCAGGGTATATGCATTATCACATCTGAATATATAGCTCTTACTTTCTAATCTCACATCCTCGTAAAAGACTGTCTAAGTTTGTGCAGACAGCCGTTTAACTTTGACTTTTTTAAACTTTACTAATGATTGATTCAGAGTTTATATTGCCCTTTATATAAATCGGCTAATTTTAAAGGTGTCAAACAACCGTCTGGTACAACTTCAAACGGTCATATGAGCCCTTGATGCATGGGTGTAGGTTTAGTAACACACAAATTTAATAATATGATTCACAAAAGGTTGTTATTCCTATATATTATGTTAGGTAGTTTTGGTTGACCGTCTAAACGTTAAAAGTTAGACGGTCACCTAGAACGTCAATCTGAATTTTGACATATAATTTATTGCAGTTTGAAGATTTGGCGTACGCTATCAAGTCACAATCCGGAGAAGACAACAACAATAATCTAGGTTCGTCTTCGATAACAAACATGACTCGAACCCTTCTCAATGGAGTAAGTGGCGTAGTCCGTCCCGGAGAGATGCTAGCCATGCTGGGCCCCTCCGGGAGCGGAAAGACCACCTTACTAACCGCCCTCGCGGGTAGACTACCCGGGAAGGTCTTAGGCACCATAACCTACAGCGGCCAGCCGTTCACCAGCTCAATGAAACGAAAAACCGGTTTCGTGGCCCAAGACGACGTCTTATACCCGCACCTAACCGTCATCGAAACCCTATCCTACGCGGCCCTTTTACGACTCCCGAAAACCCTAACCCGAGACGAGAAACTACAACAGGCGGAAATCATCGTAACCGAACTTGGACTAACCTCGTGCCGCGATAGCATTATCGGCGGGCCGCTCATCCGGGGCGTGTCGGGTGGGGAGCGGAAGCGGGTTAGTATCGGGCAAGAAATGTTGGTGAACCCGAGTTTGTTGTTGTTGGATGAGCCGACTTCGGGGCTCGACTCGACCACGGCTCTACGGATAATGGGGACATTGAAGGGTCTGGCTCGAGGGGGGAGGACTAGTGTGGTGACCACAATCCATCAGCCATCTAGTAGGTTGTATTGGATGTTTGATAAGGTGGTGGTGCTATCGGATGGGTGCCCGATTTATAGTGGGCATACGGGTCAAGTAATGCAGTATTTCAGGTCGATTGGGCATGTACCCGGGTTTAACTTCGTCAATCCGGCTGATTTTCTTCTTGATCTTGCAAATGGTGAGCTAGATTTACTACTGTTTTAATAAAATTTTAAAAAAATATCCAAACTAACATATTTTATGCTAATTAGTGGGATGCTCACGTGATGTTACGGGAAACATAACACAATAAAATACAATGGTAAAACGGTTTAACATTTAGTGAAGTATCGTATAATTTAAAAGTTTATATTTATATAAAATAAAAATGATTTTCAAAATTTAGTTAAAGAGTGTTATATCATTATATATATAAATTAATTTCGCTTTTAGTTGTTTAGTCGGTTGCTTTTAATGTATTTATTAACATAATGGACAAAACCATTTTTTTCTTCTTAAACTTTTAATTTTTTAAGTAAAAAATAACTTTGTCTTTTTAAAATGTATTTTTTAATGATTTTTCTGGATTGTATTATAATATAGGATATATTAGATTAATTAATATGTTGAAACTATAATAATAGTAATATTATTATCTCTTGTATATATCGTATCATTCTATGATCATTACAAAAATCAATTAATCTTTTCTTTATCTATATTTCTATACTACATTATAATTCTCATACTACACTATAATATATTGGAATTAGAATAAAATTGTTATATTTTATATTAATTTATAAGTGTTTAAGGGAGTAAGTATTCTTTGTTAATTATGTGATTAAATACGAAAAAGCAAATGAAATAAGCAATTAATACCTAATTATCTTTTTTTTTGAACAACAAATTATTATTTCACCAAATATCACCATTGCCAAGTTTTGAACATTGGTCTCCACCAAAGAGGCTTTGCCCCTTACCACTAGGTTACAACCTAAGTTAATACCTAATTATCTAAACAATCAATTTTCTATTTAACGGAATTCTCTAAATCGATTATATTTTGTATTTACTTTGTTTCATTAAACTTCAAATCCATATGATATTTTACCAATTAATTATTCAAGCTTTTACCAATGTCTTTTTTGTCGCATCATAGGCACTCCCCTAGTCATTGAAAAGGTTTTTAATTTTCCTTAGGAATCAAAGAGATGGAACTATTACACAATAATTTATCTAAAGTATCTTTAGTGTTCCCATTGTAACACAATCAAGAAAATAAAACAAATCACTAAAATAACTATATATTTCTGAACATCTAAAATACAGATGAGTCTCCTACTACTAGAAACCAAGATCAAGATCATGAAGGAAGATTGGACTACATCAAAGATCGAAACTCAATCAAACAGTTTCTAATATCATCATACAAAAATAACCTCCAACATCTCGTTAAACACGATATTCATGATCAAAATGTCCAAGACACAACTCCATCGATTCAAGGGACATCACGCCCACAAAGTAAGATTAATAGAACATCAATACATATCTTGGCCGCTTTCATCATTTCAGTATTCACATCAGATGTTGTTTACACTAAAATGGGAGAGGTTTGTTGGTATTTTAGTGTAATTAAGGTTACGTATGACTTCAAACAAGACTGCAACTTGTTTGAATGTCATCGGGGGGTTCGGGGGCGGCAACCCCCTGGCTGGGGTTATTCCTTCATTAAAAATGCATCAGATTTTCCGTTCGGAAAATAGCATTAAGTAAATTAGAGGGACTGAAATTGTCAATTTTAGAAGTTAAATTCAGTTATCGAATTCGATAACCTAATATACGCTCCTCTAGGATCTGGGCGTTCTAACTCTGAAATTTCACGATTTCAGAAAACCCTCTCAATTAACAGCGATCATAATCCATTCAGAAATCTTGTCGAATCAATCTGATTTTATCCGGTCATTCAATTGGTATACACTCCAATTTGTTTGATCTGAAAGTGTTTCTCACACGACTTCAGATTATCCAAGAAAACCAGAAATTTCAAATTTCCCAACAGATGTCTCACAAGATTTAAGCTGTGTTAAAAGGCATCGTACCATGAAGTTAACGCGAAGTGGTCCGAAAATGTAAATGCAGGATGTGACAAGCAATGGACCACAAGTTGGTGGATGCAATTTAAAGTGTTGTTGAAGAGGAGTCTTAGAGAGAGAAGACATGAATCATATTCGAGATTAAGAATCTTTCAAGTGATGTCTGTTTCAATTCTATCAGGGCTTTTGTGGTGGCACTCAGATTTGTCACATTTGCAAGATCAGGTACCGTGAACATTGTCTTTTGTTGTTGTCACAAATCACATCTCCTTAAAAAACACGGTAGTCCGTATATGATATTTTGTTAATGAGTAGATCGGATATATTAATTAGCATATGTGAATTAAAAAGTAAGCCTGGTATTAATTTAATTATGAGCAAATTACTAAAAAAATAAATAAATAAATAAAATAAGAATGATCTAACAAACCAAAGAATAAAACTATGGAAGTATGGAGGAAATGAGGAATCTACCAAAAGTTCAATTTTATACTAACGAATAAAAATCCTATATTTGTAGAACCTAAGACATGAACATTCTACCTAACGTAAATGTGGCTAGTGGCTACTAGTTAGACACTCTCTTATAAATACGTTAGGAAGGCGATCTATCTAAAAGTGAATAAAGTTTAATTTGGACATAAATGTCCTTTATTTTAACTATTAAGAAAAAAACCAAAGGTGAGAACCATAAATTGATTTTTTTTAAATTAGACTAAAAGTGAGAAAACTGGTAGACTAAAAATAAATTTATCTCCTATTTTTATTACATCTTTCAAACTATGTTGTATCAGTCCTTTATCTTTTAATACATATTCTTTTTACCTTTTAATACACATGAAATGTTTATTAGTTTAAAAACTAAATAATATATATATATATATATATAAAATATTAATCTAAAGTTTCATTAATAATAAAAACATTAAATTAAAATTAAAGTAAACCACTTAAAGAAAAATTACATAAAAAATATATCACTTAAATTTAAAGATTATTGAATTTTAATAATCTCAACTATTGTCTATTGACCGATAATAATCTCACATTTTTATTCTACAATAAACCTAACTTTTTTACTATTGGAAATAACAAACCTCTGTTAGAAAAACTTAACATTTGTTAAAAAAAAGTTAATTTTTTGATGATTGGACATCATACATGGCGTCTAATTATGTGGTATGTTTTTTATGCTGTGAAGAAAAGTTTTCAGAAAACAACCATCTAAACACAACATTCTTTTACAACCTGATTACAAATCTTTCTTCACAACATCAAAACATACAAAAATCCTTAAAAAATCTATGTGTTTGAACCCAGTCATAAAAAACACGCCATATAAGACACTACTATGATGTCCAGTCATTAAAAAATGAACCTTTTTTAATGGAGGTTAACTTTTTTTAACGGGGATTTAATTTGTTATTTTTCAATAGTAAAAAGTTTTGGTTTATTGTAGGGAAAAATATATGTGAGATTATCATCGGCTAATAGCAAATAATTGAGATTATTAAAATCCAATAATTCAAATTTTAAACCAAGTACTTATGTTTTTATATAATTTTTTTCACTTTTTAACTGTTTTTCTAAATAAGAAAACTTTTATAAGTCTAATCATGAAACTTTTTTAAGAAAAAAACATTAAAGTATGATATTTCATGATATTAAATATTATAATTACTATTATTAAATATTATTATTATATACTCTTTTGTTGAAAAACAATTTATATTTCAGTAGATAATAATCTGTTCACATATATAACATTTAATTTGTGTGTTCATTAAAGGGCGGTTGATATATACATATCACTAGTTAAGGTTAAGTATACATGCATAAAGTTCTTATGGTATGGGTAAAATAATATGTTTGGATGCTGATTTCCTTATTAACAAGTTTTGATGCTAGTGATTTCAATTTTATAGCAAGCAGGTTTAGGTATTAAGGCTAACTTTCATTAATTTTTCTTTTGAATTACTATGAAATATCGATTAACAATTAGAGGCGTTATTTATGTAATTATGTAATGTAAAGACTATATATTTTTTAAATTGTATGGGTCATTATTTATGTAAATCGCTCAAAATGATATCAACGAACTCACAACTCCCTCGTGAATACTAATTTAACCAAAAAAAAAGTAATAAAAGTTAGCCTAGGCTCTTAATTTAAGTTTACAACAATAGTCCTTGGTTTATTTTGTATTTTACTGCTTTTAGTTAACTACAAAATTGGTCCCTCGGTTTATTTTTATAAGTTTTAGTATTTTTGAACTCCAAAAATGGTCTTTTTGTTATTTCATGATAATTTAACAAAAAAAAAAGTAATAAAATTTAGCCTTAATATCCAAACTCGTTACAAAATTTAAAATACAAGCCCTAACCCTATTACTAAAAAAGTTAGTACCCAAACTTGTTGTTTTTTTTAAACTACAAGGACTATCTATGTCATTAATTGCTAACGTGGGACTAGCCCGACCATTTGATATAGATTATCTCATCTTTTAGTTGGAAGTTTTGGGTTCAATTAAATGTTAAAATCTATCTTGTTAACTCTAATTATTATTTTTTATAAGTTAAATCCTCTGAAAACAAACATGCAAAGAGTTGGTCAAGTTTGATACGAGTACAAACCTATTTCAAAAGACACAAACCTCCCACAATGCTATATAAAGTATACTAGTTCATTTTTCACAATTTTTACTATCTTATCAAAACAAGAAACAAAGTTACAAAACTTACAAGACTTTAAACTACATTCAATATTGCAGGTGGGACTTCTCTTCTTCTTTTCAATCTTTTGGGGCTTTTACCCGCTATCCAACGCCATATTCACTTTCCCTCAAGAACGGCCCATGTTAACAAGAGAACATTCATCAGGAATGTATCGACTCTCCTCATATTACTTCGCGAGAATGGCAGGAGATTTACCAATGGAACTAGTCCTTCCAACCATATTCGTGACCGTTACATATTGGATGGGTGGCCTCAAACCTTCATTTGTCGCATACTTGCTAACAGTTGTAATCGTTCTTTTCAACGTGCTCGTTTCACAAGGACTTGGGCTCGCCCTAGGCGCCCTACTAGACCTCAAACAAGCAACCACTTTATCATCTGTGATCATGCTAGTGTTCTTGCTCGCGGGTGGTTACTATGTTCAAGTGATTCCGCCGTTCATCTCATGGTTGAAGTACCTCTCATTTAGCCATTATTGTTACAAGCTTTTGGTGGAAGTACAATACACACATAATGAGGTTTATGAGTGTGGGGTGGGTGTTCATTGTAGGGTTTTTGATTTTCCTGGAATCAAGTACTTGAGTAAGGGTGATTTATGGTGGGATGTAGCTGCTTTGGGTGTCATGTTAATTGGGTACAGGGTTATTGCCTATGTTGCATTGAGGATGATGAAGTTTCATTAGCAATTTCATGAGGTCTTGAAATGTATTTTGGTATTATTATTGTAATCTGTTATGTAATAAGGAAATAAATAAGATGTGCTAGTGAAATGGGTCATGGTTAGTTATCCAAAAGGGATAACTCAATGACAGTTAGCAACGGTTATGTTTAAAGGGTGTGCTAACTACCTTCACATCATTTAATTAAGTATGTATGTAATGTGTAAACAACAAAAAGTGGTCTTGATGTAATACACCACTTTGTTTTATTATCTTTCTATGTAACGAGTCATTTTGAATATCTATTAGACATTTATGTGACTAAGTTTCTATGGTGATGTTAATAAGTTTAGTCTATTTAAAATCATTCCTGAATTTTGAGGGACCAAACTGATCAATTGCTGAAAGTGGTTAAGAAGGGGTAAAAGATAGCATTGTTGAATTTTGTAGTTATCAGACGTTAAAAAGGACTCGGTGTACACGGTTCGGTTCAGTTCAGTTTTTAGCTCTAACTGCAATCGAAACCGAAAACTTTTAGTTTATTGATTACGGCTGTGAAAGTCTCTCCAGATGAGTTCTTGCTTGCGATGGGGAGTATGTGTTCTTAGGATACCTCGATGCTAGAAGAAAAATAGTTCCCTTATAGTGGGAGTAGAAAGAGATAGAGAATGGTTTAGAGGTGATTTTAGCCATGACTAATGTGTTGGAGCTCAACTGCTCAAGGGAGGTTTATCGGGCCTTCAAGTTGAGTGAAGAGAAGGGCGCTACAAATAGTAATGAAGAAGGATTATAGAGGGTACATATGCTAAAGAGTAAGGAAGATGAAGGACAATTTGAGCCATTAAGTGGGAGATTTATGTGTGTGAGTGTTGCAAACTTAGGGTCTATTTTTTGTGGAAAATTTACAATTGGTTCAGAGACATTGTTAGATTACTAAGATCTTATTACCTAAATTGAATTGTTTAAACCCTAAACCTTTAGTCTATAAGTACTTGACCTTTTTACTTGTAATTGCTTGAGCTCAAAAAATATAAACTTTAGTTGCAGAGTGGATGTATATCGGTTTAAACCGAACAACTATAATAGTGTTGCGTTTTCGCATTTATAGCGAGAGTATGTGTATGCTCATTGGTTTTGGTGAATTGCTATCCGGATGATTTCTTAACGGTTAGAAGGTAAGAAGTAGGTTCGGGACTAGGTTCAGGACTAGCCTTAGGTCTAGGCTCAGGTCTAGTTTGAAAAATAGGTTCATGACAAGGTTCATGTTCTAGGCTTGTGTGACATTTGTTAACTATTCATATTGTAACCGGACCCGTTTTTATAATTCATGTACTTTCAATCAAGCAATAAACGTGGGAATTCTTGATATTTGTTTTTATTCTTGTTTCATTATACATGTAACATGCACGCATGTTCATGCTAAATCAATGTCTCATATACTAGATACTAATTTTGTGTATTTGCAATTTCTTTTACAAAAAATAAATAAAAATATTTTTCTACAATCTACTTTCTCGCTACATGCAACGCATCTTGGCTGGATCTTCTGGTTCCCATGGCTCACGACACTTGATGACTCCATTTGGAAGCGTCGCGACATGTGACGACTTGTAGCTCAGCAGACGTGATTTTTGGTAAAAACTCGATTTCCATACCAATCCATCCATTTTTTAACCAATTTTTGCACTAGTTTCGGTTGTGTTTTTATCCTTCATGTATCCAGTCACTTTTCTAAGCTTAATCCACTAACCAAATCAAATTAAATCTCATTTTGATGCCTCTTAATCACTATATAATGCTCATTCATTCGTTGGATTTCTTCATTTGCGGCCGATGAAGATGCCCATTCGTTGGTTGAAGATTCAGCTAACGAATGAGGACAATTTTGCATAATTCGATCAAGATTCATTAACTAGTCGAATTTTCGCATCCAGTCACTTCTGTTAGGTGCACAATTGATATATAAAGACTCGTTGCTGCACAGATTAATCAGAAACACACTGATCTGCACCTAAATCTTTAACGTTCATAACCAAGTTTGATTCATAAAAACTGAGCTAGATGTAACCTACAGCTCTGATACCAGTTGTAAAACTGTTTTCGGATCGTTTCCAGGTCATATCACAACATGTGATGGATGGAAGTTTAAGATATGCATATAAACTCAATCGGTTTCATTAATTGGTGTCGAATGATTATATAATTGAAGGAGGATACATCAGAGTTTAAGCACGGGGGAGATCAGACATGATCTCCCCTCTCACAAAGAAGATCAGAACAAACAAACTCGAACTCAAACTTAGCAAACTTTATAAACTTCCTGAATGACTAGAAAATCTATCTATTTATACTGCTGCTGACCCAGCAAATGAGCATACCAACGATGAACTCATTCTTTGGGTGACATACTCATTCATTGTTCATTCGTTACCAACGAATTAATGAGCATCCATCACCTTCATTCGTTGCATTTTATTGTCCCGTCTGTTAGTCTATCCGTACAATAACGACCACACCAGGAATATGCACTAACACTCCCTCACATGTCACGAAGGGAACTATTTTATAGAAAGATACCTGGTTTTATCCACGTTTATCCGACTTAATAAATTTTTCTGCACATACTTTCTTGTATAAAATCCCTTTTATAGTTCTGGGTTGACCCATCATTATATATTATATATTCATTATGGACATTCTTGTAATGGACTTCACTAATCACTACAATGACAACATCCTTAAATCATTATGCAACCAATTCACATAAGGCATCAATTAAAGCTATTTAACCCATCTCGTAACACTTGTTCATACACATATTCATTCCATAGACCATTCCATAACAAAAATGACCCACATCTAATTATTTGCATATTCACAAGACATATTCTAGTTTCTACATTGTACATACTATATATCCCAATGTAGAACTTCTTTAATCCCATCCAAGGATCCACATTGCATATTATGAGCATCACAATGCACCGTTGTTAACAACTTTCACAATTAAACATTGTATATCTTAGATATCACAATGTTAAGCTCAATCAATCTATATAGAAGACCCGACATTATACATCTTAGATGTCACATTGCAAGTCTCCTTTATACACATACTTTAACTATACATTGTGCACTTTAGATGTCACAATGTTGAGTTGTTTAAATCTTGATTCTATTGTTATAGGGTTTAACTCTAAGATCGTAAGTCTCAATTTCTAATCATAACATCACCTTACACATAAGTTAATCACATCATCAATTTTTATGTGTGTTATTATACATCTACTCATGACTACAAGTTAATAGCTTGTGTAAAATAATATAAATTTCGCAGTTACGTATATAAATTCGACTTGTTTCAGATTCATTTACAACCAAGATTAAACATTGTACATCTAAGATGTCATAATGTAATCTTGTTCCATTCCATAATCGATTGCATAGAGTTTAACTTCAAGCATCTTTTACAATATAGTTATACTCAATCTTATGTTTCATCACGTTCATCAAGTCTTTTTCCCTTCCTTTTTTACGGGCCATCTCCATTGTGGAGTGATTGTGCTAGATACTTTTTTTTTCCTATGCTAGATACTTTAAATATTTTTCCCAAACAGTTAATTTGTACTAATATTGTTTTTAAATTGTATAGAATTTAGGTTTAAGGGTTTACGTTAAAGGTGTAGGATTATGGTTTTATGCTTAAATGTTTAGGGTTTTGATGGTGCGTTATAGATTTGTTACAAGACTTAGGTCCTGTTTGGTTCAACTTATTTTTGGCTTAATCTGACCGATTAAGACATTTTTGTCATATGGTGTTGTTTGGTTCGAATGTCTGAATGGAAATTGTCTGGCCGAAAAAGACATTTTTGTCTGTTTCATCATGCCCCAGATTTATTGCTGAATGAAAAAGACAATATCGTCTTTACCATACAGCCTCTTATTCATTTGTTGCTGAACGAAAAAGACGAACCAAACAGCCCATTAGTCATGTAAAATTTACTTATTTACTATTTTGTGTATATATAATACTGCCACTACAATGTAAGGCGGAATAAACAACTAATTCTATATGTGTTTGGTATGATCGTATCAGGTTTATTATTGTTATATGTGTGATGTGTCTACAATATGTATTTTCAGAATCAAATTGATTTTGTGTAAATAATTTTATAATCATTATTTAAAAATAAATAAAAATCTAAAGTTATTTTGAACTTTAATATAAACAATACAGCTACTACAGAACATTATGAGATTGGTACAATTATTATTTTAAATAATTAGTTAAAAAATATAAATATTCTTAATATGTTATGAAAAATATATCCTCATTAAACAAGTGTATCTCACTTCGAAAAGAATAAGCACTAAATTAATTATTTGAAGTAAATTAGTGACCGATTATAGCATTTACAACGGCTTTTTTATTTTTATCTTTATAATTTACCAACAAAATACATTTAATTATAAAATTTTAAGACTTTTAAAACACACCACACATCACATTTTTTTTCATTAAAAATACCATATTTATGTAATGAATTGGTATATCCTCATACCTATAATTTATATTTTTGTTATTATTTATTCTCTCATTTATACTCACAAACATAATTAAATAATACTTTTATACTTGTATCATTACTTTTGCTCTCTCTTCCAATCCTTAAATTTTAGCAAATTACCATGTTTTTTGTCAAATATGCAGATTTTTAAAATTTTTTCACTCTCCTCTACTCACAACCACTCACAACCAAACCTCAAATTTTGTAGATTTACACTCACATATTTTTTTTAGAGAACCTATAAAGATACTAATGTAGGACAAGAAATAGATATTTTTTAAATTTCCATAAATTTTGATAAGATGTATTATAAAGATGCTATTGTGAATGTTTTTACACTTACATATTTTTTAAGAAACCTATCGTGAATATTGTCACTTATTTGGTAGCTATCCCATCACCTTCCTTAATTTGATAATCATTTTCTTTTCCCATATTTAACTTCAAACATATAAAAAATCTTATCTGAACTATGATTCTTATCATGTTAAGAACATATAAAAAATCTTATCTTAAATTATACTATATACACAAATGAACTTAGGTTAACTGTGTTATAATTTGATTGGTCCACATGAGAGAAGTTCACGTAAGAAGTTTATGCAAAATAAGAAGGATAAGAAGGAGGGCAAATCTGGAAACATGCATATTTTTCACTTTCCCCCCAATTATTAAAACGTTTATAACTTTTACATACAATATTATTTTTTTATAAAAATTTCACCATAAAAACAAGCGTTTTTTTATCTTTAAAACCCATACAATATTGCTATATATATAAAAAAAAATTGTGAATGAGCTGAACATATAACACAACGACCTGAACATATGACACAATAACACAACAACTTGAACATATGATACAATGACTTGAACATTGTTCAGATCATTGTGTCATTGTGTCATATGTTCAGGTCATTGTGTCATTGTGTTATATATTCAGGTCAATTGTGTCATATGTTCAGGTCGTTGTTTCATATGTTCACGTCATTGACATAATTTTTTTATTTTATTTTTTATATAGCAATATGGTATGGGTTTTAAAGATAAAAAAACGCTTGTTTTTATGGTGTAATTTTTATAAAAAAATAATATCGTATGAAAAAGTTATGAAGGTTTTAATAATTGGGGGGAAGAGAAAAAGGGCAATTTGACCAAATTGCCCTCCATGTACCTGACCATTTATTTTTTTGTTTTAATTAAGAGATTAAATCTGGGCCCTTGATCATCAGATCTAACGGATGAGAAGACTTCTTATCCTTCTTATTTTCACCTAACTTCTCATTATAACCTCACTCACCACATATCGCCATTAAAACATACGACATGACAAATCTTAATAAATTTTTAAAGTGTTTTAAAGATAAGTATATAAAAACACAACACAATTAAAAAAGGAGTTATATGATATAGAGAGTAGAGCAGTTTAGTATTAACCATTGGTCATTTGGCTCAATGGTATTGGTGATGAGGGGAAGACTTGGGACTGAGAGGTCACAAATTCGATCCCTGAGCCTGACAGGTTTTCCATCCGGCCTTTAGAGGAGGTGGTTTTCCCTGGGAATTGGCTCAACTGGTGTGTAAATAGTCTTAGTTGGACGTTCCAAAAAAAAAAAAAGCAGTTTAGTATTAATGTATTATCATTAAGCGAGTCTCATTTAAATTTAGTATTATCATTAAGCGAGTCTCATTTAATGAGAGAAAGAAAAAGAATTGAATGAAAATATCAAAATTTATGTTCTTTAGTTTTTCTTTGAAGAAAGAAAAGGTAGAGAGGAAAATTATTCTTGATATCTTTCCTTTTAAATTGGAGAGATTTAGTGAAAAATCTCTAATTCTTTTAAAATTACCAAATTAATTACCCTCAAATCGTTTTTCAATATATACTCAAATTTCTAAACAAAATGGTATAATTATAAAATTGTAACTTTCTTTTCCATTTCTTTCTAGGGTTGGGTTCTATAGAAAACCAATATTTTGTAAAAAACCAAAAAACCATGAAAAAAAATATTTTTTAAAAAACTTTTTTTATATGTTTCTTTCATGATTTTAAGAAAACTGGAAAAAGAACAAACTTTAAAAACATTTTCGAGTTTTTTTAAAAAATAAAATAAAATTCGGATTTTAGCTTGAAATTAATAATGCACTATGCAACAATAATATAAAACTGTCTTATGAATGCCAATTCTTTGTTTTTTATATTATTCGCATAAATCACGTCCATATTTAAGTTAAGTTTCTTCTTTTTAAGTAGTTTTAATTATAATGCATTATGCAATACTATTAGTACTATTGCATGATGCAATAATAAAAAATCACTAAACTTTTTATTTTTTAAAAAAAATTTTCCCATAAATAAAGCTAATAAAATTATAGAATTTTTGGTGAAATTCTTTTTAAAAATTATTAATATATGAAGAAGTTATAGAGAAAAAAAGGTTGGTTTTTTAGTTTTTTGGAAAATTGTTGGTTTTCTATAGATCTTTTCCCCTACTCGGGAACACAAAAAATATCATTTTTTTTTTCTTTTCTCTTCAAACCTAAATTTCCTTTTTTTTTCTTCTAGCTTTCTAATTGTTTTTTCTTTGTAAATTTTTTCTTCTTTTTTTTTTTATCTTACTTTGTCTCCTTTTCCTTTTTTTAGACTTCCTCGGTTATAGTTTCATACTATCATGTTTAAGCTTTAATTTTTATTTTTATTTTTTCTATGATTATTTTAATATTGTTTATGTTGAGCTTTAACAAAATAACTATTTTATGTATCTACGATATCTCCGTTATAACGTGTAGACGGTTAAATCTAGTACTATTAGTCCATTACAAGTTCTAAAATTAGATAATACGTTATATGATTTATTTCAATGTGATTAATTTATTTTATTCGTTTAAGCATATATATGTTTACTTCAAAAAAAATTTTCATAAAATTAAGTACTAAAATTAGATATGTTATATGATTTATTTCAATTTGTAAATTTATTTTACTCTTTTAAGCATATATATTCTTAATTTAATTTGTTTCATAAGATTAAATACGAACTAAAGAGATTGTGACTACATAAATAAAATAACGTTGAATTTGATTTTGTCTAAAAAGAATAATAATCACTAGAACTTTAACATGTGACATAATTAATAAATAAGAGTAAAAGACATTTTAATTTCAAAACAAAACACTACAACCATGTTGTCTTAACGTAAAATAGTACACTTTATAAATCATTATATTTTTTAATGCAAACTAGTAGAATGTTCTATATTGTTTTAGTTTACAAAAACACAAATTGTATTGTTTTAATACAAAACAACATAGAAAAAGTTTGTCTAACGCAAAACAAAACATACAATGCAAAAAATACAAATCATAATGTTTTAATATAAAATCAATGCAATTATTATAAATTAGTACAGTTTTTTTTTGAAAACTAGTACAGTTTCACAAACCGGTACAATTTTTCAAATTAAAAAATAATTTTAGTTTTTTTATATATCAATATTATACTCAAATTAAAGATAAAAATGATTGATTTTATGGTATAATTTTTATAAAAAAATAATATTGTATAAAAAGGGTATGAGCATTTAAAAAAAGAAGTTATACCAAAAATATTCTCCCACGTCTTATTCTCATCTTATTTTATTGTACTTTAAATCCCAAACATTGATTTAAAAGTTCAATGAATCAGATATCTTTCTATTTTTTTAGGTAAAATGTATTTTTTATTGAATTCAACCCTAATAAGCTTAGAAAAGCTTACGATTCATGATAAAAACTTAGACGGAGAAAAAAAAAACATATTTATGGTTGAAACTGTGTGAGCGTCGGATCGTCTACTCGGTTGTAATGAAATCAATGTAAAATGTGAACACGAGGAGTAAATACAAAGGACTTGTATTAACTACAGAGAAACACACATAGTAGAATTGACCAAGAAGTTCTGAACTCTATACAAGACAAACTATTTATAGATGAACAAACTATGCAAAACCACGATCATCCAAACTGTCAGTTCGGACAAGTTCGTGTGAGTCCGAACTGGCAGTTCACCTTCAGTTCAGATCGGCACATCTTTGTAACCCTTTGTCTTGTATTTGATACTTCACATGACGACCTAGAATTATACATTAACAAACTCCCCCTCGACATGTGCAGTGTCAACTTCCACATAAACTTATATCTTCAATCAAACTCTCCCTCAACTTGACGATGAGTCTGATCTTGAATACTAGACATTGCAGCGCATGTAAACCCTTTTATCAACAGCTTCAGAAGACTTGAAGTTGTGATGATCTCTTCCCACTTAGAAACCTGCCAACATAAATAATCTTAGCGCAAAACGTCTCTTCGAGACTCCAAGATATTTTGATTTTGAAATTTGATTTCGTATACCATGTTGATTAATCGAAAAGAAATAAAATCTTTTTGATTTTTCAAACCTTTATATCAAAACACCTAAAATCTTTTTGGTATTTTCTAATATAGAAAAGTAAAAGCAATACATAATCAGACACTATTTTTGTCTTTTGTGAGAAAGATCACGACTTGGGATCATATTGGACATCACATGTTGAACTACACTTCAATTTTGATTATTGTAGTATATAAGTCATGTCGATTGCATATATAATTTGTCCAACTTTAAACTCAGGCAGAATCATACTCATATCATCTGGATATGTTAAGGTATTGATTAGATTTGCATTAACCAGCACACTATCAGACATACTCAGATATGTTTTGCTTATCACACTTTGTGATTTCACTTGTGATTAACACAGAGTGATTGTATTCATGATATACTCAACTGTGTTCCATGCAAAAAGAAATAAGAATATTAAATCAAACAAGTTTAATATTTACAAAATAAACACATGTATACACAGTGACTTCTCATTTTCTTTTCACATATCTTTTTTTATGAATTAGGGTTTCTGGTAATAATCCTGTAACGGATCTTTTTCTGTAAACGAGTCATGACGTGCTGAATAAGTCAAAGTCCGGATCTTTTGCATTCTTCACCCCAAAACCTTCTAAAATCAGCATTCATCACTTTAGCCCCCTCTAATAATCTGTTTAAGACATATCACAGTAAACAAGGGTAAAACTGACCAAAATAATGCATAAACTATCAACAAATGAGGGTGTTTAACTACTAAATACACGTGTAATTTAGAACACATCATTATTGAAATGGCTAATGAAAAGAAGGATATATATGATAATGTGTTAGATACTACTATAGATTTTGAGCCTATGATTTCTTCGAATGAAATTTTTGGTATGTACGTAATCCTTCACTACTATGCAAGTTTTAGATACTAGGGATACTAGGCAGTAGGGGTGTGCATGGGTCGGTTTGGGTCGGTTTTGGCCCTTAACCGTAACCATAACCGACTTTTCGGTTAATAAAAAAACCTTAACCGTAACCATCGGTTAAGTCGGTTTCGGTTAATCGGTTTCATGTACTAATGCGGGTCGGTTATGGGTCGGTTAACCAACTTTTCAAAATTTAATTTCTCATTAAATTAAAACCCAAATACTTGTTTGGACTCTTAGCCATAAGAGTTGAAAAATTCTAGCTAGTGGGCAAATTCTACTAAAAATTCTAGCTAGTGGGCAAATTCTACTAGTTTCTAGCTAGTGGGATGCTAGTTTTATAAGCCATCTAACCTATACAACTCTTGTTATATTTTATAAGATGACTTTTAAAACTTTTGTTACATCCATCGACATGAGACTGAGAGTTCTCTCCATGCCTAACATTTTATAAGGAAGAATTTTTTAAACTTTTTTTATATCTACGATGTGGGATAGTGGGTTTAGCATCGATAATGAAAACCATACCCAATCATAGCAATCTCACGTAATTTATGGATGGCATATTCATCTTTATCTATTTTTTTTTTTACCAAATCAATTGTAGACTTGTAGAAAATGTCTAGTAATTAACTTCTTTATATAACCTGCGCAAATAAGTCATCTTGATTGCACAGTGGCTTATGAAGCCAATAACTCTTTGCAAAATCAAATTATGACGTTTCATACAAATATTTCTTATAAATGGTCTTCATTAAATTAGATTATTTGCTAAAGAACGTTAAGATAATGTTTGAACTACATATATTCTTTATGCTAGCAAATATTTTATATAATTATATATAAGCTCGGTTCGGTTTCGGTTTTTTCGGTTATTGTAAAATGAATAACCGAAACCGAACCGCAAACGTCGGTTTCGGTTTTTTCGGTTCGGTTTTTTATGTTGTTTTGTTCGGTTTCGGTTATTTCGGTTCGGTTGTGTCGGTTATTTCGGTTTGGGTTCGGTTAATTCGGTTTTTTGCTCACCCCTACTAGGCAGATCCATATCTTAGTGGACTCAGGGTTCAATCACAATTTCTTAAATGAATCTTTGACTTCTGAACTCTAATTCCATTTAATTCAAATAGTTCAATAAGAGTCATCAGCTTTCGTGTTTGAAGTTGTGTCCCAAATTTAAATGGCAGATGTAAGGGGCTTGGTTCCAAGCTAACGTGTTATTGATACCCCTACAAAATTATGACATGTGTTAGGAATTCAGCAGTTGCAGACACTGAATGATATAGTATGGAATTTCTAAAACCTTACTACGCAATTCAAAGTGGATCATCAAACTTTCCATTTGAAAGGTACTAGATCCAATAAGATGTCTCTTTATCCTGTTGAGTCCATGGATACCCATTTGGATGTTAAGAGCTCTCTGACTGAATGTCATTTGTTTAGCATTAAGATTGAAGGCAGTAATAATTTCCATCATGAGGAAATGGTGTCTAAGGTGGCAAGGGTTCCTTCCATTCAATCATTTCTTACAGAGTTTGTAGATGTATTTCGGCACTCGTCTACCCTTCCTCCAAATAGACATTTTGATCATAGAATCCTGTTGAAGGATGACTCTATGACAATCAATCAAAGGGCTTATAGATATCCTGGTGCTCAGAAGGATATCACTGATAACATGACTGGAGAATTGTTGGCTATAGGAGTGATTAGACAAAGTTCTAGTCCATTTGCTTCTCTAGTAATGTTGGTAAGAAAGAAGGATGGTTCTTGGCGACTTTGCATTGATTATAGAAGGTTAAATGCATCTACCATCAAAAATAGATACCCCATTCTGTTAATTGAAGAGCTAGTGAATGAGTTGGGGGTGTTGCAGTGTTCTCAAAACTTGATTTAAGATCATGTTATCATTTGATACGAATGTATGCTGATGACATTGAAAAAACAAGATTTAGAACCCATCAAGGGCTATTTGATTTTGTGGTTCTACACTTTGGTTTGACCAATGCACCTACAACTTTCCAAGCATTGATGAATTTCATTTTCAAACCCCTTTTAAGGAAAATAGTCCTTGTCCTTTTTATGACATACTTGTATACAACAAAGATCTTACTTATTATGTTCAAGACCTTAAGCAAGTTCTTTTATTGATGAGATCTAATCAGTTGAGTGCCAAGATGTACCAAGTGTGGTTTTGGTGGTACTAAAGTGGAATATTTAGGACATATTATTTCCAAAAAGGGTGTGTCAACTGATCCAAAGAAGATTGAAGTAATTCAAAACGGGCCTAAGCATGTCACTTTGAAGCAATTAAGAGGATTTTTGGGCCTAGCTAGTTATTACAAGTGTTTTATTAAGTCCTTTCGTACCTTGGCTAAGCTACTTACTGATCTTTTAAAGAAAGATGCCTTCTTATGGATTGTTCAGCTCAGTCTACTTATTAACAAATGAAGTTGGCTTTAAGTTCTACTCCAGTACTAGCTTTACCTGATTATAACTAATCTTTTATAATTGAAATAGATGCTTCAGCCTATGGTTTGTGGGTTATTCTGATGCAATATAAGCTTCCTTTAGCTTATATTAGTAAGGCATTATCCACTAGACAGCAGCTACTTTCAGCTTATGAAAGGGAATTGTTAGGCATCCTTTTAGCTGTTAAGCAATGCCATCACTATTTGATTGTCAGTCACTTCATTTTAAAATTGATCAAAAGAGTCATAAGCAATTACAAGAGCAAGCTATCACCACTCCATTGCAACAAACATGGCTTAATAAGATGATTGGTGATGACTATGAATCTGTGTTGATACCTGATATGTGTGTCGTGTGAAGTATCAAGCAATGTACAAGATCAAGTCAAATTAGGTCTGGCCGAATGTGGTCCGAACCTGAGGTTCGGACCAGTGGCTATATATAGATGTTTGGTCTTTGTAATCAGTAGTTCTGAGCGTGCGAGATCTGTTAAGTGTGTGTTTCTGAGTGTGTATTCTCTGTGTCTATTTCTGAGTGTTTCACTGATTGTAATTGTTCATTGTGATCAATAAAACAATCGGTTAATTATGTTTCAATGTTCGAATAGCTAGATCGAGTAGACGATCCGATGCTCACGCATTTACAAGTGGTATCAGAGCTTTCTGGTTCACTCTACTGATCTATGGTTGCTATTTTCGGATTTTTGAAGCGTTTTTGAAGTTTCTCGAGTTTATGTTCGTGTTGTTTATCATTTCTATCGAGTGTTTGGTGTCTAATCTGCTCCTAAATCATTTTTATTGGTTTTTTCTGTTCTAAGCATCGAGTTTCGTCAAAATCAGTTCATTTTCGCGCATTTTTGACAAATGACTTCGAGGTTCGGTGATCTGTGTTCGGGTTCAGAGTAACCGCTCCGAACTTGAAGTTCGGACCTAGTTCGGTGTGTCTTCGGTGAGAGTTCGGTCTATCTTGGTCAAGTTCGGAGTTCATTTACGTTCGGTCAATGTTCAGAGGTAGTTCGGTGCTAGATCGGAGTATTTGAGGAGTTCGGACAGTTCAATTTGTTTCGGAGCCAGTTCAGATAGAGTTCGGACTTTGGATTTAGGTTTGGACAGAGTTCGGAGGTCAGTGATTGGTTCGGAGCAAGTTCGGCGACCAGATTTCAAATTTTTCATGATGTCGGAATTTCACGCGTTTGCTGCAATGCAAAGTGCGATGCAAACTATGCTAAATTTTGATAACGAAATTAGAACAAGTCAGAAAGTTCCCAAATTGTTGAAGCTTGAAGATTATCAAAATTGGAAGAAACGATTTTCCGCATACATAAGTACTAATGATATCGATTTGTGGATCCCGCTTAAGAAGCTTTATCAACACCCAACAAATGCGGGAGATTTCAAAGAAGTTCATACTTTTGATCTTGCTGAAAGAAAATCATACGAGCTTGAACAAAAAGCATACGGTTATCTTACAATGGCATTACCCATTGAGTTGCTTCATCAATTTAGCACTTGCAAGAAATCTAAGCAATTGTGGGATGCTTTATCAGCGAGGTGTGAAGGTAATGATGACTACAAGAAGAGTCGGAAGAAAGTTCTAAACAAAGAATTTGATAATTTTCAGAATTATGACAATGAAAACATTACTGCTCTTGTTTCAAGGTTGTATTTGATTAGAGAATTAAAGGTGGTTGGGATTGAGAAAACCGATGCTGATTTGAAAGAAAAGATTTTAGAAGCTTTGCCTGAAAAATGGGAAAACTATGTTTTGCTTCTCACTCATGATAAGGATTATTCTACAATGATGTGACAACCAGACCTAAAAACCAGGTCAACTCTCTCTCCGTTGACTTTTGTTGACTTTTCATTACGTTATAATTTCGTGGTTGATTGCTTTAAAATTTCATGATTAGCCGTAAATGAATAACCGATTAACCGATATGAAAATTCGCGTTGAAAAACTGTGAATTTTGAATATAACATAATATTATTAATGAAATTTTAATAATAAGAAAGTTAAATATAAAATTTGACATGTTATATTTTATCAAACCGTTATAAACTGATAAAACGTTTTACGAACGTCAAACAAGTGTTACGTTGTCAAGACTTAACCACCTTACCAAACGCTTAGCCTATTGGGCCTGGTAAGCCCAATAAGCCCGAAAATGTCCGGATTAACCCAAAAACTTAACCCAAGGTTCGTCTCGACTAACCGAGTAAAACCCCGAACCCAGAAACCCGACCCGCGGCCCGTATCGAATTGGGCCAAACTGGCCCAATCCCTCTCCTTTCCCCTTCACGGCCCGAACCGAGAACCCGGTCCGACCAAGCCGATTGGGCTTCGGCCCAGTCCCACTCGTAAACCCGATTGGGCTTCGGCCCAATCCCTCTCGTGAAACCCGACTGGGCTTCGGCCCAGCCCACTCCCCAAACCGAATGGGCTTCGGCCCATTCTTTCAAATTAAAACCGATTGGGCTTAGGCCCAATCTCAAACAAGTTTAATTAATTGTTTTGAAGCCCACAAGGTTTTACAAATTTTATAACACTTAACCAAATCTTTAACCACTAATATTTTTTATAAAACTTGGACTTACAATGTTTATAAAAATAAAGGTCACCATTCAATTTGATAAAATATACTTGGAATATATTTTAAAAAGTTGTGATTTTTATAATCTCCTAACCACCATTTATTTTATAAAAGCTCCTAGATTTTTATAAAGTTTATAAAAATTAACCAAGTAATACTAGAGATTAGGAGAGCTTGACAACTCATTATTAACCTTTGGTTAATTAAATCACTTTTGATTATAAAAGGGAACAAGCCCCTCCCATGTCCCCTTGCACCACAACACCCCAACACCACCACTCTCCCTCTCTTTCTCCCTAGCCGGCCCACGCCACCACCGCCCTCCGCCGCTGCCGCCGACCGGCGCCACCTCCGGCCACCGTCCGCCGCCACAGCCCCGCCGCGCCGGACCACCGGAAAACCACCACCACCATCCGATCCTCCCCATCTTTTCTTGTGAGTCTCCTAAACTCATTTCTCCTATGTTTTCTCACATACTTAACCACCCAAGGAAACCTCCAAGTCTTGACAACTAAACCCTATGACCAAAGAATGCTTGTGTTTGTCCATCAACTAACAAAAACTCTTTTTCTTAATCCCCTTCTTCCAAGATCAAACACTTGTTTGGTGCATCTAGATGCTTAAAGATAGCCATCAAGTGTGGTGAAACACATTTGTGAAATCAAAAGAAAGTAACAAGTGTGCACCAAGATTCTTGTGTTTATGAAATCTTGATTTCATAGTTAGTTGTTTGAACAAACCTCCAAGCCTCTTCATATAAATCAAATGTTAACTAACAATCTATACATGTTTATATTTAATTGTCCTAACATGAAAATGTTAGTTGATTATTTACATTTAGATGTCCTAACACCAATGTGTTAGTTGATTGTTTATTTACATTTATAAAGTCCTAACACCAATGTGTTAGTTGATTGTTTATTTATATTTCTTTGTCCTAACACAAATGTGTTAGTGATTGTATTTATTTTCTTGTCCTAACACAAATGTGTTAGTGATTGCATTTTTATTTGATCTTTTGTCCTAACACAAAGTGTTAGTAGATAAGAACTTATGATTAAGTTATAAAAATGCTAGAAAATGAAAGGATATAATGAACAAGTTTATGGACTTATTTAAATCAAAGTGATTAAATAAAAGTTACATATGTAACCTATGACTAAAACAAAAGAATATTTCTTGATTTGGAAAAACTAACACATTAAATGTGTTATAAACATGTTAAAAACAAAAAGAACATATTTCTTAAAATAGTCATGTAACATATTTAATATGTTACAAATGATTAAATGATTGGACAAAAGGAATATATTAAATTCTTTCTAGATTTAGTAAGAATAATATTTATGTCAAATGATTAACTTGACATAAATACTTGGATTTATTACAAGTTTTAACATTTCTAAAACTTGCTAAAAATAGACATTTTATAAAAGAAATTTTATAAATTTATCAAGACAAATAAAGACTTAAAAGTTTTCATGGATTTATTTCATTACTTTGAGGAATCAAAGTAATTAAAATAAATAATACGATGCGTAGTAATAAAACCGGGACCACACGGCGATATACGCAAAAACGTAAAACTTGTCTTATTTTTATTAAAACGACGTAATGTTTTAATAAATCAAACGTTATATAAATCCAAGCATCGTTAAGATATTTTGAGAAACATATATTTCATGAAAATGAAATATTAAACGCTTTCGAAATATAAATGATTAAATGTTAAAAACTTCGAATAATTTCTTTAAAGACTTATGTTTTAAAGACAAACGTTTAATAATTATTTTTGACAAATAATTATTTTCTAATGATATACGTTTTATCCACCAAAGTATTTTTAATCATAATTATTTAATATAATTATAACTTGCAGATTAACAAATCAAATATGTAATTATTTACTTAAAATAATTATGCGAACTTGTGAAAATAATAATAAAACATTATTATTCCTTTAAACTCAATGTTCAAAACTTGGTTGAATTGTTGAAAATGATTATTCTTAGATTATATTTATTTAACATAAATATAAATCATCACCGATTGTGTTTGTTCAATAAATACAAGTTAACGGGTTTTCAAACGTATTTAAACGGATTATATCCTCAAGACTTGACCGGTATCACTTGGGTGACTTATGTTACTCAAATGATCATAGACCTTATACATATGTTTATTAAATGATTTAGGACGTTACGTGCTACCGTCCTTCACTGCTTACTTACCGCTTATCTGCTGAATCTGTGAGTTTCACGGCCCCTTTTCCTTTTAACTGTTTTATACTTGGGGGAGAAATCATGAAAACTGATTAAATGCTTTTTACTTAATATTATGGTTTACTTGTTAGCCGTATGACTACTTGTTCTCTTACCGATTGCCCAACTTGGTACATTATCGTTATAAACGTTTGTACAACCGAAATCCCATCATTAATTGATTTCAATTAGTTCTGTACGAAACGATAGCTAGTGAATAGATCTATTTGGGTTGACAACCCTACCCTAACTGGTAGCTCCAGTTCTGACTCCGGATTGTCTGGGGGTACACGTCAGTTATTCTGCTCTGTTTAACATCTCTGGGCAAGAGATGCCGGGTGGGTAAACCGTTAGTATTTGAAATCAAGGTTCAGGTGAGATCATACAACCACAACAATAAACCCTGATAATATTTAAGTCTACCGAAACTGTTTTACAACTGTTTTACAACTGTTTAACTATCGAGTCCTAAACCTGTGAACCTCACCAACTTTATGTTGACCTGTTTTATATTCATGATTTCTTAGGTAATTGACAAGACTTTCTGAAGACATGCAAATGGGGCTTACAAATGCTATCAGACCTGTCCTTGGAATCATAGTCCCGACTATCCAACTTAACCGTTTTAAGCTTTTAATAATCATTTAAGACTTATGTTTTTAAATTGTAAGACATTAATGTTTCCACTACTCTTTCCGCTGCAATGAAACGAATTAATGTTTTATGAAGTTTTTAAATTATTAGAAGTGTTCTATGTATCCTCGACTATGATTCCATTCTCGCTCACACCCGAAACCGTTGACCGGGGTGTGACAAATGACATTTCACGAGCTTACTGGAAAACTTCATGCTCGGGAAATGGAAATGTTAAACTCAAAGAAGTCCAATGTTACGTTGCAGAATCCTGAATTGTATCATGGTGAGAATAGTGCAAGCATGAATGCAAAAGCTAAGCCAAGTTTGAGTTCTACACCAAATGTTGCTTTCTTATCAGGAAGTTCAGGAAGTTCAGGAAATTCAGGAAATTCTAATAATAATTCTTCACAGGGTTGTAGCTTTACAATTCCAAATTCTTCAAGTCAGAATGCATTTTCTGTTGAATCAACAGATGATTGTGCCAAAATGATTTCTGCATTGATCTCCTCATCTTTTGGGTTGATTATCAAGAATGTTGTTGATGCAAAGTTAACCGGCGATGATCTTGATGCACTTGATGATGATCAACTAACAGAATTGGATATATCTTGGAAATATGCTATGTTATGTCAACGATCAAAGAGATTTTTCAAGAAACATGGAAGAAATATTTCTGGTGAGAAATTGGGTTTTGATAAATCTAAATTAAAGTGTTACAAGTGTTCAAAGCATAGACATTTTGCCAACGAATGTCAACAAGCAAATCTTAGCAAGTCTGGTTTTCCTTTATCAAGTAAACCTGGCTTTACTCATCCATCTTCTAGTAACACAGACAAGGAAACAGCTTTAACAGTTCAACAGGATGATGTCTATGATTGGGGTCAAAGGTTTGGATATGATTCATCAGGTTTGATTGTTACTCATGTTCAATCAGATGATTCCTATTCAGATACTAGTTCTGATACTAGTTCAAATCCAAGTTCTTATGAATCTGCTGAAAACTTGGAGAGTCTATTGAAAGAAAATGCTTTGTTGATGAATAAAGTTCAACAACTGTTTGAGGAATTTGATGTGATTAATTCATGTTTGAAGATTTCTAAGGTAAAGGAGAAATAATTGGTTTTGAAGAATGAATGTTTAATGACTGAGATCAACTTGTTGAATGACGTTTTAGAAGTGTTCAAACAAGATAAGAAGGATGTTGAAGCTGCCAGAGCTAAGGTTTGTGAAGAACGGGATGAGTTGGTAAAAGAGGTTGAAAAATGGAAGTTTGATGCTGAAGATGCTGCTACTGACTTCAAGAATTTATTTGAAAAGTCCAAAATCAAACTTGATTTGCTTACACAAAATGCTGAAGAATCTGCTAGCAAGATTGAAACGTATCAAGTTGACATGGAAACATTATTGAATGAGAAGCGGGAGTTGATTAGTGTGAATAAAGTTCACACAGCAAATTTGGAGATTCAAAGGCGAAATGAAGCTAAACTAAAGAAAGAGTTGTTTGAAGGATTAGAAAATCTTAGAATGCAGAAGTTTGAAACTCATAAAGTTGCCAAACGATTGATTGTTACAGAGAAAGAGTTAGCAGAAGCTCAACAGAAGATTTCTGATCTCAAAATTCAAGTGATTGATACAAATAGATTGCTCAAAAATGTATCAAATTCTCAAGTTTTCACAAGCTTCTTAGCCAATGATGCTAATTTTGAGAAGATGTTTGATAAAACTGCATCACCCCCTGCTCAAATCAAAGAAGCTTTCAAAGAAGTGAAAGAGCAAGTTTTTGATTTTGGTTCTTCAAATGTCTCTTCATCTACTGCTGAGGACGACAAAGTTGTTCAGAAAAAGAATAACAAGAAGAATAAGAAGCAGAAGGAAAGGAAATCTGAGGTTCTTCCAGCTCCAAAGTTTGTGTCTGGTTCATCTTCTACTGATAATGAGAAATCCGCTACTTCAAGTGACAAAATTCAGTCTCAATCTGAGTTTGATGAACAGATCTTTTATGATCAGAAGAATGTGGTTGAAGTGAAAGCTGAATTTTCTCGTTTAGCTAAGAATGGTCATTCTACATTTGAAGAGAAAGTTTCTGGAAAGAAGTTTGGTTTGGGTTTTCAAGAGAAGAAAGCAATAGCTGAGGAGGTTCCAGCATCTGAATCACAAAACTTGAAGAAAATTAAGATGAAGTAAGTGAAGAAGGAAGTGTTTAAAGCAGACAAAGTTCAACCTGAGAGATTTTACAAGCTCAAAGGTTCTGATCAGCTTTTCTCTGACAAAGAGTTTCCTCTTCATTGTGTTGATGCTCGAAAGATTTCAGAGGTATTTGTGAAAGCTGACATTTCTTCTGCAAGTTCTCAATCTCGAAGCCCTACTTCCAAATGGGTTCATGATCATCGCCGACATGTATCTGATTCTTTTTCTGATCATGATCGAGATATACATGTCTGTGATTCTTTGCAGGTACATCAAAGATGGGACAAAACGAAAAGGATCGGTTATATTTGCCGCCGACAAGGGCATATGGCAAAAGATTGTCCACTACCTGCTGATTCCACCCAAAGATTTCATAAGAAATCTGTTTTTGGTAAACATGCCAACACAAAGTTCTTTGATGAACAAGGCAGAGTTTTTGATGAATTTGAGCCTACATTTCTTCATAAACAAAAACGTTTTGTTCCAATGTTCTCAAAGGTTCAAAATGTAGGTTCATCATCACAGTCACCTGTGATAAGTTCATCAAAAACTATTTTACCAAAACAACAACAATGGAAACCTAAGGTGGTTTCTAAGCAAAACCAGGACACTGGTCGACCAGAAGCAATCTGCTTCGGGTCGTTTGTAAACTAATTAGTTTGACCAGTGTGCAGGTACTTCTAGAAGACCTATCGACGATTGAAAAGTTGTTGATGGAGGAGTATTCTGCTTAATTTAAATTTCATGATAAATCTTTCTACCTTGCAAATTTTCTGAAGTTTTAAAATTTGCAAAATATCCGTGTTGATTGATCAATTTTCTTTGCTTACAAGTTTTTTCTCAAAAACCCAAAAATAGAGTTTTGTTTTGTGTAAAATGAAAAATCCAAAAAAAAGAGTTTTCATTTTAAGGGGGAGAATTGTAAGTAAGGGGGAGTAATTGAGAAAAAGCATGTTATGGGGAGAAGGTGAATACATGCCAAATATATAATGAAGGAAGGTGAATACATGCAAAATATAACATTGTGAGAAATTGATCATTGGGAAATGATGGTACATTGGCTTACGTATCTGACTCATGGATAGAGTAGATGAAAGGGCCATAAGATCATTGTTTGATATGCTTAGTAGGCTTCGCAAATCAGAAAGTATTCAGATGTGATATACACTAAATACTAATGCTTGATCATGTGGATAACATCTTGATGCATATTTTATGACACAAAAAGTAAAATAAGTGTGAAATTCAAATTGAGAAGTCACTGTGTATACATGTGTTAATTTTGCAAAGATTTAAACTTGTTTGATTTTCTTTATTTTGTCAAACGATCGGACTTTCTCTGCGTATCGAAAGATCGAACTGATCGTTGTTCGTTTGACGTTCTGCTTTATTTTCTTTAGTGTTTCGTATAACTCATCGGACTTTCTCTGCGTGTACGGAAGTACCGACCTGATTGTTGTTGGGTTATACAATTTCAACTTGTTTTATTTTCTTATTTTGTTAAATCCGAGGCCTTATTTGCGTATCGAAAGATCGACCTTAAGGTAGACGATTTAACGTTCTTATTTCTTTTTGCATGGAACACAATTGACGATATCATGAAAATATTATGCATTGTGAAAAATCACAAGTGCTGTCACACAAAAAGGAAAAAGGAAAGCAAAACAGAAAATGTCTGATTATGTCTGATAGTGTGGGATACACTGGTCAAAGCAAATCTAATCAATAAATGTTATGAGTATGATTTTGCCTGAGTTTAAGTTGGACAAATTATACCAGCAATCAGCATGACTTATGTGTTTCGATTAATTGAAATTGAAGTGCAGTTCAGTGCGTTATGTTCAGTATGATCCCATATAGTGATCTTTCTTATACCAAAAATAGTGTTTGATTCTGTATTGCAATTTCATTTCTTTTCAGAAAAGAACAAAAGATTTTCGGTGTGTTTTAGCATAAACTTTGAAAAATCAAAAAGATTTTGTTTCTGCTTTATTTTCGATCTGATCAACACGTGATACAAATCATTTTTCAAAATCATATATTGGAGTCTCAAAGAGACGTTTTGCGCCAAGATTATTTAAATGTTTGAGCAGGTTACTATGTGCAAGATATCACGACTTCAAGTCTTCTGACGCTGTTGAGAAAAGACCAGAGATACACTAGGCATTGTCAAGTATTCAAGATCAAGTTACAATCAAGTTGAGGAGGAGTTTGTTCGAAGATTCATTTCAATGAACAAACGGATTCTATACTTGAGGGGGAACTTGATTGAAGATACAAAGTTGATGATGTTGAAGAGATACTGCACACGACGAGGGGGAGTTTGTTGATACCTGATATGTGCGTCGTGTAAAGTATCAAGCAATGTACAAGATCAAGTCAAATTAGGTCTGGCCGAACGTGGTCCGAACCTGAAGTTCGGACTGGCCGAACCTGAGGTTCGGACGAGGCTCGGACCAGCGGCTATATATAGATGTTTGGTCTTTGTAATCAGTAGTTCTGAGCGTGCGAGATCTGTTAAGTGTGTGAATCTGAGTGTGTATTCTCTGTGTCTATTTCTGAGTGTTTCACTAATTGTAATTGTTCGTTGTGATCAATAAAACAATCGGTTAATTACGTTTCAATGTTCGAATAGCTAGATCGAGTAGACGATCCGATGCTCACGCATTTACAATCTGTCAAGAACCACGAATCTAGAGCAGATCTACCGAAACCATTGTTTATTCCCAGAGATTATGTCCTAAACTATTACAATCGTTCAAAAACAGAAACAACAAGAATCGGAACAATCACTATAACTAATACAGAAAGGATCTAACAACAACTTGAACAATCAAGCTAGACAAAGATCTCTCAGAGAAAAAATGATAAAACCCTAATTCTTGTTGTAGAGAAGACGGAAGAGAAGTAACAGATACTTTTGGACCCTCTTCATGATTAGCCCTTAATTAGTTTTAATATCCAGCTTATATGCGCAAGTCACTTGGTCTTTAGGCCAGCTAGCCCAGCAAACAAAGCCCAAGTCCAGCAAAGTAAAACCAACTTCAAGCCCAATAGCTCATTTATTATAAAATCACAAACAACAAACATAGAAAACGAATCAGAAACAAATAACTACAGTTTGAATTAAAGAATCAAGTTAATTACATTAACTTGACTAATTTTAACAAAATCAAGTACAATAAATGCCAAGATAATATAGATGTTGATGCCCTTTCAAGAATGTATAGCTTTATTCTTTTGGAATTGTATATTTATTCAATAGAACCATTGCTACTGAAGAAGATTCAAGACAACTGGCTTATGGATCCTATTTTGCCGAAAATAATCAAGATACTAAGGGTGGTAGTGTGAAGCATTTACTTGGTAGAATCAACTTTAATATAGAAAAAATGAAGCTGTGTGTCGGGTCTGATGCAGATTTAAGGCAGGTGATTATAAGCCTTCGCCATATCTCTCCTCCTGCTGGGCATTCAGGAATATATCCAACTCTTAAGAGATTGAAAGTTGCATTTCATTGAAAAGGGGTAACTAAGCAAGTTAAATCCTTTGTTAAGTATTGTGAAATTTGTCAAAAGGCCAAGTATGATCATGCAGCCTTACCTCGTCTGTTGAGTCCTTTGCCAATTCCAAGAACATTATTTTCAGATGTTTCTATGGATTTTATAACTGGCCTACCTTTATCAATCATAAAGATGTCATCTTGGTAGTAGTGGATAGATTAACCAAATTTATCCATTTTATAGGTTTAAAACACCCTTACACAGCCTCATTTCTTGCTCTGGTGTTCTTTGATGATGTTTTCAAATTACATGGGTGTCATGTTACCATTGTGTTAGACAAAGATGCAATTTTTATAAGCAGGTTTTGTCAGAAACTAATGAAATTACAAGGAATTCAGTTGGCCACTTCATCTGCTTTCCATCCTCAAACTGATGGACAAACAAAAGTTTTGAATAGAGATTTGGAAACTTATCCTGTGTGCTTTACCATGTCTGCTCCTTCTACTTGTTTTAAGTAGCTCTCTTTGGCTGAATTCTAATATAATACATCATGGCATTCTAGTATAAAAATGACTCATTTTCATGCCCTTTATGGAATACCACCACCATTGCAAACACCTCTTGTTCCTAGTACTACTTCAGTGCATTAGTATAGGATCTTTTAAAGGATCGTCAAGATTTGACTTCTCTCTTAAAACATTCATTGCATAGGGTTGCTAATCGCATGAAACAGCAAGCAAACTTGAAGAGGTCAAATAAGCAATTTAATGTTGGCACCTGGGTCTTTGTCAAGCTACATCCTTATGTACAGAAGACCCTCAGGCAACATAAGTACTCCAAGTTATCTCCTCCCTATTTTGGTCCTCATAAAGTGCTGAAAAGAACTGGGGATGCTGCTTATTTCTTGGATCTTCAAGCCACTTCAATGATCCACCCAATTTTTCGTGTGTACTTATTAAAGCAGTCTTTTGGCACTCATTCTAGTATTCATGAATTACCTGTTCCACATTCTACTCCACTAGAACCTTTAGCTATTATGGAAAGGAAGTTAGTTAAGAAGGAACATGGAGCTGCAGTCAACAGGGGCAGAACTACAGGGGGTCAGGAGGGTCTGTTGACCCTCCGGCCGGCCGAAACTTCTTTACTGAGTTTATGTAACTTCGACGTCTTTTTCGTAAATTGACCCTCTCAAACTGTTGTGGTAAGTAAGAAAAGTAATTTAGATAAATAAAAAATGTGAAAATAATTTGGCATGAAAAATGTCCGGTCGCCGGAATGACGGAATCTAACCTGCAACAAACAATAATAGAGGAAATACAAGAAAGAAGACGAACATTTAATACAAGTACATATTTTATATATTATTTTAATATATTGGAAAAAGAAAAGTTGACTATGACCGGTGGGCCATTACTTGGTGATACCCAATGTTTTAAAAACCGGTTTTTTAGTTGAACCGGAAAACTTCCCGGAAGCGGTCGAACCGGTTGAACCGGTTGAACCGGCCGGTTCAACCGGTCACTTTCTAAATCTTGGGACTTTAGTCATGGCCTTGTACAACCTGTATTTTTGTCTTATAAACCTGCATTCCAACCTCAAAAAAACCATTTTCAACTAATTATTGCACCATTACTTTAGAAGCCTATTCAACCATACAAATTTTTCAAAGTACAAGTTCAAAACAAACAATCCAAATTACGAACAATACCAAAGTACATGAAACCATACGAATAGATCCAAATAAGAAGGTACAAATCCAACACAAACAAAAGCATAAACAACATCATGGAGACATAGGAGTGTTGTATTCGTCAAGTGCGCGATCACTTAGTGGTTGAAACTCACTATCTTCTTCTCCATCATCATCAACAAGAGTAAAATCACCATCATTGTCTACAATACCAAATAAGAATTAATAATGTAGTGCAATGACTATAAAAATTATATACTACATTAGAGTCACTTATTAACATATATTATAGTCAAACCTTGCGTTTGAGTAGCCGGTTGGGTTTCATCAAGCATTTCTTCTATATCATTAACATTGAGTTCCCCTTCGGGCTCTTCTTCAACCACCCAAAAATCCGCATCTTCAATGCACTCATAATCAATCGGATCATATGACCTTTTAGATCTTAGGTGCCTAAAAAACAAGTGAAATTCATATAGTATTTACTCGTATTATTATGTTAAAAAGAGTATATAAATATATATATCTTACCTATTCTGCATGCAAACGCAAGTTATAATGAACAAATACAAGATCATTTAGTCGTTGATGCTCCAACCTATTTCTCCTTTTGGTGTGGATCCTTTCAAACACACTCCAGTTACGTTCACAACCCGAGGAAGATGAGGTTTGACTTAATATTCGAACAGCAAGCCTTTGCAACAATGGATATTCTCCACCAAAACCGGCCGGTTCACACCGGGTCGGTTCAACCCAAAAAACCGCTCTTTATAGAACCGGGGAGGGGGCCGGTTCCCGGTCGAACCGGTTGAACCGGCCGGTTCGACCCGGGTTTTAAAACATTGGTGATACCTATATTTCTTTTTTTTTTCTTTTTCTAAACGGTGATTTCACCTATATTTCCTTTTTAAACTTGGGTTTAATTTTCTTTTGTTTAATTTATATGAAAAAAACGTTTTGGATAAAAATTTTCTCTAGTTTGATTTTTATATGTTTATCATCTTTTTGAGATATTTAAAGATTAAATTTATATTACGACCCTCCGGTTATGAATTTTTGGTTCCGCCACTGGCAGTCAAGCTCTTAGTCCATTGGAAGGGTTATGCATCACATCATGCCACTTGGGAGGATGCAGATGAGTTTATTGCAATATTTTCATCTTTTGCTTGTCTTATTCTTGAGGATAAGAATACTTATAGGGGGAGTAATTGTTACATATTAGAATATTTGAGGGACCTTTTTGTATATTTATTTATGTGTAGTGTTGTTCTTGAAGGAGGTTATAGTAACATTGATTGTTACTTAGAAGCTGTTAAACGTTAGTATGTGAATAAATGGTATACTTTCAATTGCCAAATGTATTCTTCCTTTCCCTCAATCCGTTTCTATCAATCTCTGTCGAAACTATTGCCGAAGTTGAACGAGAAATCGACCACCGGCGATGTCACCCACCTCCGAGCACCACCTTGAGCCCACGTTTACTGAATTCATTCCATGTGCCAATTTTATAATTTCCCTTAAATCTAAACGAAATTGGTAAGTTTATTGTTCATGTATGTTTAATGATCGTGTTTTGAAACTACATTCATAATGTACTTTTTTTATGTTAAGATTGTTCGGGTGCGGACCCCCCCCCCCCCCCCCCCAACCCAACCCAACCAAAACGCCATTACTGAAAAGGCCTCCTCCACTTGGAGATCACATACCCTTATTTTCAATTTACCCTTGTTATTTACCCGCTACCCCTATAACGGTTTTTTTTTTCAAAAAAAGTAAAATTTAAACTATATGTCCCTGTAACGGGTATATAGCCGTTTTTCTCTTAAAAATTAAAAATATATATATTTTTTACTATAAATACCAATCTTTATTTCATAATTTTCAAACCTATTTCTTTAAACTCTCTCCGCCTTTCTCTCTAATTTTTCTACTAAAACTACTACAAATGGCTTCAAGACATTGCACGCCTCTAGAGGATGAGGACCTAGTCATTTCTTGGCCCGCGTTTCCAATTTGGATGAGCCTATAACCCCTCATGAGAATAGGTTTTGGTAACGAGTAATAAATTGCCTAGTTTCATACGCAACATTTATTCGGCAAAGACCTTTCAGTTCACTAACTTAACTAAGCGTTAAGTGGCATGACATAAGGACGAGAATGGCAAAGTTTCACGAATTTAAAACAACATCTACAAAAACCCTGAAACTGGTTTGAATGACAACAATGTTTTGATGATGTCTTAAAATAGTTACCATTCCACTGAGGGTAAAGATTTTGAACGTCTCGCAGTTTGGCTTGTGATGAAAGATGGTCGAGCTAGTATATATCAAAAAGACTAAATACACCCGGTTACCAAATTGATTTGGTTATTATCGAAGAAGAAGAATCGAGTGAGAATCATTGGCAGGCTAAGGAGGCGGCACTTGTAGTTACTACCCACTTCTCCTCATGCTTGTACTCTAAGCATGATTCATGAACAACTTGTGATTCTTTGTAATAACTCTAAAGCTTGAACCATTTGTATTATACAAGTATATAATGTAATTTAAAGTTTTATTTTGTTTATAGTAGTATAGAATAGAATGTAATGCATTTTGTTTATTATGTTATATTTTTTTTTACTAATGAAAAAGTAGTAAACATAAGAAATTAAATTGGGAAAGATGATATGACACTAATTTAAAAGAGAGACAGTAAAGTGAATCACCACCTAGCTAAGATATGAGGGAATGGAGAGCAGATTTGGCTCGTAGTACTTAGAATCTAAAGAGATTTATGTCTGAATCTGAATATCACTTCTGAATGTTAAGAGGTGGTTTAAATGTCTGAAAACTGAATTATTAAGAATTGGAGGCCGGAGGCGGATAACTAGTCGCCGGAGAACGAACAGCTCTTTTTTAGGGTCAAGAGGTTGTAAGATGTTCTAAAAGGTCTTGATGGTTAAAACGCTATTAAGATGTAAAACCTCTTAATAACTGGAAGAAAAAAACGACTCTACATCTGAATACGTCTTCAGAGTTTTTTTTTCAAAAAACAAACAAGTTCTAAGATAAAACACCACCCCACCAATGTACGGATATGATCTGAAATTATATATATGCGATCATCCATGTCACCACATTTAGACAATTACTAGATTTTAACCCTCCGCGCGTTGCGCGGAGGTGCTCAAGAATTACGTCATGATATTACCAAAATTGCATCGTTGTTACGTTATTTCTATTAGCTTAGCATGTTGTTTGTTTTACATATAGTGAGCTTCACAAAAGATCATGGCTTTGTTCATTTCAACGCGGTCTCGTTTGGTTGTGTTCTTGTTTTAATCGTTGGGGTAACACGGGTAGATACAAAAGTTAAACTGCTACACCAACAACAACATAAATGATTGGTGATCAATGGAGGTTAACCGTTGCATTGTTTTAAAGATATGCGGAGGAAAACGGAAAAAAAAAACATGAACGACCAAAATCACATATAAAATTATGACCAAATCATATTTACCATTTAAAAGTTTATGTATTACACAAACAAAACAAAAATATAAAAACTAAAAAAAATTATAAAATCAAATAATGTAAATGGAGGTTACCGTGGGATAACGCGAACACCCAAAACCATTACAATGGAGGTTACCGCCGTGATAACGTGAATATTGCATTTGTAATATGGGAGATCCCATTCCATTAAATAGTAATAATTTTAAATAATTAAATTATATATTCAAATATTAAAAATATAAATCTTCTTATTTTAAAACATAATAAATTATAATAAGATTTTAATTATTTTATATTTTTGAATCTTTATTATTTGTTATATTTAATTTTTATTATTTCTTATTTCACAACAACTTATGACATGTAACATACAAATCTTTACAAAAACTGTTTATAATGTGTTGTATTTATTCAATTCATATAACATAATATAAATTGTTAGTAATCAATGGAGGTTACCGCTGTGATAATGCAAACACACAAAATTAGTCATCAATGGAGGTTACCGCTGGGATAATGCGAACACACAAAACCATTAGACTGATCGTAATATCATTTATTAAAAAAATATTGAATTTGTTTGATTAATTAAATATATAAAAAACATTAGACTAATTTTATATATAATAACTATTAAAATAATTCAACTAAAATATTAAAATAATCATTACCTAATAAAATAATCAAAAATGTTCTTAATTGTAATATATAGTAATTATTTTTCTTTACTCTAATCGATCTAAGAATCTTCATTTAGAGTAAGGAATGACAAATAGACACGTTAACATGCTATGGAAATTATACTTTATAGAAGTATCATGAATTATATAATATGTCATAAATCATTTTTTGTTCATTTAATTAGTATCTTGTATATTATATTAGATTAGATGGTACTCAAATATATAATTCATGCAAACTTAAGTTAATAATTACACAAAAAAGAATCCTCAATTATGTAATCATCTTAAATAAATAACTTATGTACGTTCCCATGTACTTAATTAAATGTTGATTAAAATAATTAAGATGATTATTGATTCAAATTTTTCTATATACTAATTACTAATTTTTTTTCCCCGTGTGTTACATGGGTTAATTCAAAATTTTGTGGTGATGTCAAGTTTTTTATTTATTAATTAAACTATGACAAAACTTTTTGTTTATTATATAGTATAGATAGATATAGATAGATGTAACTTAATAAATTATATTATATATTAAATTAGGTAATTAAAGAATTGATTATTAAATAATTTAGAAGACAATAAATAAATAGTGGATATATATATCCAAAATTAGAAGATCCGTTTGTGAATGTCTATTGACGGGAAAAATTATTGAGGATGAATGTGGTGGTGCCACATAACAAATTGTGGTGCCAAAAACTTTTCTTAGAAGATTATATCCATCACCTAAAATATTAGTATATCTCTTGGAATTTGGAGCAAATATTTCATATAATCTATTAGTTATGAGATAATTTAGTTAAGAGTTAATTACAGAGATGGTTGTTATTTTTCTCCGTCGATAAGCCGTTGGTAACCTCAGTCGATATTTCATCAGAAAAAAGTATTACCAAGCCAAGCTCCAAGTTATCTTAGCCAGCTTACCTTTAACCTAACTCTCTAGTTTATAATGAAAAAACACTACTTTTTTTATCAAAAGGAAGACCATTGAAAAGCTCTTTTCTAGTGTTCTTTGAGTACTTAGGATGTGACTTCAGGGGATATCCAAGCCATTAAGGAGCCTGCTTGAAATGCAGAGGCTGATTAGTGATCTTAGAGGCTCTTCTTCCGTATGAGATCTTATAACCGGGAAAAGTAGGTAGAACTTGTGGAAGGAAGACACTCGCAAGTAGACCTATAAGAGCCCTCAAGTCGATATCTTTTTTTTTAACGGCCAACGAATGCCCCGGAAAACCCGGGGACTATTTACACCAGTTGAGCTTATTTCAGGAAAAATCCACCTCCGCGAATGACCGGGTGGTAAAACCTGAGAGCTCAGGGATCGAACTTGTGACCTTACAGCCCCAAGTCTCCCCTCATCATAAAAAAAGTGAGAAAGAGTTTGGCCAATAACAGGACAAAATCATAAAAAAAGTGAGAAAGAGTTTGGCCACATTATTTTTATTATTAAAGGAAAATTGGATTTTAATAATTTCAACTTTTGACTGTTGGCCAGCAATAATCTCATATTTAAATATTCTTGCTAAAAGTCCCAACTTTTAATTTATTTTTTTGTTGGATACTCCGTTATTTTTTTTAACTCCAACAAAAAAAATAAGGTTGAAAGCAATGATATTTAAAGGTGAAATTATTATTGACCAACAATCAAAGGTTGGGATTACTAAAATCCAATTTAAAAAAAAAACTAACAAGAAACCCTAATATCCATCCTCATTAAAATAAAGAAATAATAAACCCAAACATGTCACCATGTCTATGCACATCCTCACCTCCTCTACACACATATATATATTGATACTCTAGGATACCCATAAAGTACCAATCTGTCTACTAAACTTGAAACCAGAAAAAAAAATGCTTACTAGATTAATGGCATCAAGTTACATTACATCTTTTACCACCCATTTGAAACAGGCATGGGACATTTTGATTCACCTATCTTTCTTCCATCACTGCATGCAATCTATTGTTTCTAGCCAAGAACTTAGTGTAAGCAACTATCACTGGAACACGAGCCGTGGGGACGAGCCAGTAGACTGTGCAATATGCTTGTCGAGAATCGAAGAAGATGATGAGATTAGAGTACTGAGATGTGATCATTTGTTTCACAAGGGTTGCTTGGACCGCTGTGTCGAATATAGGCACACCACATGCCCTTTGTGCAGAGAGGTTCTCGGTGGACCTCGAATGGTTTGCGAGCTCGGCCGGGAACTGCTACATTTTAGTTTTTGTTCAACTATTGTGTATTCGGATACTGATGATTGTGATAGTTGGTGGATTCGGTGAATGGTTAATTAGGGACTTAGGGTATATTGTTTTGTTAATTTGAACTTAAAATCTTGGAACATATAGAGAAGTATGGCACATATGTAGATCATGAAGTACATTGTTGTAAACTCTTGATTTTCCATAAGTACTACTTATTGTAAGATTAGTTGTGTAGTGATTTCAGTTTATTGAAAGATTAACACCAATCTTATGAACTTATAAAATCTTTCCACTATATAAAAATTAGAGAAATGCATCACAAAAAAAAAACACACTAGGCTACCAATATTATATTATATATAGTGTTAAAATTGGTCACCAAGTCTAAATTAATAACATCCAAGTACATTGTTAGAGAAGTGCTCTTAGTTTTTTATAACGGCAAATATACGCAGTCACTAATTTGTTTTTAAATTACACCAGAAATATCATTATTGGGGACTGAAATACATAACCTCCATTTTAAAAGGTTTACAACTCTACCAATTGATCTAGTCTCACCTTGACGATCAACTCAAACCTTGATATGAAAACAATACTAGTTTTATTATTTTTCTCAAATATCAATCTAGTAAGTCCTAAGAAGGTATGATTATCATATAAAAAAAAGTGCGTAAATTAATAATTTAATAGGATTGTTTTTTCCAAATTAATTCAACATTAGTCTTTTTAAATATTACCGTTTATTTGCATAGATCTTGTATATTATAAGGGAGAAATTATTAAAATATATATATAATTAATAATTTATTTATAATCTTCTGTATTATATTTACATTAAATTAATTAAATTAGTTTTTACCGTTGATGTTTTTCTATTATTGAAAAAATAATAGTGTGGATGATGAAGATCCTTAAACTTTTAGATTTTAAAAATAAAAAATTGGAACAATGTTTAAATAATTTGAGATGAGAGGGTTTGGACAGAAAAAATTATAAGGTGAAATGTGATGATGATGATAAGTGTCTATTTTTTAGTTACTACTTTATTAAGTTTTTGTTAACAGCGAAGCTCCAATTAAAACCAATAACCGGACCAGCAGAACCCTAGACCGGAAAAGGGGTACACGATGGAAAGAAAAAGATAGAAACAAGCAAAACAAGTATGCGAACAAATACACACATGAAAGCCAAATAGAACAAAATAGAGGCAAAAGAAATACACACTTTACTGAGGGTGTTTGAGATTGCTTATTTAAGCCCTGATGTACTTATGAGTAAAGCTTTTAATGACTTATGACTTTTAAAAATGAGCTTTTAAAAAGTCTTTGAATTAGCTTCTATAGTATAAAAAATCAATAAGTCAATAAGTTATTTTCTTAATAGTGTTTATTTTATCTTTTATATGTAAAATGATCTAAAAAGTCTTAGGTAGTCACGTAGGTATAAATTTATGTGAGTATAAGATAAAATGAACATACTATGGTAATTGCATCATAAAAAAGCTAAAAGCATTTAAAAAAGTCAGGTTTTGTGGCTTTTTAAAATGGTGTTTTGACCATTTACAACAAGTTAAAACTAAAAGTGTTTTTCATTTAGCCAAATATGTCTTTTAACTTATTTTCCTTTTTGAAAAGCTAATAAATCAATAAGTAATTTTAAGAATCAATATTAAACACCCACTTAGTAGTAGATAGATATAGAAATATAATAGATGTGAGCAAATCAAATCAAATCAATCGAGAATGATCGTATACGGTTCCTAGAAGTAATATACGGATCATAATGGTCCCAAATTAGATACATTAATCCATGTGACCACATTTTATAACAATATTTTTTCTTTGCCAACCAATCTAAGAATATTCATTCAAAGTAAAGAAATATACACGTAAGAAGCTAAAGAATGTATTTTCTGTTTACAGAATCATGAACCAGAAAATATATAATAAATCATTTGTTGTTCATTTAATTCGCATTTTATATATGTTTATTCGATGATACTTTATATATAATTAGGTTAGTAATTCGTGTATTATACAAGTTGAATATAGATTTATAATATTAGATAAATACAAAAAAAAGATAATGATTAAGAAATTTGAAAATTGTGATTGATATAGAATTCTTATAATATATTAAATAATAATTTAATACATTTAAAAAATTTATTATGCTTGAAGTTGTTGATTACTTTCCACAAAAACACTAAAATTATTGAGTAAATTAATCAAATATACATTAATTTTATCAAAAATTTTAAATAAAAATTTAGTTTTGATAAAATTGGTAATTAGTTTTAATTGATGATTTACTAAATTGGTAATTCAATTTAAGCTTGACATGTGACGGTGATGATGTGGATCATTTATAAATGAGACATATGACACAAATTTTATTGCTTTATTAGGATTAATAATAATAATCAAAATTATAAGATTATATATGCAGCTCAAACGTAAGATTAATAATTATTTAAAAGTATCTTACTTATTGTACGAGCATTATAAGACTCATACTTATTCATATAATAACAATTATTAAATTGAGAGGCCTCTCACAATGTTATTATTCATTCCATCATATCACACGTTACAAGTGCTTCATGCTTGAAGCACCTTAACTCATCAAATTAATGTGTTATGGTTGTGACTCTCTGTCATCAAAACCAACTTCTAACACATTACAAGGAGCCTTTAAGGTATCAATCATCATATGCATGTATTTAACACCAAAATGTATTACTATGGCGCTCTATGTACCAAAACAAAGTCACTATCACATTACAATGCCATTAAAACCCAAAAAAAAACTTGTTAAATAAGGTCCACCACTACCTACTTCGCCGCTCACCATCCACACCCTCGCCGTCACATTGTCAGCCACCCGCACCCACCACTGAAACCCTAAGGTGGCGTTTGGTTCACGGAATGTAATGTAATTGGAATTATAAAGTTTTCCTTTTAAAGTTGTGCTTAAGTTGGGTAAAGAAGGTGTTTGAAATACAATGAATTCCTTTAATCAATTGAATTTGAGGTCATGTAATTTTCCTTCATTAAAGTGAATGATTTCTAAATTTCATTGAGTAAAGGAATTCAGTGTATTTCAATCTCCTTCTTTACCCAACTTAAGCACAATTTTAAAAGGAAAACTTTACGATTCCAATTACATTCCATTCCGTGAACCAAACGCCACCTAAATGCGGAGTAGAACCATGTGTTCTAGTTTGAGTTATTTGATCATTTTGCTTATTCGAGTTGGATCATTCTGCAACCAAATGATAGGTTTCCTTCTTGATGGTGTTTCTGAATGAGTGTCAATCGAATAGGTCAATGTAGGCAATTTCGCACAGACTCTTGACAAATAAAACTCTTTAAATTTCAGCTTATATGTTCAACAAGACGGTATGAAAACAGTTGCTCATAATAACTATCAATCACAACAACATTGCCACAGAAAGAACCTGACCCTACAACCCTCCAATAAAACTGCAGATAGCGATGATGATACGTAAAAACAGAATATAGGTCACACAAATAGACACGAAAAAGAACCCGTGATGTACAAACTCAAATCATGGTATCAACAATGCCGGATATTACAAACTCAGCACCATTTGTACAGCTTTTTTCTGAGCCTGTGTCAAACTCTGCAAGATATAGGCAACATTAAAAAACAGGTTCCATATTAAAAAAGAACGAAAAATTTTAAAAATGATGAGTAATTTAATCATGAAACCTGGCATAGATGATCAAAAAGAGGTCGGTCTCCCTGAGAAAACTCTCGAAAGAAGTTGGTGAGGTAATTTGCAAGGTTGATCTGATAACCAGAAAACCGAAATTGTTAAGGTAATAGCCAAAGTATTTATGATGAGGTTATTATAGAAGTAGAACTTTTGCAAGAAAGTAAACCTCATTGAGAGGATCTGCAGCACTTAGTAGGTCATCATCATAACCATCATCTTCATCCTACAAGAAAATCAAAATTAAATAGAATTGTTAAACCAGCTTGTCTGATGTATCGAAACTAAACGATAATATACAATATATTCGTTTTAGGTTTCTTGTGTCCTATGGACCTCATTGAAAGCTTTTGCCAGGGCATCCAGGTAGCCATTTGAAGGTCTGCTGTATGATGCAGTATCAGCTGAATAAAGCAAATCTTGCTCTATTTCAGCATCTCCTGCTTCCACTTCTTCCCAATCACTATCCTGCATGACCAAGAATCGTATATATAATAAATAATCAGAGATAGCGGTGTTATCACTAAATAAATAATACCTGATCGTCATCCTCTAAAACCTGTTCTTGAATCTCGAGCAAAACATCTGCCAGTATAGCAAGAATCTATGTTTCGCACATGGAAATTGAAAATAAAACGTTTATCAAGTTCCATTATCATATCTATTCTTAGAAAATACATAATATTCAGTAGACAGATAAAAACCTTTGCAGGAAGTGGCATTAATGTCCACTTGTCAGGATCAACTTTGGCCTTTGAACGAGTGGTAATCCCTGAAGATGACTTCACAAATAAAAATAAAAAATAAAAAAATAAAATGATTCGAGTAATTGAAGGGATGTTAACAGCTTGTAAGACAGTAAGTAACAAACCTTAATCAAATGACCTTGGACATTAATGGTTCCAAATTCAACATGTCTGGTTGATAATAGCAAAGCCAAAGCTGTGGTTGTGACTTTGATCTGGTAGGCCCCCTGAATTTCCCCTGTAATTAATTGCAGTTGTGTTAGGATTTATAACAATTGACACAATAAAAATATACACAGCTTTTAAAAGTAAGTCAACAATTAAACTCTAAATAGTTTGATGATTAGATATATAAAGTAAGATCTGTGGAACAGAGCAAGAGTGTGCAGAATCCGTTAAAGGAAAAACGTTCGATTAAAATGAAGAATACATGCCTTGCTGCTTGGTCCATTCCGACATAACATAATGCAAAGAATTGGCATGGCTTTCAGCAGGAATAGTGATCAGCAAGTTGATAAATTGTTCAACATGTGGTGAGCTCATGTGAACCTGAGCCATAAAAAATTAAAAAATAACCACATATAATCATATATAAAACGTGAATTTAGGTTGTATCGTGTTATCATACCAATCTTGCAAAAATAAGAAGTAACGAGCTTCGTAATCCAGCAATTTGGCAGGATTGCATTCGTCTAACAAGAGCAGCAACAAGGTCTCGTATATGTTGTGCCATTTGAGAGGACAGATGTAGAATAAGTTGCAAAATATAGTTCCCAACAAAAAGTGATCCTGAGCTATCTAAATCGGGGTCTAGAAGCCTATGAAAATAGTCAAGATGTCATGTTTCCCAAACAAATAAGCAGAAAGATTAGATAACTTGAAGATAACCACTTTAAAAACGCACACCTTGAGGCTACATCAAGTAAACATCTCATTGTAAAACCAGAATCACCACTCCACGTGAGTAATTGTTGCTTGCCACCAGAGACAAGAGCAGCAAGACATTGAGTTGCATTCTGGTTCAATAGAAAAATGAGCAGAATGAAAATGAAACTAAAACTGTCACTTAAAAAAAAAAGAAACAGAAAGCTTTGAGCTACATAAAAACCTGCATTTCACCATGGTCATCACTCTGAAGGACTATACGTACAACTGGATCGAAACAAACTTCATATACTGCTTTTACCACATCAATAGGTGCATTCTAAAAAATCACAGTGAGAATAAATAAGTTAAAGAAAGAAACAAATAAGTATTAGAGCAAACACGTTATGAAACGGCGTTTAATTAGATTTACAACTTGCCTTGAGTAACATAGTCAAAAGATCCAATGAACCAGCAACTAGACCATCAGCCTGCTGTTGGGGCTGAAAAAAGCCATGGGATGCACCAGAAAACAATTCATCTCATGTAAGTAAATTGGCTGAAAATTAATATAGTATGTTTATGAGGTAGTTTGAATAAACATACTTTGTCGAGGATTGGCCCCACATACGGCAAAACACGTGAAACAAGAGGATGAACACATCCAGGAGCATTTTTGATTGCCTATTATGAAATTAAAATTGCTAATGACACCACTTATTCAACAAAATTAGCTTCCAAAAATTTACCACTTTATTTAAACATATTACCTCAAGAACATCAAGTGCGTCCATGCTTATGAAAGGGTCCGAAACATGTGAAGCCCACATGTTAAGTATAATAGGAGAAATTACAGGCTCTATGGACAGTGCAGCTTCATGACCTATGATGAGCAGTTCCCACAACATGAAAATGAGATTATTTGAAAATAAAAAATTACTATATAACACCAACCTGCTTTCACAGCTGCTTGCAGTGTTTCAAGGACAAGGTGCATTGTTTCATCAGATGCCTGCAGAGTATTGCACATTTAAAAAAAAAATACACCTATTTCATATTTTCATGTATAGTTGAAAAAAAGGAAATCAAAATGTCATTGTTATTACCTGCTTAAGAAGTTCGGTAAGTGATGAAAACAGAGCCAATATATGAGGCGGTGGTATTCCTCTATTTGTGTCCGGTAAGAGTTGAGAAAGTGCTCGACATGCACCGACTTTTACAGGTGCAGGCCTATAAATTTAAAATTAGATACTCAGTGGTAAATATAGATGAATTAAAGGGCAGTTAAGTAGAAGAATAACATAGGAGCTTACACATCCATGCCGATTGCTTGGATAGCAGCATAGAGGAAATGATCAATAACACCATGGTTGATCTGTAAGATGAAAGAAGTACAAATGAGGAATGAATGAATGATGTCCTTAAGAACATGAAACAAAATATGTGAATAGTCATTATAGTTACCACTGATGAGAATTTAGCAACTGTTGAAAACATACGGGCATAGAGAAATGGAAATTCATGTACACCTGCACCACAATACCAACCAGTTAAGATGTTAATGATGTGAAAGCAATCATAAGTTCATAACATAATTAACTAAAACATACCTGCTGCCATGTCTTCGGTCAAAGTTAGCTCCAATAGGTTCCCCAAATTGACTTCAGATGGCCCGGAAACCTGAGAATAGATTTAACAAGATATTGTGATTTATATATGAAAATATCAAAATATTAATAACAATCAATCTATAAATGTACTGTAGGTACTACAAAACAAGTACTAACCTCAACTTCAAGCAATTGTTCTGACATGGAAGATAAAGCAAAAAGAGTCGCTTCCCTCATCTGAACAAAATTTATAATCGAGTAAAGATAAGATTGGCAAGTTAAAAATAAAAGAGTCATACCAATGTAACGCAATAGAACATAAGTTAAATTGGCGTACCCTCCACCATACACCAGAGCCTTTACCCCTCTCCTGCTGCGACTCATCTAATCTTTGTTTAGCAGCATTTAATATAGCATTAACTCCCTCAATCCCACAAGAAATTACAATTTCCTCCAACAAAAGAGAACCTATGAAAATAATAGCAATATAAATTATGTACTTTACAGTAATTCAAGCTAAACTTGTAACTAATGAAGAAAAGGGGATAGCAAATAAGATCAGATACCAGAAACACGACAACTATAAGTATTCTCATCTTCATCTGAAACATACTGATTAGCATCCAATGACCAAGCATGGACCTGGATCAACATAATTGTATCAGATTAAAGAACAGTCAAGACAACACCTAAAAGAATGGTGAATGGTCATAATAGTATCAGTTAATGAGTTGCTGATAGTAAAACACTGCATAGATATAACAGTAGACGATAAAAAATTGTATGTTTTACCTGTTGTTCAGTCATCTGCATAAAAGCAATTGAATAGTAGACAAGGTCTTGGACACTATTTCCAAAAGCCTGAAGAATGTATAACTTTTTCAGGTGAACATCTAACATGGTTGTATTAGAATCTTGCATAAGGTAATATTTTTAGAACTTACCTTCACAAACTTTTTACTACCAACAATTGTTAATAGAAACTCAAACAACTGCAGAACCGAAAAGGCAAAGGGGTTAAAATCGCAAAACAAGGATAAAGAGTGTAAAAGATAAACTTCTTACTTGAATTACAAAGGACTCGAGGCTTGTCTCTGAACCATCAGAATCATATCTTCCCTCATATGCATCTTCAAGTCCTTCGATAGAAGATCGTTCATATACAGCAAGAGATGACACAAATGTTTGCCACAATGGAACCAAAACCTCTGAAAACAAATTTTTCAGTATTATAATTTCTAAACAGTAGCAGAAATAAATCATTAATCAACTAAAATGACGTACTTACCCATGAACTGACTTTCTGCCAGGCTAGGGAAGTTTTGAACAAACTGACTCAAACATTTTAAAGCCTGACGGTGGAATAGATGATAACAAGTGACTGCATATACAAGTAGAATATATGGAAAAGATCGACATATTTAGACAAAAAATTACCGCCATTCTGATGCACCAATCATCTGGATCATCAGATTGTACAGGATTTTTAAGGATGGATGAAAATTCAGTCATCCAAGATTTGACTAATGGTAACATCAGTGCACTCGTTTCTGTCTAAAATGCAAATACAAAAATTCTATTATTTTCCCTATAGAAACCAAATAAAAGATCAATTCTGACAATCAAAAATTGTAGAGGAACAGAAAGTACCTTGTACACACCGCTCATAACCCCCAGCATGGATGTACAAGAATAGACTATAGAAAGAGATTTTGTGCGCAACGATTTTTCATAGATCTGCCATTAATAAGCTCCAAATAAATGCCAATATTGAGCAAACTTACACGCTATGATACATAAATAGATAATAAGCAGGCAGCAGCATGTTTCATCATTTACTTGTATAGTTTAGGAACTATTCTTATATTGCAACCATTAGAATACAAAAAGATAGATTATAACATGAGCATATGACATAGAGTTGACCTGGGGTGATGAAACAATAGCATGCAAGCACGGGAACAAAACTGGTATTATTCTGGGCACCAGTTTATCATCCATATCAGCAGAGAGGAGAGCCAGACATCTAAGAGCCCCGTTCACTGGACATTGTGAAAGATTATAATAATTGCATCAGCCACGCAAACACAAGATAATGAGTTCAACATGGAGTATCGAGTTAATAATAAACTAAGCAAAAAGCTCTAAGAATGACATTTATAATCTTTTCATTCTTTGTTATTGAAGTTTCAACTTTTGCCAGGAAGGATGTGGAACCAACTTAACTTTAATCAAAATGGGCTTTGTCTAGCTATCCCACCTTCCATGAGTGGCATATGTTAGAACGTGTCATTATTTGTCACGTTAAACACAGTTTTCTTTGAAAATGTGCCAAAGACACTTTCTCAAGAAAAACAGCATACATGTATATCGAGCATGAAATTTAGGAATGAAAAAGTACCTGCATTTGTATTGCTTTGATCATTGATTAACTTCATTAAGAATGATAGTAAGTCTGGCCATTCATCTGGCCAATCATGATGTGCAACTGATGCTACGGCCATACTAATAGCAGTGCAGATTTTTCTATGAGGATCATCCAGTGAGAGCAACAGAAGACCACGTATAATTGCCTGATAGATAACATGTAATCAGGAATACTGGAAGCACTTAACAGAACAATGAAAGCTAATAACTATAAAATTTGTAATAAACTAGATATGATGTAGCCTCGGCAAATAACACCTCACTATAATTCAACTTTATCTGCAAATAATGAAGAAAAAAATACAAAAACAATATTTGGGGAGAGAATAAGCATATGATTTACTAAAGACGCAAAATAACAAGATAACTGTATGTTGGTTGTATGATTTAATGACCAGAAAGATGTTTGTAGTCCTCTTTAGCTATGAAATTGACATCTATGCATGTGCCTAACACTTAAGAGAGAGATATGAAAGAAAAAGAAAAAAGAGTGACCTTTTCCTCATTGGAAACAACGGGATGTTCAAAACCATCCTCATCCTCCTGCCAATGTTTCTTAATAAACTGCTTTAGAAGAACCGCAGCTAGGTAAAAAGAACGTTAAGTCTCACAATAGCAACAATGTGAAACATATTACATGGCACAACTTAACAATTTTGCTTATTCACACTGAACATGAAGTCATGAAGTGAATAATGTGACTTCTAAACTCATAAGCTAATCCAGTATAAGAAAGGCGTACAACTTTTCCTACACTGCAAAAGGATATTTGACGAGATCCTAGAGGAAGATCTCTGTTAGCAGCAATCTTGGATAAAGCACTTCCAAAACCTTCAAAGATTTGCAATAACAGTCACTATTAATATGGAGTACAAAAAGGTAATTACATCATTTGCACAGTGAACAAAAATTGACCAACAGAAGACAAATACTATGAAAATCAAAGGTAGGCCTCCTTTTCCAATTCGCTAGCTTTCAAAGATACCGCATTATGTAAGTGGAAGAATATAACTGTTTAGCATCATTCTGACTTTTCTAGATTAATATGGGTTCCAAAATCCTAATACAACTAGGCACTTCACTTATACAAAAAAAACTACATGTAGAATTTCTTCATATACTGAATAAATCAACCAATTGATAAATAAAGAACAAGAAGTTTGTACAGAAAGTAACTGTAATCACCAGACTTCAATTACCCCTAAAACTTGATTACAGGAAAAAGGTTCCTATAACATAACACTACAAAACTACAAATTCTTCACCATAACTGATATTACCCCCAATCAAACACCAATAAAGCTTCTTCACTAGAAATTCACACAGTACATAAAACAAATTAAAAATTCACACAGTAAATCAAACAAATTACACAAATAAAACATGATTATATATACCAGGTTGAAGGGAGGCCTGATTCAAAGACGCTTCAGCGAAAGATCGAGCTTGTTGATTAGTGTCAAGAGTAGCATTCAGTGAGTTAATCAGCCACTGCTGATCTTGATCGATCATTTTCAGTTTTTCACCGTATCTAACGACTTTCTCTGCAATTGGATCACAAAATTGATGTGTATCTGTGTGTGCGACTGTTTCCCGCTCTTTCTGAGAATTTGGGGAAATGAATGAGAGAGATAATATGGTGAGTGGTCCGATTTAGGGTTTTAAGAAATCTAAACAGCTATTATTGAATCCGGGTCGGGTGAATCATTATGTTGGGCCGGGTTAATCATTATATTGGATCTGTCAAATCATTATGTTGGATCGGGTGAAACATTATGTCGGGTCGGTGATTACGGATTGTTAATGTGATTATGCAAGAATTGTCCATCTATTTTAGGTTAACAACAAAACGGTCCCTCTAATTCTTGTTAACATAAAAATTGAATATTTGTATGTAGAGGGCAATTCTTAATAGGTTGCCTACCAAAATCGAGTTACAAAAAAGGGGCATAATACCAGAGTAATATAATTGTTGGAATATAGGGAGAAAAACTAATGAAAAATGAGTTTTTGAGTTTTTCATTAACTTTGAACAAAAATAAACTGTAGATTATACATGTTAGTGCAGTTGTATTTTCTAGGTTTGTGTAGTACGTTATGAGGGCTTTCCAACACACCAAACCGCGTCCAAAAGAAGCTCGAATGAATAAGATATTGATGCTCAAAGTTGAGGTTTCAAAGTTGTGAGAGCTGCGAAACTAAGAGAAAATTTGCTAGGTATAGACGTGGAACTCATCCCATATTTTTCGGGGATGAAACTTAAAGTGGTTTATAAGGTGGGATCTTTACCCGTGATTGTTTCCTTAAGTGGGAAACATGTCGATTTGGCCTATGTTACATAGAAATCGCGATTTGACTTTGCCTCGAAACCGTAGGCCCAATGCAGGGTAAGCGCTAACAGAGGGGGTTCGGATACATCGGTTCGAGTGTTTCGAACTTAGGGTAACATAGTAATATCGATTTGTTTGGGCTTTGCTTTTATATCTAATTACAAAATACGGTTTTAAATATAGTGGACAACTTGTCGCATGATACAAGTCGTGCAATTTTAGTAAAATCTTATTTTACGTGTTCGTGATAATTTTGAAACTCTTTCACATCCTTGACACAATTAAATTTTGAATTTTAAATACCCTGATTTAAAACTACGCTGGTCATTTATCGTAAACTTAAATAATTCTTATCATTTCATGGTTTTGATAATTAAAATCTTAATGAAAACCATTTATTTTATCTCATAACAAAACTTTATTGCGAGCCCTTTTAAATAAATTATAAATGTTTTAATTTAATTGTTTCATAATTGTGAAAACATGTTTCGTAGGTTAATGAATTTATTCTAAAGAAACAATCAACCACATAAAATAACGAGTTGTGTGACCCCCCCGCGCGTTGCCGCGGGGTTGAAACTGTAGACTAAGTTATAGTAAAAATTCATAAAAGAGCTATTTAGCTAAATGAACTTTGTAAAGTCTTGGTGAACACATAAATCTTTATGTTTGCAAACACTTTTTTACTCATTTCAACCAAATTTAGGGGGTGTTTGAGAACTGGGATTGATTATTTAATCATGTTAGTTCTTAGGAAATGGTGTCACATACATCGGGACAACTTTGGAGAGTTGCTCCCGATAGCGGCCAAAGTTATATGAGAAAACGAACATTCAGTTTCTTGATTATAAATTCAAAGTCAATTAAGGAGACATTTGGTAGTAAATTCTGTATATTTGACATCTTGGAAATAACACTGAAGATATGCTATACTATGAGCAGACATAAAATGAGTTATCTACAAAGCAAATATGACAACCTGCAATTAAAAAATACAAATAGATCAGAGTGAATTAAGAAATCCAGTGACAGAGAAGTAAAAATTATGTAATCAATGGATGAAATAGATGCATCCATAAGAACACATGTAAAGACACATAATTCAAATGAAGTAAATAATTTTTGTTACTTATACACTTTCAATTTCATATTACATTTATGAAATTCCATCGGAGAGTAAGAAACCGTAGAATTTTGACACTACAAATTCACATGCATTAAATGAAAATCAGTAGAATTTTGACACTACAAATTCACATGCATTAAACAAAAATCAATCGATGATCAATAAGGAGAAATAAGTTGAAATGGAGAAATATGTGGAAATGAAAGAAATGTAAAGAAAACGACAATGACAACATCCACCATTCACTTTCTAAATTGAGAATCGCAATCACGTAAAGTAACGTTGAGGGAAAAAAGCATTAACAGTGGAAGACATTGTGAAGACAGAAAGGAAGTTAACGAAACCTTAGAAAGGAGTCTAAGTGTAGGGTGAAAATTCCAGTACCTGATACACTTTCAATTGAAAGGAAAGAGAGGGCAAAGAATGAAAGAACACGTATATGTTACGTGTAAGGCAACAGTCCTACACAACTAATAAGATTAAATGACACTTGCTCATAGACAAAAATCAAACCTGTCCAATTTTGTTTTAACAACCACCAATAAAGGTCAAATGTATCAGTGGGGAATATGAAAACTCTATGTGGTTGTATTCCAGTTACCTTCTCATAAAGAACCAAAAACAAAGAAATGTGCTCCTTTTATATCTATTCACCGGCCTTCTGAATTTCTAGTATCTACAAATTTTAAAACCTTCTGCAATTCTAGTTTATCTACCTCATTATCAAATAGTACAAAGTACATGTAAACCATAAACAACTTTCAGGAAATTCATATGAATTAGTTATTCTAAAAAGTTCTTATTACCTTGGTTCTCTAGAAACTCCAAAGGTATCCACCTGCAAGAAAAAAAACAAAGCAGGTAAATAGACCTAATAAACAGAAAAGAATATAAAGAAACAACATCCAACAACACTTAGAAATCGCATGGCTCAGACCATAGATCAATCATCACAGCCTCAAATAGCCAACATATCAGGTAAATAATACAGACCATCGAAACAACCACCATCACATTGAACAGACCATAGACATCCAGCAGAAAGTAATGAGGTACTTAAGCTTCCAAGGAAATGTAGGCTCAGAAAGTTATCATCACAGCCACATATAACAACTTCTATTCTGATTTCAGTTTTATACAAAGTGAATGCTCAGGGAAAATTCTTCATAGCAATCACATGGCTCAGACCATAGATCGATCATCACAGCCTCAAATAGCCAACATATCAGGTAAATAAGCATTCCAGAGGTACTTAAGGTTCCAAGGAAATGTAGGCTCAGAAATATATCATCACAGCCACGTAGAACTTCTATTCCGATTTCAGTTTTCTACAAAGTGAATGCTCAGAGAAAATTCTTCATAGCAATCGCATGGCTCAGACCATGGATTTATCATCACAGCCTCAAATAGCCAACATATCAGGTAAATAATTATTCCAACTTCAGTTTTGAAAATGATAGGTCAGAAAACAATAGTCATACCAATCACTTGGCTCATACCCTAAATGGATCATCACAACCCCAAATTGCCAACGAATCAGGTAGATAACAACTCCAATGTCAGTTTTGGAGAATACGAATGCTCAGAAAACACCCGTAACTGCAGAGAGAGATACAACGACATACCTTTCGTCTCTAACAAAGACATATCAAAAGGTAGAAAGAAAGTGCCTGCATGTAACAATCTCATAGAGACAACAGCCGATCAAGTCATAAAGAACCCACATAGAAGTCCGATGAAACCAAAAGTAGAAGAAAACCTAAATCGAATATCAGAAAACCCAAAATAAGATCATATCAGGAATTAGCAAGTACTCAAAGCCAAACACAAAATCGAATCGTAAACTCAACCGTTCGAAAATTCACAGAGAAACGAAAAACCGATCTAACAGAATCCAAAGGCTACATAAAATCGATCCAACAACATATTGTGAAACCAAAAATGATGAGAGAAATCTGTTTGAAAATGAACAAACTTTTCAGATCTCTGAAATATCTCAGAAGCAAGAAACCATCCTTCAGAAAGCAACAATAAAATCGTACCTTTTAAGTGATGAGACGTACGGCATCGCCCCTCAACATCACTGGAGATTATTCAGAACACAAAAGCGAAACCAAAAGCCACAAAGGTGGCCGTAGAAATCGACGCCTCAACGGAAACGGAGCAACCTCAGGTCGCTTCGACGTTTGCGGAGCGTAGACAGACGGCCAAGCTTCCTTGCCAGCAGATTCAAGTAGCAGAAACCCTAGATCGAATCGGATCAACGCTACGAAATCAGGCCGCCGTAAGGGAGCCACGAAACAAAGCCAGAGAAGAGTTCAATGTCTACAGAGAGACAGATCTGCTCCATCGTCTCCGATTTTAAGAGAGAGAGCAAGATCGGCGAAGAGTAGAGAGAAAGTAGGTGGTATCGCTGATAAATGGATAGAGAAAGCCGGTGGTTTGAAGAAGAGAGAGAGATTGCCCAAAAGACGCGTGGATACCACCGCCCATATACACCAATAAATAAGAAACGCGTGAAGGGGTGTAAACTGTCAAAACCACAAACTCTTGTGGTCAAACTATAAGGAAGAAACACTTCCCTATTCACTTCAATTTGTATTGTATATATATTAAATTAGAATTAAGCCATATGTGATATTTGTTCAGTTTCGTTCGAGCCAATAAACGGAATTGAACTAGGTTTAAATGAACAAGCAATCACATTCTGAAAGTGCTCCCACTTGCTTCTAGATCTCCATCTCCTAGCAGCATCTGCTCCCTTCCTTTCAGTCTTCGAGGTCTTCAGTTTGCATAGTTTTACAAAATAATAGTAAAAGCCTAATTATTACATAAAACCCGTCTATTACAAGCGGGGTTCTAAATAACCCAAAATAAAACCTCAGATAAAGAAAACAGCCATGAAAAAAAATAATATCAATCACATCACAAGGTCATATGTCTTAGTTCAAACAATCACAAAAAAAAAATATAAATATTTGATCTTTTTGTCAAATAACAACTTTTGACAAATGAAGTGTAAGATTAACAAACATACATATCCAAATCATTGTAAAAGTGGCTCTAATACCACTATTGGAAACACGGTGGTCGTTCCGTATAATTTAAAATTTAAAAATCATATTATATATATATATATATATATATATATCATATAATTGATTAAATGCTTTAATCAAATAATGGAAGCGTAAACTTTAAAACTTTTAGATAAACGAACACATATCCCGTCCAGTGATCCGGTTAGAAACAATTCAGATAAAGTATAACAACCATATGGTGTTCAGAAATTGACCTTGATGAATACCGAGAAGTAGCATGATGAATGCAACGAACTGATCCGCTAGTAATCACAATCACATGTTCAACAGTTGAACCAAAAAAAATAACCGAGTAATTGGTTTCAAAAACCAATTAACGACGACAGTTGATGACGGCGACACGAAGACAACAACGACAGCATACCGACAGTGACGGCGACGATCGATGGCAGTGGCGGTGCAGGGACGGCGACGGCGGCAGCGGGCGGAGGAGGCAGTGGCCGACGACGGGGGTGTCGCGACGGTGGTGGTCGCGAGAGAGAAAGATAGGGTTTTGGGTTTTCTCTGATTTGGTGGCTATAAGATTCAGTTGTTCATGTGATCAGGGTTTTGGATTTGTGATCTACTTATAATAGAAAGCGTTGCATCCTGCTTACTGATTAATTGACTTGTTCTCTAAGTCATTAACCCTGTATTAACTGTTAATGCAGTTAATATCCTATGATGTTAAATCAGACAAAACAAACACATATATACAACTGTTGTAACTAATAACTGCATTTTAATTAAAATCCTTGAATAATTATTATAAGCAATAATAATTATCTTAATCAGTTATTTAATTTATCTCGTAAGTTAAATCTCTATTACCAAAATCGAATAGCAATTATTTTTTTGTTTTTATCAAATAACAATTTCCGATAAAATCCACCAATCGATCTTTTGTTCAAATAACAAATCGATCATTCGTTCAACCTTTAAATGTTTTACCTTTATATCTACCAATTAACTATTTCTCGAAATAATTAACGTAATCTTTATTTTACTAAATAATGATTTTTCGTAGTAAATGTTTATCCGTGATCAGTCATTTTTAAACGATTAAATATTATAACTTGTTCGTTGTCTAAAGTGTAACTATTATACCGTACCTTTATGAAAACGTAAAATAATCAACAGTCGGACATCTCAAATCCAACAGCTTCTCCCTGAAGCCACTACGTGTGAGCTTATAACAAGTAATAACACACGTTCGAAATTACAAAAAATGCATGATTAAGAGAACATGTGTCAATTATGTTCTTATTATGATGACAAATTGATACAAGCACAAGACCTCCCATGTATAATCCTATCTATAGGAGTCGAGAAAATACAAATAAGGAGCTAACTAACTACCAAACTTATCAATCAATAAACAAAATAACAAACAAGTATAACCGACTATAACTGACTGACTCACTGAAGTCGCATTTACACAAATAAACACAAATATTACTCAAATATGGACTTAATTTTATGGGAATGACCAAAATCGTATGTCAAAACCAAGCTTCCATCCATTCTTTTAAGAACAAACCTTTCAACTAAAACATAGCAACCAAATCTCTTCCATCCACCAATCCCTTCAAACTTCTCTTCTTTACTTACCCTCTCAATCCTCTTCTCCCCACCACTAACCCATCCAACCTTTGCTTCTTCCCACCTCATTCTTTCTACAATTTCTAAATTCAACCCTACACTTTCTTCTCTCTCATTTTGACCCCCAAAACATGTAAACCATATCGCTCCATCTACTGCGTTTCTCTCATCCCATACCGCCTCAACCTGCCTCTCACCAATGAAAGCCGCTTCACTACGAAACGAAGTTTTCACCGACACTACGTCTCCATTATTATGCTCATTTTCGCGTTCGAAAACTCGTTCCCACCTTTGCTCAAGTGTCATTTCATAAAAGATAGATTTTTTCACCTGATCATTCAATCTTCCTTGTTTAATGAATATAAAAGGGCAATACCACTTTCCAACAACCACACTATTCGACGTCTTGGTTGATGGAGGGAAGTTCAAATCAGGGAGGCGTGAACGAAGTGAATCGTTGATTCCTTTGGCTTCGCGTAACTCATAGTTTTTGGGTGTTTTAGAATAAATTTGCCAACCTTTTCTTCTTAAGAAATATGGAGGATAGCCCTCTTCTACAAGAGATTTCGCGTAAAAACTACCATCACCGCTACATGCTGCTTCGTAAGGAACAATCTCAAATTGTTGGTACATGTCATGTGTGTCGAGTGGCCTTGGTTTTACATCACGAACACAATTGCAGAAGCAACACTGCGCCATGTCTTCTTCTTTCGAACATGAAAACGCTTCCCTGGTAAAATTTAAAATTTGTTGATGTTACTATAAAAAATAGGTAAAAAGCGACCAAAATTTACAACTAAGTCACAAAATTAGCTACTGAATCAACGAGCAAAACAAAATTGGTTGCAAAATTAGATACTGGATTGTTTTAGTAAAAGTAATAATGGTTGCAAATATAACAACTAGAACTTTTTTGGTTACATACAGCTTCAATTAAAGATAAAAAAAATAGAAGAACAATTAATGATTTATTTGTCTTTCCATTATTTCTTTCATTTTATAACTCTTCCAATATTTAAAAAAAAAAAGTTTAAAAATCATACATATATGCATATATGTATTTCGATAAATGACTACAGATATCATATGCATATATTTTTTAAATTGAACCTTAAAAATTATGAAATCTACATGTTGACTAGTAAATCTATATATAAAAAAAAGTATATGTGACAAAGACAGTTTTTACAATTCTTTAACAATTTTAGTTTCGAAAACACACGACCCTATGTATACTAGGAGATCGATGCATTTGTATCATGTAGTTTTTACAATAAACGGTAACACATAACATTAACAAGTTATGCATAAATGCATATCAAAATATTACCCTTTATTGCACCCAAAATAAAAAATATTACACAAAAGTAATCATTATTCTTATTAATAAAAAGAAATGTAAACATATATAACTATAACTATATACATACCCTTTATGCGATCCATGCGGTTTTATCGCGTAGTATCGATTCAAAGACAGTGGCTGGTTAAGGACAGGAATAAAGACAACTTCATCGTAAGAAACATGTTGACTTTCACCAGATCCTGATGTGTAGCTTGTTGTCAGTATCTTGTTCTGAGGAAACGGTAACCTTGCAAGATACCGATTCTTGCAGAGCCCAAAACACGAGTATGTTTCAGACTCTTCATCTTGGATTACCAAGTAACCGGAATTCGGACCCTCGGGAGGACGATATAGAGCTTCTGGAGAGGACTTATAGTGAGAAAGAGATCGTGTTACATACATATCTCAAAGGTTTTGTTTGGTTTGTTTTGATGAGTTTATGGTTTTGAAAGTTGTTATGGTGGTATGATTGTATTTATATGCGATGTGATTAATTTGGGATTAAGTGTTTAACGTGGGGAAGTTAAACAAGTAATTTGACTTTTATTAGTCAATTTGACATAGTCAAACATTTGATATTTTAATGTTTGTGTACATCAAAGATTATCTGGTTTAGATCCGTGTAAGGTTTTTGATGCATTGTATATTATATGGGAAGCTTCCTTGAATGTGTAGATGCTAAATTTTTTAATTTATTTGGGAACTTTTTGAACTAGTCTTGCCTAGGTTTTACAAACGATGCTGATCAGTTAAAGGATTTAATGGCTTGCTTTTCAAAAAGTTTTTTATTGACATTTTTTTTTTCAGTTCATGAGTCATGCTCATAAGTTTTTTATTGACATTTTTTTTTTCAGTTCATGAGTCATGCTCATAAATGTGTATATATCAGCTGATTGTTCATGCTTAAAAAACTAGGTAACTTATTCCTTAACTTTTGTTTATTTTCTGCTTTTTTATCTTTCTGGTTTTACCTAAGGCTACAACTCATATTGAAGGTATGAATCAATGAGATATTAATGTATGTTAAACCCGTTTATGAGATAATGATCATGCCTTTGTGATTACAATCACTCATGGATGTTATTGTAATCTATTATTAAGCATTTGAAAACTTGTTATCTCCTGGATTAAGAAGAACTCAAGTTTCGGGTTCGAGGGTACAAGTTTTCTAGCACAAGGTACCATACTTCAATGCATGCATGCATCATTTATGTATAATGATCAAGATGGGAATATGAAATCTATGATGTTCCAGTAAATAAGGTTTCAATGAATGTGTTAAGTTGATTAATAATCAAAAGGTCTAAGTTTTGAATATAAGGGTAAGCATGAAATGCAAATTTTAATACATGCATGGAAATAATGGTCAATTTTATCAAGTTATGTACTCTAATCGGTGAACATCAGGGGTGAATCAAGATTAATAAGGCTGTGAAAGGAAAATTAAGGGTGTACAAGTGGTCACATAAGCCTATAACACAAAAGTTGCCATTTTGATAAGTATCGGGTTAGAGTTTGGACATGAAAGTTGATCACAGTAGACTTGTATTATGATTCGGGGACTACCAGGGTCGGAACTAGAATTTTTTTTAAGGGGTCCACAATTTTTTTTACGGAGTCAGTAGTTTTAGATGTTTCAGTTTCATATAAACGTACATAAAGAATTTTGGTCTATTACTTACTAAATAGTTTTTAATGTAGGCACGTGTAGCGGCACGACATTGCGAGTAAAGAAAAATAACCGACTAAAAAACTCTACATGATTTGATAAAAAATTATATACCGTAACATTGATAGCGATATAATAGTAAAAAATAATAGTAAATGGATAAAAATGAAGAGAAAAGAAAAATTAACGCGAGAAAAAAAAATAATATGACCAAATGTTTGCCTATTAAAAAAGTCTATATTTTTATATATTGTAATATTTCATTATAAAAAGGGTCTAAGATTAATGTATTTGAAAAGAATGGGTCTATAATGAAAGTAAATAAAAAAGAGGTAAAGCTGAGAAAAATAAAAAAAATGTTAAGCACAAGATTTGAACTTGCACCCCTTCAAAATCAAGCAAAGGATCTTACCACTAGGCTAGTTGTTTACTTTGTTTTATTTTCACAAACTAAGTATTTATTAACTCCTCTTCATAATTTTTTTTTTAAAAAAACCGTTCACATAATTTTTCACTTTGCGTATGAAGTTGAGGGGGTCCACGGGGACCCCTGGGCCTAATATAAATCCGTCCCTGGGGACTACTGAGAACATTATGGTTAAAACCCGACACCCAAAATAAGAAAAATGAGAAAATTTCACTACACAAAGTAGTGTGTAGTCCCACGGAACGCATGAATGTGTTTGTGTTATTCGCGGTCCGTGGAAAGTGTACATGATCCGATAAACATTCTGTGAGTTGTGTATTAATGATCAAGTAAGCATTTTAGTTGCTAACCATTTTCAAAGTTCATTATTCCTATTAACATAAACACTTGTTTGATGATGAGTCACATTAGTATATTAGTATGTACAAATCCATCGGATCACTGGCATGCAATGATGATGAGTTGTTAGATAAGTGTTTAGTGTGTTAATATGGAGTTAGAGTCAATAATGTTGACTAATTTCGGGTGTTATAAAGTTTGGGTGCAAACGGTTAAGATCACCAAAGTAAAAGGTTAAGGGACTGAAGTTGACAAGGTTTAAAGAAGTTTCGTTAATCACTGTTAACGGTAGTTTAAATACGGGTTTTAGAGGTTCAGCTCGAGAGTTCTGATCCGTGTTCAAATTCTTCATTTTTATTTTGTAATTGATTTCAGTTTTCGATTGTAATCTCTTTCATTAGTAGATAATGGAATAAAGGTGATCTTGATTTCCCGATTTCGTATTGTTTTCTCTTAATTGTGTTCTTGGTTGATTTGCGATAATCTGCTCACACATTCCGTTTCTCGTGGACCGTGGACTGTTTATAGTGAAACTCGCGGTCTGAGAGACTGATCTAACCAGGAACTGGATTTCTTATAAAAAAATGTTTTGAGCTCTCGGGATGGATTTAATCTATAAAGTACTTCTGTAAGGAAGTAATGTTGATTTGGTATAAAAATCCATATATTGGACTTAAGGAATTCATTTGAGCATTTCGCTTAAATCAGTTGTACTCGGGTTATATGATTTATATCTCTAGTCATATTTTGCTTAAGAAATGTGGATTACATTAGTTTTAATCCTTGGTTACCAATATATTGTTAGGATTGTCGCATCTATAATTGATGTCAGACTTACGTGTCATCATTAGTTGTGACATTCCCCGGCATATCTTTGAGTCATTAGCTTTACCCTATCTTTTAACTTAAATATCTTTGAGGCTCCAATATGAACTTGTCAAAATATTTCATTGATAATACCATGGCATTGATGTATGTGTTATATCTATGTTATGAATTGCGTAGTCATTATTTGTTAAGATTTCCCCTTGGATGGATTTCTCCGGTCATTTGGGTTAATCCCCTTGGCTGGATTACCACGAGACATATATTTGCAACTTCATGGCCGTTAGGAAGTAGACTTAATTCTCATATTACCCAGACTCTCTAACCTTGGAATTAGGGAGGGTATGGTGTATATGTTTGTAACTTGATGGGGAGTACGGAGCCACACGCCCACGCTTTCTTAATTGCTGGTTGACCTTAGACAAAACTCATGATTCATGACATGCACATGTATTTGAAACTGAAGATTTTACATGAGTCATTGGCTACGCCTCATCAACAACTATGTGTTGTTGATGTATTTTAGTTTATTTTGCAGGTATGTAACTAGATTCACAGATGACGTGTCTCAGAGAGATAGGCGGGTTGTGTATAGTGTTATGAACACTACATCTTGTTATCTATTTCCTTTGTTGGCAACCTTAGGGTCATCTGGGACGTGTATACACCATGTAACCTAGTATTGCACTTTATTAAGATGACGCTTTGATGTTACAACATGTCTTTTATGTGACTTACTGTTTGTTTATGTTTTTATACAAGTGGCATTGGCGCGCGTTGCGCGCGGAGGTTATTTTTAGTAGTTTTTTTTACATATTCTTTGTTTATGTATAGTAGAAAATATTTGTATCCAAATATTAAAGTATATATCAAAAACCCTTTAACTACATCCATTTGATTATAATCATCTTATTTATTTTGTAACATTATTATTATCTATAACTTCTATTTTATTTTAACAAAATGTATCATAATATTGTTTGATGTTTAATAGTATACACCAAATTAAAATTGCTACATGATTATTTTGTTTTTATGGATAAATTTGATGGGTTGTTTGGTGTTGAATCACTCTATTCTTGAATACCAACAAAATTTGTCTTCATTCCATCTTAAAAGCATACTGTCATCTATCCATGACCCTAACTTATTTTTGTCTATTTTAGTCTTCCTTGTGACTAAGAGAATTTTTTTACTGAAAAAGAAATTTGAGAGTTCCTCTTTGGATCAGATGTGGCAACGATTTTAAACACAATTCTACAAATCAACATAAAAACCAACTTATCTTTAAAGATCAGTAACCCTTTACAATTTCAAAATCATCTGCAAACCCAAAACAAATTAGTTAAAAATCATACACACTAAAATTATATATATATAAAAAAAACAGACTCAGGTTAAAGATCTCGTCCATCATAGCCCTAAAGGCTCAGACCAAGCATTTGGAAACATGTACGGCTGCGATAAACTTTATCGCCTCGCCGTGACCACGACCTCAAATGTAGATCGGTAAAAATCATCGAAGCCTCATTATCGAAAACACAATCCAACCATAGACTGAAACAGTCGCTAATGGGATGTCATGGCCAGAAACATCATAGTAAAATACATTAAAGAGGAAGAATCATGTGAAACTACAACAGAAACGATAACCTCTATCAATCATAGACCATTGAAATATCATGTAAACCCTAACAGATTTGCCAAAAACATGGGCTCAGCTTCATAGCCGGGCAAAAAAACACCAAATAAGCTTGCCATATGCAGGAACCCAACAACATTAGGCATATAATTCTAATGTAAATAAAACCATCAATATAACAACAGATCTAAAAAAGAGATGAGTAAAAACCTCATCGCCTTTAGCCATCTTAAAAGACAGCAAATATAGGCCTCTTTAGGGTGGCACATCAGTGGTAACATTCACCGGAAAAGAAACGGCCAAATCGCTCATAACCGGCTACCGCTGAGATAAACGCAGCTTGGCCACAGGTAAGGTCATCGCGAAGGCAAACCGGAAAACATAAACTAAACAAAACTCCCCAATCGCTCATAACCGGCGACGGTTGCGTTAAACGCCGCACCGTCGCCAGGAATATCATCGCTTAAGTGAAACACAGATGAAAGAGAGACACACCGGTATTTTGGCTTCACGGTTAGATAATCGCGAGGCCACCGGAAATATCTACATGGCGGCGTAACCGCATGAGTAACTCTAGCCTTGATGAGTATGATTTGGATATATAAAAACGGTCAAGTTAAAAATGGTAAATACTGAGTGACCAAACCACACACTAGGGCAAGCGTACCCGTCGTATGCAATATAGTATCAATAAGTACCGAGTATCAATCCACGGACGCGTAATCAGACTCCCGATAAAGTATCATAACTAATATTTAACCGAAGCAATTGGAATGATTGATTTAAAGTAAACTAAGCAAGCAATGAAATAAGCAGTAAACAATGCAAACGACAGAGAATCAGAACAAGAGAGATATCACCTAGCCTAGAATCCACTAAACCCAAATAAGACCCCCGGCAAGACCTATCAACATGAAACTATCACCAAATGAGAATAATCCAACCAAGGAGGACTATAGACACATCCCGGATGATCAGACGATTCTAAATGAAGCACAGATAGCATAATATGTGAATTTGCACAACGGTTTCACAGTTTCAGTCAAAACGAGCAAAACACACATAAATCGGGAAACAACAAGAGAGGTCTCTCTAAATGAATCCTAATACATGCAATGATTCTAATTTCGATTACCTGAGACCTAGAAACCTCTAAACATGAATAAGTAGGGTCAAATCTTGCGGTCACAAGCAATCTAACCTACTAAACAATGCCTAGACAATAACTAGCATAAGAAACGACTCGGTCAAGTCAACCTCAAATGGATGCACACAAGATCAGCCACTAATCAATGATATATCATCATGTAGGAGGTCTCCGGATCATGCATCAACCCAAAAACCAATTCTAGTCTAAGGATCAACAATAAACTAACTAATAACGGTTGCAATTCCACAATCCCTATCAATTAGTCCACACAATACATCATTAACAGCAGCTAATCAAGCACACATGATCATCTCAAGCAACCAAAACTAGAATCATGAGCAAAAATCACAAATTCATGTTGAAAAGTCAAACCGAAAAGTCAAAATGGGTAAAGCTTCATCTAAACTAGGTGATAAATGAGAAATCAGCCACAAATCATGTATCTAATCATGAAATCAGTCGAGTCTAAGGAATACATGTTCAAACAATCAAAAACTAGGAAGAAGAAACCGATTTAGATGAAGAAATCTCCAACCGAAGCCTTCAAATCTTCAATCTAAGCTCCAAGATCTTCAATCCGGCCCTTGATTGCTCCAAAATGACCTCTAATCTCGAAAATCTCTCCAAGACGTGCTCTCTGGTCGAACCCCCTCAACCCTAGGCTCCAAAAATGCTTAAATACCCGTTTTAGAATTTTTAGCTGACTGCCCAGTAGTCGCGGACCGCCAGAAATTAACTTCTGGGACTGGCTGGCCGCGACTGGCACTTTACTGTTTTCTAGAATGCTGATTCGCGGACAGCCAGAAATTTAGACAATGGAGTGGCTGGCCGCGACTGCCACTTTTCTTCTTTTCCAAGCAAAAACTCGCGGACAGCTAAAAATGTATGTGTGGGGGTGGCTGTCCGCGACTCGACCACTGTAGCAGATTTTCAAAGTCTTCTATCTATTTCTCCCGGACTCCGATTCACGCTCCGTTTCCGCCATAAATCATCATAAATTATCCACCATCACCAGATTTCCTGAAATTTAATATATGAACCATTAAGTATCAAAATCTCATCAGAAATCGATAAAAAGCCGGTTAAAATGCGGGATTTGTAATTCCAAAACATATATAAGATGCGTTGCATCAAACATCCCCACACTTAACCCTTTTTCGTCCCGAAAAAGTTCGCGATGGAATCACAACCGGAAAATTTGACCTTTAGCTACTATCTTTTATTCAAAAACATAGATACTCACGCGATAGCCAGGATTACCGGTATTTCGGTCCGAATAAACCCAACCGCCGAAAACCGAAGCCCCTGAACATGCTTTATTCGAATTTTATTACCAATTATGGGTCCCACACAATCAGTTTGGCAACTAGGCCTAATCCCGTCTCAAAGCATGAATCAGCACGGGTCGAACTAGATTAGGGTTTTTCCCACCGCAATTGAATCCAATATTTATGATTTGGAGATTATGGAATATGAATGGATGGAATGATGGTTTGAGCTTGAATTGAATTTATTTATTTATTCCTAAAACTAGGGCGAGTCTCCACCTGACATTACATCTCCTGAGTCCCTATCCCGAGAGGTAGTAAGCAGGCTTTGACCCTCGCACACAAAACCACATCACCCCAATAGATCATCTCCGGAGTCCCTATCCCTAGAGGTAGAACGTAGGATCAGCGAATTTTGTGCACTTTATTCGATTTTTTTTTCTTTCTTTTTCTTTTTTTTTCTTTTCTTTTTTTTCTTCTTTTTTTTTTTTTTTTTTTGCATAAATAAAATTCAAAACAAGCTCAATGATGGATGGATGGATGGATGGGGCGCCACTATTTCTCGGATTTATTTTCATAAAAAGATCATAGTGTGCCGGGTTATCTCCAAATCATAAACATTTTACTCAATTGCGGTACCTATCAGCCTATTTAACAGTTTCGGCTTTGCTACTACACTAAAGGCGGGAACCCACAATATTTATTTATATAGATTTTATTTAAGTAGCGAAATCAGGATTTTTAAGCTTACAGAAATCAGCTGGGCCTACCAGCACATCAAAAACTAAGCGCGCTTTCAACTTTATTCAATTTTATTTACATTCACCAAAAAGCCAAAAATTCCAGTTTTTTCTATCATTTTCCATTTTTTAACCGCAAACAAATTCTCAAGGACTATGTAAACGACACAACAGGGGGAAATGATCATAAAATTTCAAAAAAATTTCATTTCAGTTTCAAGCAATTTCAGTTCAATTTACCCTCCTCCCCACACTTATTTCGTACATTGCCCTCAATGTACGGTAAATCACAAATCAAGCACAAAAAGAGGTAAAGGGAACTGAAATACTCCCCTGATCACTGTCGATGTGCCAGTGAACTGCATAATGAATCTCGAACAGCTCTCGACCAATAAAATGCCAGAACTGCCGGAAAATGTGCCAAAGAAGTCCAAAAGCTCCAAAAACGAATGATGAAACAGCTCTCGACCAACAGGTGCCAGAACTGTTTCCCACAATGCCATAACTCGGATAAGAAGTAACCGATATCTAAGGCTGCTGATCTGGCGATGGATGGACTGGAGGCGGTGGTGGCTGGAAAACATGGAACTGCAAAATTTCTCAACAAAATCAAGTTAGTACATTATATTAACTGAGAAAATGTGAAAATCGGGCTTCAGACGGGTAGCAGCTGAAATAATCGGCAGAGTAATGTAATTTGATTGAATGCAAACTGCGGGAATGGAGATTGAGTACCCGACAGCTTGCATAAAACAAACCAGCTAAACCCGAGTGAAGCCCTGACACGAACCGCCCAATTGTCGTTTGTGAAGAGAACGGTTCGCATGCCAAGTCAATGTGATCAGAAAGTAGGGCTGTGAATCGCTCGAATGGAGATTGATTACCAACGATTTGCAGCCACTGAACTAAGAACGCACAATCACTGTTTTACTGAAAACGGGCCGTTCATTTGTTAGTTATGAAGGGAATGGCCCGAAATAAGCAAAACAAAAGAATAACTGATGAAATCCTAGCACAAACCGCCATTTGTCATTTATGAAGAGACGACTTGCGCGAGGATGGATCACAAAAGCTTAGAAAACCAGTGTGCGGACGTTTGTTTAAAAATTATGAAGTGAACGTCACACAAACTGGAATTCTAAACAAACCCGAGAAATTGTACCGTCCTACGGACCACTGGAATGGAGATTGAGTACCAATGGCCCGTATTACGGCACAAAACTCTCGAAAATCGGGCATGACCCGTTCGTAAAACGGACAAAACCAACACCCAATTTTGGGTATTCCAATCAACCAATTTGACAAAATCAAGCAGATAAGCATTAAGGGCAACCAGAATTGAAACCAAACAATTAAAAACTAAATTTAACAAAGATAAACTATAAAATATAATAACAACTAAAATGTAAACGAAGAATCCTATAAAGTGGTGAACTGAACTAAAACAAAATAAAACCTAAACGATAAAAATAGAAACTAGAAAATAAAACAAAGAAGTCCTAAATAAGAAAAGATATTTTTGTTTTTTTTAATTTTTTTTTTTATTTTTTATTATTTTTTTAAATATATATATATTTTTTTTTAACCAAACTCGCGGACCGCCAGAAAATTTGTTAATGAGATTAGCTGTCAGCGAAAAAATAAAGCTGGACTGGGTTTAAGGACAAGTCGCGGACCGCCAAAAATTTATCAATAAAACTGGCGGTCCGAGACTGCTGTGCATCAGCAAGACTAAAATTCTTTTAAACATCGAAACCATCCCGAATCATGATAAAACAATACCGAACCATCAAGACTCAGTTACAACTCTCATAAAACCTACCCGGGACTGTCCGGGATTAACAAATGATATCACAAACCTGTTATGCTCGTTCTTAACCCGAAACTTATCCAAAATTCCAAAAATAACCCTATTAAGCAAAGTCTTCAACTTGGCACGCAAAACGATGCAAACCTCACCCGAATGAACCTCTTTTCTGCCCTGGATGCATCTACCAACCTGCAAAACTAAAAACCACGCATAAAATAGAAAAAGAAAGATCAAATGCAACTAATTTACCCTAAAACTACCAAAAAGTCAAAGAAGACCAAGAAAAAGTCAAACAAAGCTAGAAATCAATCAAACAAAACCCAATTTCCTAGATTAACCTCAAAACCTAAACGGGTTGCCTCCCGCAAGCGCTGAAGTTATTTACGAGTCGTCAGCCAGACTCGGCCTCGCGGTTACCTCAATCAGGCGGCTTCTCTTTAATTTGCTTCTCACCGAGCCCGTGTGGACTCCTCGTTTCATCTCCCCAAAATGGTTTTCCAGTAGACAGTGTATGGTGGTTGTGCCATTTAGCTTCATCTAGCCACCAACTCTTAAATTTTCCCGGTCCAAATTTGATGGACTGAAGATGGTGAAGGAGCAGATTCTCAAAATTGGGGATGCTTAGACATCCCCACACTTGGTCTCTGCATTGCTCCTTCACGGGGAGGCAAACCGGTGTCTCCATATGCGGTTCTATAATAAGCATGCTCTCTGCTAACATAGCCTTAGTTTCCACATTCTGCTCTTCGTACAACATAGCCTCCAACTCTTTCAAATCACCTTCTGGATCAAACGTATCTGTATCCTCCACCATAGGTGGAACTGCTAGCCAATCCTCTCCAAATTCCTCAAACATCTGATCATCAAATGTATCATGTTGGGCTGGATCTGTAGCCTCAATCTGATGCACAACGGCATGTTGATGTTTCGCGTGCTGCGTAGAACCGACGACACTGAATGTCACAGCCTCATCATCCACTCTCAATGTCAATGTGCCTTTCTGCACATCCACCAATGCACCAGCTGTAGCTAAGAAAGGGCGTCCTAAAATGAATGGTACATTGGTGTCCTCGATCATATCCAGAATTACAAAATCCACAGGAAACACAAATTTATCGATCTTCACCAAAACATTCTCTATCATCCCGCGTGGAAACTTAACGGATCTATCGGCAAACTGAATACGCATACGAGTCGGCTTTGGGTCACCTAGGTCTAGCTGTTTGAATAGAGAGTATGGCATCAAATTGATGCTAGCACCTAGGTCGGCAAGAGCATTCCTAACAGACAAACTACCTAACATACAAGGGACAGTGAAACTCCCTGGATCAGTCAGCTTCGGTGGTAGTTTGTTCTGGATGACCAATGAACACTCCTCGCTGAGTGTAACCTGTGGAACATTTGGAATTTTCTTCTTGCTACTCAGCATGTCTCTCAGAAACTTCAAGTATTTTGGCATGTGCCTGAGTGCCTCAACCAATGGAATGTTTATGTGCAGCTGCTTTAACATATCAATGAATTTACTATGCTGCTCTACCTCGTCTTGCCTCAATCTACCTGGATATGGAATGCGTGGAACGTAAGCTCTAATCGGTTCCATGGGACGTGCTGTACTTGCTGGGCTTAGCCTAGATTGCACCTGCCCAGGAGCCTCAACCTCAATCTCCTCGTCAATCTCATCATCACTATCCTCATCAACCGGCTCAGCAGCGACTGGCGGCTCTGGATCTGGGGTGGTTTTGCCACTCATAGAAAAGATTGCACTCACATTTTGTTTTGGGTTTATTTCAGTGTTACCTGGTAAACCTCCGTGCTGACGCTCTGACATAGATTTGGCAAGCTGGCCCATCTGTCTCTCAAGATTCTGCATATGAGTGCCCATGTTTCCCATTTCTTTCACAACAGTGGAGATATCATGCTCGTTTTTAGACAAACGCAATCCATTCTGCTGGGCAACTTTCTGAATATCCGAAGCAGATTGCTGGTTCTGCTGCATTATCTGTGCCATCATGTCAGTAAGATTCTTCATACCCGTATCCTCAGACTGAATCGGGATCTGCCTAGTGCTCTCAGGGTTAGGGTTATAGAAACCCTGCTGTCTCTGTGGCGGTCGTGACTGAAACCCCGGTGGGTTCGAACTGCTCGGCTCTTGCCTCCACCCCGAATTCTGGTTTGGTCTCCAAGCCTGATTGTAACTATACTGGTTGGGCGGTGGGCGGGCCTGGCTAGCCATATAATCGACCTGCTCAGGTAGCTCGGTGCTACCAACAATGGGACAACTGGTAATATCATGAGGACCAGCACATAACTGACATAATTTCACATGCTGCTGAGTCGCCTGTGGCTGGCTCATCTGTGTCTGACTCGTCTGCATCCCTTTCATCATCTGGGATAGCGCCTCGACCTGCGCTGAGAGAGCTGTAATTGGATCTACCTGATGAACCCCCCTCGTTTGGGGCTGTCTACTCCGCGTGGTAGACCACTCATAGCCGTTCAATGCTAGCTCCTCAAGTAAATCACGCGCCTCCTCTGGCGTTTTGCTGCTCAGAGATCCACCGGCGGAACTGTCAACAGTCGGTCGTGTGAGGGTATTCAGACCACCATAGAAAATCTGCACCTGCTGATGCAACTCGATGCCATGAGATGGACATTTCCTCAACAACTCCTTAAATCTCTCCCATGCCTCATACAAACTCTCGGTGTCCTCCTGCACGAACGAATAGATTTTGTTTCGGAACATCGCGGCTTTCGACGGAGGAAAATACTTGGAAACAAATTTCTGGGTCAAAGCATCCCAAGTAGTAATAGAACCAGGCGGAAGGGACTGAAGCCACGCCTTCGCTGCGCCGCGAAGGGAAAATGGAAAGAGTCTCAACTTCACAGCCTCCGATGTGAACTCCATTGAGTTTGAACGTGTCACAAACCTCAAGGAAATTTGAAATATGAGCCATCGGGTCATCGTTCGGAAATCCATCGAACTGAACAGAATTTAAGATCATGGAAATGGTCTGAGGCTGGATCTGGAAGTTGTTTGCTTCCACGGGTGGTCGTATGACACTGGGCTGCGCCCCCGCGATGTCGGGACGAGCGTAGTCGGCGAGCGTGCGTCTCGGCGGAAGTGCCATCGGAACAGGAACAACTAATGCCTCCAAACGTCGAAGTCTATGAAAAACCCTCTCAGGTTCGGACAACGGTGAAAAAGGACTCCTCCGACGACGAATGCGCATAAACAGACGAAAAACGAAAAAGAAAACAGAAACAGAACATAAAGAAACTAGACTAAGCTAATAAACTAACTAACACGTAGGTAAACACAGAAATAAGCAGACATACTAGAAACATGCAAATAACACAAGTAACAGAAAACAAGTAAATAGCTAAACTACTAGCTCTGATAGGTCTCGAAAGCTGACGCGTTCCCCGGCAACGGCGCCAAAAACTTGATGTGTCAGTTTGATTTGGATATATAAAAACGTGGTCAAGTTAAAAATGGTAAATACTGAGTGACCAAACCACACACTAGGGCAAGCGTACCCGTCGTATGCAATATAGTATCAATAAGTACCGAGTATCAATCCACGGACGCGTAATCAGACTCCCGATAATGTATCATAACTAATATTTAACCGATGCAATTGGAATGATTGATTTAAAGTAAACTAAGCAAGCAATGAACACTAAGCAGTAAACAATGCAAACGACAGAGAAACAGAATGAGAGAGATATCACCTAGCCTAGAATCCACTAAACCCAAATAAGACCCCCGGCAAGACCTATCAACATGAAACTATCACCAAATGAGAATAATCCAACCAAGGAGGACTATAGACACATCCCGGATGATCAGACGATTCTAAATGAAGCACAGATAGCATAATATGTGAATTTGCACAACGGTTTCACAGTTTCAGTCAAAACGAGCAAAACACACATAAATCGGGAAACACCAAGAGAGGTCTCTCTAAATGAATCCTAATACATGCAATGATTCTAATTTCGATTACCTGAGACCTAGAAACCTCTAAACACGAATAAGTAGGGTCAAATCTTGCGGTCACAAGCAATCTAACCTACTAAACAATGCCTAGACAATAACTAGCATAAGAAACGACTCGGTCAAGTCAACCTCAAATGGATGCACACAAGATCAGCCACTAATCAATGATATATCATCATGTAGGAGGTCTCCGGATCATGCATCAACCCAAAAACCAATTCTAGTCTAAGGATCAACAATAAACTAACTAATAATGGTTGCAATTCCACAATCCCTATCAATTAGTCCACACAATACATCATTAACAGCAGCTAATCAAGCACACATGATCATCTCAAGCAACCAAAACTAGAATCATGAGCAAAAATCACAAATTCATGTTGAAAAGTCAAACCGAAAAGTCAAAATGGGTAAAGCTTCATCTAAACTAGGTGATAAATGAGAAATCAGCCACAAATCATGTATCTAATCATGAAATCAGTACGAATCTAAGGAATACATGTTCAAACAATCAAAAACAAGGAAGAAGAAACCGATTTAGATGAAGAAATCTCCAACCGAAGCCTTCAAATCTTCAATCTAAGCTCCAAAATCTTCAATCCGGCCCTTGATTGCTCCAAAATGACCTCTAATCTCGAAAATCTCTCCAAGACGTGCTCTCTGGTCGAACCCCCTCAACCCTAGGCTCCAAAAATGCTTAAATACCCGTTTTAGAATTTTTAGCCGACTGCCCAGTAGTCGCGGACCGCCAGAAATTAACTTCTGGGACTGGCTGGCCGCGACTGGCACTTTACTGTTTTCTAGAATGCTGATTCGCGGACAGCCAGAAATTTAGACAATGGAGTGGCTGGCCGCGACTGCCACTTTTCTTCTTTTCCAAGCAAAAACTCGCGGACAGCTAAAAATGTATGTGTGGGGGTGGCTGTCCGCGACTCGACCACTGTAGCAGATTTTCAAAGTCTTCTATCTATTTCTCCCGGACTCCGATTCACGCTCCGTTTCCGCCATAAATCATCATAAATTATCCACCATCACCAGATTTCCTGAAATTTAATATATGAACCATTAAGTATCAAAATCTCATCAGAAATCGATAAAAAGCCGGTTAAAATGCGGGATTTGTAATTCCAAAACATATATAAGATGCGTTGCATCAAGCCTCCACCAGTGACCGACATCGGAACAATCGGAACAGGCATCAAGGGCTAAACCCTATCCCGCAACACCGGCGCCACCAAGCCGCTGTTAACAATTGCGGCGGCGACATAGACCGGCGGTGACATAGACCGGTGATCCAGTTTTCACTGGGAGGTTTCATAGTGAGAGATAGAGTTAGAGAGAGAATGGTTCTTCAAATGGGGGTGTACCACTTTTAAAAGTGGAGAGGTGAGTCAAATGGGCAGGTGAGGTGAAAGGAGGGGTAGATGAGGTGAACCGTGAAACAATTTGATAAAGGTGGATAGTTGTACCATAGGCTTCAAAAATTACATCCCATAGAAGAAACATACTATAAAGGCTTATACCATATGCTTTAGAAGTTGCAATCTCAACTTTTAAATGTTTGTATTAAAAATTATGTGTTTCTTGGTACATTTGTTGCTTTCGCGAGATCTGATACAGATAGCCGGTCCCACACCTCCCCCGCACCTGGCAGGGTGCGGAAGGGGTATGACATGACATGTAGACTTTAAATAGACTTTGTATGTTTCCCTTTGTAGGCTTATTTAATAATTTATATAGTTTACATGTACACGTTGAATGTTGCAGTCCATAGACAATTTTAACAGATAGATCATTGCACCAAAATACTCGCAGCAATGCATGAGTCCGCCTTCTAGTTTTATATATAGAAGTCTAGAAAATACAATAAGAAGCTAATAAAATACCAAACTTATCAATTAATAGGAAAATAACAAACAAATATAAGTGAAATGGCTTTTACACAAATAAAGACATATATTACTCAAATATGCACTTAATTTGATGAGTGTGACCAAAATCATATGTCAAAACCAAGCTTCCATCCATTCTTTTAAGAACAAACCTTTCAACCAAGACATAGCAACCAAATCTCTTCCATCCACCAATCCCTTGAAACTTCTCATCTTTTCTCACCCTCTCAATCTTCTTTTCCCCACCACTAACCCATCCAACCTTTTCTTCTTCCCACCTCATTCTTTCTACAATCTCTAAATTCAACCCTACACTTTCATCTCTCTCAATATCACCCCCAAAACATGTAAACCATATCGCTCCATCTACCGCGTTCCTCTCGTCCCATAGCGCCTCAACCTGCCTCTCACCAATGAAAGCCGCTTCACTACGAAATGAAGTCCTCACCAAAACGACGTCTCCTTCATTATTATGCTCGTTTTCGCGTTCGAAAACTCGTTCCCACCTTTGCTCGAGTGTCATTTCATAAAAGATAGTTTTTTTCACCTGATCATTCAATCTTCCATGTTTGATGAATACAAAAGGGCAATACCACTTTCCAACAACCACACTGTTCGACGTCTTGGTTGATGGGGGGAAGTTCAAATGAGGGAGGCGTGAACGAAGTGAATCGTCGATTCCTTTGGCTTCGCGTAACTTGTAGTTTTTGGGCATTTTAGAATAAATTTGCCAACCTTTTCTTCTTAAGAAATGTGAAGGGTAGCCATCTTCTACAAGAGATTTCGCGTAAAAACTATTGTCACCACTACATAGTGTTCATAAGGAATAATCTTAAGTTGTTGGTAAATGTCATGTGTCGAGTGGCCTTGGTTTTACATCTCTAACACAATTGCGGAAGCAACATTGTTCCATGTCTTCTTCCTTTGAACATGTAAACGCTGTTGATCGAATCCTGAAATCGTTAATATAAAATACAGATAATAATAATAAAGATTACCTGTAGTCATCTGGTTGAGATCAGCAGAAGTCAGGTTGTCCATCCTGTGAGTAGCCTTGGTTCCCCTTTAGGGTGTATGCTAAAGATGGAGTAGAATCCGTAAAGGGTATTACGGTTTAGAGAGAGAGCCGAGAGAGAAAGAGAGAGAGCGAATTAGAGGTGTAGGTGATTAACCCTTTAATCTCTCCCTAAGGGCCCTATATATACACCCAAGGGGAAACCCTAGTCTATCTAATAAGGGCAATTACGTCCATCAAGTAATGCCAGATAGGGTTAAATAGGTAATTGATTATTTAAGATAAATGATTAAAGGACATAATAAGATTTATATATATATATACATATCCGAAAATATATATTTAGATATATATATAAATTACGTCTTACAGTCTCCCACTTGGCCGAATGATCATTTATATGAGGTATTAGCTAAGTCTGATAAGAATTTAATACTCATTTCAATTTTAAACCAAAATTGCAGCAGAAAAATACAGTCATAGAGTTGATTATACAACTCAAGACCCCCATTAATCATACTACAACCCCAAATTTAAAATTCAACATAAATTCAGAATCAATTACAGAAGTAAGCCCTTACCGTTGATTTATAATGAAACTGTCAATATGTCCCGTTAGGCATGCGTAACATATTTAGAGACAAAATCAAACGTATGAGGAAAATTAATAATTAGTCATTCATGTTGTGATATGCTTGGTCATTAGTAAACCTCGTCTTTGTTATGAGATCTCAGAAAAGACTTATGAGAATAGACCTCTAGTTATAGGATCCTTAAGCATATCATGAATGTTTTCAATACAAGAAATTAGTTTCCTCTATTTGTTCTTAAATGAACAAAACTTGTATCGAAAATTTAATGCAGCTCCGCTTATTTAAGAGATTAGGGTAGCTGACTTTATCACAGTAAGTCTTCAATATGTTATTTATCTGGAGTTTAGGAGTCTAATGATAAATTTAGCAACAATGTTTTAGTGACAAATATATCATGTCATAATAACTTGTTGTTATCATTTTCTTATTACTCTTCCATGAATTAGATAAATCTGTCCGCAGACATAAGGATATACCCCTGAGTTGACATTTAATATCTAATAAAGTCAAAATTTAGAGATAGTCAACTGCTTTAAGTTTCTCACTTCTTTAGTTCAAATTATAGTCTTTCGTTTCTTATAGATATTGAAATGCCATTTTAGATGCTTAATTAAAACCATTAAATTTAGGAAATGATTTTAATCATTTCTAGTATTTCAGCAATGCAGACAATATCTAAACGAGTATAGACTTGAACATACGTAAGGCTTCTTAATAATGAAGCATAAGATTTAATTTCTTGAACCTTTATTAGTAATCTCCTTTAGTTACTAGAGTTACAGACTAAGAGCAACGTTGCATGTTGTAATGTGTTGAACACATAATTAATCTAATGAGACTTAATTAATGTCTCGTTAGGTTGATCTTGATGTATATTGATGCTTATTGAATAAGAAACATCTTCAAGATTTTAATGTCAAAATTATGCGAGAATAAGTCGCTTTGACTCATGCAACAAGACTAATATATTATTTGCCTAAAATAATATATATATAAGGGCAAATGTAGTATTAGTTGCTCCCACTCATCTTAAGGTAGGTCCATTTATCCACTTATTCTTGATGAAGAATGATTACATTTGTAACATCATCAAAATTTAAATTCACTTATGAGTTTTGCTTATATTAACCCTTTATTTGAATTTACTTATCTTAAAGACTAAGTGTTCTTTAACTTTCAGGATTGAACCTTAAGTTTAGTTTACGAACATGTCTTTATGTTAAGTAAGTATTAAGGAAAGATATTTTATAAGTCCGTTAAATCTCACTTATAATTATGAGTGAGTAGGTGAGGACAACGATGATCTCTCAAAGAACCCTTTAGAAAAGGAATTATTAACTTGTTAATAGCCTTTAGAAACCAATCACAATTTATAACGTTTAATTTCTCCTTTCGGATTTCAGTTTAGCTATGGAAAACTAAACGTCTAACGTTATTCTGATTTTAGGTAGTTAAACTCATTATAGCTTTATTCCATCAGATGATTTGATTGATTGCTAATAATGGCTCTAGTATAAGAGATATGATTAGTAATCTTTCCAATATCCATGTAAGCTTTATTAAGGTAGGTTCATAATCATCAAAGTTAATTGGAAACTTCATACCTTGATGACCTACTAAGCTGGATCTAACGAGTTGAAGCAAAACATTAATAGTTTCATAGATTTCCTTTTCAGAATTTAAGTCAGGTATTTTATGAGTAACATTATTTTCTAAGTGTGTGGAAGTGGATCAGTGTTATAGTAGCGTGGTGTACAAGAGGTGTAATCGGAGTTGAATTCAAAGTTAAATTTAACTGTGTCTCTCCCCCCGCCTCTTGTACTTTTAGGCAAGCCATGCATAAAGACTTTTCACTACTCCCACTGACCTTAGAAGAGAAGTCATTGATAAGGACTTGGACTGCTCCCACTAAACTTAGGATTTCTTAGGGACTTGGTATGCAACATGCTTAGTGTGGAGGATTTTTAAGGTTTAATTGCGGCTAATAACTAATCATATGGTTTATACTTGGTTGTCTTCATGTCCGGATTTCAGAAAGAATTTTAGGGACATTTAGGTAACCTTGTTTAGCATATGAGTTGCTATTTTAAGAGCCTTGGTATATAGGAATAGATATGTAACTGAGATGACATATTTATTATCATGTTTATAAGGATACTTAAATACATAACTTAATGATGTATCTTTAGAAGTACCATACATGATCTAATGGTTCACATTACTATGATCCTTAGTAAAGGATTGAGAGTGTGACCATTATTTATATGTCAATCTTAGTATTTCATCTGTTAGGTCTATCTCACAACTTTTATTTTATGGTTAAGTTGATGTCAACTTTATCCTTAAAAGTTTTAGGTGAGAAAGACGTTTCTCCTTAATTAGATACAAGAATAAATAATCAGTTATTTGAGTGATAAATGTTGTATGCCCAGATATTTCATTCTATGATAAGGTTCACCAATATGTTTGAGTTTTGGTAAGTTAGAACTCTAGTAGAACCTTGTTTATTCTTTGTTAAGTTCTCACTTACGTGATAACAAAGATTGTGAACATTTATGATCTAGTTATAAGTTATAAAGATTTCAATCCACATAAGGACAACTAGATAAGTATAACCAACAACTTTGAGATTTAAGGTAAATGTGACATTTATTTTGTCACTTACTCTCATTATAGTTGTTTTAGGGTTTATTTCTAGTGTATTGATTGTAAGAGATCTTTATAATACTACTTTCGATTCACTATGTTAGTTTGAAAAAAAAAATTATTTGGGCATAATTATCATTATTGATTATTATTTGTTAGCCAGTTGTTCCATTAGGAATTAGAACTGGAAGCTTTCTTGTATCTTATTCTAGAAATTGGAACTATCCTCCTTATTTAAGTTATTTTGTAATATAAGGGTTAGTGATAGTGAGGTGAACAAATCTGCTTTTCTAGTCTAAGGCATTATTTATCCTTTATGCACAATGCTATAAAGCACTCATTTTCATGATGACTAATTTTAAGTAGCATTTAATTGTGCTAAGAAAGAATTCACTAAGAAATGCACTAGAAAAGTTTAGCTCGAAACATGTGTGAGCCCTGTAAGGGTCATGTTTTTCATTATGATATGTTCACTAAATCATTAACCTAATTTACATTTTGTAAAGTGTTTGCATACATTTAAGAAGTCCTTTTGAATTTTATTACTCACACGATGTTTAGATTAGGAAATCTGAAACATCTCCCCTGATATCCTTTGTTTAAAGGGATTTTGATTATTATGATGAGAGGAAAACATTTACGGAAACATATAGTGATTATGTTTTAGAGTGGATTCATTATGGAGATTAAAAGTTAAATTAGTTCAGAAGAAGATCTAAGAGTGAGTCTAAGGGGTACTTAAAACTAAGGCACAATAATAAAGAATGCACAATTTTAAATTAAGGCGCAATAATGAGGCATTCTTATAAATAATAATGTGCAAATATAAAACAAAAGAAGATGTGATATAGTCCGTTATATCACCAAAATAACAGACTAGTTAGGTTTTACTTAGATGAATCAGCTTTCACGTTGGTTACTTGCCTATCACCTAAGCATTATGAACTAGATAAGGGTATGTGCATAAAGTGATGTATCACATCAGCGTTGGCCAGAAATGACACACCATAAGCTTTATGTACAAGTTAGTTTCGCTGAATACATGTGCAACTCATCAGCGTTGGCCAGAAAAGAAACACTTGTATACGAAAGGCGAATGCTTAATTCTTAGTTGATAATCATTGCAAAAACAACGAATCAGCGTTGGCCAGAATCGAGGTTTTAAAGATGTTATCAATTTAAGCAAATAAATTAGTTTAATTTAAAATAAGTTAACTAGTATTAGAAATAATATTGACATTGATTAAGGTAGCAAATCAGCGTTGGCCAGAATTACTACATGTCAATAACTAATACAAGTTAATAAATTAATCTAAGACAAAATTACATATTTTGTCCTTTAACTTTGCCTATTTTTCAACTTTTGTCCTTTATCTTTTTTTGTTACACTCTCTGTCCTTTAACTTTTTTATTCGTTCATCTTTTGTCCTTTTTAACAGATTCCGTTAAAATCCTCCGTTAAGTCAAGGGTATTTTGGCTTGTTACTTTTCAGGGGTAATTTTTGTAGTTAAATAAAGAGGGAAGGGTGTGTTATGTAATTCTCATTTTCTTAATCTTTTATCCCTTTCTTTCTCCTCCAACCCTTCGCCGTTGCAATGACCACCACCACCATTCCCGCCTCCGATTCCAATTTACCGTCGCCGCCCTCTGTTTTCCAGACAAAACCATCACCACTTGCATCCATAAAACCTTGAACAAAATGACTAACCACAGTCACATGTATGTATATATAAATTACATCCGATAAGAGAAAACATCACAGAGAGCCACCGTTTGCATCCATAAAACCTTGAACAAAAGTGGTCGATAAGAGAAATCGTCGCCCCTCTGTTCTCCGGCCAAAACCACAGAGAGAAAACGTAAATGGATGCAAGTGGTGATGGTTGCCATAACGATAAGTCCGATAAGAGAAACCGTTGCCGTTTCCCCAAATTCCAATTTACCGTCGCCGCCCCTCTGTTCTCCGGCCAAAACCACAGAGAGCCACCGCCCTCCTCCTCTGTGTAAATCTCCACTTCCATCTCCGGGTACAGACAATCTCCATCTCCGGCGAACGAAAAGAATGCAGCGCCGCTGCAGGGCGGCGTAACCCTAGCTACGACGAGCGGGCTGCCGCCCCTAATGCCAAAGTTCGGAACCAGAAAATGGCTCGGGGAGCTTGGATTCGTGAAAGGGGAACGAGAGGGAAAGAAAAGGGAAGTCGTCGCCGGCTGGAATTCCTCGCCGGAATGGATCGCCGGTGAATGCTCTTGAGAGAGCTCTCCATCAGGTAGTTTGTGTGTGTTTGGGAAAGATGAGGAAAAGACAAAAGGTATTTATAGTTAGGGTTCTTAAGAAAATAGAGAATTACCTAACACACCCTCCTCTTTATTTAACTATAAAAAATACCCCTGAAAAGTAAAAAGACAAAAATATCCTTGACTTAACGGTGGATTTTAACATAATCTGTTAAAAAGGACAAAAGATGAACGAAAAAAAAAGTTAAAGGACAGAGATTGTAACAAAAAAGATAAAGGACAAAAGTTGAAAAATAGGCAAAGTTAAAGGACAAAATATGTAATTTTGTCTTAATCTAATTTGATTTTAAATCAGTGATGATAAGTTTACTTGTGAGAAGAAGTTAAATGACATTATGTAGGTAACAAATCAGCGTTGGCCAGAATTGGAACCTTTTTAGATGTCTGTTATTAACTATGAATTACACAAGTTAATTAGTTATCTGATTTAAATTGGTGTTAGGTTTTGTAAAACGTAAGTTTGTAAGGTTTTAAACAAAACTAAATTTAATGTTAAGCCCCAAATTTAATAGTTAGCCCCCTGTTAAATTTTCTGAGGGTATCCGGTCGAAAAGAAGGGAATCCGATCGTAAAGAGGGGTTTCCGATCGAAAAGAGGAACCCGATCGTGAAGGGATACCCGATCGAAAAGCGGGTATCCGATCGGAAAGCCGGTATCCGATCGCGAAGGGATACCCGATCGAAAAACGGGTATCCGATCGGAAAGTAGTCGATCGAAAAGGGGTGTCAGATCGAGAAGTAGACTTTTCGATCGGATAGACAAGCCGGTCGAAAAACGGTATGGCCCGATCGAAAAGTCGATCGAAAAGCCATATGGTCCGATCGAAGGGCAGGGTCAAAGCCACATGATTCGATCGTAAAGTAAGTCGAAAAGCCACATTGCCCGATCGAAAAGTCGATCGAAAAAGCCACATGGTCAGAAAGTAAGCTTTTCAATCGAAGAGCAGGGTCTAAGCCACATGATTCGATCGAAAAGCCAATCAAAAGGCCGGTAGAAAAGGCGGTAGAAAAGCCGGTAGGAAAGCCGGTAGAAAAGCCGGTAGAAAAGCCGGTAGAAAAGCCGGTAGAAAAGCCGGTAGAAAAGCCTATTTTTGGATCAAAAAAGTTATATTTTTCTGATCGAGAAAACAGGACAAAGCCACAGTTTCGATCAAAAAAAAAATATTAGAGTTTTAATTTTTAATTAAAAATAGGCTTTTCGATCGAAATAGGGATTTCGACCGTAAAGATAAAAACCTGTCGAAATCAGTTTAGGGTTTAAAACTTTTCGGTTAGGTTCGAAAACCGAATCTGATTTCGAGATTAGGGTTTTAACGAATTCAGATTAAGATTCGATTGAGCAACATATGCTCTGATACCACATGTTGATCGAATCCTGAAATCGTTAATATAAAATACAGATAATAATAATAAAGATTACCTGTAGTCATCTGGTTGAGATCAGCAGAAGTCAGGTTGTCCATCCTGTGAGTAGCCTTGGTTCCCCTTTAGGGTGTATGCTAAAGATGGAGTAGAAACCGTAAAGGGTATTACGGTTTAGAGAGAGAGCCGAGAGAGAAAGAGAGAGAGCGAATTAGAGGTGTAGGTGATTAACCCTTTAATCTCTCCCTAAGGGCCCTATATATACACCCAAGGGGAAACCCTAGTCTACCTAATAAGGGCAATTACGTCTATCAAATAATGCCAGATAGGGTTAAATAGGTAATTGATTATTTAAGATAAATGATTAAAGAACATAATAAGATTTATATATATATATACATATCCGAAAATATATATTTAGATATATATATATATAAATTACGTCTTACAAACGCTTCCCTGATAAGATTTAAAATTTTGTTGATGTTACTACAAAAATAGGTAAAAAGCGACCAAAATTTTGCAACTAACAAAAGTGGTCACAAAATTAGCTACTGAACGAACAAGCAAAACAAAATTGGTTGCAAAATTAGAGACTGGATTGTTTTAGTGGGAAAAGATCTACTGAAACCAACGATTATTCAAAAAACCAAAAACCAACTTTTTTTTTCTCTATAACTTCTTCATATATTAATAATTTTTAAAAAGAATCTCACAAAAAGTCTATAATTTTATTAGTATTTTTTATGGAAAAAATTATTTAAAAACTAAAAAGTTTGGTGATTTTTTTTTGTTAGTGCATCATGTAATAGTACTAATAGTATTGCATAATACATTATAATTAAAACTACTTAAAAGGAAGAAACTTAACTTAAATATGGACGTGGTTTATGCGAATAATGTAAAAAACAAAGAATTGACATTTATAAACTAATTTTATATTATTGTTGCATAGTGCATTATTAATTTCAAGCTAAAATCCGAATTTTTATTTTATTTAAAAAAAAAACTAAAAAATGTTTTTAAAGTTTTTTCTTTTTCCAGTATTCTTAAAACATATAAAAAAAGTTTAAAAAAATAATTTTTTCTTAGGTTTTTAGTTTTTTACAAAATATTGGTTTTTTTATATAACCCAACCCTTGTTTTAGTTGAAAAATGGTTGCAAATATAACAACTATAACTATTTTGGTCACATACAGCTTAAATTAAAGATAAAAAACAGAAGAACGATGATTTATTTATTAATTTGTCTTTCCACTATTTATTTGATTTTATCAACTCTTTGAATATATTTTAAATAAAAGTATAAAAATCACACATATGCATATATGTATTTCGACAAATGACTACAAATATCATTTTGTTTTGTAAATTGAACCTTAAAAATATTGAAATATACATGTTGACTTATAACAAAAAGTGTGTGATAAGACAGTCTTTACAATTCTTTAACAATTTTTAGTTAAAAAAAAACACGACCCTCTGTATACTAGGAGATCGATGCATTTGTTTCTTATAGTTTTTTTTCCAATAAACGGTAAGACATAACTCTCACAAGTTATGCATAATTATTGCATATCAAAATATTACTCAAAGGTGACTAGAGAAAAGTAAACAAATATAACTAAAACGTTCACAAGTTATGCATAATTGCATGTCAAAATATTACTCAAAGGTGACTAGAGAAAAGCAATGTTGTAAAAATCGCGATTAATCTGTGATTAATCAGCGATTAATTGCTTAGTGGTATCTCACCGTCTACGATCCTATATATATATATATATATATATATATATATATATATATATAGGGTGAGGTTCATTGTAGACACTTTCACATGTGAAATAGCTCTTTTTCACATGTGAAATGCTCTGAACAATTAGAAAAAAGAAAAAAAAGAAAAAAATGAAATTATCACAACTACTAGATCAAGAGATCTAATGGTGAAAAAGGGTGTCTACATGTCTACACTTATGAGGGTGTCTACAATGAACTTTTCACTATATATATATATATATATATATATATATATATATATATATATATATATATATATATAGGAGAAGGAACATTTATCAACCATCTCTTAAAGTGATAACTAAATAACTTGATCCTAGGGTTCATATACATCTTAAGATTTGATCTAATGCCTCATATGAAATCAGAAAATATGTGGCTGTAGTGACTCAAAGGGTATTTATGTAAAATACCCATTACAATCACTCCTCCGTCGTTTTGCGAGATCCTCACAATAACCCTAACTCTCACCATCACTCCACACAAAGGCAAGCACTAATTCTTCTGCATCCTCTCCCCCCTCGCCGGAAGCCTAGTTCGCCTCCCTCGTAGACCCAATCGTTCCTCCTGCAACCTCCTAGATCCACCATCAATCACCTTGATGACAGCCGCCGCCAACGAAATCGTTTCCTCTAGTGCATCGATCCACCGTCAATCACTGACTCGAGACAACTACGTAGCTAACAATCGCCGACGAAGACACCATCACGTCGATTTTTTTTCACTCTCGATTCAGGTAGGCCGACGAAGAACTCGTATTTTTGTGTTTACAAATTTGTAAGTTCAAGAATTTTACGTTTTTGGAGTTTGATATATTATTGTTATTTGACTTTCGATTTTTGGAGCTCGATTTGTACGTTCGATTTGTATGATTTCCGATTAATTGGGGTATATGCCAATTAATTGAGACATATGCCAATGATTTTTTTATATGATTTTCAATTTGTCGATGCCAATTATTTTTCTGTATTTTTTTTGATAAATTGTTACTCAGGTATGCTTTTATTTTGGTATTTGTTAAATTTTCACTTAGGTATTAGATAAATTTTCTTTCGGTATTTTGGTAATTTGTTACCCAACTTTGTTTTTTTTTTTGTTGAATCTTATGCTTTTATAGTTTGTAATCTGGTATACTTAGTTGTACATTTTGATTGTATTTTTGTTGAATCTTGATATCATCGGTGTTACTGATAATCACAACACTATTAATGGTTGTAGCATCAGTGTTTATTGCATATTTATGCATTTGTAGGTTGTAATATATGCATATGCAGTTGTACAATTTGATTATGTTTTTGTTGAATCTTGATAGCATCGGTGTTACTGATAATCACACTACTGTTAACGGTTATAACATTAGTGTTTATATGAATATTCATGCATTTGTAAGTTGTAATACATGCATATGCAGTTGTACCTAAGTAGAAACATGGATGCTACTAGTTATGAATGTATGGATGTATGTTAATAGTTATGACAGTGATGTTAATAGTTGTAACACTAGTGCTAAACCGCACATCTGAGCAAACGATAATAAAAAATGTCGAGACTATACTTGAATTAAAGATAAAAATGCGACGAGTTTAATGGTGCAACTTTTATAAAAAATTGACAAAGTATAAAAAAGTTATGGGCGTTTTAAAATGAAGGGGTGCTTTTATATAGTATGTACAATGACTTTTTTACCCTTTATAATTAAAAAAAAAGAAATGACACATGGCATCATCATATAGAATCTGATTTTTTTAAACCATTAGATGGTGGTTAATAGGTTAATACTCTAAGGGAAGGTTAATATTAATCCCATTCCATATATATATATATATATATATATATATATATATATATATATATATTTGTAATAATTTAGGGTCTCCGATTAATCACTGATTAATCACGATTAATCCGATTAATCGCTTAACACCAGTCGACCGTCGAGCTACCGCCAAGCGATTTCTGCAACATTGGAGAAAAGTAAACATATATAACTAATTAACTATCTATCATGTACTTGGTGCATATATATATATACATACCCTTTATGCGATCCATGTGGTTTTATCGCATAGTATCGGTTCGAAGATGGTGGCTGGTTAAGAACAGGAATAAAGACAACTTCGTCATAAGAAACATTTTGTTTTTTACCGTTGCTTGACGAGTAGCGTGTTGTCAGTATCTTATTTTGCGGAAATGGTAACCCTACAAGATACTGGTACTTGCATAGCCCAAAACACGAGTATGTTTCAGACTCATCGTCTTGGATTACCAGGCAACCGGAGTTTGGACCCTCAAGATTACGATATGGAGCTTCTGGAGAGGCCTTATAGTGAGAAAGAGATCGTGTCACATACATATCTCAATGGTTTTGTTTAGTTTGGTTTGATGAGTTTATGGTTTTGAAAGTAGTTATGGTGGGATGATTGTATTTATATACGATGTGATTGATTTGGGATTAACGAGTTGTAGAGGCTAGATTATGAGGCTTGTAATATTAAATATGTTGGGCTAGGGCTTAGAGGGTTTAATTAGAATCATAGGCTAGTTTGATTATTGTTTAGGCTAGTTTATGATTGGGCTTGGGTTTACTATTGGGTTTATGATCCAAAAGGGGCCCAATAGTAAACCCAATGGTGGTCTATATATAGACCACTTGACCTCCTTGTTGAGTGGTGCTGATTACGATTCTTGAGGGCTGCCTTTTAGTGTTTACGATCGTAATCGTAAACCCGAGATTAGAGAGTGATTACGATTTCCTGTTTTTGTACCCGACAAGATTTCTTGTGTGCAAAGATCAAGTTTTCTTCGTGTTTTCTCTTCTTCTCTTCTTGAATCAGTCACCTACGAGGATTCCGCACTCGTTTGTGATAGAAATATCGTGACTTGGTAGATTTTCTGGACCTACAATTGGTATCAGAGCCAAGAAACAAGTGTTTCGAGGTTCTCACGATATAGATTCAAGCGTTTTCTGGGTTTGTGTTCGTGGTTGGTTGAAGATTTGAAGGGTTTTGGAGTTTACGATCGGAGCTGCTGCTGTTTTGAAGGTTTATGATCACTTTTCTGCGTTTTGGAGTGTTTACGATCAGTCCTTGTTGAAGATCTTCATCATCTTTGTGTTTACGAGTTCAAGATTGCATTTTTTCGGTGTTTACGATCCGGAAAAGTGCGTTTACGATTGTACTTGGTCATCGTAATCGTGTTTACGATCCGTACTATTGAGGTCTACGACTTTTTCTGGTCGGAAACGGTGTTTACGATTTTCGGGATCGTAATCAGGAATCGGAATCTCTGTTTACGATTGCTTAAGGCGGTTAAGTGTGTTTACGATTTGAGGCTTGATCGGAAACATTGATTACGATCGTAATCAGTTACCTTGGATCGTAATCAAGTTGTTTGGATCGTAATCGGGTACTTTTAATCGTAATCAGGGGTTACGATCGGAAACAGGATTTGCGGCAAAAAGTCACTATTTCACAACTTTACGGAAACGGACGTAACTTTTGACTCGTTTGGAGTTAGAAGCTCAAATTTTAACACGACGTTCGTGGCAACAAGCCCCAGATTTACCCCAGACTAACGTCCAGGGGAGCCCGTTTTGACCCCCTAATTCCACTCCGAAGGCCTCCGTTTTTCAGTTTTAAGTTTTTGACACTATTCTTTGAATAGTACTTTTGCCGATTTTGCCGTTTTTGCCGATTTTCAAGATTTTCAGAAGTTGCATACCTAAATAAAGAAAATGAGTTCAGTGGTTGAAGAAAAGAATATATTTGAGGACGAAGATGCTGAGATATGCCCCAATCCTACTTGTGCTCGGATAATTCCTGAACTTAAAGAAATGTGTAGAAATTTTCAGTCAGAATTGTTTGAGACAAAGTGCGAGAAGAGTTCCTTTAAGGGTAGATGGCAAAAGAATGAAGAGAAGGTAAAAGCTCAGAAATTAGATATAGCAAAATATAGGAACCTTGCAACTGAGAACGCCTATCTGTATGACAACGCTAAATTAGAAATAGCTGAGCTAAGTAAGCAGATAGATGACCTGAAGCATAAGAACAATGAGATGCAGGTTAAGCTTGATATGAATCAAATGAGGAGCAAAAGAATGCTTGATGCTGGAAAGGAATTGTCACATGCTGTTGTGACTGGTCAAGTTGGGAAACACACACCTGGATTTGGATCAGAAAAGACTGATAAGGCCTTGGCTGCAAACAGCATCATACCTCCACCAGTTCCCAGAGACATTATCGGAATACTTCTTAGTGAGGATCAAGTTGTACGAACCGAGTCTGATTATAAAGAAGCTGCTCCTCCTGTTGATAGTGTCTTGGTTGGAACTACACCATTGACACAAGAAGAAATTGATAATGAAGCAAATATGACTTATGGTGAAGGGAGGGTAAAGGATATATCAGAAAATGATGCTGAGTGCCGAGAATACAACAGGTGTCATAATTCCAAGTCTGATGAAGTTGGGGTAGAGTTGAAACCATACCCTAAAATTGAAACCCCATGCTTGAAAGTTGTTGACGAAGTCAAAAGGGAAAAGGTGATCTTGACGACACGGCCTGGGGGGAAGATCTTTATGACATCTGGATCTATGTTTGACCAAGAACCAGATGTTGGGTATGACTTACCATCCTTCTCCTCCAAGTTCAAGGGATTAACTGATGGAGTGGTCGGTGAAGCTAAAGTTGAGAAGCCAAAGATCACCATCAAGCATCCAAGTGTGAAGTCAACAACTGTGGTGAAGAATGAAAAACTCAAGGGAGTGGCTGTGTGATGCTTTTATTAGCTTGTTATCTGAAAAACTAATGTTAAATAAACACAATTTTGAGGCCATTTTGTAACCAGTAGACGAAATACAAACAATCAAAATACATTTCCAAGCCACTTGTGAGTCTATGAACAAATTCTTTCATGAGGACTTTACAATCGCAATCTTTATCAAATTATTTCAAATATTTCTTCCATTGTTTTCTCCTTGTTCTAAGTTATATGCCTGAACTTAACATCGCAAAGAAGCTTTTAAGTTCAGAAACAAATATGTAATTGTCACCATCTTGATCGATCGCTATAAAGAAGCTGCATAATAAGAATCATGCTCATTAAACCAAATATAAATAATAGGAAGGTGAACACACACACACACAAAAAAAAAATCATTAAGTCCAAGTTGAATTGATAACCGGGACTTGCAATTTGAGACTCCTTTGATCAAACCCTTTAGAATTTCACCCAGTCATTAAATGTTTGAAAAAAAATAATATTTTAGAAAGATGATGAGAAAAAGAAATGTGTGTAGTGTAGATTAGCCATGTTTACCTTGAGATGTAAGGTTTGTCAGAAACAGTAGATGGAAAACTATCAATGTTGTTATCCCACCTGGTACAAACAAAGATAACGCATATATAATTAAGGGTGATTTTTTTAATAATAATTTTATAATAAACTTTTAAAATACATATATCGGAGTGTAGATTAGGCTTTTTAAACATTTTATTAGAATACTACCTAACCAACATACCAGCAGCAGCCTTTGTTCCTGAGGGAAATCCTTCCCATTTTTCCCTCCCGGGATCATCAAGATGTGCATGCCTGAGATCAACACACAGTGAATCATGATTTATATGTAAAAGATTTAAACTTTGTGTCACTTTGATCATTAAAGTTCACCTATTTGATGTCATATTCAATGATCCGGTATAGATGATGTAAATCAATAAACAACAAGGTATTATGAAGCAAGGTATGCCTGAGATCAACACATAGTAAATCACAACAGCTTCTCCATAATCAATCACTGATCCGTTCTTCATTCTTTCCAGCCAATCTTTTCTTTAACCAAGGATATGATGCTCCCTTCATTAATCTCAAGTGCCCATCTACAAATTAAATAAAAATGGCCACATAGATATGAAATTAGTTGACTTTAGAAGTCCTGACATTTATTCCAAATTTTAAAATTCGTTATGATTTTGTTACAAATTTGACATATTTTAGGGGGTGTTTAGGTTACCAACTGTAATTAAATTTACAAAACAAGATGATAAGATTATAAATCATGATTGCAAGGGAAATGAATTACTATTTTGCTACAAAACGAATTACTATACACGGAGAAACACATTAAACTTAGGTTTCATAAGGGTAATGAGATTAAACTTAACCAAAAATGTGCCAATTTTGATTAAACTTCAAAATATAGCCCTCTTTAGTGCTTTTATAAGCGAAAGAGAATCAACAATAGCAACGCCGCTTGTCGCAATGAAGTAGGGGACGGGCATCAACAAAAATTAGAAGAAATACGTACCATCAACCGCCTCAAACTAATCCTTCGATTAGAGGGATACCTTGAATTTACTCCTACAACCTGAAAAAACAAAACGAACCAACGGACACATACATTCCACTAAATCAAAAGGTATCATTTGGGCTCACTGGTACAGAATCAGGAATGAACTGGAGAACATTTGTAGCTCAAAAACAGATGCGAACGAAACATTTGCCATAAGTAATGGAACTGTTAGTAGCAGTAGAAAGAAGATGAATAACAAAACTTATCAATTAATAAGAAAAAATAAAGAGGCAAATACTACAAATTATATGCATAGGTAAGCATCAAACCATATGAAAATGGCCACCATAACTTGAAAACTAAAACTGTCATATCAAACTACAATTTGAAGATCCAGAATTACGAAATGCTCATGAATGTTGTAGATAGGTTTAAGAGTAGTTTACCCAAGTATAGAATTAAGAATCACTCTCTGGTGTTGAACTTGAACTGCTGCATAAAGAAAAATATGTTGAACTTAAATTCCCTTCATTTAGCCTATCTCTGTTTAAGGTTCAACTGATTGACCCGTTATAAAAGCAATAACTTGAGTCTGGCCAAGCTGCAGTACCTCTGATGAATCATCTTCACTACACATATAAACCCACATTAAGAAGCTACTTATCTTCTAAGTTTTGCGCAAATTAAGGTTGAGCTGAAAAGTCGGATAAACAAATAACCTAAATAGCAGAAAAAGGCTGAACTGAAATAAGCTAAGAAACATACATCAATTTCTGAATCTGGACCTGTTTCTGTGTTGCTGGAAATCTGCACTCAAATCAAACGCATATAAATCAACAAATTTGCAAACATTCTTATTCAAAAATCCTTCTAAGAGTTTCAAAAAAAAATCTGATCAAAACTGAAATGTGTAATAGAAATGGGAGAAAATCATAACAAACCACCACCGAAAGTATATTGCTATTTGGTGATATGTCTCCTTTAAAAAATTGGACAAAATGTTTCTGGTCCACCCAAGTCCCAAGCTGACCCATTTCAACCTTTATTCAACCTCAACTAACAGAATAATTATGTACACTGACCTAGAGTTGTACTTAGCCATGCTATATTCAGAACCTATATTCTGAAACTCAATGTTTACCAATATTAATGTGACAATGAGGATCGATCACCCTATATTCTCAAAGGACTACTTATTTGTAATTTAAAATACTCTTGCAATTGAAACAGAACCTACATTCAGGTTTTACTTGCATATAAACAGGGCCTAATATGAACCCACATAAATATAATAATAGTATTACAATGAACATAAGAAAAGAAACTAAAGAATTCATTGTGTTTTACCTTGAAAATGATATTACTTTTTTTGTTGTTATGTGTTCCATATGCTAAATATGCCTGCAATTAGTGAACTTCTCAGGTGGGTTGCCTGACCTTTAATGCTCAAAATTCAAAATATAGAAAAAAATAACTAAGATTTTGAACAAGTATGTAACTATTTGTTAGTTGCAATGCAATTCAAAACTTGTAAATACAATCACTGCATTTGAACTTTGCAGAAGTGCTTCCGAGCCCAATTAGCTTCATGATGTCGAGGTCAGTTCTGCAAAGAAAACCAGAAAACCGCTGAAAGAGGACATATTAAAAAACAGTGAGGACGTGGCATTTCGACCTGTCTATGTTTGAACGGGTCAATCTGATCCATTCATCACTAATAATGTTCCGAACGGAGATTCTTTAAAGGCAAGTTCATTTATTGATTTGCTACAATGCTTCTGCCTTCTAGGCTTTGAGCTGATTGCTACAATCCTCCTGCATTAACACAGAACATCATCATAAGGGCATTTATGACAGAAATTGAATATCTAGTACTCTAGTAGTACACAGAAGCAAGTGGTACCTCGTGTCAAGTTGTCAAGGCAGATAAATATATGGGTCCGGTGTGGAGTCGTCAAAAGTTTATAGACCTGCAAGGAATACACACAAATATAATAAAAATTCAGATTCCCTTATTCAATCCCTACATATATAACCCACAATGCACATATATTAGGGTTCATAACAGAAACTAAATACCTAGAGGTAAACAAATGCAAGCGGTACCTCTTGTCAAACCATTAAAGCATATTAACCGACTGGGGGATTTGGAGTTTCTGAAATGTACAGAATTGACTCCTCGGATAGCTGGTTTTATAAACTCACATAACATTTATTTTTTAAATCCTTGTTACCCATACTAAAAGTTGTAACATTATAAAAGTTCTTCATAACATTATAAACTCACATGGATTCCTATTATTAAAACATTGTAAAAGTTCAATATAAGGTGAAATAGGAAACAACAAAAAAAAGACTAATCACCATGAAACAAATAGTGTTTCAAGGAAGAACTAAAGTCGACCAATTTATGAATCCAATGTGGATGTTAAAAATTACATTTGCTTTCTTCTTTCTTCTCGCCAGATTTAAGCAAAAATAAACACATTAATTAAATCTTGCTATTGGTAGCACACATAAACAAACTAATAGTGATTAAAATTTGACTTTCAAATGTCTAGTAAGCATAAGATTGATCTTAATTTTTTTATGAACAAAAACAGATAGAGTGGCTAAGTTAAGCATTAATGATTTATCTAGATGAGATTGTTAGTCATCAAACAACATCAATATTAATCCTCTAAATCATATCAGTAACCTATCCTCGAGAAAAGAGTATGCCATCTGTTTCTTGTAAGATTTCATCAAACGGGTTAAACCCTGCAAGAAAAAGCAGTGTAGATATTCAGTCAAACATACAGAAGAGATGGTTAGATCACATGTAGCTTAAAGCAATTCAGATAATACAAAGACTCATCATAAATTATAGTGAATGCAATATCCTATCATAACTGTCCCGCTGTCACCTGCATTAATGACTATAAGGTTGCCCTTACAAATCAATGTAGTCACACAACAAGCACCACCATTGGTGTCCTCTTCTAGAAACTCTGAATTTGTAGCGAGATATCTTTCCCTAACAGCTTCTGCAATTTCATCTTCACATTTGTTTGCTACTTTCAACCTTATGTCTGCATTTAATAGATATCACAAGCAACACGTTGATTAGCCAAAATGACATTGTTTTATATTATCAAAATGACATTGTTTGCATCTAAGTGTATGAAATTGCACTCTCTCTTGCAACAGAATATCTAGTTTTATATTATCAAAATGACATTGTTTCTATCATCATGATAAAGCTTTGTACTTCACGTTGATTAGCCACTACTTGAACTTGAAGATATACAAACCCTAAATAAACTTCAACTTACATCAAATGAAGTTGAAATACAGTGATCGACGTCTTAGCAAGGGACCTACTTGTACCTACACAAAAAAAAACAATTTGGTCTCAGATCTGTGATCAAGATGAAGCTAGCAATAAAATAAACCCAAATTAGGTCAAGATAAAGAAGAAAGCGCAATGTTCAAAGGAATATAGATGCTTTTGAGTGACAATTTCCGTAAATCAAGCCCCAAAAGTGACCGGTGGTGGGCTGCTTTTGATGCTCGAGAAGAGAGAGATGCGATGAGGACGACCGGTGGAAGCTCCTACTGCATAAACCTAGAATCAGATAAATATCATAAACAAACTTGATAGAAAAACGAAAATGAACCGTACCTTTTGGTATCTTCTGTTGCTGCAACCGATTTAGAAAAGCGAGATACCTGAACCACCACCATCTTCTACATCTGGGTTCTGATTTGAAATCGAGATGAAGAGGACCAAACTGCATTTCAAATTTGAAATCAAAACGCTGCGGATTAAATCATGTAAGAAGAAAAGAAGAGTACATGCAAGAAGAAAAGAGGAGTACCGTCTGGTTGAGAGCGAGAGGGAGAAAGAAGATGGTGTTTTGAATTTGAGATGTGTGTTGAACCGAGGATGAGCAGAGAGAATGAAAACCCTAGGGGGAGGATTGTTATGCATTGAATTGCAGCGGTCCAATTAAATTGAAAAGCAGGAGGAGGCGTGAGATGTTTGAGATGCTCAAATTGTGATAATCGAAGGGATACGCAGAGATTGTCCAACGGAGAGGAGAGAGACTTTGAAGATGCGTATTATTCGAGAGCAGGAGTAGTCATCGAGATTAAAAGTGGTTGAATGACTGTGAGACGAAAATACCCTCATGTTTTGTGTTAAAGAAGGTTTAAATGTGAGGCTTAAAACACTTGTACATGGTGCTTGTTAGTTTGTACGCGTCTTAAAATTAAGGAATTTTATGACGAAAATACCCCCGATGATCAATATGTATTATATAGTAGTATAGATATATATATAAATATGAAGTGTATACGGTCCGGTCCGGTTTTTTACGACCGGTTTTTTGTATAAACCATCAACCAAACCGTTTACTACGGTTTGAAAGTTTTGAAACCACCCGACCGTTAGCTTAGATAAAAAAGCGACCGTGAAACCGAACCGATGTTCGGTTTGGGCGGTTTCGCGGTTTGAAACCAAACCATGAACACCCCTAGAGGAGACAGGCCAACAAGGCGCTAAAAGCCACCCCCCCCCAAACAAACAACCAAAAATTACATCAAAAATAAGAGGAACACCATTCACTCCACTCAGTTTTTCACCCCTTCGTTCTACAACCATCCTTTGGATGACGGGTTTATTCCGGTCAAACACAGTCTCATTTCTGCACCGCCAAATAACCCAAACCATAGCCCTAACAACGACATCCGAGCAAATCTCCTTGTTCTTTAACAACGGCCCAGCAGGGACATGACCAATAAGGTCCCGGGCATCAAACAGGATCGGTTGAGGGGTTTTACACCACGTGCTAATGATCGACCAAACAGTATCCACCAAAGAGTAACCTATGAACAGATGATCTTCAGTCTCGTCCATTTCCTCGTACAAGGGGCATCAACTATTCTGAATTTCAACTCCCCTTTTTACAAGACCCGTCCGCGCTGGCAAGCGCTTCTAGAGCATTCTCCAAACCACCGTATTAACTTTTGGGGGCACTAACTTATTCTAGCTCATTTCCTTAGGCCCATCTCCTTGGAGGTCATTCCTAATCAATTCTGTCAAGCCCTTATCGGAAAAGCACCCAGTCGAATCCCCACTCCAGATCCAACCATCCCCTTGCTTGACAATATAATCCCCAAGACTAATCCCTTTTTTCCTCAGCAGCCCTTCTATCCTAGCGAATACCTTCTATAATTCTCCGCCATATGTCTTTATCCAAAATTAAGTATGATTTCTGTTTTTTCTTACTTTACATGTTTTTTTTTATTAATTTACATAGAAAAATTGTGTGGATAATATGATTTTGTTATATTTGATTTTTACGAGTAAAACGACCCGCGCGTTGTCGCGGGGTGCGTTTATTTATTGAACTTGATATTTTTCGTTCATTTGAAGTGGTAATAGTACTTTATTCTTATAAATATGTTGTTTGTAAATCTTGATGACTTATGTAAAACAAACTGAAATATCAGATGATTTAATGTTGTTTGTAAGGTATGCAGTTTGTAAGTTCAGAGTTGTATTAATTGAATAGGCAATATTAGCTGCATTCTGCATATACATATACTAAAGATATACAACTATTAATAGTTTTATGTTTGGCCTTTTAAAAATGAACGCAGTACGTAATGGCTTCCTGGATCTTGTCATTCGAAATTCGTGTCTTTCTAAGAGTCCGATGTAATCTAGCAATTAATTAAAATGAGAATTTGTTAGAGGTGTGCAAGTGTTCGTATGTAATTGTAACATATTACAGTTAATGCTAGTCTTTTTATATTTAGAAAAGAGTCATGTGTAACATGAATCTATAAAATAGAGTATGCTAGTTAGAATTCTGAATTGTTGAGAAACAAATAAAAATTTAAATCATAAGGAAGATATGACAAAGTTCAAACTATTATAACTACTAAGAGTAACATGAATCTATTAAATCGATTCATAGATATGCCACATTTGAATTTCTAAAACTGAATTAAAACATTATTCTAAGGATCAGTCTGTGAGATGTAAGTGTCGTCCAAGAAAGCCAATAGAGAAAAGAAGTGTCGCTGATGTTGACTGAATAGTATTGTCCCAGTGTATAGCTAAGCAATTTGATTTGTTATATTAACGAGATGTTTACCACTCCGCGCGTTGTTGTGGGGTTGAATTTGTATGCTGAACGAAAGTTAAAAAGTTAAGGGGTATAAATTGTAAAAGTCTAAAAGTCTCGTGGTGAAAGTATAAAACTATAAAAGTATACTAAAAATGAAAGTAAAAAAGGTAAGAGTTTCGTGGCCAAAGTAGAAGACAACAAAACTTATAACGAAAAAATAAAAAACTTTAAAAGTTAGAGCATTAAAAAGTTAAGGAGTATAAAACGTAAAAGTCTAAAAGTCTCGTGGTGAAAGTATAAAACTATAAAAGTATGCTAAAATGGAAGTAGAAAAGTTAAAAGTTTCGTGGCCAAAGTAGAAAACAACAAAACTTATAACAATGAAAAAGTCAGATGGTAAAAAACGTACAAGTATGAAATATATTACTATTTCGTTTAAAAAAAAGTAGTGTAAAACTTTAAGGGGTAGAATTTGCCAAACATTCAAACTACCGAAACGTAAAAGTCTAAAAGTCTCGTGGTGAAAATATAAAACTATAAAAGTATACTAAAAACGAAAGTAGAAACGTTAAACGCTTCGTGGCGAAAGTAGAATACAACAAAACTTAAAAACAAAAAAAAAACGTTAAAGGTTAGAGGGTTAAAAAGTTAAGAGGTGTAAAACGTAAAAGTCTAATAGTCTCATGGTGAAAGTGTAAAACTATAAAGTATACTAAAAGCGAAAGTAAAAAAGTTAAAAGTTTCGTGGTCAAAGTAGAAGACAACAAAACTTAAAACAAAAAAAAACTTTAAAAGTTAAAGGGTAGAAAACGTAAAAGTATGAAACATATGTGACTAAACTCTAAAAACTAAAAGTTTACTATTTTGTTAAAGAAAAAATAGTGTAAAAGTTTAATGGGTAGAAACTATCAAACATCCAAACTATCGTGGCCAAACAATAAGATAACAAAAGTATACTATTCATGTTCTAATTTTCATTGTATGTATATATAATAATATGTTATGATTTTTTTTAGAGATATTATATAAATATACAATACAAATTGAAGGTGAATAGTATACTTTTACATTTTCAAACTTTGATCCACATGACTTTTGAGATTTGATGTTTTTACCCCTTACATTTTCAAACTTTGATCCACATGACTTTTGAGATTTGATGTTTTTACCCCTTGGTTTAACATCTGTATATGCTATGACATATGCTGGAGGTTTTCTATTGGTTGCTACAGGCGGTGGGTTTTATTAATACTTTCACTCTTCATTTTTGTTTACTATCTGTCGTATCTCTCTCTCTTTCTCTCTCAGATTTCTGTCCGGCTCTCTCTTTCTTTGTGTGATCTTTTTCCAGATCTGAGAAATCTATGCTGCATGATCTTAGATTTCTTCTTCAACCTCTAAGGAGATGTTGATGAGTCTGTTGTTGCTCCGCTCCGTCTGCGATCGTTGAAGCGGCGACATGACTCGCCGTCTCTGTCGGAGGTTCTCGATTCCTTTTGGATTTGTTGTTTGTTACCGTCGGAGCGACGATTGTGACGGGGGTTAGTTTCTTTTGGCTGGATTTGGGGGTTTCTGATAGTCGATTGTTATGATTTCGGGTTTCCGTTTGCCGATTCTTATTGGGGCTTTTCGGTGGTGCTTCATGGTAGTGTTTCTATTTTACGTCGTTGATAGTATCTCCCTTTCACTTTGTTCTTGCTCCGTCCGTCGATGCTACGTTAACGTCGTAGCGGCGAAAGAGTTGCTCCGTTCACGTTGAGTCAACGACGTGTACGTCAAGCTCCGATGGGCTTCAAGGGCGACCATCAGTGTAATCTGGCCTATTTAGCTTTGCTTCTGGGTTCTGAATAAACTTCAATGACCTAGAAACGACGATGTCGGTTCTCCTGTGACGTTAAAGGTACGATCATTTTGGGTTTTCTTTTGGGAACTTTCAGATCTGAAAGTTTTTTGTCTTTTCTACCAGTGGATTTGCAATTTTGATATGAAATTGTTCATTTTTAACTGATTTTCGTTATGAAATGTCTGATTTCTGATCTTATTTCTGGTTTATTGTTGTTGGATCGATATACGGTTCGCTTTTGGGAACTTTCAGATTTGGAAGTTTTTGGTTTTTTTTTTACCAGTGGAGTTGCAATTTCGATATGAAATTGTTAATTTTTAACTGATTTTCGTTACGAAATGTCTGATTTCTGATCTCATTTTTGGCCAATTGTTGTTGGATGGATATTCGGTTTTCTTTATGGCTCTTAACAAGCGGGATGTGAAACTTTTTTGGGTATTCTCATATGATCTTTGGAATTCTGATTTCATTTTTGGTTTTCAAAATGTTGTCGCATCGATTTTGAGATCGGTTTGTAATTTTGATGTTGGTTATGGATGTTTTACTGATCTCACTTTTGGTTTTATAAAGTGGTTGTTGGTTCAATCTGGGGTTGCTTTTGTGTTGTTATTAACACAGAACTGAGGCTTTACCATTTGTGGCTTATCTTTTTGGGTATGTGGTTTCCTGATTTTTGCATGTTCAGTGCTTAATTTGTTGCATTTAGCCTCTTTTTGCTGTGACGATTGTTGGTAAATGGTCAGTTTCCCCTAGAAAATTGGCTATTATGTATGCTTTTTACGACCCAATAAATGGAAATGATGAGTTTTCTCTGAGCCTACAAAATTTCATACAAAAAGGTCATAGTGACTTTCAGATGGTTAATTCTGATGTTGGTGAATCTGTTACAGGAAGTGTCTGTTTCCCTTGATGATTGTCGGTAACTGTTTAGTTTCCTCCTGAAAATTGGCTATTCTATATGGTTTTCACGACCAGAAAATGGCAATGATGGGTTTTCTATGAGCCTGCAAGATTTCGGAAGGTTAATTCTGATGTTGGTGAATCTGTTGCAGTTATTGTATGTTTCCATTGACGATTGTGCTTTAGACGAACAAAA
>JBCNJP010000017.1:10172524-10189000 GCA_039602395.1 Deinandra increscens subsp. villosa
CAGAAATACAGCCAATAAGAATGTCTAAAAGTTTAATTGTATAGAGTTCAATCCATCTATATTACTTTATAATCACAGTTCAAACTAAAACATGATGACCAAAGCACAAATACATTTACAAAAGTTAGATGGAAATGTACAACATGATGTAGAAAGTAGTTACACTTAAGAAAATTGCAACCTGCTTTGCTAATATTCTGTAACCTGCAAAAGCTAATACAAATAGAAATAGGGAAAAGTAACCAACTTCGCTGCACGTATTCAGCTCAAAGCATATATTTCATCTGAAATATGAACTGTTAGAAACGTAGAAATCTTGATTTAATCATACCACCTACCAGTGGACCGGAACAAAATTAGATAAACAACAAATAACCAAATAATAATATTAGATTGTAACAGCCAAAGGTTGAGGAATCAAATTTTGAATGACCAAATAGAACTTTATGGATAGAACTTTATGGGTTCAGATTTGAGATCATGGCTTAAATTTAAAATCATCACAGCCCTAAATAATGAAATAAGCATCTATAAGCCATACATAACCATCCATAAGACATTGCACATCATGTAAAATTTGTATATGAAACTTTATAAGCTCCACTTAAAAATCATAACAGCCCAAGTAAATAAGTAACCTTCCATTAAGCATCCATAAGCCGTTACTCATCATGTAAAATATTTAGATGAAACTCTATAGGCTCAGATAAAAAATCATCACAGCCCAATAATCAAGCAAGCCATCACAGTCGTTCTAGAAAAACCGTCCATAAGCCATCCGTAAACCATCCATAAATCATAAATGAAATTGTATAAGCATAGCGTTTATAAACCATTAAGATCAAAGAAACCTTAAGTGGGGCGACACACCAATCGGTGGCCACCAAACCACAGTTGAACATTGCCTAGAAACCATCAGGAACAGCTAGCAATAACATAATTTGTTAAAAGCGACGACGGGCTCTGAAAAATATCATCATAGCCTTGTATTTTTATTTTTATATATCAATAGAGGAAGCTAATTTGAACACTGTATAGACAAAACCCACATGAACAGATCCGTATGCCAAAGGCTCAGGCAAGTAAGCGAAACAAAAAATGAAATCCGAAATTAACATGTATTACCTTATCAGAAAAACAATGAGATCCAAAGCCATCTTTCAAAACCAACGATGATATCAGAAATTACCATCCAACACCCTAAATCGGAAAACCAAAAAGAGTTTCGGTTCCGGATTCTTAGAACCCAAATGCAAGCCAAAAGCATGGAAGCCGTAGAATAGAAAAACCCAAATTTAAGCCGGAAACTCACCGGAGATTACCACCCAATGAGATAAAGAGAGGGTGATGTAATCACCGCCCATCCATCAACTAATGAAATCCAACATCCCATCGCCCCACTTAACCATCCCACGAAACGAAGGGCACAAAGTACTCAAACCCCTCGCTAGCCGCCAGCGAACCATGGAACAACAACTGCGACGGCGAGCAGAGAGTCACAAAAAGAGGCTTTCAGCAGCACAAAGTACTCAAAGCAACCGCTAACCACCGGCGATTGCGACGGCGAGCACATAGGTAAAATCAACCGCATTCAGCGGCGCAAAGTACTCAAAGCCACCGCTAACCACCGGACGGCTGCGACGGCGAGCACAGAGGCGCAGAGATAAAATCAAAGCTGCATGCATTCAGCGGCACAGATAGATGTACTGAGATTCATTGCAAAGCAAACCCTAGATCGGAATTAGGTGAGAGTGGAGAGAGATGAAGAGAGAGAAAAGTCTTTATCAGAGAGACGTGTGTAGAGTCTCCACCAAACGAAAGAGAGAGAGAGAGTGCTTCAAATAGATGGAGCAGATTGATAGAGACGTCGGTGTCCAGAGGAACATGAAATAGTGTGCCTAGCACACAGGTTTTGAACACAGGAAATAAAAACAGGCAGCACCGCCCAAGCGCCCAATCAGAAAAGAAAATCTGATATGAACAGTGTATTTGCTGAGTACACCTCAGCAATTCCAAATGATATATATATAATAACTTCAAATATAATTATATTGATTTTTTTTATTATATAGCCTTTGTTGATAATAAAAATAAAATAAAAACTAAATTGTTGTAATCAATTTGTTCTTTAAATAATTTGTAATAATTCATTATTTTCTTTAATTAATTTTGTGAGGTGTAATATTTAGTTCATACTTTTAGTGTAATAATTAATTATTTCTTTTAGTTTAGTATAACTAAATTAATTATTTATTTTTTAATTAAAAATTATAATTTTTTTAGTTAACTTATCTTGTAACCGAGTCGTGATAATACATACTTTTCTCTTTATGTACTTCTCATTCTGTTTTATAAATGATTTCATTTTCCGCCAGTTCATTTCATAATAGCACGTGTTTGATAAAGTAATAAACATTCAAACCGCAATAAACTGTGTAAAAATGTGCGATCTGCAACTTCTAGTCTTACTTAAAAGGGCTCACATAGGTAATTTACTCTCAATGAAGTTATCACGTGGTGTGCAATTAGTAACTTATTCTCATCTTAAGTGGTGATGGTTCAAACTTTATTATATAGTCGTGTATGTTTAATAAATGATGTTGATTAATCCATGATACGGACAACGTTGATGAGCAGATCGATAACCAATTCAATCAAAATAGACAATAATCAACTGTCAAAATAAGACTTACTTGCAAGTAAAGATAGCTGAGAAGTTGAGGAAGACGCCATGATTCTTTAGGTGTCGTTCCCGTTATGATGCTTGTAAGTTGAATGGAGTTATTTTCTTAAGAAAGAGATATATGGTGTTATATATAGGCTCTCTATGTAATCTTAAGAGTCCCAAGCATCTAGAAAGAAACCTTTCATGTTAGTTATGTAGTTGTTTCCATCATATAACCACCTATTAATTACTCACATCTTTATGGTAAAGATCCATAGGCCACATTATGTAGGATATTTCAACAAATGGTCGTTGGTGTTGAGTTGATGTAATATGTATAGTCGTGTAGCATACATTTTCTTTATTTTTCTATTTCCAATCTCAACGAATTTAAAAATGGAGTTTGTGGTATAATATGTACAGTCGTATAACATAGTTTTTTAGGTCATATGGTCGATACTTTAAACATTTGGACAATTACACATTATTTCCGTTCTCTATATGTGATGTTATAGCAATACAATTGTTTTGTGTTTTTATGTGACTGTGCTATCCCATGTCATTGCGATGGTACTAAATCTAGATTTACTAAACATTAACATGTAATTAGTTTTCTAAACACAATTAAATGTATACTTCCAAGAAAATACCAGGAATCTAGATATGTAAGTATATACACATGCAAGGAAACTTCCCATATAATATAGAATACATCGAAAACCTGACTCGAATCTAAACCAGATAGTCTTTGATGTACACAAACATTAAGATATCAAATGTTTGACTTTGTCAAATTGACGAATAACATTCAAATTACTTGTTTAAATACAATCATACCACCATAACTACTTTCAAAACCATAAACTCATCAAAACAAACCAAACAAACCTTTGAGATATGTATGTGACACGATCTCTTTCTCACTACAAGGCCTCTCCAGAAGCTCTATATCGTCCTCCCGAGGGTCCGCACTCCGGTTACTTGGTAATCCAAGATGAAGAGTCCGAAACATACTTGTGTTTTGGGCTCTGCAAGAACCGGTATCTTGCAAGGTTACCGTTTCCTCAGAACAAGATACTGACAACACGTTACTCGTCAGGATCTGGTGAACATCGACATGTTTCTTACAATGAAGTTATTTTTATTCCTGTTCTTAATCAGCCACTCTCTTCGAATCGATACTATGCGATAAAACCGCATGGATCGCATAAAGGGTATGTATGTATATATATATGCACCAATTAAGTACATGATAGATAGTTAATTACTTAATTAGCTATTATGTTTACTTTCTCTATTAGTAATGATAATAATTACTTTTGAGTAATATTTGGATATTTTATGTTGGGTGAAGCAAAGGGTAATATTTTGATGCAATTATGCACAACTTGTGAAACGTTCTGTGTTGCATGATACAAATGCATTTTTTAAACTAATAATTGTTAGGCTTTCGTAGTGGGAGGTGGTGATGGCGCTATGGCGCCCCTAGCGCCCCACCGTAGTGGGATAGCGCCAATGGCGCCGGAAAGTAAGAGAGGGAGAGGCGTGATGCTGGTAACGCAAGCCCATTTCTCCTAACATGGCGCCCGGGGGTGGGAGGGGCGTTATAGGGGCGTTATGGGCTCCATGGACCCACTACGATACCTTATACAAAGAATGGTAAAAACTGTCGTATCACATACACTTTTCGTTCTATAAATTTACTAGTCAACATGTATATTTCAATATTTTAAAGATTCAAATTATTTTTTAAATGATATTTGTAGTCATTGGTCGACATACATATATGCATATCAGTGTATTTGTATGATATTTTTACTTTTATTATATTCGAAGAGTTGATAAAATCAAAGAAATAATGGAAAGACAAATAATCATTGTTCTTCTGTTTTTTTATCTTTGATTGAAGCTTTATGTAACCAAAATTGTTCTAGCTAGTTGTTTATATTTGCAACCATTTTTTACTAAAACAATCCGGTCTCTAATTTTGCAACCAATTTTGTTTTGCTCGCTGATTGAATAGTTAATTTTGTGACCACTTTTGTTAGTTTCAAAATTTGGTCACATTTTACCTATTTTTGTATTAACATAAACTAACATAAACCTCATCAGGGAAGCATTTTCGTGTTCGAAGGAAGAAGACATGGCACAATGTTGCTTCTGCAATTGTGTTCGTGATGTAAAAGCAAGGCCACTCGACACACATGACATGTATCAACAGTTTGAGATTGTTCCTTATGAAACAGCATGTAGCGGTGATGGTAGGTTTTATGCGAAATCTCTTGCAGAAGATGGCTATCCTCCACATTTCTTAAGAAGAAAAGGTTGGCAAATTTATTCTAAAACACCTAAAAACTACGAGTTACACGAAGCCAAAGGAATCGACGATTCACTTCGTTCACGCCTCCCTGATTTGAACTTCCCCCCATCAACCAAGACGTCGAATAGTGTGGTTATTGGAAAGTGGTATTGCCCTTTTGTATTCATCAAACAAGGAAGATTGAATGATCAAGTGAAAAAGTCTATCTTTTATGAAATGACACTCGAGCAAAGATGGGAACGAGTTTTCGAATGCGAAAACGAGCATAGTAATGAAGGTGACGTTGTGTCAGTGAAGACTTCATTTCGTAGTGAAGCGGCTTTCATTGGTGAGAGGCAGGTTGAGGCGGTATGGGACGAGAGAAATGTGGTAGATGGAGTGATATGGTTTACATGTTTTGGGGGTGATAATGAGAGAGAAGAAAGTGTAGGGTTGAATTTAGAAATTGTAGAGAGAATGAGGTGGGAAGAAGAAAATGTTGGATGGGTTAGTGGTGGGGAAAAGAAGATTGTGAGGGTAATAAAAGAGGAGAAGTTTGAAGGGATTGGTGGATGGAAGAGATTTGGTTGTTATGTTTTGGTTGAAAGGTTTGTTCTTAAAAGAATGGATGGAAGCTTGGTTTTGACATATGATTTTGGTCATTCCCATCAAATAAAGTCCATATTTGTGTAATATTCATGTTTATTTATGTAAAAGCGATTTCAGTCACTACTAGAAAATAGGTGGTTTTCATATGAATTTGTATTGTTTGATATGAAATAATGAAATGAGCAAGGGAATGGAATGGCTAGGGAATGAAATGGTCAGGGAATGGAATGGTCGAAGGAATGAAATGAATAATTACCATTTCATTGTCATGTTTGGTTACCATATGAGAATGAAATAAATCATTGTTTCGTATTGTTTGATGGTTAGTAAAAGCAAAGTAATCAGATATATGTTACTAGTATTTCTATTTACAATTAATATATTTGTTTTATATTTATATTTTTCAATGTTTTAATTTTTACTTTTTTTGTTTTTATTTTATTTTATTTTATTTTATTTTATTTTTTATTAAATAATTTAATTTTTAATTTTTATCTTATTTTTTTATCTTTTAGTTTCTAATTTAATTTTATCTTCATTATTTTTTTCTTTTGTTTTTATTTAATGTTTAATTTTTATGTTTTATTATTTAATTATTGTTTTTCATTTTTTATATTTTTATTTTTATATTTTTTCCTTTTTTTACTTTTTTGTTTTTTTCTATAAAATTTGAAGAAGAAATCTAATTGGGAAAAAAAACTTTCATTCACATTCCATGAAGGAATTGAGAAAAACATTCATCCCCTATGGAATGAAAATCTTTAAAAATAGAATGAATCACATTCCTCATATAATGATGCATTCCATTCCAATATGTTATCAAACATGTCATTTTTCATTCAAATGTAATGACTCATTCCATTCCACCATGCATTCCTACATACCAAACACTACTTAAATATTATAAATGTTTTGATTTTACCTTTAATCTAAACAAGTGGGTCAACCCGCGCTTCGCCGCGAAGTTGACCCGTTGACATTTCCTCTTGATTTTGTGCTTTGCAAATCCAAAAAGATTTCTAGTTGATTTGTGATCAAGATATTGTCTGAATTTTTCAAACAATACATTCTGATATGTATTTTTTAGTTCCTAAACACCATATATATATATATATATATATATATATATATTGCCGTTTCCCCAACAACAATTGTTGAAGATTAAGCAATAAGAATATGAAACAACGATCACAATTGTGAAATCTTCCATTTAATTCCCTAATATTCTTACCCGTACTATGATCGCAATGTACTCAAACTCACCAATGCTACCTGCATCATGAGTCAAAAAAAACACAATTACCTGGATTAATCACTTAATCTAGCGACAAAAATAATTCAAAAGTTATAAAATAATGAACCTTAAGTGGAAAACCATGTGTTTGCATAACCATTTAATGGAATTTAATCTTTAATGGAACGAATAGAGATGCAAAGACATTGATAAACAAAACTGTTGGAACTGTTTTGATTTTTATAGGATTAAGGCATGTCAAAACTTATCATTGCAGCATGGCTTTAAAATCTTAACCTGACCATGTTGTTTGTAAAATTTAGCATAACAATACCATTAATATGTGTTCGATTAATTTACCAAAACAATTGGGATTAGGCGAAAGGCTATATGCTATCTTTCAAGTGGATTTAAGACTACTAACGGGTCGGTTTTTACCATCTGAACAGAAGAAAAAGTTCTTAATCCTTAAGGTGTAATTGGGTTGAGCACATGCCTTGTTTTGGGTCTGGTTTCCTTTTGTTCTTGTTGGTTTCTGGTTCACTGATTCGAAGCTCTTTTTTGTCTTCGGACCCTGTGACTGTCCAGGAACAAATGTGAATCATTTACAAACGATATAGCATTCTCAAAAAAGAGGACTTAAGAACTGTGAATAAGTAAAAACAAAAAGTTGTAACATGACTGTATTGAGAAGACAACTTCTTTACAAATCGTAAAATACTACTCACCTTCCTTATTGATACCAGCCCCTTCATCACCCGTTTTAAAAACCTCATTCATTAATCTCAAAGTTATGTTTCCTTTTTGCCCATATTCCCCTTTGAAATCTGGCTGGAACAAAAAAGAATATCAATTGAAATATCAAAATCCTTATTCAAAAGAGGAAGAATGTAAATATAAACATATAAGTTAGGACATCATCAAACATTTTTTTGGTACATCGGTTTAATGAACTGATTTGAACAAATTGTTTGAAAGGGTCAGGACATAAATGTTTAAAAATTTTGTGTTTCTCTTTAAAAGAAATGCAGTAACAGTTGCAAGCCACATAAATTGCTAATCAATATCCGATTATAAAATTTTCAACCCATATAGTTACCACAAACAATTGAAGTTTGGGTTCATTTTGTTAAAAAGTTCATGTTGAAAAAGATCCAATAAGAAACTTTTAAGCATGACTGGTGTAAGGAAAAATATTCCAAAATCAATTTCCTTTTTCTCAGTTAAAGCAAATAATGAAACTTGGTGTAATATTTGAAGACTAAGATATAAAAAAAATTGGGTTGAAAAGGTCTTTGTTGAATTCCGAAATGGGCCAGTTATAACCACCTGATTAAAAACAATTGTTAAGCATGCATTAGCATTAGTCATTGGGCTTAAGTTATACTCATCTAATGTTCCTATAGGTATATGTTTACCTTGTTGCACGCAGAGCTGCCTCTTGGTACTGCTGTTTTTTCTTTTGGTAATGCAAAGTTGCGGCTTAGAATTGACTACATACCACAAACTAACAATAATGTAACCTGATGAAAAATAAGGCAGAGATGAAATGAGATTAATGGTATTAACTAAGCCTCAAATAATTGACTACATATCATAATTCCATAACACCATAATACATATGAAGACAAATTACAGAAGAATGAAGCACTAAAGCAAGAGATGAGCAATTATTTGAGTCTTAGAATTAAAAATCCAAACGACAATCCTTTGCTCTCATTTAAAAGAAGCATGAAACCAAAAACGTAAGGCAGCCTACCCAAAGAACATATTAAAGGATGATGTGGAGCCAAAATGGGCAGGCTATTTTTATTCCAAAACAAACAGCCAAGGTTTCATTTAAAAGAACCAAAACATAAAGAACCTTTCACACAAATAACACAAAGAGTAAAGCCAAAAAAGCACCTAATCAAAAGACGGATGATACACCTGCAGAGCCGCAAACCTTTAACCTGAAAGACAACAGAACAAATTAACAGATGAGAAAACAACATTTAAAACAAAGAAACATCTACGACCATACCGATGCATAAATATTTTCATTAACATCGGGTTGTTTAAGTTGTTTCTTAAAATCTGCCACTCTATATGGTCACATATCAGTTGATAACAAACATAACCATAAAAACATGAAAGTTGAGGGCATTCAAGAAAAATAAACAGTCGTTGCCTTCCAAAACCTTAAAACAACCAAAAGATAAACACCCTTTCATATAAAACACCCAAAAACCTTATAACAACCAAAACATAAACACCATTTCATATAAATAACCCAAGAGTAAACCCCAAGAAGTACCTAAGCAGAAGATGAATGATACATGCTTTAAAGCTGCAAACCTTTAACCTGAAATACAAATGGCCAAATTAAAAGCTCAAAAACAACATAACATTTAAAACAAAACAAATAGCAGACTATGAGGCAGACAATAACATCTTGATCTCCACATATATTTAAAACAAAGAAACAAAGCAGAAGATGAGCTAAATAGTAACATTTTCATAGATGCTGTTTTAAAAAAAAAAAAAAACTGTTTACCTGATCAACAATCCATAAGAACACAAAAAGGCTACCAATTTCTTGCAAGCAAAGCTATAAACCCAAAAAACTGCCTTTGTACATGGTCGCATAACAGTTGAGAAGGAACAGAGGCATACATACATGACAATGGAGGCCGATTAAGGATAAAAAAACCATTACACGCGGGAAACCAAGAAGGACAGATGCCAATCGATAACAAACGAAGAATAAAAACACCCGAAGCTCGATTCAGAAGAAAACCAAACATTAAAACATGAAATCATCAATTCATTAAGAAAATGAAGCATGAAAAGTTCAACTGAGAAAAATTGAGGTATAGAAACATCAAGCTGTTCGAACGCAGGCAAAGTGAAGAGTAAAAAAAATTACCCAGCAGAGGAATCCGGTGGAGCACCCAATTAAATGCAGGCGATATGCTTAGATAAGGATGTCAAAGCAAGGTGAACAATCGTCATAAACAACTAATCTGATATTGAATGGCGAGAGTAGATCCTGCCGAGCAGAGAGAGCATACATACGAAAATTAGAAAGCAAGAAACCCTAAACCCCAAGGTTGTGTCACGCCGGCGAGCGAATGAAGGAGAATGGGTCACACCGGCGATGAGGGCCGAGGCGACGACAAACACATTAACCGAAAATGGAGGAGGCTAAACGGCGGAGAGAAGAGAGAGAACCTGAAAAGCAGTTACGTGCCTATGTCGGAAGCCAGATCGGAGAGCGGCCTTGGGTTGGTCGCTAGAGAGAGAAAGAAGAGAAGATTAAATGGGAGGTATGAGGATGGCAGGTAACGTACTATAGTTTGCTTCTCGGAGCAACAAAATCTATCGGATTTGGTAGGCATCAGATCTTCGATTTAGGGTTTGGAGTATGAATCGCAGTGGCGGTTGGTTCTCCTGATTTCATGCGAGAGAGATGGAGAGTATAATGGCTCAGAAGGGATGGTCGGGAGAGCAGGTGAGAAGATCTAAGAAGATCTAAGCGATAATGATTCAAAAGGGATGGTCACTCACGTCTCTATCTACCATAAAATAACTAAACGCCCTCTAACTTGATCAAAATTACAAACATGTCACATATAAGAGTTGGTGCTTCATAGACTTGTACACTATGTTTTAAAAAGAGTACCATAGGTTGTCTTATGTTATTATAGGGTAATATAGTCTATGAAGCACCAACTCTTATATGTGACATGTTTGTAATTTTGATCAAGTTAGAGGGCGTTTAGTTATTTTATGGTAGATAGAGACGTGAGTGACCATCCCTTTTGAATCATTATCGCTTAGATCTTCTTAGATCTTCTCACCAATGATCTCTAGCCCAATTGGCTAGAGGGAGGTACCCAAGACATTATAAATGGGAGGTCTTGGGTTCAAGTCTCACTTGTAACAAAAAATAAATAAATGGGGGTTACAGGTTGGGCCAGGGGGTTTTCTACCAGTGGTGAGTTTCCTCCTGATGGGGGTTGGAGATGATCGGGTGGGTGGGTAATGCCCCCGTCAGTGATCCAAATTTACCGTTCAAAAAAAAAAATTGTAGAGTATTAAATATTATAAATGTTTTGAATTTGCATTTAATCTACATATCTTGAAAAAAAATCATAACATATAACATATTGTTAATATAACATATCAAATTGCTTAGCTGTACACTGGGATAATACTATTCTGTCCACATCAGCGACACTTCTTTTCTCTATTGGCTTTCTTGGACGAAATGTTTTAATTCAGTTCTAGAAATTCAAATGTGGCATGCCTATGAATCGATTTAATAGATTCATGTTACTCATACGTATTTATAATAGTTTGAACTTTGTCATATCTTCCTTGTGATTTAAATTTTTATTTCTTTCTTAACAATTCAGAATTCTTAACTAGCATACTCTATTTTATAGATTCATGTTACACATGACTCTTTTCTAAATATAAAAAGACTAGCATTAACTGTAATATGTTACAATTACATACCAACACTTGCACACCTCTAACAAATTCTCATTTTAATTAATTGCTAGATTACATCGGACTCTTAAAAAGACACGAATTTCGAATGACAAGATCCAGGGAGCCATTACGACATTACGTACTGCATTCATTTTTAAAAGGCCAAATATGAAACTATTAATAGTTGTATATCTTTAGTATATGTATATGCAGCTAATATTGCCTATTCAATTAACACAACTCAGAACTTACAAACTGCATACCTTACAAACAACCTTAAATCATCTGATATTTCAGTTTGTTTTACATAAGTCTTCAAGATTTTGATTACACATGCATTTCCTACTGAACAAACAACATATTTATAAGAATAAAGTACTATTACCACTTCAAATGAACGAAAAATATCAAGTTCAATAAATAAACGCACCCCGCAACAGCGCGCGGGTCGTTTTACTCGTAAAAATCAAATATAACAAAATCATATTATCCACACAATTTTTCTATGTAAATTAATAAAAAAACATGTAAATTAAGAAAAAACAGAAATCATACTTAATTTTGGAAAAGACATATGGCGGAGAATTATAGAAGGTATTCGCTAGGATAGAAGGGCTGCTGAGGAAAAAAGGGATTAGTCTTGGGGATTATATTGTCAAGCAAGGGGATGGTTGGATCTGGAGTGGGGATTCGACTGGGTGCTTTTCCGATGAAGGGCTTGACGGGATTGATTAGGAATGACCTCCAAGGAGATGGGCCTATAGAAATGAGCTGGAATAAGTTAGTGCCCCCAAAAGTTAATATGGTGGTTTGGAGGATGCTCTGGAAGCGCTTGCCAACGCGGACGGGTCTTGTGAAAACGGGGAGTTTAAATTCAGAATAGTTGCTGCCCCTTGCACGAGGAAATGGACGAGACTGAAGATCATCTGTTCGCAGGTTACTCTTTGGTGGGTACTGTTTGGTCGATCATTAGCACGTGGTGTAAAACCCCTCAACCGATCCTGTTTGATGCCCGGGACCTTATTGGTCCAGTCCCTGCTGGGCCGTTGTTAAAGAACAAGGAGATTTGCTCGGATGTCGTTGTTAGGGCTGTGGTTTGGGTTATTTGGCGGTGCAGAAATGAGGCTGTGTTTGACCGGAATAAACCCGTCATCCAAAGGATGGTTAAAGAGATAAAAGGGTTGAGTTTCTTTTGGGTTAACTGTAGAGCGAATGGAGTGAAAAACTGAGTGGAGTGAATGGTGTTCCTCTTGTTTTTGATGTAATTTTTGGTTGTTTGTTTGGGGGGGGGGGGGGTGGCTTTTAGTGCCTTGCTGGCCTGTCTCCTCTAGGGGTGTTCATGGTTTGGTTTCAAACCGCGAAACCGCCCAAACCGATCATCGGTTCGGTTTCACGGTCGGTTTTTTATCTAAGCTAACGGTCGGGTGGTTTCAAAAATTTCAAACCGTAGTGAACGGTTTGGTTGATGGTTTATACAAAAAACCGGTCGTAAAAAACCGGACCGGACCGTATACACTTCATATTTATATATATATATATATATATATATATATATATATATATATATAAAAAAGATAGATAGATATATAAATTACGTTAGATTTGTTTTGTTGTAATGAACGTTTAGGTTTTAGGCGCTTAAAAAGTTCAAATTATAATTAATTATAAATGAATATGGGTTTTTGATATCCAATTCTGATTTGTTCATTTTTAATTGTTATATTTTGTTTATGAGTTTGACGATTGCAACTTTATCTAAATCTAATTATCCTTATTAAGGGTTTGTTATTATTTTGTTTTAAAGGAGAATCTATGTTCTAAACTTCTAATGGATATACATATAATCATTTGGTTGCATGTCCTATTTTGATATAAAGTTCAACTTTAGTACAACAGCTCATCGATAAGGCTGATTGGGTTTTTTTTTAATTTTAGTTTTATTATTCTAAACTTGAAAACCTAAAGTTCCTCAAACCGTGAAACCGAACCGAAACCAAACCGGAAGTAGCGGTTTGGTTTGGTTCGGTTCTAATTTTTAATGGTTCGGTTTAGGTTTTCGGTTATTAAAAACCGTCACTAACGGTTTGGTTTATGGTTTGACCCAAAAACCGTATAAACCGGACCGCGAACACCCCTAGTCTCCCTTATGTTCTTGAATGAATTCGCTGATTAAAAAAAGGCATTATTAGAGTAGTAGGCTCATGACTATAGTCAACTTTAATTGTCCCCGTACATTAAATAATATAAAAATAAGCATTTGTTTTTAATGGTTGTCTTCTTTATTTTTCTATTTATTATTATCATTAGTTGCAGGTTGAAATTCTCCGGCGACCCGATAAACTTCCGGGCGAAAAATTAATCGGTAGTGACCGACTCAATACATATAATTCTTTTTCTGTGGTGACCGATTTAATATATAAAAATTTTCTCAAAATACACGTATAATCATCACTTCTGAACAAAAAATTAAGGGGCCGTTTAGTTGTGGAAAATGTTTTCTAGTTTTTCATTTCTAGTTTTCTAGAAAATGAAACTGAGTTTTCTATCTCTAGAAAACATATGAAAATTTTTGAAAATGCGTTCAAATTTGAAAGATGGAATTTTCATTTTCAAGATTAGAAAACTAGAAAACATGTTCAAATCAACTGTTTTCTATTTGTTTTCTATCTGTTTTCTATCTCTACATTTCATTAGATTTTCGTCGACGATGCGGTGGGGCAGACGACGACGGAGGTAACGAAGGAGAGTTCGAGCGGCTGTGCGTATAAACCCTAGAAAATGAACGCCCCTTTTCTTTTGTATATATTTGGAAAACGAAAATAGAAAATAGAAAACAGAAAACAGAAAACAGAAAACAGAAAACTAATAAAAAGGTGTTTTCCATTTTTAGTTAAAATTTAGAAAACACTATTTTCTGTTTTCCTAGAAAACGTTTTCTAAAAAATACAATTTGAACGCGTTTTCTGTTTTCCTTGTTTTCTTAGAAAACAGAAATGGAAAACACCCCTTGTTTTCCACAACTAAACGCGCCCTAACTGCTTCCGGGATCGCTGCTAACCCTTTACAACAATTTCCCATGTTGGATGGATAATAACTTTTTATTTCTCCTCTATTTAAAATCAAATCACTAATAACCAAATTTTAAATTTTAAGATTAGCAATCACATATTTATGATATATTTATGGTGATTCTACCTTAAATTCTCTATGTAAGTATATCCACATGCAAGGAAGCTTCCCATATAATATAGAAAACATCGAAAACGTGACACGAATTTAAACCAGATAATCTTTGATGTAGCAAGCATTAAAATATCAAATGTTTGACTTTGTCAAATTGTGACACGATCGTTAATGACTTGTTTGACTTCACTTAAATTCTCTATGTAAGTATATACACTTACACTTGTAATTGTCCAATACAAGTCAAATTACTTGTTTGACTTCTCTTACGTTAAACACTTCATCGTTAATCCCAAATCAATCACATCGTATATAAATACAATCATCCCACCATAACTACTTCCAAAACCATAAACTCATCAAACCAAACTAAACAAAACCATTGAGATATGTAGGTGACACGATCTCTTTCTCACTATAAGGCCTCTCCAGAAGCTCTATATCGTCCTCCCGAGGGTCCGAACTCCGGTTGCCTGGTAATCCAAGACGATGAGTCTGAAACATACTCGTGTTTTGGGCTATGCAAGAACCAGTATCTTGCAGGGTTACCGTTTCCGCAAAATAAGATACTGACAACACGCTACTCGTCAAGCAACGGTAAAAATCAAAATGTTTCTTATGACGAAGTTGTCTTTATTCCTGTTCTTAACCAGCCACCATCTTCGAACCGATACTATGCGATAAAACCACATGGATCGCATAAAGGGTATGTATATATATATATGCACCAAGTACATGATAGATAGTTAATTAGTTATATATGTTTACTTTTCTCTAGTCACCTTAATTTGAGTAATATTCTGACATGCAATTATGCATAACTTGTGAACGTTTTAGTTATATTTGTTTACTTTGCTCTAGTCACCTTTGAGTAATATTTTGATATGCAATAATTATGCATAACTTGTGAGAGTTATGTCTTACCGTTTATTGGAAAAAAAACTATAAGAAACAAATGCATCGATCTCCTAGTATACAGAGGGTCGTGTTTTTTTTTTAACTAAAAATTGTTAAAGAATTGTAAAGACTGTCTTATCACACACTTTTTGTTATAAGTCAACATGTATATTTCAATATTTTTAAGGTTCAATTTACAAAACAAAATGATATTTGTAGTCATTTGTCGAAATACATATATGCATATGTGTGATTTTTATACTTTTATTTAAAATATATTCAAAGAGTTGATAAAATCAAATAAATAGTGGAAAGACAAATTAATAAATAAATCATCGTTCTTCTGTTTTTTATCTTTAATTTAAGCTGTATGTGACCAAAATAGTTATAGTTGTTATATTTGCAACCATTTTTCAACTAAAACAAGGGTTGGGTTATATAAAAAAACCAATATTTTGTAAAAAACTAAAAACCTAAGAAAAAATTATTTTTTTAAACTTTTTTTATATGTTTTAAGAATACTGGAAAAAGAAAAAACTTTAAAAACATTTTTTAGTTTTTTTTTTAAATAAAATAAAAATTCGGATTTTAGCTTGAAATTAATAATGCACTATGCAACAATAATATAAAATTAGTTTATAAATGTCAATTCTTTGTTTTTTACATTATTCGCATAAACCACGTCCATATTTAAGTCAAGTTTCTTCCTTTTAAGTAGTTTTAATTATAATGTATTATGCAATACTATTAGTACTATTACATGATGCACTAACAAAAAAAAATCACCAAACTTTTTAGTTTTTAAATAATTTTTTCCATAAAAAATACTAATAAAATTATAGACTTTTTGTGAGATTCTTTTTAAAAATTATTAATATATGAAGAAGTTATAGAGAAAAAAAAAGTTGGTTTTTGGTTTTTTGAATAATCGTTGGTTTCAGTAGATCTTTTCCCACTAAAACAATCCAGTCTCTAATTTTGCAACCAATTTTGTTTTGCTTGTTCGTTCAGTAGCTAATTTTGTGACCACTTTTGTTAGTTGCAAAATTTTGGTCGCTTTTTACCTATTTTTGTAGTAACATCAACAAAATTTTAAATCTTATCAGGGAA
>JBCNJP010000017.1:10189500-10347116 GCA_039602395.1 Deinandra increscens subsp. villosa
CGCACCCCTTAACGGTATAAACTCCGTTAGTGGTTAATTTGGGGGTGTGACAATTATTATTTTTCTTTACTCTAATCGATCTAAGATTTAAGAATCTTCATTTAGAGTAAGGAATGACATATAGACACGTTAACATGCTATGGAAATTATACTTTATAGAAGTATCATTAATTATATAATATGTCATAAATCATTTTTTGTTCATTTAATTAGTATCTTATATATTATATATATTAGATTAGATGATACTCAAATATATAATTCATGCAAACTTAAGTTAATAATTACACAAAAAAGAATTCTCAATTATGTAATCATCTTAAATAAATAACTTATGTACGTTCACATGTACTTAATTAAATGTTGATTAAAATAATTAAGATGATTATTAATTTAAAATTTTCTATATACTAATTATTATATCCATCACCTAAAATATAAGTATATCTCTTGGAATTTGGAGCAAATATTTCATATTATCTATTAGTTATGAGATAATTTAGTTAAGAGTTAATTACATAGATGGTTGTTATTTTTCCATTGGTAACCTCAGTCGATATATAATCAGAAAAAAGTATTACCATGCCAAGCTCCAAGTCATCTTAGCCGGCTTACCTTTAACCTAACTCTCTAGTTTATAATGGAAAAACACTACTTTTTTTTATCAAAAGAAAGACCACTGAAAAGCTCTTTTCTAGTGTTCTTTGAGTACTTAGGATGTGACTTCAGGGGCTATCCAAGTCATTAAGGAGCCTGCTCAAAATGCAGAGGATGATGAGTGATCTTAGAGGCTCTTCTCCCATATGAGATCTTATAACCGGGAAAAGTAGGTAGAACTTGTGGAAAGAAGACACTCGCAAGTAGACCTATAAGAACCCTTAAGTTGATATCTTACCTTTATACTTTCTATCTTGGTAACTCTCTAGGACTAGGAGTCATGTTTAATTAACTTTAAATTCTATTAATTTATTATATAACAATGAAAATTTAAAGATAAATAGTATATTTTTTGTCTTTTTAAATTGGCCACATCTTTTATGTTTCTTTATAAATTTAGTCCTTTTAGGGTTTTAGTTTCTTTTATTTTGGTCACAAAGACTCTCTCATTTTTACACTTTTGGTCCACATCGTTTCTTTTTTATTTTTTATATTTTGACCACTATTATTTTTTAATTTAGTTATTTGACTACGTGACTTTTATAGTTGTACGTTTTATACCCCTTAAGTTTTATACTTTCGTTTTTAATATACATTTTATAGTTTTATACCTTAACCACAAAACTTTTAGATTTTTACATTTTAAACCCCTTAATTTTTGCACTTTAATTTTTAGTATACTTTTAAAATTTTTGACTTTGGCCACGACCTTTCTATAGTTTTATACTTTGACCACGAAACTTTTAGATTTTTACGTTTTATTTCCGTTACCTTTGAACACGGTCAAATTTCATAGATGAATAGTAGACTTTTGGTTTTTCAAACTTTGGCCACATAACTTTGGTGCTTTGACGCTTTCTACCCCTAAACTTTTACTATTTGTTTTTTTTTCTTTTTAACGAAATAGTAAACTTTTAGTTTTCATAGTTTGGCCACATTGTTTCATACTCTTATGTTTTGTACCGTTTAACTTTTAGAGTTTTTTTTTATTTTAAGTTTTGTTGTTTTCTATTTTGGCCACGAAAATTTTAACTTTTCTACTTTCGTTTTAGTATATTTTTATAGTTTTATACTTTCACTACAAAACTGTTAGACTTTTACGTACTTTGACACGAAACTTTTAACCTTTCTACTTTCGTTTTCAATATATTTCTATAGTTTTATACTCACCACGAAACTTTTAAACTTTTACGTTTTATACCACTTAACTTTTTTTACTTTCGTTCAGTATACAAATTCAACTCCGCAGCAACGCGCAGGGTGGGTAAACATCTCATATATTCTACAACAATAGTCCCTCGGAATGGCAAATTAATAACAAAAATGGCTAGCCCAATAACCGATTCCACAGCTACCACCCTTGGAACCAATAAAGCAAATAATTAACCCATCATATCATCCGAAGAAATTAAATGAAAATACCAAAAAGTTTAAATTCAGAGCTAATAACATTGATTGAATTGGCATTGACATAATAGGAATATTTTGTCTATTAAGGATGATTTAATATCTAAAATAGAAATGATAATAGAAAATGTGAGATCTTTTTAATGAGATTGTGTTTATTTAATTCTTTCAAAATAGAGTTTTTTCAGGACATATATGTCATGGTTCTTTACTTCGACAAGATACATATATCTAAAGTTTTTATTTTTATTTATTTTTAAGACCTATATCGTTGATAGTAAATAGCGGCAAAAAATTATGTATGCATTTTTCATCTGATTTTGTTGATGAAGCATCACCAACACATAATTGTTAGTAATAGTTAATAACTAGGTGGCGATTAGCGCGTGTTGCCACGCGTTATTGGTAGGTATATGCGACATACAAAATAATTAAAGTAACCTAAAGAGAATGAAAAATATCGAACATACGAGCTCAATCTCAAAATCAAAAGGGAACCGCAAACGTATGAGTTCGATGTTAAAATTAAAAACGAATCTATAAAATCTTTGAACCAAATACCTCAGTAAAAATAAACACGCAAAAAAAAAAAAAACTAAAATTGAAAATAAGATATCAAAACAGATAATAAAAAATCTATTAAAAGATTAAAAAAAGCTTGAACGAAAACACTATTCAACCTTATATTCATGGAAATTTAAAAATATATATAGTAAGGGTAATAAGTATCACCAATGGAGTCTTGGTAGAAACATTTGTCAGTGATGCCTCAGTTTTATAACAGTGAATTCAAAGCTTGTGTTAAAAAACATTCACCAAATGACCTTCAATTACCATCGAACTTTTGGTCTAATGGTACGTTGTGACCATTGTAACCAGGTCTCGGGTTCGAGTCCCGATGTTTAAACTGAGAGAGATTTTATCCAGTGTGTTAGAGTGAGTCTAAGCTATAAGTCATTGCTAGACATGACATGAGATATCCTTTCAAAAAAATATCACCTTCAATTCAAAGCTCTACTGATCATTTCAATGTTTTAGCAAGCAGCTCACAAAGGAATAGGTTCTTTTACACACCCATGTCAAACCAAGCAAGGTTTTAATACTTCATGTCACAGACATAAAGGCACAAAAATTTATTCTTATGTTCTTTTACCTATACAACATCATAAAAAAAGTGAGAAAGAGTTTGGCCACATTATTTTTATTGTTAAAAGGAAAATTGGATTTTAATAATTTCAACTTTCGACTGTTGGCCAGCAATAATCTTATATTTAAGTATTCTTGCCAACAGTCCCAACTTTTAATTTATTTTTTGTTGGATACTCCGTTATTTTTTTAACTCCAACAAAAAAAATAAGGTTGAAAGCAATGATATTTAAATGTGAGATTATTGTTGGCCAACAATCAAAAGTTGGATTACTAAAATCCAATTTTAAAAAAAAAAACCAAACAAACAAGAAACCCTAATATCCATCCTCATTAAAATAAAGAAATAATAAACCCAAACATGTCACCATGTCTATGCACATCCTCACCTCCTCTACACACATATATATATTGATACTCTAGGATACCCATAAAATACCAATCTGTCTACCAAACTTGAAACCAGAAAAAAAAAATGCTTACTAGATTAATGGCATCAAGTTACATTACATCTTTTACCACCCATTTAAAACAAGCATGGGACATTTTGATTCACCTATGTTTCTTCCATCACTGCATGCAATCTATTGTCTCTAGCCAAGAACTTAGTGTAAGCAACTATCACTGGAACACGAGACGTGGGGACGAGCCAGTAGACTGTGCAATATGCCTGTCGAGAATCGAAGATGATGACGAGATTAGAGTGCTGAGATGTGACCATTTGTTTCACAAGGGTTGCTTGGACCGCTGTGTCGAATTTAGGCACACCACATGCCCTTTGTGCAGAGAGGTTCTCGGTGGACCTCGAATGGTTTGCGAGCTCGGTCGGGAACTGCTGCATTTTAGTTTTTGTTCAACTATTGTGTATTCGGATAATGATGATTGTGATAGTTGGTGGATTCGGTGAATGGTTAATTAGGGACTTAGGGTATATTGTTTTGTTAATTTGAACTTAAAATCTTGGAACATATAAAGAAGTATGGCACATATGTAGATCATGAAGTACATTGTTGTAAACTCTTGATTTTCCATAAGTACTACTTATTGTAAGATTAGCTGTGTAGTGATTTCAGTTTATTGAAAGATTAACACCAATCTTATGAACTTATAAAATCTTTCCACTATTAAAAATTAGAGAAATGCATCACAAATAAACACACTAGGCTCCCAATATTATATTATAGTGTTAAAATTGGTCACCAAGTCTAAATTAATAACATCCAAGTACATTGTTAGAGAAGTGCTCTTAGTTTTTTTAACGGCAAACATACGCAGCCACTAATTTGCTTTTAAATTACAATAGAAATACCATTATTGGAGACTGAAATACATAACCTTCATTTTAAAAGGCTTACAACTCTACCAATTGATCTAGTCTCACCTTGACGATCAACTCAAACCTTGATATGAAAACAATACTAGTTTTATTATTTTTCTCAAATATCAATCTAGTAAAGCCCTAAGAAGGTATGATTATCATATAAAAGTGCGTAAATTAATAATTTAATAGGATTGTTTTTTCCAAATTAATTCAACATTAGTCTTTTTAAATATTACCGTTTATTTGCATAGATCTCGTATATTATAAGGGATAAATTATTAAAAAATCTATATAATTAATAAATTATTTATAATCTTCTGTATTATATTTACATTAAATTAATTAAATTAGTTTTTACCGTTGATGTTTTTCTATTATTTTGATGTTTTTCTATTATTGTAAAAATAATAGTGTGGATGATGAAGATCCTTAAAATTTTAGATTTTTAAAAATAAAAAATTGGAACAGTGTTTAAATAATTTGAGATGAGAGGGTTTGAACGGAAAAAATTATAAGGTGAAATGTGATGATGACAAGTGTCTATTTTTTAGTTACTACTTTATTAAGTTTTTGTTAACAGCGAAGCTCCAATTAAAACCAACAACCGGACCAGCAGAACCCTAGACCGGAAAAGGAGTACACGATGGAAAGGAAAAGATAGAAACAAGCGAAACAAGTATGCGAACAAATACACACATGAAAACCAAAACAAACAGAACAAAATAAAATACACACATGAAAACCAAAACAAACAGAACAAAATAGAGGCAAAAAGAAATACACACTTTAGTGAGGGTGTTTGAGATTGCTTATTTAAGCCCTGATGTACTTATGAGTAAAGTTTTTAATGACTTATGACTTTTAAAAATGAGCTTTTAAAAGGTCTTTGAATTAGCTTCTATAGTATGAAAAATCAATAAGTCAATAAGTTATTTTCTTAAAAGTGTTTATTTTATCTTTTATATGTAAAATGATCAAAAAAGTCTTAGGTAGTCGGGTAGGTATAAATTTATGTGAGTATAAGATAAAATGAACATACTATGGTAATTACATTATAAAAAAGCTAAAACCATTTCAAAAAGTCAGGTTTTGTGGCTTTTTGAAATGATGTTTTGACCATTTACAACAAGTTAAAACGAAAAGTGTTTTTCATTTAGCCAAATACTTCTTTTAACTTATTTACGTTTTGAAAAACTAATAAATCAATAAGTCATTTTAAGAATCAATATTAAACACCCACTTAGTAGTAGATAGATATAGAAATATAATAGATGTGAGCAAATCAAATCAAATCAATCGAGAATGATCGTATACGGTTCCTAGAAGTAATATACGGATCATAATGGTCCCAAATTAGATGCATTAATCCATTTGACCACATTCTATAAGGCTGTCCGTAGTGGGGCGTTATAGCCCAAAAAATGCTAAGATGGCGCCCAACATGGCGCCCCGCACCGCCCCCCTAGGCGCCATGTTAGGGAAATTTCGGTCCGGCGTTGTGAACATGGCGCCTCATGCTTAATTGATTCCAAGAAAACTAGCCGTTGAACGGCTAGTTTGACCCTCTTTAATTTTTTTTTTTCTCAATTGTTATATATATATATATTAACAACACATTTTATTTCTCCACCCTCACTCACTACCATTCCTTCCATATTTTTTTTAAAAAATGGGTTCTCCACAATCATCATCTTCTTCTATTTTTTATGATTTCGACGACGAGTTCGAAGACGAGATAGTTTCATATGTGATGAACATGGAACCACCTCCCGTTCCTCGTCCGGTTATCCGAAGAACCCAAATTGAGCGCGATCGTGAGGCGGCAAATAACCGTTTGATGAGTGACTATTTTGCCGCCCTTCCAACATATCGAAATCCCAAGACATTTTTTACTCGTTTCCGGATGAGTAAACGTATGTTCCTACGTATTGCACATGATCTTGAAGAAAAATATCCGTATTTTCAACAACGAAGTGACGCACGCGGGAAGCTCGGATTTACCGCTATTCAGAAGTGTACATCGGCATTACGTATCTTGGCATACGGGAACACGACGGATATCAACGATGAATATTTAAAAATGGCGGAAAAGACAACAAGAGATACGTTGGAGCATTTTGCTAAAGGTATATATATATATTTCTTTTTAATTGTTATAGTTTTTTTTTTTAAATTGTTATAGTTTTTTTTAAATTGTTATAGTTTTTTTTTTTAAATTGTTTTATATATATATATTTTTAAAGGGATATGGGAATTGTATGGGACATACGTGGGCAAATCGTGATCATGTGATTGTGGAGGATACGTGGGCAAATCGTGATCATGTGATTGTGGAGGATGATCCTGATGATGATGTTGATGATGATGATGATGATGATGATGATGATGATGATGATGATGATGATGACGACGGTGATGATGATGGTGATGATTACGACGACGAGGATGAGGCGTACGATGATGTTCGAGACGATGACTAGTTTGTTTTCGTTTTGTATTTTTGGAATTTAAAAAAAAATGTAAGTTTTTATGTTTAAATAAAATTTGTTGTTTAATAATTAAAAAAATAAGTAATTGAGTAATGATTAACAAATGATGAGTTGGGGGGTTATATGGGGGTTACCACTACACCACTTTTTCTATAACCCCCCCTATGATGAGGTGGCAGCCACATGTCACATAACCCCCATGGGTGGGGGGTTACCACTACACATAGCCTAACAATATTTTTTCTTTGCCAACCAATCTAAGAATATTCATTCAAAGTAAAGAAATATACACGTAAGAAGCTAAAGAATGTATTTTCTGCTTAAAGAATCATGAACCATAAAATATATAATAAATCATTTGTTGTTCATTTAATTCGCATTTTATATATGTTTATTCGATGATACTTCATATATAATTAGGTTAGTAATTCGTGTATTACACGGGTTGAATATATATTTATAGTATTAGATAAATACAAAAAAAAGATAATGATTAAGAAATTTGAAAATTGTGATTGATATATAATTCTTATAATATATTAGATAATAATTTAATACATTTAAGAAATTTATTATGCTTAAAGTTGTTGATTACTTTTCGTAAAAAGACTAGAATTATTGAATAAATTAATCAAATATACATTAATAGGAAAAATGGATTTTAATAATACAAGTTTTACCTAATTGGCCAATAATAATACGAGTTTCAATATTTCCTCACAGTAATAGCAGTTTTATATGTATTGGATTATAACGATACACCGTTAGTTTTCTACTAATTGTGTTAGTATGTTGCATATGTGGCGGATGACGTGGACTTTTTTCTCTCCTACGTGGCAACAGACAAACACCGCCACGTATGCAAACAGACTAACACAGTTAGTTGAAAACTAACGGTGTATTGTTATAATCCAATACATATAAAACTGGTATTATTGTTATGAAATTTTGAAACTCGTATTATTATTGGCCAATTAGGTAAAACTTGTATTATTAAAATCCATTTTTCCTTAATTTTATCAAAATTTTAAAATAAAATTTTAGTTTTGATAAAATTGATAATTAGTTTTAATTGATGATTTACTAAATTGGTAATTCAATGTGAGCTTGACATGTGACGGTGATGATGTGGATCTTTTATAAATGAGATATATGACACAAATTTTATTGCTTTATTAGGATTAAAATTAAAATTATTAAAATTATAAGATTATATATGCAGCTCAAACGTAAGATTAATAATTATTTAAAAGTATCTTACTTATTGTACGAGCATTATAAGACTCATACTTATTCATATAATAACAATTATTAAATTGAGAGGCCTCTCACAATGTTATTATTCATTCCATTATATCACACGTTACAAGTGCTTCATGCTTGAAGCACCTTAACTCATCAAATTAATGTGTTATGGTTGTGACTCTCTGTCATCAAAACCAACTTCTAACACATTACAAGGAGCCTTTAAGGTATCAATCATCATATGCATGTATTTAACACCAAAATGTATTACTATGGCGCTCTATGTACCAAAACAAAGTCACTATCACATTACAATGCCATTAAAACCCAAAAAAAAACTTGTTAAATAAGGTCCACCACTACCTACTTCGCCGCTCACCATCCACACCCTCGCCGTCACATTGTCGGCCACCCGCACCCACCACTGAAACCCTAAGGTGGCGTTTGGTTCACGGAATGTAATGTAATTGGAATTATAAAGTTTTCCTTTTAAAGTTGTGCTTAAATTGGGTAAAGAAGGTGTTTGAAATACAATAAATTCCTTTAATCAATGGAATTTGAGGTCATGTAATTTTCCTTCATTAAAGTGAAGGATTTCTAAATTCTATTGAGTAAAGGAATTCATTGTATTTCAATCTCCTTCCTTACCCAACTTAAGCACAATTTTAAAAGGAAAACTTTACAATTCCAATTACATTCCATTCCGTGAACCAAACGCCACCTAAATGTGGAGTAGAACCATGTGTTCTAGTTTGAGTTATTTGATCATTTTGCTTATTCGAGTTGGATCATTCTGCAACCAAATGATAGGTTTCCTTCTTGATGGTGTTTCTGAATGAGTGTCAATCGAATAGGTCAATGTAGGAAATTTAGCACAGATGCACAGACTCTTGACAAATAAAACTCTTTAAATTTCAGCTTATATGTTCAACAAGACGGTATGAAAACAGTTGCTCATATAACTATCAATCACAACAACATTGCCACAGAAAGAACCTGACCCTACAACCCTCCAATAAAACTGCAGATAGCGATGATGATACGTAAAAACAGAATATAGGTCACACAAATAGACACGAAAAAGAACCCGTGATGTACAAACTCAAATCATGGTATCAACAATGACGGATATTACAAACTCAGCACCATTTGTACAGCTTTTTTCTGAGCCTGTGTCAAACTCTGCAAGATACAGGCAACATTAAAAAACAGGTTCCATATTAAAAAAGAACGAAAAATTTTAAAAATGATGAGTAATTTAATCATGAAACCTGGCATAGATGATCAAAAAGAGGTCGGTCTCCCTGAGAGAACTCCCGAAAGAAGTTGGTGAGGTAATTTGCAAGGTTGATCTGATAACCAGAAAACCGAAATTGTTAAGGTGATAACCAAAGTAATTATGATGAGGTTATTACAGAAGTAGAACTTTTGCAAGAAAGTAAACCTCATTGAGAGGATCGGCAGCACTTAGTAGGTCATCATCATAACCATCATCTTCATCCTACAAGAAAATCAAAATGAAATAGAATCGTTACACCAGCTTGTATGACGTATCGAAATTAAATGATAATATATAATATATTCGTTTTAGGTTTCTTCTGTCCTGCATACCTCATTGAAAGCTTTTGCCAGGGCATCCAGGTAGCCATTTGAAGGTCTGCTGTATGATGCAGTATCAGCTGAATAAAGCAAATCTTGCTCTATTTCAGCATCTCCTGCTTCCACTTCTTCCCAATCACTATCCTGCATGACCAAGAATCGTATATAACTATATATAATAAATAATCAGAGATAGCGATGTAATCACCAAAGAAATAATACCTGATCGTCATCTTCTAAGACCTGTTCTTGAATCTCGAGCAAAACATCTGCCAGTATAGCAAGAATCTATGTTTCGCACATGGAAATTGAAAATTAAACGTTTATCAAGTTCCATTATCATATATATTCTTAGATAATACATAATATCAAGTAGACAGATAAAAACCTTTGCAGGAAGTGGCATTAACGTCCACTTGTCAGGATCAACTTTGGCCTTTGAACGAGTGGTAATCCCTGAAGAGGACTTCACAAATAAAAATAAAAAATAAATAAATAAAATGATTCGAGTCATTGAAGGGGTGTTAACAGCTTGTAAGACAACAAGTAACAAACCTTAATCAAATGACCTTGGACATTAATGGTTCCAAATTCAACATGTCTGGTTGATAATAGCAAAGCCAAAGCTGTGGTTGTGACTTTGATCTGGTAGGCCCCCTGAATTTCCCCTGTACTTAATTGCAGTTGTGTTAGGATTTACAACAATTAACACAATAAAAATATACACAGCTTTTAAAAGTATTCAACGCTCCTAAGTAGCAATTAAACTCTAAATAATCTGATGATTAGATATATAAAAAGCGTGAAGAATCTGTTGAAGGAAAAAACATTCGATTAAAATGAAGAATACATGCCTTGCTGCTTGGTCCATTCCGACATAACATAATGCAAAGAATTGGCATGACTTTCAGCAGGAATAGTGATCAGCAAGTTGATAAATTGTTCAACATGTGGTGAGCTCATGTGAACCTGTGCCACGGAAAATTAAAAAATAACCACATTTAATCATATATAAAAACGTGATTTTAGTTATCGTGTTATCATACCAATCTTGCAAAAATAAGAAGTAACGAGCTTCGTAATCCAGCAATTTGGCAGGATTGCATTCGTCTAACGAGAGCAGCAACAAGGTCTCTTATATGTTGTGCCATTTGAGAGGACAGGTGTAGAATAAGTTGCAAAATATAGTTCCCAACAAAAAGTGATCCTGAGCTATCCAAATCGGGGTCTAGAAGCCTATGAATATAGTCAAGATGTCATGTTTCCCAAACAAATAAGCAGAAAGATTAGATAACTTGAAGATAACCACTTCAAAAACGCACACCTTGAGGCTACATCAAGCAAACATCTCATTGTAAAACCAGAATCACCACTCCACGTGAGTAATTGTTGCTTGCCACCAGAGACAAGAGCAGCAAGACATTGAGTTGCATTCTGGTTCAATACAAAAATTGAGTAGAATGAAACTTGAAACTAAACCTGTTACTATAAAAAACAGAAAGCTTTGAGCTACATAAAAACCTGCATTTCACCATGGTCATCACTCTGAAGGACTATACGTACAACTGGATCGAAACAAACTTCATATACTGCTTTTACCACATCAATAGGTGCATTCTAAAAAATCACAGTGAGAACCAATAAGTTAAAGAAAGAAACAAATAAGTTTTAGAGAAAACAAGTTGTGAAATGGCGTTTAATTAGATTTACAACTTACCTTAAGTAACATAGTCAAAAGATCCAATGAACCAGCAACTAGACCATCAGCCTGCTGTTGGGGCTGAAAAAAGCCATGGGATGCACCAGAAAACAATTCATCCCATGTAAGTAAAATTGGCTGGAAAGTAATATAGTATGTTTATGAGGTAGTTTGAATAAACATACTTTGTCGAGGATTGGCCCCACATACGGCAAAACACGTGAAACAAGAGGATGAACACATCCAGGAGCATTTTTGATTGCCTATTATGAAATTAAAATTGCTAATGACACCACTTATTCAACAGAATTAGCTTCCAAAAATTTACCACTTTATTTAAACATATTACCTCAAGAACATCAAGTGCGTCCATGCTTATGAAAGGGTCCGAAACATGTGAAGCCCACATGTTAAGTATAATAGGAGAAATTACAGGCTCTATGGACAGTGCAGCTTCATGACCTATGATGAGCAGTTCCCACAACATGAAAATGAGATTATTTGAAAATTAAAATTTACTATATAACACCAACCTGCTTTCACAGCTGCTTGCAGTGTTTCAAGGACAAGGTGCATTGTTTCATCAGATGCCTGCAGAGTATTGCACATTTAAAAAAAAATACACCTATTTCATATTTTCATGTATAGTTGAAAAAAAGGAAATCAAAATGTCATTGTTATTACCTGCTTAAGAAGTTCGGTAAGTGATGAAAACAGAGCCAATATATGAGGCGGTGGTATTCCTCTATTTGTGTCAGGTAAGAGTTGAGAAAGTGCTCGACATGCACCAACTTTTACAGGTGCAGGCCTATTAATTCAAAATTAGATCCTCAGTGGTAACTAAAGATGAATTAAAGGGCAGTTAAGTAGAAGAATAACATAGGAGCTTACACATCCATGCCGATTGCTTGGATAGCAGCATAAAGGAAATGATCAATAACACCATGGTTGATCTGTGAGATGAAAGAAGTACAAATGAGGAATGAACAAATGATGTTCTTAAGAACATGAAACAAAATATATGAATAGTCATTATAGTTACCACTGATGAGAATTTAGCAACTGTTGAAAACATACGGGCATAGAGAAATGGAAATTCATGTACACCTGCACCACAATACCAACCAGTTAAGATGTTAATGATGTGAAAGCAATCATAAGTTCATAACATAATTAACTAAAACATACCTGCTGCCATGTCTTCGGTCAAAGTTAGCTCCAATAGGTTCCCCAAATTGACTTCAGATGGCCCGGAAACCTGAGAATAGATTTAACAAGATATTGTGATTTATATATGAAAAGATCAAAATATTAATAACAATCAATCTATAAATGTACTATAGGTACTACAAAACAAGTACTAACCTCAACTTCAAGCAATTGTTCTGACATGGAAGATAAAGCAAAAAGAGTCGCTTCCCTCATCTGAAAAAAATTTATAATCGAGTAAAGATAAGATTGGCAAGTTAAAAATAAAAGAGTCATACCAATGTAACGCAATAGAACATAAGTTAAATTGGCGTACCCTCCACCATACACCAGAGCCTTTACCCCTCTCCTGCTGCGACTCATCTAATCTTTGTTTAGCAGCATTTAATATAGCATTAACTCCCTCAATCCCACAAGAAATTACAATTTCCTCCAACAAAAGAGAACCTATGAAAATAATAGCAATATAAATTATGTACTTTATAGTAATTCAAGCTAAACCTGTAACTAATGAAGAAAAAGGGATAGCAAATAAGATCAGATACCAGAAACACGACAACTATAAGTATTCTCATCTTCATCTGAAACGTATTGATTAGCATCCAATGACCAAGCATGGACCTGGATCAACATAATTGTATCAGATTAAAGAACAGTCAAGACAACACCTAAAAGAATGGTGAATGGTCATAATAGTATCAGTTAATAAGTTGCTGATAGTAAAACACTGCATAGATATAACAGTAGACGATAAAAAATTGTATGTTTTACCTGTTGTTCAGTCATCTGCATAAAAGCAATTGAATAGTAGACAAGGTCTTGGACACTATTTCCAAAAGCCTGAAGAATAGTTCTTTTCAAGGTGAACATCTAACATGGTTGTATTAGAATCTTGCATAAGGTAATATTTTAGAACTTACCTTCACAAACTTTTTACTACCAACAATTGTTAATAGAAACTCAAACAACTGCAGAACCGAAAAGGCAAAGGGGTTAAATTACATCGCGAAACAAGGATAAAGAGTGTAAAAGATAAACTTCTTACTTGAATTACAAAGGACTCGAGGCTTGTCTCTGAACCATCAGAATCATATCTTCCCTCATATGCATCTTCAAGTCCTTCGATAGAAGATCGTTCATATACAGCAAGAGATGACACAAACGTTTGCCACAATGGAACCAAAACCTCTGAAAACAAATTTTTCAGTATTATAATTTCTAAACAATAGCAGAAATAAATCATTAATCAACTAAAATGACATACTTACCCATGAACTGACTTTCTGCCAGGCTAGGGAAGTTTTGAACAAACTGACTCAAACATTTTAAAGCCTGACGGTGGAATAGATGATAACAAGTGACTGCATATACAAGTAGAATATATGGAAAAGATCGACATATTTAGACAAAAAAATACCTCCATTCTGATGCACCAATCATCTGGATCATCAGATTGTACAGGATTTTTAAGGATGGATGAAAATTCAGTCATCCAAGATTTGACTAATGGTAACATCAGTGCACTCGTTTCTGTCTAAAATGCAAATACAAAAATTCTATTATTTTCCCTATAGAAACCAAATAGAAGATCAATTCTGACAATCAAAAATTGTAGAGGAACAGAAAGTACCTTGTACACACCGCTCATAACCCCCAACATGGATGTACAAGAATAGACTATAGAAAGAGATTTTGTGCGCAATGATTTTTCATAGATCTGCCATTAATGAGCTCCAAATAAATGGCAATATTGAGCAAACTTACACGCTATGATACATAAATAAATACATAATAAGCAGGCAGCAGCATGTTTCATCATTTACTTGTATATTACAGGAATTAATCTTATATTGCAACCATTAGAAAACAAAAAGATAGATTATAGCATGAACATATGACATAGAGTTGACCTGGGGCGATGAAACAATAGCATGCAAGCACGGGAACAAAACTGGTATTATTCTGGGCACTAGTTTATCATCCATATCAGCAGAGAGGAGAGCCAGACATCTAAGAGCCCCATTCACTGGACATTGTAAAAGATTATAATAATTGCATCAGCCACGCAAACATAAGATAATGAGTTCAACATGGAGCATCGAGTTAATAATAAACTAAGCAAAAAGCTCTAAGAATGACATTTATAATCTTTTCATTCTTTGTTACTGAAGTTTCAACTTTTGCCAGGAAGGATGTGGAACCAACTTAACTTTAATCAAAATGGGCTTTGTCTAGCTATCCCACCTTCCATGAGTGGCATATGTTAGAACGCGTCATTATTTGTCACGTTAAACACAGTTTTCTTTGAAAATGTACCAAAGTCAGTTTCTCAAGAAATACAGCATACATGTATATCAAGCATGAAATTTAGGAATGAAAAAGTACCTGCATTTGTATTGCTTTGATCATTGATTAACTTCATTAAGAATGATAGTAAGTCTGGCCATTCATCTGGCCAATCATGATGTGCAACTGATGCTACGGCCATACTAATAGCAGTGCAGATTTTTCTATGAGGATCATCCAGTGAGAGCAACAGAAGACCACGTATAATTGCCTGATAGATAACATGTAATCAGGAATACTGGAAGCACTTAACAGAACAATGAAAGCTAATAACTATAAAATTTGTAATAAACTAGATATGATGTAGCCTCGGCAAATAACACCTCACTATAATTCAACTTTATCTGCAAATAATGAAGAAAAAAATACAAAAACAATATTTGGGCAGAGAATAAGCATATGATTTACTAAAGACGCAAAATAACAAGATAACTGTATGTTAGTTGCATGATTTATAGGTCCCGTTGTCATCTTAATGACCAGAAAGATGTTTGTAGTCCTCTTTAGCTATGAAATTGACATCTATGCATGTGCCTAACACTTAAGAGAGAGCGATAAGAAAGAAAAAGATAAAAGAGTGACCTTTTCTTCATTGGAAACAACGGGATGTTCAAAACCATCCTCATCCTCCTGCCAATGTTTCTTAATAAACTGCTTTAGAAGAACCGCAGCTAGGTAAAAAGAACGTTAAGTCTCACAATAGCAACAATGTGAAACATATTACATGGCACAACTTAACAATTTTGCTTTTTCACACTGAACATGAAGTCATGAAGTGAATAATGTGACTTCTAAACTCATAAGCTAATCCAATATAACAAAGACGTACAACTTTTTCTACACTGCAAAAGGATATTTGACGAGATCCTAGAGGAAGATCTCTGTTAGCAGCAATCTTGGATAAAGCACTTCCAAAACCTTCAAAGATTTGCAATAACAGTCACTGTTAATATGGAGTACAAAAAGGTAATTACAATTTACAACATTTGCACAGTGAACAAAATTGACTAACAGAAGATAATACTATGAAAATCAAAGGTAGGCCTCCTTTTCCAATTCGCTAGCTTTCAAAGATACCGCATTATGTAAGTGGAAGAATATAACTGTTTAGCATCATTCTGACTTTTCTAGATTAATATGGGTTCCAAAATCCTAATACAACTAGGCACTTCACTTATACAAAAAAAACTACATGTAGAATTTCTTCATATACTGAATAAATCAACCAATTGATAAAAGAAGAACAAAGAAGTTTGTAGAGAAAGTAACTGTAATCACCAGACTTCAATTACCCCTAAAACTTGATTACAGGAAAAAGGTTCCTATAACATAAGACTACAAAACTACAAATTCTTCACCATAACTGATATTACCCCCAATCAAACACCAATAAAGCTTCTTCGCTAGAAATTCACACAGTACATGAAACAAATTAGAAATTCACACAGTAAATCAAACAAATTACACAAATAAAACATGATTATATATACCAGGTTGAAGGGAGGCCTGATTCAAAGACGCTTCAGCGAAAGATCGAGCTTGCTGATTAGTGTCAAGAGTAGCATTCAGTGAGTTAATCAGCCACTGCTGATCTTGATCGATCATTTTCAGTTTTTCACCGTATCTAACGACTTTCTCTGCAATTGGATCACAAAATTGATGTGTATCTGTGTGTGCGACTGTTTCCCGCTCTTTCTGAGAATTTGGGGAAATGAATGAGAGAGATAATATGGGGAGTGGTCCGATTTAGGGTTTTAAGAAATCTAAACAATCCGGGTCGGGTGAATCATTATGTTGGGCCGGGTTAATCATTATATTGGATCTGTCAAATCATTATGTTGGATCGGGTGAAACATTATGTCGGGTCGGTGATTACGGAATGTGATTATGCTAGAATTGTCCATCTATTTTAGGTTAACAACAAAACGGTCCCTCTAATTCTTGTTAGGCGATGTGTAGTGGTTAAGGTCCCATAAAGCCTTAAATGGGGCATTATCCGCCATGTGGACATTAACTGGACAAGGGGCTTTATGGGGCTTTATGGTGTAGTGGATAAAGCCCCCATAAGGCCTCACCATCATTACTTAATTATTAATTTTTTTTAACTTTTAAAAAAAAAACTGCTTTCATTAAAAAAATAAAAGGTTACAAATAAAAATAAAAACACGATACAACTAAAATTAAAAAAAAAAACTAATCATCGTCTGGCACATCGTCATAGTCTTCTTCATTTTCTTCACCGCCACCCTCTTCTTCTTGTTGCACAACCGGTTCGGGCACGTAATTATGTGGCCTAAAGGTCCAAGTGTGTTCAACCAAATCGGCTTTTAAAGAGTTGTGTATCTCTCTTGATCGCAACATCGCGTAGTTTTGAAGTCGCTTCTCATCCGTCGTAGGGGGCATCACTTGGATGTGTTCGGGACGAAAGTCGGCACATATCGCATGACCCTTATCCTCTTTGTTCATGTTATGCATGAGGATAATTGCGCGCATACAATTCTCCATCTTATCATTCGTCCACAATCGACAAGGATTTTTAAGAAAGTGCCAATTCTTTTTGAGATTTCCAAAACAACACTCGACGTCCTTCCGAGCCGCCTCTTGAACCCGCTTGAAATGTCGCCGTTTCTCATCAATTGGGTCTTTGAAGGTCTTGACAATCATTGAGTACTCCGGATATATCCCGTCACCCAAAACATATCCATGTGGATAGTAGGTTCCATTCGCGTAAAACCCGATCTTCACCATCTTATCGGATATGTAATCTTCAATCACAGAAGAACCTTCCAAGACGTTGATGTCATTAAGGGCAGGGGCGGATCTTTGTTGGTGCCGGCAGTGACCCCGGTCACTGCCGTTTTTTCGTCTAGAAGTTCCGATTAAACGTGTAATTTGTTGAAATTTTTTATATGTATTGAGTCGGTCACTACTGAATTTAGAGTTTGACCCTAAAAATGAGGAGATTTTCTCAGGTGTGTTCTAAATTTACAGAGAGCTATGGATATGGAGTTATGAGTTGTGAGGAAGAAGATGGGAAAGTAAATTTACAATGAAGATGAGGGTACTTTTGTAATTACATGTTCTAAAAAAAAGTCTATTGCTGCATAAAGCAGAAAAAGTCATGCCCACTGTACTTTTTTCTAAACCTTTTATTTTATTTGCTAGTATTTATATCTCTTTTTAATATTTACTTGTGATTTTGTTTGTTTCTATAGTCATAGGTGTAATGAAGTCCTGATTCTTAGCATAACTCGTTTCACATAATATAGGTCAATAAGATTGTAATATTATTTAATTTATATTTTTAATTAACGATCGATTGAATTTTATTGTTTACTTCTTTTATATTTTTTTAATAGTTATTTCTTTTATATTAATGAATCATTTTTAATTTATTGTATATTATTTAATATATTTATCACTTTGTTTAATTTAAAGTTTACTATTTCTTATAATTTTTTTATTACATTGATTTGTAAAAGTGTATAAAATATTACTCAAGTTAACTATAAAAATCTTAGAGCGGAATATTAGGTTATTAAAGGCTGCAATTGCTTGGGTGCACTTAACTTACTAGATCAATTAATAATTATTCAATAAATATTAGTGGCGAATATGTAGAAAGATCTCTTTGTCCAAATGTTGTGGGCATAAAAGAGTAAAACACTACCACGATGGTGCTTGGAGGTGGTAGGGAAACATGGTGCGTCATCTATTAAGAACCCAATCCCCTTTATTTGAAGAAAATTTTGATATTTATATTTATTATTGTTTGACCTGCCCTGAACTGAACCATTGATCTGAACATAGATCTCGAAACATAACGATGTAATTTTTTTTTTGGATCACATGACTTTCGGTCACCACTGGAAAAATTCTCAAGCTCCGCCATTGATTAAGGGAACCCGCGACACCACATTTGGCGTACCAAATCCAACGATCGTTTGAGCATACGGCCTGCAGAATAACCGATGGACCTTTCTGATCACTCCTCGTGTGATGTCCTCGCCATTCGACCGAACAATTATCCCAAGTCCAATGCATGCAATCTATACTTCCAATCATGTCAGGTAAACCATGAACTTCTTCGTGGTGATCGTATAGATTTTGCATGTCGTTCCAAGTTGGTTTTCTCAAATACCGCGTCGTGTACAAGTCGGCAAGACCTTTGCAAAATTCCTCCACCGTGTCTCTGGTTGTCTTCTCGGCCATCTTCAAATACTCATCGTTGATATCCGTAATGTTGCCGAACGCAAGAATTTTTATCGCCGACGTACACTTTTGAATGGAAGTGAACCCAAGCTTTCCAGTGGCGTCGTACCGTTGCCTAAAATATGATGAATGTTCTTCCAAATCCTTGGCTATACGCAAAAATAACCGTTTGGATATTCGAAACCGAGTTTTGAACATCTCGTCGGTGTAGAGCGGGTTGTCACCAAAATAGTCGGTCATCAACCTATTGTTGGCCGCATTACGATCACGTTCAAGATGTATCCGCCTAATAACCGGGCGTGGTACCGGCTCGTCAAAAAGTTGAATTGCGGCGGAAACAACCTCGTCTTCTTCATCGTCGTAGTAACCGAATAGAGTGGAGGAAGAGGGAGAACCCATTTTTTTTTTAAAATGTGAGGATTAAAGTGAATTGAGAGAGAATGAGAGGATGGAGTTTATAAAATGGGTGGAGATATATATATATATAGTGTGAGAGTTAATTAAAAATTTGAAAATTAAAAAATATATATATATTACCGTTGATATAGCCGTTCAACGGCTATATCAACATGCTCTCCCCCTCTTTTCCAGCGTTATGAGGCTCACGACCCTCTCCGATTTATACCTCATAACGCCCCATAACGCCTAGGCGTAGTGGGGCGAGGCGTTATGGGGGCGTTACTGGGCCCATTCACGCCCCATTACGGGTAGCCTTAACAAGCACGGCATCAAGCAAACCAACTCAGAAAGACAACATAAAAAAATTGAATATTTGTATGTAGAGGGCAATTCCGTCAATTCCTAATAGGCTGCCTACAAAAATCGAGTTATGAAAAAGGGGCATAACTCTAGAGTAATATAATTGTTGGAATTTATGGAGAAAGCTAGTAGAAAATGAGTTTTTTCACTAAGTGTGAAAATAAATTTTTTTATCAACTTTTATAGAAATAAACTGTAGATAACGCAAGTTAATGCAGTTATATTTTCTGGGTTTGTGTAGTACGTTGTGAGGGCTTTCCAACGCACCAAACCGCATTCGAATCAGAACTCGGATGAATAAGATATTGATGCTCAAAGTTGAGGTTTCAAAGCTGTGAGAGCTGCGAAAACTGGGAGAAAAATGGCTAGGTATAGAAGTGGAACTCATCCCATATTTTTTGGGGATGAAACTTAAAGTGGTTTATAAGGTGAGATCTTTACCCATGATTGTTTCCTTAAGTGGGAAACATATCGATTCGGCCTATGTTACATAGAAATCGTGATTCGACTTCGCCTCGAAAGCGTAGGCCCAATGCAGGGTAAGCGCTAACAGAGGGGGTTCGGATAGATCGGTTCGAGTGTTTCGAACTTAGGGTAACATAGCAATATCGATTTGTTTGGGCTTTGCTTTTATATCTAATTACAAAATACGGTTTTAAATATAGTGGACAACTTGTCGCATGATACAAGTCGTGAAATTTTAGTAAAATCTTATTTTACTTGTTCGTGATAATTTTGAAACTCTTTCACATCCTTGACACAATTAAATTTTGAATTTTAAATACCCTGATTTAAAACTACGTTGGTCATGTTTCGTTCGAGTCAATAAACGGAATTGAACTAGGTTTAAATGAACAAGCAATCACATTCTGAAAGTGCTCCGACTTGCTTCTAGATCTCCATCTCCTAGCAACATCTGCTCCCTTCCTTTCAGTGTTCGAGGTCTTCAGTTTGCATGGTTTTACAAAATAATTGTAAAAGCATAATTATTACGTAAAACCTGTCGATTACAAGCAGGGTTCTAAATAACCCAAAATAAAACCTCAGATAAAGAAAACAGCCATGGAAAAAAATAATATCAATCACATCACAAGGTCATATGTCTCAGTTCAAACAATCACAAAAAATATAAATATTTGATCTTTTTGTCAAATAACAACTTTTGACAAAATGAAGTGTAAGATTAACAAACATACATATCCAAATCATTGTAAAAGTGGCTCTAATACCACTATTGGGAACACGGTGGTCGTTCCGTATAATTTAAAATTTAAAAATCATATTAAATATATATATCAGATTACCTTATATATCAAATGTAATAGCTGAGCTGTTCTCACAAAGTTAATTGTTCCTTACATGCGTTTTCTTTCTATATGTTGCGATGGGCGGTGGGGAAACGTTATCAACACTACTTTCTCTCTCTTTAAATGACTTACAGACACAGATCTAGGGTTTTCCCTTTGTCTCTTTCATTTTCAATCTGTAAAATGGCAAGAGCAAGAACACTACTCTCTCTCTCTCTCTCTCTCTCTCTCTCTCTCTCTCTCTCTCTCTTTCTCTTTAAGTGATTTACACACAGATTTCCGGTCTAGGGTTTTCCCTCTGTCTCTCTCAATCTCTAAAATGGCGAGAGCAATTCTGCACGCCGGTCGTTTCTCTGTTGACCTATGTGTTATGTTGGCCGGCCGTTGGGTTTCGGTCTCTGCCGGTCTCTTTGGTGACAATCTATGTGTTCTGCTCGCCGGTTGTTTCTTTGGTGACCGATTCTATCGCCGACGGTTTGGTTTAGGTCGCCGGCGGTCTCTTTGGTGACGACCTATGTGCTTTGCTCGCCGGACGTTTCTCTCTTGACCGATTCCATAGCCGAAGGTTTTGAGGGTTCCGCCCCTTGGTGATTTCTGGTTTCTACTCTCTCTCTCACCCGAAACTCTGTGTCGTCGCCGATTCTTCTTCGGATCTATCTTTACTTCGTCCTAATCGGTTATATGTGAACGCCGATGGTGGTGCCAGTATCTGTTGTCGCCGCCGTTGTTAATGGCTGGTGACACCAGCTTGCCGTCATCGTGTCACACCCCGACCAATGGCGGAAAATGTCGGAGCGTGATAACTTGTCCAGATGCTCACAACCAAATAATTTAAGTTGCGATATACTTAATCATGCCATTTTATTCCATAAACATAGTATTTTTACAAAACATATAACAAACAAAACATGATTAAAGTTTAACTAGTTCCAGCAGAGCCTAACGTGATAACACAATAGAAGTCTCAAATAATATTTCCTGCAACATGTATAAAATATATGTCAACTACAATGAGTTGGTGAGTACACATAGGTTTAATATTAATTATAAGTATAAAGTATGCGATCAACATGCCAAGTGTATGATTAAGAATATGACAAACAAGTATTAGAGGCAAGATATAAACGCGTAAAACAAACCTTGCCAATTTAGGTTCCAATCACCTATTTGAAGACAAGAATACGTCTCAATATCCTAGGTGGGTTGTCAACCAATAGCTATTAATGAACCAAAGGCTTGGTGTTGTTAATGTTTACGCAAGAGTAAAGTTTCAAGTTTATCAAGTCTCAAGTCTCAAGTTTCACGTATCAAGTCTCACCCAAGTAAGCATATCAAGAATCACACAAATACTCATATAATCGCATTGTTTTGTATCAAGAATAAAGAATAACGTTTTTTGATATAGGATACATGTTGCACCCTAAATAACAAAAGAAGAGGGACCACGAGTACTCACATGATGAGCGGATTGAGGATGAACGATAAGGCTGGGAGTGATAATGATAGACCTTGAGATTAGCCTATTAACATAAATAGGCTAAATAAATACAAGGCATATAGTTTCAATAAGACTATATTTGATGAGCGGATTGAAGAGTGTTAGGTATTATTATTATGTCAAAAGACTATATTTGTATTGATTAAAACAAAGATTAGTGATAGTATGAAAACACGTTTTCCTATAAGTAAACATTTACTCCAGGAATCCCCAGGTAAGTCTGTCAGGTCCAACGAGGGATTTATGTGACATCCTTACCTATGCCAGGAAACCCAGTGTACAGGCGTTTACCCTTCCGGTCCGTGCGAGTTCTAAATAGTTTTATAAAAATAACTGGATGTATATGTTTATGATCTTTATTAGATATATATATATATATATATATATATATATATATACTTTATTTAAACTTCAAGTATATATATATATATATATATATATATATATATATATATATATTAGTTTAAGTTTAAAAGTTTAAATATACATTTATATATATGTTTTTAAATATATAAATATATAAGTATTTTTGTAAAATACATATATTTATATAAAATATTAATGGTGTTTGTAAAAGAATGTTAAAATTATATACATGATCATATAACACCATATACTAATGTTTGATTATATAAATATACAAGTCGGTCGACCCGCGCTTCGCTACGGACCTAGCCCGTTTTCATGATAATGCCATTTGTGGCAAACCCCGTTAACTCGTTTCGAATTTGTTGCAACGCACAGCTACACAGCGAAATAGCAACCTAAGTGGAAAAAAGCAAAAACTCTTTCTCATACACAAAGTAGCCATTCACTCATTTAATGCTAAACATACTTGATGCTAAAAAAGCCAAGTTATAACCTGAAAATGTGCAGGCCTTTAATTTAGAAACACATAATTGAGGAAAGTTACCAAATCTTGTGCAGAAGCATTTTTAAAAAAGTCCACATACCTGGGTTGTAGTCGATTCATCAAATATGGTAAGAATATGAAATATGTGATCCATAATTCAATCAGTGGTAACCTTTGCAATCCAATTCATTGACCCATCCTTTTTATGACTCCTTGAAGTGGGCAAATATCCATTTCATATCCAAGCACACAGTTCATTGACACATCCTACAAAACAATTACACATTATAAAAAAGTAAAAAAACCTATATAATATATGAAAATGAAAGTAAGAACAATACCTGCAACCAACTTCTGTTGATAGATTAAAAAATAGTTAACCAAGCAATATGTGAATTCTAAACTTCAAACCCTTGTCTTTAAACTTGGACATCAATCCACCATTTCTAATCTTCATAGTAAAACATGCCATGTCTGTACATAATAGCCAAGTGACATATTTACCAAGGTTCATTTTCAATAATGAATGTTTAAGCAGTGTGAAACCTACATTCTTTACTATGAATAAAGTGCGCATTAAGGAGTTAAGAGGCTGGATATATACTATATGCATAGCTGATTCAACAAACAACCAATCTTCAAAATAGTACTAATATAAAAGGCATCACATTATAGAGTTTAGGTGGCCTAACATAGAATTTTTATACATAGCTCATATTGCTTCCAAAAAAATGCACATACGGAATTATAAGTACCAAATACCCACTAACCTAAAAATGAGGCAGCAACCATGCAAAACAGGACCAAGACAGCTATATAGATAATAAAAAGAAGCTACCAGCACCTACTACGCTAAAAATGAGGCAACAACCATCAGTGGCGGAGCCAGGAATGATTTTCTATGGTGTCGCTTTTTTGTTTGAATTTCTAACGAGATTATATCGAAATATTCGGATGGAGTCGGGTCGAGAACATAATAATTACACAATTCACTTTTCGCAGGAATTCTATTTATTCAATTAAGTTTATTATTTTATATTGTTGATTATTTAATGATATTTGGTTCTTTTAATTTTAGTTTTTTTGCTTAAGTGGTTTTATAATTATTAGATTTATAATTCTTATTTGATTAAATGAGTTTATTTTTTGTAACGTTCATGTGACCTTAACCTATGTTGATTAAAATCGCTATCATTGAAATCAACACACAACAAATGACGTTCACCTATGTTGATTAAAAACATTAAAATATCTCTAAACTTAACATAAGAATTTAATAGAGTTCATGTGATGTGTTAAAAAAGTTTATCAAGTATAAAATAGTAGGGTGCCCTCCTTTTGTACTGCCAAGTCAAACCAATAGTTAAGGATGCTTTCATATTTTGTAAATAATTCTAGTTAGAAGAGAAGAACAGAAAAAGAAGAGAAAAAGAATTAATGCTATGATGCTTTCATAATTCATATTTTGTAAATAATCCTAGTTAGAAGAAAAGGAAAAAAAGAATTAATGCTACTGGAGAGGATCGAACTTGGGAGATCAACAAAATGAAACGATTTGCAAGCCTTAAGATGTGTGTGAAACCACTGAGCTGTTTTCCCATTCGATTAATATGTTGGTGTCAGTTTTATAAAACTACTGGGGTCACTGAACATTAGGTTAAATACGCTCCACTACGGTCTCAAAATTTAATGGTGTCGCTTGACCCCGACCTCAATACTATAGCTCCGCCCCTGACAACCATGCAAAACATGACCAACAAACATCCTTCAAACCTAGTCAGAATCACTAAAGAGGCCTAAAAATACAAATTTAATGCAAGTAAAAAAGGAAATTAAGAATATCGAGTAGTAACAAATAAACATGCAAAGGCAACAAACAAAACCTCCATACAAAAGCAGTAAACATACGGGTAGACAACAACAGTAACAATAACAATCAACAAAAGCCTTAGATAATAGGTATCTGGAATGAGGGAATGCAAGCTTACAGAATGCAAGAGACATGTAAGCAGCCGAAGACCACCTGCCAATGGAAATATTGACATTAAGAAGGAAAAAAGAAAGACAATGACCAAATTTTGAGTGAGAATGAGCCAGCAAACAAAAAAACATACAATACTTGCATATAGGCTACAAATTAAAATACAAATCCCAAAAAGCAAAGGGACAACTAATTCCAAAGGCAAAGACAATGCAAAACAGTTATTTCAAATCAGTTTGTAGCAAAAACTTTGAAAATGCTATTGAACCTGAAATTAGTGTTATATTGGATAATCTGCAATGTACATAGCTATGAGTTTCTAAGTTTAAATTCGATATTAATTATCATGATGTGGTTAGTTAGATGTATACTCATTGTCATAATGTTGACCTGTTGTCACTCATCTTGCCTTTTAGCAGACTCTTTGCTATTTAGATATGGAAATATTGACGTTAAGAAGGAAAAAAAAACAATGACCAAATTTTGAGTGAGAATGAGGCAGTAAACAAAAAACCATACAAAACTTGCCTATAAACTACAAATAATAAGATAGAAATCCCAAAAAGCAAAGGAGAGAAGTAATTCCTAAGCCAAACACAATGCAAAACAATTATTTGAAATCAGTTTGTAGCAAAAGTAAAGAAAAACATATATTTTCTGTCTGAACTTTGAAAATGCTAGTGAACCTAAAATTAGCACTAGTACAAATATGATCATCGGTCACACCAAAAAAGTGTGACCGTAAGTGATTAGTCACACTTTTTTTTTCGTCCCATCCGTGACCAAAAGTCTCGCCATTTTAGGTCACATACAGTGACACTGAATTTCAGTGACCGTATGATACGAAAAATTGTGACCGTAGATAAAAAGTGTGACTATAGACTAGCGATTTTTCTTGCAGGATCAATGATTTTATCAAATAATGTCATCATAAACCCTTTTTAGTAACACTTATTTATTTTGTAGTGACAAAATGTTCCCAAATGGTGACATGATGTTCGTGTTCACTGTGACGTTTTGCTAATAATTGGTCACATAACTAATATTTTAGTGTGACTATTGTTTAGGTTTTAGAGACACACAATTTTGTTATGTGTGACTATTTCATAAACGTTGATGTAGAAAGAGTTTGAAGTGTGACTATTTCATAGTTTTTAGTCACACAAAAATGTCTTAAAGTGACTATTGGTTGGTATATGGTCACAACTAAACACCTAGTTGGTAGTATAAAGTAACCATTACATATCTTTAGTGACATAATGTTTCTAAATGGTCACATGATTTTTTGTTCACTGTGACGTTTTGCTAACAATTGGTCACATAACAAATATTTAGGTGTGACTATTGTCTAGGTTTTAGAGACACACAGTGACCATAGTATGGAAGTTGATGTGGAAATAGTTTGAAGTGTGACTATTTCATAGTTTTTAGTCACACAAAAATGACTTAAAGTGACTATTGGTTGGAAAATGGTCACAATTAAACACCTAGTTGTTAATATAAAGTAACCATTATATACATTTTAGTCATATAAGAGAAATATAAATGTGACTAGAATTGTTTTTTAATCACATTAACTCTTTGTAAGTGTCATTTTTGGCTAACCTTTAGTCACATTATTTTTAACATTTTCTTATTACATTCCCATTTAGTCACATATGTTACATAAATACATCACCCTAACACACTTTTAGTCACACTTTTAGTTTCTATGTGACTGTTTATGTATTTTAGACACAATTAATTACGTAAATTGTGACTATATGTTGTTAATAATAACATAGTTGTTAATATAGAGTGACCATTTTCATACCGTTTAGTGACATTAAACAAATGAAATTGAGACGGGAAACATTTTATAGTCACACTAATTAGTTGTAAGTGTCACTTTTGTTATAGTTTTAGTCACATAAGTTTTGAATATTAGTTTTCACATTTGCCATATAGTCACATATGATACATGAATACATGACGGTAAAATAGTTATAGTCACAGTTTCATATATATAGCAAAACAATTCAATTTATAAAACTATTCAAGTTTTACACAAACAATATCGTAAATAACAACACTTAAAAAAATAAGATACAACTTCTTGTAATGGCTGAAAGTTCTTGCCTTCCTTCCCATTTTTCACCAAGCTTCAATGTAATTGGCTTTTCGGTTGCTGTTGTTTCTTCACAAAGCATGTTTTTGTACTCATCATCTCTCAGCCATAGCTTTTGCCTTCTTATCCCAAGTATTTGACACCACTAACAAGGAAAAAAATAAATGCATATTTGCTACATATGTTGTAGGTCTTATGCGAATTCAAACAATGAATGGAAACAAATAAATACCAGCATCCGGTAGTCCATCTTTCTAGACTACAAATGTTCGTTTCTTTGCATGATTCAAGTTTGCGGTCTTTGTCGGTATGCTCAGATAAATCTTGTACAAGAAGTAGTGATGCCCAACATATCACAATAGAATATAGAGATGTCAATGATCTTCACCTTCTGCTAAACAAAGGAACTCCTTTAAAGCCTACCAATAAATAAGAAATTATTTACCGATATAAATTGTATCATTCTTAAATAGTTATATCCACATTCTTAAATTTTATCATTCTTAAATAGTTAATATAATAAAAACATAAAAGCTTCATTTGTATAATAAAATTTGTGACAAATCCAACCAGGTTGATCACCTTTGTTGCAGGTTCCAAACTGCTAAGATCCTTTGAAAAATCAAATACTTCTAGTGGTAGTGTCAATATGTTTAGGGCCATTAGCAGCGGTTGTAATAAATGACAAACTGAGCAGAAAAAAAAAGATATAAGTCGGTAAAATAATGTTTGATCATCACACAAAATAAATAACAACAAGAACTCATACAAGCTTACCAGGTTCGATCAACAAACCAGTTCCATAAGTCATACACCCCACTCTTTGTGAGAAACTGCAATCAAATAACATCTTAATATGGCTTTAAATAAAGAAAAACAAAAATACTACAGAACACTTGACACTATCTAGTCTAATAGGTTCTCCACTTAATGAATGTCACATTAATAGAAATAATAAGGACCCATGAAACTAACTATATTATAATACTTGATGGATGAAAGTAAATTGCTTTATGGAATTGGAAGTGTAGTACATAAACTCATTTAAATCTAAACAGTACATAAACTCATTTAAATCTAAACAGATGCAACATAAGCCATCAAAGTAACAAGAAGTCAAGAAACTATTTTATAACTTAGACAGTATACGCAATCTATAGAGTAGTTAGACATGAGATATATCTCATGCTTTGAGGTAGCACATACACATTTATAGATCATATGCAATAGGAAACAAATTTATAGATCATTTATATCAGGTTAATCAACCTTCTGTCTCATGCTACTTTTAATATCAATTTAGTAAGAAACTAATTGACGAACATATACAGTGTTATAAACCTGAAAATGAAGGATTGTAGGCTTCACTGATTGCGTATTATGAAAGAACTCATAGTAGTTACCTCCCTTCGACTTTTGTTTGCATTTCTACACGCATAATAAAGTTGCCATTATATCATAAGTGGATGAATAATCCTTCTTACAAAATACAAGCAGTAGGATTATACATTTATACCTTATCAACACCATCACCCGACAAGGGAACATGCTATACTCATTGGGCCTTGTACGTCTATAACTTGAGCAATGGACGGACCATAAGCATCTTTAGTGGGTTGTACAACAGGCTCAGGCAAGATAGACTGAAAAAAGAAGAAATTAGTTCTTAGACATGTAAATTAATATAGAAACTAAAATGAAAAAAGTTCTACACAATAAAGTGTATTAAGAAATTTGCTGGTCAAAAAAGAAACTGGGTCAGAACTAATTGTAATAGTTGGAAAATATAATACGGTCCATTGATATCACTATTTAAAGTAGCAAAGCAAGAATCGAAATTATTAGTAAGGCCACATGTTCATTAAACATAAGGTATGTCTGGAAAATTATTCGTAGATTTACCAATGTGGGTTTGATAATTGCTAAATTCTAATACCTATACAACAATAAAATTACATGTGCAAAGATTCAAGTTACATGGCATCTTTAAATTATCAGTTACATAAATATTAAGTTCTATTACTTCATACCAAAACCCGGTAACCAAAATCCACCCTCAATTCATCCTCTTCTATTCAAAATGTACGGATTTGTTCATCCTCGAGTCATATAAGCTTCAATTTCTCCAAGATAACATATAACGGTTAATTATCCAGACTCATGATATAAACTGCCAGAGCCTATTCAAAAGTAACAGAATAAAACCACATTCTTCTTGATTCTTTGCACACAACACATAACTTTCATAATTATTTCAAATCTGGTGCAAAAATAAAGCTTATTATACTAACATGTTAATGATTAACAATACTGATTCGATGAAGATGAACTTTTAATGATCGTAATGATCAATTTGAGATGTAGCGATTAATAAAAGTAGGGTTTCAATCTGCTTTCGATAAATTCCGGCTTAGCGATTAAATAAAAGTATGTGCTTTCTTTAAACACACAAATCTAGGGTTCAATCTGCTTAGTATAAGATCGTAGGGTGAACGATTGCGTGAATGATTAGATGATGATGAAGGGTGAACGATTGCGTACCCGATGCTTTAACAGTCGATTAGAGAAGCTTGCGAGATCAGTTGTTGATGAAGAAGATGAAGAGAGAATACGCTCAAAACCCGTAGCAGCGGTTGAAAGTACTGATTGGGAACGTGGGTTTTGTGCAAACTGTAAATTACCTCCGATAAGAAGGATGATCGACGGATGGTTGCGCATAGAGAAGGAAGTTGTGAATGAAGGGGAGCGGCGTATTAGGGTTATAAGACGATCGGGTGTTTTTATGAAAATGGGTCGGGCAACAAAGGATATGCGTAATGAATTTTCTGGCCATTTTGGCCCAAGATTTTGAGCGGGAAAATGATGTAGTTTTTTTTTATAGTTTAGGTTAATTTATTTGGCGGTATTTATTTTTATTTTGGTAATATTTTGTTAAAGAAATATTTTAAGATAATAGATTTAGTGGCATGTTTAATGACATTGTGAATCTAATGAATTTGTAATGAAGAACTTTTGTTCAAAATTAAAAATAAATAGATTTAGCTTGACCCAGCCAAGGGCTCTGCCCCTTGGACCCCGCCATGGGCTACTGTCCCTTGGACCCCGCTTCTCTCGGGGACGCTGCCCCCTAACCCCCGTTATTCTCGACAACATTCAAACAAGCTGCAGTCTTGTTTGAATGTCATACGCAACTTAATTTACACTAAATTTTCAACATCCAACGGGATATAATCATACTCAATTGAACAAAATCGAATCCAATGAGATACAATCGTACTTAATTGGGCATAATCGGCTCCACCGAGATACAATAGTACTTAATTGGGCATAATCGACTCAAAGTGGACATATTCGAACTTAATTTTGCATAATCGACTCTGATCGTACATAATGAAGCTGAAATGGGCATAATCGAACTCAATCGTGCATAATCGACTCCAATTGGACATAATCAAACTTAATTGGGCATAGCCTATTACAATTAGGCATAATCGAACTCAATTGGGCATAATCTGGGACATATTCAAACTCAGTTGGGCATAACCTAACTCAATTGGGCATAATCGAACTCAATTGGGCGTATCAAACTTAGTTGCGCATAATCAAAGTCAATTGGGCATAATTGAACTCAATTAGACATAATCGACTCCAATTGGACATATTCGAACTTAATTGTGCATAATCGAATCCAATCAGACATAATAAAGTTGCAATGAGCATAATCAAACTCAATTGTGCACAATCGACTCCAATTGGACATTAACAAACTTAATTGGGCACAATCGACTACAATTGGGCATAATCGAACTCAATTGAACATAATCCACTCTAACTGGACATATTCAACTAAATTGTGCATAATCAGACACAATTGAGCATAATCAAACTCAATTGGCCATAATCGACTCCACTTGGACATATTTGAACTTAGTTATGCATAATCAACTCTAATTGTACATAATCGAGCTCAAATGGGTATGATCGAACTCAATTGTACATATTTAAACTCAATTGGACTTATTCAAACTCAAATGCGCATATCAAACTCAACTGGGCATAATCAACTCCAAATGTACATATTCAAACTCAATTGGGCATAATCGACTCCAATTGGACATATTCAACTCAATTATGCATAATCGACTCCAATTATACATAATCAAGCTCAAATGGGCATAATCAAACTCAATTGAGTCCGATTATGTCCAATTGGAGCTTGATTATGCCCAATTGAGCTTGATTATGTCCAATTGGAGTCGATTATGCCCAATTGAGTTCGATTATGTCCAATTGGAGTTTGATTATGTCCATTTGAGCTTGATTATGTTCAATTGGATTCGATTATGCCAAATTCAGTTTGATTATGCATAATTGAGCTTCATTATGTCCAATTAAGCTTGAGTATGCCCAATTAAGTTCGATATGTTCAATTAGAGTCGATTATGTCCAATTGTAGTCGATTATGCCAAATTTAGCTTGATTATGCCAAATGGGGGTCAAATATGTCCAATCAAGGGTCAGTTAGGACCCTATTGGGTTTAGTTAGGACCATCCAGGGCTAACTAGGCCCAACTAGGCCAATATTGGTTTACTTTAATCGAGGCCCAATAGAGGCTAGGACTTAAACGTTATGTTACACATTTATACCTATCATACCATCAACTCATGTGTTAAATTTCTTGCATTTGAACAAAAAATATCATTTTAGGATGACCCCAATTGATAAGCTTTTAATTTGTAATTTATATATATCTTCCTAATTATACTAAATGTTTTATATTTTTTAATACACATTTTATGGACGTTTTTTTTTATGTCACTAATTTATATCTTTTAATTTCTAATGACATTTTACTATACCATATATGGTTAATAATATTATTTAATAATTAAGTTATAGATTTTTTAGTTAAAATTTATTACTTTTCATTTATAACTAATAAAAGAAAAAAAAGAAAAAAAAAGAAAAGCAGAAGCTTATATTAATGATCGCACCCAAAGTCCCAAATTAAAAACCCTAAAATCATGTTGGCGCCATCTAATTCATCTTGGCGGAAATCTATTTCATCTTTGGCGCTTCTCAGATTATATTTCTAATTCATCTTTGACACTCTGTTCTCCATTGAAGAATCCTTAAAATCGAGTAAAAGACCACCCGCCTAAACAGATGCGAAAGGAAAATATACTTCGAACAAGCCATAATTCATTCTTCAATCGAGTATATCGGTTCGTCCTTCATAAATATCATGTATACTCTTTGACATAATCGAGTATAAACTGTGGTGGCCTCTCGAAAACTGATATGTGCAGGTTATCCTTCATCACAAAACTGATATGTATACTGGTTCATCCTTCATCCCTACGACTTCTTTTTACTATCGATTCTTCTTCGGGAAGGAGATTGCTATAAATTGATGAATTTTAATTCCTTTAGCTTTCTTACTGTGCTTTTTCTTGGAATTTACCACACTAATCTTTGGTTTGTTACTGGTGATTGAGATTCATCGGGTCTTAATTATTGAAATTGGTCTTTAGATTATATAGTTTCTGCGATTTATAATTTATTTTGATTTCATGTGTTTCAATTTGGGGAAACATTTTTATTTACTGTGTTCGTATGCTATTACATATTTCGATTGCTGTTTTTAATTCTATCCTACTTCTGGTCATATTTACTCCTTCGTCCTTCATATTTTCTTACTTACATCTAAGGATATTACATTAGAATTAACCATATTATGTATCTATATGTTGAGAGTTTTTAAAGAAATGATGAATTAATCCATTATGAGTAAAGAGTGGAAAGTAAAGCATGATTTAAGTCCATTACAAAGGTCTTAATCAGTTTTGTTGTCTAAATTTACATTTTCCTTTTGTTTCTTTTAGTGTCTTATGTCTTAGTATAACCCCTGAGGTTGTCGTATTTTAGTTTCTTATCTGTAGATGTTGTTGAATTACTATTACATATGTATGCAGCTGCCCAGTACTTTTGCTTCACATTTTCTTCACCTTTTTCAAAGGCTTTTTGAAGGTTAGTTTCTATTTCTTTACCTTCTTTCCTTACATTTATTTTGGATAATTGATCAGTTTAACTCTCTGATATGTTGCATTTAGTTAATTTTTGTTATGGTGTTCTCTTTTGGTGGCTTCTGTTGCATTTCTTTTGTTATTCTTATTTGAAATGTGCCATGCTCGATCATGACTCTTTCTTAGGTGTAGGCTTAATGATCATATAATTACATGTGTTGCACTCACCCCTTCTTACATACAAGACTAGAACTAAGTGAGAACATGTGTGATGTCATGAGTAGAATAAAATTATTAACCTACCAAGGATAGGCATTTGCAACTGATTATTTGTTGCTGTTGTTTAGGCTATTTATAGTACATGCAAAAACAGATCAGCCCAAGACACTTTGGTTCACAGGTTTAATATAGCCGAAATTAAATTTTATTTGGCTTCTACTGAGGTTTGTATGAAAATGGTTGGTTCTAATAGTAAATATTCATGCAGGTTGAAAAGGTTTGGTTGAGTTACTAATGGGTCAAACAAGTTCATGTCAAGTTCAAAAACTTTACTACTGTTGAAGTCATTTGTTAAGATAAGGATATGCCAAGAGAAAGTAACCATCTTATTAACATGTAATTGATTTAAATCAAAATGAATAACTAATGTCATTCTTAATTTAATACTCTGATTTGCATCGTTTAGGTTCAACGTAAGAGGCTGCAAATACAATATACAGAATATTAAAAGATGTTCTTTTTGAAAATTTATTTTCTTTTTTAGAATGGGAAAGGTTGGATATCCAATAGTAATTACTAATATATTAAGTAGATGACAAGTACTTGCTTAATAACATTACAAAATGTTATTCTTCATTTCAAACAACCTCACTTTATGTGTGTTAATTACATGCTGTTGGTAACTAATTATTTTCATATTCTTTTTACTTCTATATAATAGTTCATATTTCTGTAATGATACATTCCATTGTTCTTAATTGGATTTTTGTTACCTTTCTGCAGTATTCGTGGACGCTTGCTTAAATGTTGATCTTTAAACAGGTATTGTGTCAATGTCATCATCATGGAACTTCTACATTACCAATGGTATTCTTCAATGATATTTTGCAAGAATTCCTGGGAATCAAATGCACGACAAAGCAAAAATAATTCGTGGTCCCATGATGTCACTCATTGGTGTTCAAAAGAACTTCACCCTCCATCTCAGATAACACAACTCAGCAGTCATCCAGCAGATCTCAAACATCACAAAAAAGAATGAAACAGAAAAAGAAGTGTTGCAGCTGCCACTACCACCTCCACCTCCCCAGACACCTGCTGCAAAACCAGTGAGGAAACATAGTCAAAGTTCACCAGGTACAAATCTACAAACTTTATAATACAAACCACATCCTTTATTCATTATTCCCATAATAATAGCCACATAAACAAATGCAGATGAGCTGCAACCAGCTTTAAAAAGATCAAAAGAGAAACAATAGTAGTAAGAAGGATCTATGTCAATTGTTGCAGCATCAAGTATATATTTGAAGCACCATGTATATTTTGAAGCCCCATAGTTTAAGACTGCACCTTTTGTACATTTCAAAGATGCCAAGAAATGGCAAAAAATAAGAGCACTAAAAATAGTCAGTCAACTTAGATTTTGTAAAGTCAAATATGTGATGTAACTACTCCTTATGTACTAAACCTACAAAATCTAATATCCTTCTTACCTATAAAAATGCCAGCCACAATAAGAGCGAAAATACACACACTTAAATTATCTACAACGGTGGCCCGCCGCATATCACGGGCGGGTCACCAACTCGTTATATACTAGTTGTAATTTTGAGAGTAAATGATAACAAGGAAAGGTGGCATGTGGGATTGTCTAAATATTCATGTTCTACTTGCTAGTTAGATTCTCTGCCTAATATATATGTGATTTGAAACAAGTAGTTTATATGGTATTATAACTACATAAATTATATGAAAGCAGTATGTTTACAAATATGGATGTAAATGTTTTTTTTACCTTTTATTATGGCAAAAAAACACAAAAGAGGAGGTTGTGGCTAAGTTGTTATCTGAAGTGAAGACTCTAACTACTACCATTGAACATAAACTAGAGAGAGATGCAATTTAGTGTGTGTGCCAATGAGAAAACATTGAAGTCTGTGTGGCTGGTAGATGTATTAACAAAGATAGATTATTGGATTACATCGGACGCTAAATCATCTCAATAAACTTCGAGTGAGAATGAAGCTCTTAGAAGTGAGGTTGCTTTCTTCCAAGAGAAACTGAAACAAAGAGATGATGGATATGACAAAATGCCATTGTTCATAAGTTCTAAGTTTTCAAATTTTGAGTATTTATTATCCACACCTACAAGCAATGAAGCAACCGGTTTGGGTGAACAAGTTCACAACAGTGACAATGAAGGTTCAATCTTGGATGTTAGTGAATACTTAAGGTTTAACAATAATCAACTTAGTTTCATTTATCCAAATGTGAAATGTTTGAATGTTTAATCTTTTAAAATTTTGAAATCAAGTGTTGGATACTATTGGTTAAATGTTCTTCGAGTATGTAAATACATTTCATTGAAGATTGTTATTGGTCTTGAAAAATATATTAGGGACTCTAGGTGTGAAAAAATAAAGATGATATTACTATTACCTTCACCTAATATTACTTTTACCTACACATAATATTACTTTTATCAACACATATATACATGCCATGTCATCATTATAGTCCATGTCAGGTGCCATGTCATGTGCCACGTCAGCGACTACCCAAACAAATTGTCACACTTCTAACCACACATATTAATTAGTTTAGCCACACATATATGTGTAGATATAGTGTGCTATATACCTACGCATAACTTATGTGTGAGTATTGATATATACATACAGTCGCGAGGCAACACATCTTTACACTTAATATATGTGTAGGTAAAGACATAATAGGTTTTTAACCACACATAATATATGTGTAGGTGTAGACCCAAATTTCTTGTAGTATATTTATCATAACCATGGTTCATCTTTAGTCACACATCAAAATTGAAACTGCGACCATGAAGTACTAAGACTGCAATAACGTTTCCTTAGTATTAATTTTTAGTCACACCTATTAAAATGAAATATGACCATGCTATACTAATAGTCACATGTTTTTCTATTTATCATGACCATGATTTATCTTTAGTCACACACCAAAATTATAACGTGACCAAATGTACTTAGACTACAATAACGTTTCCTTAGTATTTTATTAGTCACACCTAATATAATGAAGGATGACCATATTATACTTATAGTTACATGTTTTTCAATTTATCATGACCATGATTTATCTTTAGTTACACATCAAAATTGAAAAGGTGACCTTAAAATACTTAGACTGTGATAATGTTTTCTTAGTATTAATTTTTAGTCACACCTAATAAAATGAAAGATGACTAAATTATACTTATAGTTACATATTTATTCATTTATCATGACGAAAATTCATCTTTAGTCACACATCAAATTGTCATAAAATGAAAGATGACCATATTATACTTATAGTCACATATTTTATTCATTTATCATGACCAGAATTCATCTTTAGTCACACGTCAAATTATCATAAAATGGAAGATGACCAAATTATACTTATAGTCACATATTTTTTTTTCTTCCATTTATCATGACTAGAATTCATCTTTAGTCACACATCAAATTGTCATAAAATGAAAAATGACCAAAATATACTTATAGTCACATTTTTTTTATTCATTTATCATTACCAGAATTCATCTTTAGTCACACGTCAAATTATCATAAAATGAAAGATGACCAAATTATACTTATAGTCACATATATTCTCATTTACCACGACCATTTTTTATATTTAGTCACACATCCAAAATTATAACTGTGACCATAAAATATTTAGACTGACATAATTTTTTCTTAGTGTTAATTTTTAGTCACACCTAAGAAAATGAAAGATGACCATATTATACTTATAGTCACATGTTTGCCCATTTATCGTGACGATGATTTATCTTTAGTCACACATCCAAATTGGAAATGTGACCATAAACGGTAACTTACAGTCACACCAATAACTATTTTGACCAAAATATGTTTAACTTACTGTCACACTCAAAATTAACGTGTCAATATATATTACATTTAGCCACATTTAATTACATAAACAATTGCTTCATGTGACCATATACATATTTATAGTCACTCGTAAATATTATTAGATAAAAGTCACAAGTGGTGACATTTGGTCACATTGTTCGAAATGTGACTCGTAATTGTCACACATGTAATGTAAAAGTGTGACCATATTAACTGATCGAGCTTGCAATGGTCACACAAAACGATCTAAAATGTCACCGAAACATGTCCAGAAAATTAAAAATGACCTACGGTCACACTTGTAATCGAAAGTGTCACAGGGCCGAAATGTGAAAAGTGTGACCGTATGTCATATTTGTACTAGTGTAGTGTTATATTGGATAACCTGCAATCTACATGGCTATGAGTTTCTGAGGCTAATTTCTATATTATTTATCATGGTAATGGTGGTTAGTTAGATGTTTTGTCATTATAAAACTTTTGCCATGTTCTCACCTATCTTGCCTTTTAACATACATCTTGCTATTTAGATAAAGACAGGTAAGCTGGGATGCAAACCAACACACCTAATGTTTGTATCTATTTTTCCTTTTATCACAAACTTTGGCCTTTAGAGAAAAGCCAACTATATGAAATAAGAAGTAAACTTACAGTGTATAAGTCCTTCAAAGCTATGTTCTGACAAAAGAAGGAGAAAGACAGATGATGTGTTGTAAACACATCCGATTTTCCTAAGTCTTTTGTTATGTATTTGAGTCCATTTGAGGCAGTTTCCATTTGTTTTAAGTACTTTTATTAACGTTTGGGTCTTTTGGTCTTTGTTTATGTTTTCTTATAAGTTTTGTAGGTAATTGACAAGTCCCGAGGCCAAAATAAGAAATGTTGAAGAAGGGCTGAACAAGCAGTTCCAGGCGTATCGCCTGGAACCTGATGACTAGTAGGCGATACGCGCGAGAAGGAAAGTCAACAGAAGTCAAAGTCGGCTAAGCCCGACTAATTTGTCGCCTTATGGGATGTAGGCGTATCGCCTAGGAAGATAATACCTCCAAGCGATACGCTTGGAGGTCCAAAACCCGCAGAAAAAGGAATTTTGATATAAATTCGAAGTTAGGGTTTCAATTCGTCATTCTTCGACTTCCAGACGAACTCAGAGGCGATTTTGGGCGATTTCAAGAGCAGAGAAGGCCAGGGATTGATCAGGAAGCACCGGTGGATCGATTTTATCACATACATCATCATCATCCTACCGGGTTTCATCATTCATTCTTATTGTTCTTAATTTCAATTATGTTTTCTGTCAAAGTTCAGATTTTTATCATTACTCTAGACAGTAACATGTTGCTAGGCTAATTTGATTGTATTGCCTAGAACCAGATTGGATGATTATTTAGTATTTATAACTTTATTCGGTTTTGATTGATTGATTGATGTTGCACTTTTATTCAATTCCATTGACTATTATGTTTTGATGCATGTGTGTGTTACGAGTAGATTATCGATTGGTGGTTGATGCTTAATTTACCCGCGAATGTCTTTCGGTTTAGGTAGATTAGCTAAAGTAGTTGACTTTAGGGTTAATTGCTAAAGTGTAGTTAGGGTTCCTTGACTATTGCATTGATAATTGATTGGTAATTCACTTGTAATGTGCTGCTAAACTGAAGACTTAAAAGGTACAGGTTTAACGGGTAGTTGGGTTGGTTAAAGTTCTAGGGGTGCACTGTCTCAAAAGGAAGTGTCCTAGGGTTTTGTCTAGCTTGGTATTCCGTGTCATTCATAGTAGTTATTGGTAGCTCCGGTTAGTCTAGGTGCATCTTAGGTATATCCGAGGGTGGCTAGGGTAATTGAAGTGGGATGGACTTAAAAGGTGAACCCTTGTTCGAGCGTTAGAAGTGTAGCTAGGAAGGACTTAAAAGGTGAACTAGCCACCATCAGATCAATCAATTCCGAGTGAGGTTGTAGGTATTAAGTAGGATTCCAGGGTCTTGGTGATACTATTTTCTCGTCTGAATTCTCCCAAAGTTTCTTGTTTTTGTCTGTTTGTGCGTTGATTAGGTAATTCTAGTTAATTTAAATCTCAATTCAAAAACCCAAATCAAATTTACTCAGTATTTCCAATTTCTAGGTCTAGGTTAAGTCTTGTCTATAGAGTGTCCTAGGTTCGATATTCCGGTCTTGCCCTAGCTATTCTACTATCCGATAGGTACACTTGCCTTAGGGTTCGGTTTAGTTTAGGTATTTTCGGTAAAATTAGGTGTGTCTAGGTCTAGGTTTAGGTCTAGGTTTTTATTCCATTTTTAGGTACGTTCCGAACACATCAACAGAGTTAGTAACTTAACTGAAACAAAACTACCAACATTGAGAAGTGCCAAGCAAAACTCAAACAAAACTACCAACATTGAGAAATAGTTATAAACAAAAGCCTGTGTAAAAGCTATTGTAGGTGAATTAAAGTGAAAGAAAAGTATGAACATTGAGAAATATGATCAGTTAATACTAACCATTACATGAACTTTTGGATCAAGCATTTTCACAAACACTGTATATGCATAGAGAAGGAAGCCAAAAATCAACTGCAGAAATGAAAACAACCCAAAAAACATACCACTGAAGATCTAAAAGAGCAAAACGAAATAAGGATGACATATATGAACAATGAAAACGGAAAATAATTAGCAAAATATTGAAAACAGAGGAGCCGATACAAACAAGAAACATTAAATGAAAATGCGAAGGCAGATAAGGAAGCCATATGGGTTCCTTCCCTGAGTCGAATTCTAATACCAAAATCCAATTTCTGAAGTCAAATCAAAACAACGCTACTGATGAAAGCTAGAAGAAACGAAGAAGAACAATTGAATTTACCGGGCAGATGAGGGACGGAGTGTATATGAGGACGATGTAGCCATGCCTATACAGTGATGAAACAATGCCGATTGTACCCACGAACTGCTGAAGGAGCGCTGCATTGATTGATTGACGAAGGAAAGTGAACAAAGAAGATAGCAGGTGAGCGTACAACGACTGAGGAGGGTCATCACGTGGAGATGGTGTGTAAAAGGGCCCACATGTACAATTCCAATTCCCTGCTTGGCTTTTGGGTAACGTGAAACCGAACTTGCCTCCTTCTAAGCTATGCATATATGGTGCTGTAAAAGAGGATTTATAAGACGTACCACATGCATAAAAATTTGTACCATAAGCATGGCTGCATTAAGAGTTGTAACCACGTGCATATATGGATTGTACACCATGTTTCAGAAATTGTACCATCAGTTGGTAAATGTATATAAGGTATAATTGGTTTTTTTTAAGGATTATTTGTATTTATCAAATTTATGAATAATATCAAACGTGCTCGAAAAATGATAAAAAATTAAGGTTTTAATCTTGATAATATATAAAGATATCCCCTAAAGTTTGAAATTCCAACTCATAACCGTTTGTTAAATTTGGGCATTATAACGTCATATAATACCGTTTTTACTCGAAAAAAATGTTCTCCAATTATGAAATTAACTTAGGGGTTTCTTTAGTTATGTGTTCGTATGAAGATCCCCAAAATTACAGCTCCTAATTCCTAACAGATTGTTCTAATTTTAACAAAATAGTTCAAGAACCCTAGTTTTTAAGTAAATCTGGAACTTGATTAAAACAACGATATGAATAGAAATTGATAGAGGGCTTTTGTTCTACGTACCAAATAGAGGAGGACTGCAGAAAATTAGACCTCGAGAGCTCCTGAGATGAGAGAATTTGGACAGTGAAGTTTCGGGTTTGTATATAGGGATTTTGAGAGATAGATTTAGGAAATTAAAGCTTGATTTCGAGTTCCAGAGGTTGGTTTATATACTAACAGAGGCGAAATCTTGTTAGGACACGAGTTCTGGTGACTAATCGAAGAATTTGACACGTTTTAAGAGGCTAAACGAGCTGTTTACACGAAGCAAAGCTAAAAACACGTCTGCACGTTTTGGGGCGTACCGCTCAGAAGTTAGAAATTTGGGGCGTACCGCCCCACAGTGATTTTGGCAGATTTACACTTTTAGTCCCTGAAGTTTTATTTTTGCAGTTTTAGCCCCTGAACTTTAGTAAATTGACACTTTTTACCCCCAAAAATTATAAAATGTATCTACATTATATTTATAATCTTGGAGTATAAATATTTTGATTTTGATGATTTACGAGACCTCCGGTTAATACCGAAATCGTGTAAAGTACCGAAATTTCATTATTTTTGTCATAAACCTCCAACTTTTTATAAAACCTCACTAGTAGTTATTTGTATGCGTGACTAGTATTACACACAAATATAATACATGTTTGGATTTGCTAAAGTTTGGTTTTAACTTAAATAACGAAATTGATTGAGATAGAATTTGAATTTAGATTTCGAGATAATTTCTACGAATCATATAACATAATCGTGATAAGAAAATATAATACAATTCCTTATTGATTCAAGATCATAATTACAAATCTGAATTTGAAAACGGGTCGGATAAAATACATATGGATTGACCGAAGTGTCACACATCGCACAACGTCGTGGTGGCCGTGTTTCGTGGAATATTGAGGATATCCGGCGACGACAGTTGGGGTTTAGGGTTTGAGCAGTGGCGGTGATGATCCCTTTCGGATATCTGGTGTCATTTTTTTATTTCTGATTTCGGAATGGTTTTCTGTTGTGGGTTTGTTTTGGCTTTCTTATGTTCGTTAAGTTGCATTTTCTTTTTAAACATTCTTTGATAAACTATTAGTAAAATAGATCCGATATCAATTATGGTCTTTTCTCTTATGTTTTCTCTTATGTTTGCAGCTGCTGTTGTTTTTGTCAGTTCATTGGAATTGCTTTTGTGAGGTTAGTTTTTTTTAATTCTTGATGCTCTATAGTTGTTTGGTTATGGATTGATTGAAAGCAGATTCTAGAGATATTTTCATTTTTTATTTTAATTATGAAATGGTTTGCAAGTGTTTTGTAGCTTCTAAAGTATAAGTTTTTAGATGAAATTGTTATCCAAAGTCTTAGGCTAATTTGTTCCATTTAAAGTTGAACTGGGCTGCTTTTAGAAATTAGAATTAATGGTTGTTTTCCAGTTTTTTACAATTTGAAGGTAGTGTGTATGGTTCTTGGATTATAAATTTTAATTTGTTGAGTATTTCTTTCTGTTTCTGTGGAGATAACTGCTTAAAGGTTGATTATCTTTTTTTTATTTATGTATTTTTCCTTTTCGTTTTTTATACATGTTTTTAATATTTCAATATGGATGTGACTTTGATTTTGCGTCGCTGTGCTTGATTATAATACGTAGGCAGCGGCAACCGGTGATATTATGCATTGGTGTCATGGTAATCTTCTCCTTTAACCCAAAGGTGTCAATCTCATTCATCATCAAAACATTTACAGTAACTTGATTTGTTGGAAGACATTTATCAATTCCATGGTAACGCATTGGTGATATTATCTCTACAACAGAGAAAAAAATGTAAATTAGATTCTAAGAATAAGGAAATTTATAAAACTAATTTGCACTAGATTCTATGTTTCAATATGAGGAAGATGGATGTGTCAGAGAGAGATAATGCCAACATTCTGAAGCTATAGACGGAGAAGGGGGCGGAGATTGTGGCGGCATATGTGAAGAATCTGGTGGCGTCATTAACAGGGCTCTTTTCTCCTTAATCCCAAATTCCCAATCTTATCTGCTCTGCTCTTTCAGGTTTGTTCATTTCCAAATTATACGAAATCGAATTTGTTACCTACTTTCCTATGTTTGTTTTGTCGGTGAGGAAATTTTTATGTGTTTGTTGGGATTTTGTTCCAAGGTTTTCTTGCCTCACTGTTCTTCAGTTTGGGACATCAGATAAGATTATGCACAAGGAGTTTTTTGTTGGATGCCAATTTTCATCATCCGATTCATACTTTCTTTTTAACATTCCTTCACTAAAGAAAAAGAACAATATAATAAATCTTTAAGTCTTTTATTATCCATCAAAGCTTTAGCTACAATAAAAAACATATCAAAAATCTAAAATCTCTCAAAAGCATATTGAAAATCTAAGCCTCTCTGGGATATATAGCATGAAAAATATATTTTTTTAGGTGACTTAAACAAGATTATGTCCATAAAAATTTATGTGTGGATTGATGAGATTTTCACTGTAGCTATTTCTAATTGGCTAACAACACCATTTACACCTTTAATAATGGCATGATGAGACCACATTATGTTCTCTTATTTGAATTCTACTATACAATTTTAGATGTTTCGTCTATATATTGCCGGTCTCATATACACTTTATTATATGTTTACATTGACTTTGATATATGTTACTGATTATAAGTTTACAATGATTTTGATAGTCGGTCGTATTTAGTTCTTTAAAGATCATTGTAGGTATGTTTGTAAATAGTTTTTCTAATCATAGATCTTGCGAAAACGTGTAAAACAAATATGTAGCGTTCAAGAGTTTTACGATTTTTGTTTGTTGCATGTGGGCATAAAACCAACTCTCATTCAGTCCATCTACTAAAAAGCACCCGAAGTTTATATATTTACATGTTTTACCATAAGAGTGTTGAATTACAATCCTAAGACTAATTTGTATATAAACGAAGATCATTCATTGCAGGTTTGCTTTAAGCTTAGGAGCTGAGATTTGGTGATGTATGTCATGAAGATGCAACTTCTGGGTCAGTTCACATTGGTCATTAAATATTAAATAAGCTTGATGATCTTTTGAATTATATTACCAATAATATCGTCTTGCTTCCAACTAAACACATTTTCCGTTGAGCTTTAAAATTTGAAACTAACTTTGCTATAACATTAAACTAGTCAGTAACCCGGGTAAATACCCGAGACTGTGACTTTGTTTTTTGATTTGTTCATCATCATTCGTTGATCAAAACCTAAGCAATATGGATCTAGTTTTGTTGGGTTTTCTGTCACGAATCCAAAGCAATTTACGGATTCAATTTTTGTTGAGAAATGAAAAAGATATGATGAATTATAGTTGTGTTATTTTAAAAATATATATATATATAGATAGTTTTTATGTTAAAAGAATTTAATTTTCCATTGAATTATTTAATTTAAAAATCTCACAAATTGACACATATGATTTATCCTATGTGACACACTTTAAAAGATGACATTTGTACTTTAAAAACTTGTGTTTAATAGTAGTATAGATAGATGGTCTAGATATAATTATAATTCCTATTACTTTGACCACATTCAACTAATATTATAAATAACTAGCCACCTTAACAACAGGTACTTGATAATTTACAATTAATTAATCTAACAAAAACGTTCAAGAGATTTAGATGCTCAGCCATTAGAGTCCTGGCACGTAAAATGCCCCACTATTATGCACCACCATCTATGATTTATTGTTCTGTCTTTCCCTACTAATCTCCTGTGTGTATCCCATTCTATACAGGTGAGGGACATCTTACTGGCCAAAATTTCCATGGATTGACATATATCGCAAAAGTGCTCTTAGAGGTTGAAAATTCTATAAATATTGAAATAATGTTCTTGAATTAAAATCTTTTAGTTTATATATGACTTGATTTGCTCTCTCAGCGTTTAGAAGGCCTTATTAAATCCTGAATTCCATGTATGCAGTTGTTAATTAGCAACACTTTATCTGACCTTAAAGGTAAATAGAGTCATCTTGGATAGCCTATTTCTACAGATGTAGGTGCTTTATATGATCTTGAATCTAAATAGAGTGGTCATTGGTTCTTACTCTTCGTTGCAAAGGTCAGTATAGCTTTTTCTTCTATATAATAGCTCTTTAGCATGTCTAATGGTCTTTTAATGGATTTGGATGTACTATGTTTGTTGGATCAGGCCTTCTCTAACACTCACAGAATGATTTGTTCTTGCTCTTGAGTTTGCTTTACCTTAAAAATAGAAATGGGGTGTACGATATTTGCAGGTAAAAGGAAGAAAAATGAACTTGTAAAAGATGAAAAGCTACACTTCTTTATTCCAATAACCAAGGCTTTAAATAGCCGTACAAAATGAAAACGTGGGTAAAAATCAACCATTTAACTATCTAGTCTCTACCTAAAGAATCGGTAAACAAAATGACCCATTCTTTCACTCTTTACTCAACAACCAACACGTGCATGTATACTCACGTACACTTTCTAATCACACCCTTAAGATTTGGTCACCCATTTACCCAAACCCATTTATTCACCACATGCATAAACTACTTAATAAAATCAACTAATAATAAACTAACTTAATAAATCTAAAATAAGTCAAGATTAATTCAACATTCACCCCTTTAATCTTGACTCACTTCATCCTTAAAGCAAAGCCGGTTCGTCCTCTTCAACCAAGTTAGCTTCGTTGTCTTTGTCGTTATTTTTCCATTTTGTGCACTCATAGCTAAAGTGCCCAAACTTTCCACAATCATAACAACGAAATCCGCTCTTGTCACCTCGGCTCGTTCCTTTTCCACGACTTTTTCCACCTCTATCATAATTCTTTCCTCGGCCTTTCCCGCGTCCACTACTTTCACATGCCATCAAGAGTGCTCCTTGATCTTCCTTTTCTTCATCCCCTTGGATTCTATCCTCGTAAGCTTTTAGCCTCCCCACCGCTTCTTCAAACGGCATAGTGTCGAGATCGGAATACTGCTCGATAGGAGCCACAATAGGTAGGTACTTCTTGGGAACCGAAGTAAGGAACTTTCTCACTATCACTTCTTCATCAAGGGTCGAGCCAAGACTCTTGAACTTTTCAACTATACCACTAATTTTCGCCGAATAGTCATTGATCGACTCGGTCTCCTTCATCTTCAACCTTTCCAACTCACCCCTTAAAGTTTGCAACCTTGCCTTTTGGACCCGATCGGTGCCTAAGTACCGAACCCGAATGGATTCCCACACGTCTTCTGCTCGCTTATGCTTGGCAACCTGCAAAAGAACATTTTCAGGGAGAGTATGATAAATGATAGCTTTAGTGGTGTAGTTTCTTTTCTCATCTTCGTCTTCTCCGGTCACCGTCTTCCACAACCCATGTGCTCTAAACACCGTTTCGACTAAAATCGACCAAGAGGTGTAGTTTGTTTCGGTCAACTTCGGACATTGAAGCGATATGTTGCTTCCTTGATCACGGACTGCAACAACTCCGTCATTCGCTGCCATCGTTCTTGCTTCTTTCTCAGCGGTTTCGTTCGGTCTTCGGTCTTTCTCGGTCTAGTTTAGTCGCCGGTCTTTGATGCGACTTCACGGTCTTCTCGGTCTCTGCTATGGTCTTTCTTGCTTGCTTAACGGTCGTCTTCGGTCTTAGCCAGAACTGATTTCTAGCCACGTTCTTTTTCTTGCTGGTTCTTCGGTCACGGTCTTCACTCCGACGACGGTCACGGTCTTCGGTCTTTTGTTGCTGCTGTGAGCAACCGGTCTTCCTTCACCCCTGCTGCGATTTACATGAAAATCGCCCCCTTCTTAAGCCCTAGGCTCTGATACCAAATGTTGGATCAGGCCTTCTCTAACACTCACAGAATGATTTGTTCTTGCTCTTGAGTTTGCTTTACCTTAAAAATAGAAATGGGGTGTACGATATTTGCAGGTAAAAGGAAGAAAAATGAACTTGTAAAAGATGAAAAGCTACACTTCTTTATTCCAATAACCAAGGCTTTAAATAGCCGTACAAAATGAAAACGTGGGTACAAATCAACCATTTAACTATCTAGTCTCTACCTAAAGAATCGGTAAACAAAATGACCCATTCTTTCACTCTTTACTCAACAACCAACACGTGCATGTATACTCACGTACACTTTCTAATCACACCCTTAAGACTTGGTCACCCATTTACCCAAACCCATTTATTCACCACATGCATAAACTACTTAATAAAATCAACTAATAATAAACTAACTTAATAAATCTAAAATAAGTCAAGATTAACTCAACAATGTTCACAGGGGCAAGGGTTTGGCTGTTTTTGGGTTAATGTTCTAAGTTTTGGATTTTTGATAATGAACCACCTTTTGTGAAATAACTTTCTGTACATCTTAGGGAATTTATGAAGCTATATTAAGGATCATATTTTGTAACTAACAAGGACCACATAAGAAACTTCAAGTTTTGGTACTATAAAAGTTTGAAAATACCAAAAGTAAGATACTTAATAACATGCCACATGACAGATTTTACAATCGTATTTGACTATGAGAATTAAGAAAAATGGGAAAAGAGACTTGAAGTTTTGGTGTACTAAAAGTTTAAAAAATACCAAAAGTAAGATACTTAATAACATGCGACATGACAGATTTTGCAATCGTATTTGACTATGAGAATTATGAATTGTTTGTATGTGTTCCAGATACAGAATCGCAGGTCAATTTGGTGTTCAGTCTTATGACATGGTTCGAAACAAATTAATTCCTTCGCGGTTAATAGTATAAGCACTTTTAGAGCCCGCGTATTGACGTACACGACAAAAGAAACCAACCCCTAACTTTTCTGCTACAAGAAGAGTTAGATAAACCCGAGTTTTGCAAGAAGGAATACGAGTCTAAAAGGTTTAGAATCCAAACACTTGAACAACAGTTGATGACGTTGAAACGAAGCATTCAGTTGCAACATACATCGAAGAATGTTGAGGCTGTGAGGTCGTACTATAACAGTGAAGAACAATGAGTAAAAAGAGAACCCCTATTGAGGTCAAGTAACTAGCTACATAGGTACTGTGAATACTGTGAACATGAATGTGTTAATTACGATATGAACGTGTTGATTACCAACTTTGTTAGTATTATGCCGCAATGTTTTTGACCTGCCGCAAGGTCTGGATACCTATTTATAGTATAAAATATCACAATCTTTATATAAGATATCACTAATCTGACTAAATACATTTACTACCCGCCGCAACGCGCGGGCATGTTACTCCTAATTGATTAAACGCTTTAATCAAATAATGGAAGCTTAAAGTTCAAAACTTTTAGATAAACGAACACATATCCCGTCCAGTGATCCGGTTACAAACAATTCTGATAAAGTATAACAACCATATGGTGTTCAGAAATTAACCTTGATGAATACCGAGAAGTAGCATGATGAATGCAACGAACTGGTTCGCTAGTAATCACAATCACATGTTCAACAGTTGAACCAAAACAAATAACCGAGTAATTGGTTTCAAAAACCAATTAACGACGACAGTCGATGACGGCGACACGAAGACAACAACGACAGCATACCGACAGTGGCGGTGACGGTCGATGGCAGTGGCGGTGCAGGGGTGGCAATGGCGGTAGCGGGCAGAGGAGGCAGTGGCCGACGACGGGGGTGTCGGCGACGGTGGTGGTCGCGAGAGAGAAAGATAGGGTTTTGGGTTTTCTCTGATTTGGTGGCTATAGGATTCAGTTGTTCATGTGATCAGGGTTTAGGATTTGTGATCTACTTATAATAGAAAACTTTGCAAGGGCCTGAGGCCCCCTGTGAATCCGTAAATCTGAGGAGCATGCCGCAACAAAAGGATGGTCCCCTATGCATTTCATTCTTTCCGGAAGGGAAAAAAAGAAGTACCCCCCATCATAGTGAACCTCTCCTTGTGATCGGGATGAGGTAGATGCCTCCCAGCCGGGGGGCGGATCGAATCGGAGTTTCCTTAGGTAGCCACCGACCTACAGTTATCCTTAAACTTCCGTGCTTGGTGGAGAAGAAGCGAACAAAGGTACGCTCGCTTGCTTCTCTAAGTCATTAACCCTGCATTAACTGTTAATGCAGTTAATACCCTATGATGTTAAATGAGACAAAACAAACACATACAACTGTTGTAACTAATAACTGCATGTTAATTAAAATCCTTGAATAATTATTATAATCAATAATAGTTATCTTAATCAGTTATTTAATTTATCTCATAAGTTAAATCTCTATTACCAAAATCGAATAGTAATTATTTTTTTTTGTTTTATCGAATAACAATTTCCGATAAAATCCACCGATCGATCTTTTGTTCAAATAACAAATCGATCATTCGTTTAACCTTTAAACGTTTTACCTTTATATCTGCCAATTAACTATTTCTCGAAATAATTAACTTCTTCCATTAATATGAATCTATTATTGCAAAACTGAAGGACATATTTAGAGTTCTATTGAGCAAGGTGTTGCACACATCATTTAAGATGTTGCATTTCTTGGAAGTATGAAACAAACCTCAAAGAACTGGCGCACACTCAAATGCTTCTACATGTTTCCACCATTCAATTTCTACATATTTCCAGCATCCAATTTGTTCATTGATGCCACCAGAAGTAGCAATTGATATAGCCATTGCAACTTCTTTCTTTATGTCAAATTCAGCAGTTTGAAGGAGATTAACCAGTGGAGCAATTAGCCCAGCCTCCATTACGGACTACATATTTTTAATCATTATAATATCATTTTACTTGTGATACAGCAGTCAAAAGTATGAAATCATAATGTGTGTTACCTAAATTTGTTCCTTGTTTCCAGTAGTGATGTTTGAGATAGTCTAGTAGGCTTATTTCTTGATGCTCTTTTTATGGATATTGGTCAACGAGCTCAGTAGACATGGGAGTGCAATCAACAATACACTACATAATTGTTCAATAAAAGAGCAAAACAGAAAGTAAATCAGAAACTTCAAAAACCAATAATTGTTCTAAAAATTGTGTTCTGTACATAGAATACAAGTTTTTTATAATTAAAATATGTAGAACGTGAAAATAAATATACCTCTGTCCGCTAGCCAACATACTCGATGTCACTGTTCAAATGTAGTCCCAAGGTCATCGGGGAGCTCTTTATAAAGCCTGAATATGAAATAAATGTTGGGGAATTTCGGAATATACAGTGGATTGGTGAATAGAAATCAAAATAGAAACTTGGATTATCTTAGAGTCGTGATTAAATCACTCTCAGATAAAATCGATTTGGGGCACACCAATTCGTTTTATCGGATAAAACTAAGAAATTTGTTGCAGAGAATGAAAATGGTGTATGAGGAAGAAGATGAAACTTCTTGTGCCCTTATGAAAGAGAAAAAAAATGACCAGTGTATATATCATCGATGTGTAACTGCAATTTTGCAGTTGATTTTACACATGTGGGCCCAAGAGAAAACCGATTCTCATGACCACCAATTTGGTCAAACACATTTAGTACTGATTCTATTTAAGTAATATTAAATAATCTAAATGCATCCAAAACGACAATTATTGTCGTGCACCATATTGACACATATGAAAATTTCATTTTAATTAGAATCAAATGATTTAAATGCAGCCCAAAATATTTCATACATATCCTCACGAATTAATATTCATGATTCATGTATGTGCTACTGGTACGTACACACATATACATATATATAACACATATATATTATAAGACATACAACGAAATTAGTTTAAACGAGATAATCTCCAACTCTTAACTCGTTAGTAACTAATAACGCTTTACTCGATCCAAATTAATCCAATATTACAAAATCTATATTGATAATTAATAAAATTACCAACATTCCTCCCCCATTTTAGTAATATCAATGATTAACTTAACTCATCTTCCACTCAAGACAAACTTATGCATAAATGAAAATGTCCAAGGATTGAATTTTCATATTAGTACATTACACGATTCAAATATTCGAATACCAAAGGTGTCCTAAGGATTGAACCATTGTTATTCAAAATGAATACCTGAAGGTTATGTACACATAAGTTTACAAATTCATTGTTCTCTCTTGACACGATATTTTACTAGCTTGTGTCCTAATCCTTCAATGAGTATATCAAAGCTCAAGTCCAAAGCTTCTTGAAGCAGCTAAACTTCATACTCATATAGGTAGTCCTTTAGAGTCTTGCACCTGCAAATGCAATTTTTCAAAGAACTATTAAGAAGTTAAACTTCAACCTAACGTATCTTGCAGTCTGAACACGTACCTTGGGATGATTTGTTAGTGTTCCAAAATCTTTATAACAAGCTTTTCACATTGAATTCAGCACCTAACGTTGTATTAGGTGGGAATTGGGTGTCTTGTTACAAAGATATTTTAAGTGGACTTCAGGCCCATCCCTATGGCTGATTTCTTCACGAGATCTCTAGTTAACCCTTTGGTTAAATGATCAGCCAAGTTAAATTCTGATTTTACAAATTGTATAGATATCACCCCATTCATGATTAATTCTCTAACCATGCTATGCCTCACACCCATATGTCTAGATTTTCCATTATATACATGACTATAGGCCTTAGCCAATGTAGCCGCACTATCACATCTGATAGATATGGGTGATATCGGTTTCGGCCACAATGGAATTTCATAAATCAGATTTCTTAGCCATTCAGCTTCTTTGCCAGCAGCATCTAAGGCTACAAACTCAGATTCCATAGTTGATTTTGTGATGCAGGTTTGTTTCTTGGATGCCCAGGCGATTGCACCACCACCAAGAAGAAACACCCAACCACTAGTGGACGAGTGATCTTCCATATTTGTGATCCAACTAGCATCAGAATATCCTTCTATAACAGAAGTAGAACCTGAATAACACAATTCATGGTTCATTGTTCCCTTCAAATATTGTAACAATCTATTCACAGCCTGCCAATGATGAGTACTAGGATTGCTGGTAAACCTACTCAGTTTTCCTACAGCATATCCTATATCTGGTCTGGTACTAATCATAGCATACATCAAACATCCAATCACTTTTGCATATTGTAGCTGAGATATAGAATTGCCCTTATTAGGCATCAACTTGACATTTGAATATATTGGAGTACTGACAGGGGAACAATCCATATGATTGAATTTCTTTAACACTTTCTCAATATAGTGAGATTGTGTCAATGAAATTCCATGTTTACCTCTCTTTATCCTTATTCCTAGGATAACATCTGCCTCCCCCAAATCCTTCATATCGAAGTTAGATGACAATAACAATTTTGTTTGATCAATTTGTACTTGATCAGTACCAAATATAAGCATGTCATCCACATACAGACAAATTATGACTCCTTTTCCTGAAGAGTCAAATTTGCTGTAAACACACTTGTCAGCTTGATTCAAAGAGAATCCATTAGACAATATCACCTCATCAAATTTTTGATGCCATTGTTTAGGCGCCTGCTTCAGACCATATAACGATTTGATGAGTTTACACACCTTGTGCTCATTACCAGGTAGCACAAATCCTTCTGGTTGTTTCATATACACTTCTTCATCTAGTTCACCATTCAGGAATGCTGTTTTAACATCCATTTGATGAATCATTAGACCGTGTATTGAAGCAAGTGCAATTAACAACCTTATAGTGGATATTCTAGCAACAGGTGCATAAGTGTCAAAGAAGTCTACTCCTTCTTTTTGTCTAAAGCCTTGTATGACCAATCTGGCTTTAAATTTATCAATGCTACCATTCACCTTCATTTTTTTTCTTGAATATCCATCTACAACCCAATGGTTTACATCCAGGGGGTAAGTCTGTTAGTATCCAAGTGTTATTTTGCATGATGGAATCCATCTCATCATGTATGGCTTCTTTCCAAAAAGCCACATCCCTAGAGGCCATAGCCTCCTTATAGTTCCTTGGATCCTCCTCAATGTTGTAACAGTAATGAATCTCAGATTCAACATTTTCCCTTGTGCCTTCAACTAAATATAGTTGAAAATCATCTCCAAATGACTTGGGTTTTCTAGACCTGTTACTCTTCCTTGGTTCAGTTCTAAGAGGTACATCTGAGGTACTAGTAGAAGCATTAGCTGAAGGATCAACATCAGCTGAAGCTTTTAAGCTATGAGGCAATTCTTTCAACCTTGGTACAGAAGAAAATCTGTCCTCATTTCCAAAATCAGCATCTCTCGACTCAATTACAGTATTAACTGAGACATAGTTATTAGGTTCCACTACATAGAACCTATACACAGGAGAGTGCTCAGCATATCCAATGAATATGCAATCAATGCCTCTTTCACCTAAAGTTCTTCTTTTAGGTTCAGTAACTCTTACCACAGCTCTACAGCCCCAAACCCTGAGGTAACTTAACTCTGGTGGTCTCTTGTACCAGAGCTCATATGGAGTTATCTTGCTTTGCTTATTGGGAACTCTGTTCAACAGATGACAGGCCGTTAACATAGCCTCTCCCCAAAAACCTTCACCTAAACCAGAATACGACAACATGGAATTTACCATTTCTTTTAATGTCCTATTATTTCGTTCTGCAACACCATTTTGTTGTGGTGTATAAGGTGCTGTTGTTTGGTGTATTATGCCAGTTGATTGAAAATAAACTGGGTCATAATATTCCCCACCTCTATCAGTACGAAGGTTTTTAATTAAACCATTTTTATGAAGCTCTACCTCTTGTTTATAAATTTTGAATTTATCAAGAGCCTCATCTTTGGAATGTAATAAATAAATGTAACAAAATCTAGTAGCATCGTCTATAAAAGTAATGACATACTTTTTATAACCTAACGATGGACTACTATAAAAATCACACAAATCCGAGTGTATGAGTTCGAGTAACTTTGAATTTCTTTTAACACTTTGAAAAGGTTTTCGTGTAATTTTAGTTAATTTACACGTGTGACATTTAGTGTTATGCATATCAAAACCCGGTATAAGACTCATTTTTGACATGTCTTTCATTTTATAGTAATTAACGTGACCTAGTCTTGCATGCCATAAATTAGATATTTTATCTACCGGATTAAAAGACGTCATACATATGGATTCATCCACGAAAGGCACATGAATATTTAATTTAAACATACCATTAGAAAGATAACCAAAGCCCACAAAGGTGCCATGTTTAGATAATACAAATTTATCGGATTCTATTACTTGTTTGAATCCATATTTATTTAACATAATACCGGATAGCAAATTCTTTCGAATTCCCGGGACATAAAGTACATCATCTAGTACAATCTTCTTATTAGAAAAGTAAATACTAAAGTTACATTTCCAAATCCTTTGATGGGTTCGGTAGCCACATTTCCCATTCGTACCACAGATCCGTCTTCAACATACTTTAATTTAGTAAACCATCTTGAATCTTTACAAACATGACTCGTAGCTCCCGAATCCACCCACCATGACAACCCATCATCCTGCACATCACACGATTCAGACACGTAAGTCACATAAGGTTCTTTTGAGTGCATAATGGGCCCATTAGTGGGCTGTTCAAAAACTAAATTTTCCACAAAACAGGGCTGCCCAATGGGCTGATCGAGAGTTTTACTAAGCCCAAAACAAGGTTGTCCAACAGGCCCATTATTGGGCTTTCCAGAATTTTTACAACACCCAAAACTGGGCTGTTCGACAAATATTTTAGGCCCACTGGGGGCTGTTTGTAAATCTGGAAAATGCCCATCAAAATTTTGATTCAATTCTCGATTTATACCCATGTATGAGTTTTGTACATGTCGATCAGTGGCATCAAATTCACAGCCAAAATTTTGACTAGAATTATAAAATTATTAAGGATATTGGAACATGTACCTTGTTGACCAGGAGGGTCTTTCGACCCACTTGGTCCTGCCCCATCTCCATTCTTGTTTCCCGAACGTGTCTTGACTCGGCAATCACGTTTCAAGTGGCCGGGTTTTCCACAATTCCAACATGTGAGTTTTGGCTTCTTGTTGGAATTATCCACCTTTCCTTTGAACTTGCTTTTCCCCTTTTTATCTTTGTCAAATTTCTTGAACTTATTTTTGTTTTCAACCATATTAACATTGGATTGATTTCCTTCTATTTTTTCTTTACCCTTATCGGTTTCTTGTAACCGCAAGGATTCCTCAATCCTTAGACCACCCACATCAATAACTACCTACATACCACCTTTTTTGTCCAGTCAGCATGTCACATCATGTACTTCAGACATACCACAAAAACCCATTTTTTTCCACATCAAGTACTTTCCACATACCACCTTTTACTTTTCACATCACCATTTTATTTAATCTTTATTTATTTATAATGGCTATATTTTTATTAAAAAAAATAATTTAATATTAAATTATTATTAAATGTTAACGGCTAATTTATTTAAAATTTAAAATTTTATTAAATGTTAACGGCTATTTTATTTAAAATTTAAAATTTTTTATATTTAATAAAAAAAATTTAAACATGGAAATCCTACATTACTTTTATTAAAACAAACCAAATTTAAACAACACAACAAATCCTAAGGTTTAACTTATTGAAAACATGAAACCCTAAGCCTCATCATCTTCTTCTTCCTCCTCAGACTCATCTTCGATGTTCAGTTCCACCTTTAGCCGGGCACAAGTTTGGTTATGAGCTGCCAGTTTTTTTTTACTCAAGTGAGAGGTATCCATGTTAACCAGCTTGTAGTACTTGAGCTTCATCTTGTTTTTCTCGATAGCTAACAACTAATTCAAGTATTCTTGCCTGCTTTCGACTGCTGAAGTAAGGTTTGAATAAAAACGGTTCCGACTTTCCTCAGTACTTGAGGAACCAGCAGTACCTTTATTTTTCTTTTCCTTTTCAGCTGCTTTAGACGCTTTTCTACCGGGTGGGCGTGTAGGAACATTATTCCGAGGAGGCTGCTGCTCCTTTGGTGTAACAGCCCAGACCCGTCGCAACCAAGATATTGTCCGCTTTGGCAGCCGGCATGCCCTCAGGCATCCGCCCCTTACGGTTTTAAAACGCGTCTTGGTGGGGGAGGTATCCACATCCTTATAAAGACATGCTTAGTTCCCCCCCCACCAATATGGGATGTTACAATCCTCCCCCCTTAGGAGACCAGCGTCCTCGCTGGCACACTGGCTGACGACCGACTCTGATACCATCTGTAACAGCCCAGACCCGTCGCAACCAAGATATTGTCCGCTTTGGCAGCCGGCATGACCTCAGGCATCCGCCCCTCACGGTTTTAAAACGCGTCTTGGTGGGGGAGGTATCCACATCCTTATAAAGACATGCTTAGTTCCCCTCCCCACCAATATGGGATGTTACAATCCTCCCCCCTTAGGGGACCAGCGTCCTCGCTGGCACACTGGCCGACGACAGGCTCTGATACCAATCTGTCACACCCTTAAAATCCACCTGCGGAGTATAACCGCGAGGCGTGTGACAAACCAGGACCTGAGTCATTAGCACATGGGCAGTTACATATCTTGACAACATTTCTTGTTTCCACTCAATTCTTCCATTTTTTAATTCCAGTGTATGCCTAGCCTCTGTTATGGTTTGGATGTCTCTCATCACTTACAAAATGCTAACGACACTCGAATCATTCCCGGCGTTGCCTGAACCAAGCACGAATGCACAATTGTTTGTTCCATGGTTGATTTCTCTTAAAGTGTTCTTCTTTGCCTTAAATATTCAATGACAGCTTCAATAGCCTTGATTTGGTTGTTTTGACCTTTAATCCTTCCAGTACACCCGCCTCGGCTCTAAATGTTTGGCCCTAATTACTCTGCTTGCTGAAGGAGTTACTAACCTTGTGACCTTGTTATTGTTGTTGGTTAACGTATGAAACTCGATTCTAGAATTATTGCCATTTGTGTCGTCCCACTTTCTCTTGTGTCCCAAAGTACCCATAACAAGCTCCCTCAAGAAGGGATACTTTGAGCTACAGCCTAGTTGGTAAGCCCATAGGCTAACCGAGCTGCTCGTTAAATGGGAGTGGGATTTTATTAGTTACCATGCTCGAGTCTAATGGCAAACCTAGCCACATGAAGTGCGGTTTGCTTGTAAACCGGTTCCATTGCACGAGGACGTAAAAGAGTCCATTCATTGGATAGAGTCATATAAGTTCCATTTTCATAATTCTCCATCCTGAGATTCCATAGCTTGCCTTCTAGTTTCTGAAACTATACTTCTCTCTTTGTGAATGTAGTGAATTCCCTTCCCATGTTGTGGGTTTGCTACGTTTAGACCTAATGTTTATACATGGGTATTCCACCAGGTGAGTGCGGGTCCCTTGAGTGTTCCTATCATTTGTCTGACTTTGTTGGCTAAAAGAAATCACACATCCCGAATGTCGATTTATGTCTTTTTAATATATCTGAGCGAAGTAGCCTCCCATTTGGTTCCGTTAAATTTTGTGAGGATTACAACCTTTAAAGTTCCTAAAAGTGCAGGTTCTTTGACCACTTTGCCCCTACTCTTGGGCATGAACTACTAATGTTGTCATTAGGTATTGATTGTTCGGTGTTGTCCGCTGGATCTTAATCATGTTAGTGTCACCACGACCTTCTCCTCGGGTTCATCTCCACCCTCCTGGCGTGAAGTGCTTAGGTTATCGCACACACGACAACCACGACCTGTGCCTCGATCGCCGCTACCCATGTCCCTGCTGCTATGGTTCCTGACTCTCGTTGCGTCTACTCAGGCCTCAGCGTCCCAAATTTGAGTTTTAAGTGCAAACATATGTTTCTCCAAATCCATGTGAGAATCAGTGTGGTTCATGCCAACTGCCTCTATGTCGCTTCTAAATTTTCTCGTAAGGACTCGAATATCCTTCCCGATCTCCAGTAAGCACGTGATCTTTCATGTTGTATTACGCACGTCCTGCAGCGGGTGGTCCACCTGAACCGAACGTGCTGCAAGAATCCGTTACGTGAGTCTGCTCCTAATGAGGGTCAGTGTAGTTATTCGTCTTCATTCGACGTTCCTTCAATTCAGACGTTCAGTGGGCTAGCAGGTCTCTTACCCGCTTAGGATGATGTAGTGGATGGTTCTCGACATGTTTGTAGTATAATATGTATATATATATATATATATATATATGTATATATATAATAAAATGCTAGAATAACAAGAACATGTGCGTGCGTATGTGTATGACTAATGCAACTCTAAGGCTATAGTTGGCCTACATGCAAGACCTAATTCACTATAACCAATGGCTCTGATACCAATCTGTCACACCCTCAAAATCCACCTGCGGAGTATAACCGCGAGGCGTGTGACAAACCAGGACCTGAGTCATTAGCCATACTTAACCATGCAAAATTAGTTTCAAAACACACCGACACAGTTTAAACAAATGCGGAAGCAAAATAAGTAATTAAAAGTGTTGCGCAAAACACGCGCCCAAAACCTTGATGAAAGTAAATAGCCAAAAAAATGGTTTAAACCGATTATTAGACCCATATGAGATGCATGCGTCCTAATCGTGCTCCGAATCTAGATATCTGAGAAAATATGCTAAATCGTGTCAACACAAAGGTTGGTGAGTTCAAAGGTTTAAGGAAAATGTAAGTCAAGAGTTTGCAGAAATGTAATAACAGTTATATCGTTAGCTAGCTAGGCTATGTTTCACTACCATTATGCGTTCGCAACCGAAGCGTGACTGTTTGTGTTTGTTGCCTTTCCGCCTTGTCTAACACGAACAAGGGCGTTGATTAGGACAAATATTACACCCGTTTGACCTCCAGTCAAGTTAGAGCGACTAACTCGGGCGGGGTTTGTCAGACCCAGTAGTACTACTCAATACCTCCTCGCTATAATCCATATATTAACGGTCCGATATGTCAAGGACTTTTAAGCGTGTTATGTAAGCACATCAGTGGAAAGAGAGTATAACTGAATTACCAGATCTCAATGTCTGTAAGCATGTTTGTATGTATGTTGGTAAGCATGTTTTCTCCCCCAAAGGATATACTTAAAAAAAGCGGGGCAGTGAACTCACCTTAGGGTGCTCGGCCAGAGTTTGAAACCAAAAATGTAAACGGATGACTTCTTAAGAATCACCTAAATGAGAGTGTGTGTGAGATAACAGTGTATGAACACTTAAACTGACCATACCAGACCTGACGACTCGTTGGTGACCCATCTAACAATTATGTTAGTTCGTTCGGTTAAACTTTGCAATTCTATAAAGTTTATATTTTAGGAAGGTTTCCATATTTAGCATGTTTCTATAATTAGCGGATTACTGATTATAACAGGTAACACACATTATACGTTTCTAGCATGCACCTCAGCTGGTTCAACACATTAACACGAAGCACATAAGTTTCCATGTTCAGACATGTTTGGCAACAAGGTTTTTTTTTCCTACAATGACCATGCTAACAAAAAACAAACGTTAACCATTTTGATTACACCAAATCCATATTATAACATGTTTCATGCAAACATTCTCCTTTTAAATCAGTTAAACTCAACATAAGTCATTGCAATGATTCACCGTCACAAACAAGGTCCCTAACTCCTAAGGTCACCCAATTACATGACCCTACACATATAGATAAATTCCCACACTTTATTTCCAGCAACATATGTATAATGGTCACATTCCAGAAAGAGTCTCGATTTAAAATTTGGCTTAACATGCGCAAATAAATAAAACCATAATCATGTTCCAGAAAATATGGCTGCTTGCGCACTGTTTTTGTGATGGTAGAAAGGTGGTCGAAGCCTCTGTCAACTGGAGTTCCACCACTTGGACTTTAAAGCTAACACATTGAGGTAAATTCTGGAAAAAGAATCACTCAGTTTCATTAAGAATTGAGTGAGTTATGACCTCACGAAGTTAACCCAAAATCTTGACGATAAGCTATCCAAAAACGTGGTGCATCAAGTTTTGTTTAAAAAGAAATCCTTTGGTTCATATTAAGAGTTCTAAAGCACCACGGCTATTACCAACCTTTAATATAAAAAAAAATACAGGTTATATTCATCCAACAAAGGAATTTATGATCATACCCATGCATGCCACGTACTTGGTGTTCATAATTTTTAATAATAAAGGTTAACACTTAGCCATATCATTCGATTCATGCATACACCTCATCACTCAATTCATCACTATCATGGAGCACATGCCATATCAAATAGAAAGAGTATAGATCAGTAGGCACATCATCATAGCTATAAAATAATACTACTTCAATATATGCATGCTTAGCAATGAGTTTCTCGGATTAGGCATTGGTTTCAAATTCTACGAACAAGACATCCACCTGTTCTCTACGATCGTTTATGCCTAGAATTCGTAGCATCCAAACTTGATATACTAACACAAAGTATGCAAGAAGACATTTAATTCATGGTTAAACCCGTCTAGATTTCGCAAACAGAAAGGAACCCGGGAGGAGAAAAGAAAGGTTACCTTCGGTTCTTGCGTGGTCGGCTATTCTTTGTGAACTGATTCGGTGTTGTCTACTGTGTAGCAGCCCTTGTAGCTGTATGTCCGAGTGAAGCAATGGAGGTTGGGGATAGGTTTGCGCCGAGAAGAAAGAAAACAGGGATGAAGAATCCGTATGGAAAGGAGGGAGTGAATAAAGGGAAGAGGGTGAGTACGTGAGTTGTGGGGATTGGAGAAGAACAAGTCTCCAATTTGTTTAAAATTTAAACTTGTGGATAATCCCCAACATATTTTCGATTAGGCCCTCTAAGACTTAACGTGTTCGTTTCTCTTCACGTTTACTTAGTCACGGTGGTTAATGAATGCAACTTATAATCTTCTAGTTAATAGCAAGTAACACATATCGCACGAATCATTCACAAAGTCATGAACCGAAGTTCTAATAAGGCATAATGTCACAATTAGCATGTAAGGTCACGAGTTTCATAAATTCATACGTCATGTATTTTATGTTCGTTCGTGAAAGCTTTATTAGTTAGTCACCAAACGATCAGGACTGACTCGTATGTGAATGCTCGTGGACTCGATGCCACATCTAATAATCCTGTTAGATGTATGAATGCATGTACGTTCAAAATAAACAATTGTTTATGTTTGTGTTTGTCCGAAAGTTGCCTGAATTTTTACCGGGTGTCACATTTGGAATACCCCCAACATTATCATCATCAAGATGGAAATTGAACTCGTTCTCACCAAAGTTTGTAGACGAATGAGAACTAGTGTATCCACCTGTGTTGGATTTGTTTCTTTTGGGGCCTTGGTTGGCCGCACAAGCTTCAGCACTGTTGTACTTCAACTTGTCTTTGACTTTATTCCAAATATGTTCATATTTGAAATCTGTATCTTGATCAGCATTAAAGCGCTGCCTTGCTTCAAGCAACCACATGTCATTAGACCACCCACTTGAGTTAGAACTCTTCACACTCAAGTATAATTCATTGAATCTGGCCACCTTTGATTTGACCATGTGCCAATGAGCTTTCAGGTTGTTTTGATCCCTAGGCACTTTGGGGTTTGAACTAGAATAGTGTTCCTGCACTCTGAACCAAAAATCATGAGTATTTTGGTTGGTGGCAATAACACTGTTCTCCGAACACTCATATATGGCCTCTGCCATCAGGACTTCATCTGAATGTGGCCATTTAGTACGAGAAGCCTTAGTGGTAGTAGTTTTGCCTTTGTCTCTCCCCCTAACCCTTCCCTGTGAGGGGCCATCCTCGGACTGTTGTGGTTGTGATTGAGTTGCTTATGGGGGTTGTTGAGTTTGGGATTGTTGTTGTTGCTGTTGATGTTGCATCCCCGCCATTTGTTGTTGTTGGAACATCCACATTTGTTTCATGTGAAAGTATGTTTGTGGATCCATTTGTTGTGGTTGATGCTGTGGGTTCATGAGTGGAGGTGGTGGATACATTTGTGAAGGTGGTGGATACATTTGTGAAGGTGGTGAAGATTGGTTAAGAAGTTGGGTCATGCTTGCACCATCATAGTCTGGAAACATAGACGTGAATGATGGTCGGTATGAGTTTCTGTTTGGGGTTGAGTTTGAGTTTGAGTTGTTGTGATCCATTTGGAAGCTTGAGTTTGAAGAAATTTGAGAGAGAAATGAGAGGTTTGATGTGTGAATGAAATGAATAAATGAAGTGGTATTTATAGATTTTTTGAAAAAACTAGCCGTTATAATAAGACAAAAAAAAACTAGCCGTTTTTTTTAAAAATAAATTATTAAATTTAATGTTTTATTTAATTATGAATTTTAGAAATTTTTTTCAGATTTTTTTAAAATTTATTTATATTTTATTTGAATTATTAAATGTTAAAATAAAACAAAAATCTTTGAGTTTTTAGAAAAGAGCCGTTAAAAAAAAAAAAGGAAAAGGATTCTCGGGGGCCCACAATTCGACGGTACGTCGGTGTATGTACTCACGTACGTACGTGGCCGTACGTACATCCTCACGTACGTCCGATGCATGCGGTCTTAGATCCGCACCCAATTGTACCAAGTTCAAGTCATCTTTTCGGTGTTTAAGAGTGTGTTTAAAATCCTTCCACAGGGGGGGGGGGGGGGAAGTTTATCAATAATACAAGACACCGAAATAGACTCGTCCATGTGCATTTCGTGTTGAGCGAATCGTCCAAGAATGTGAAGCAATTCATTGAATTGCTCCATTATTGGACGAGAGTCAACCATTTTGTACGAATTAAAATTTGTTACCAGAAACTTTTTCGATGATGAATCCTCCGCCATGTACTTCGCTTCCAACGCGTCCCACAAATCCTTCGCCGATTCCACGTTTTGGTACACGTTGAACAAGGCATCGCACATCCCGTTAAGAATGAAAATGGTGTATGAGGAAGAAGATGAAACTTCTTGTGCCCTTATGAAAGAGAAAAAAAATGACCAGTGTATATATCATCGATGTGTAACTGCAATTTTGCAGTTGATTTTACACATGTGGGCCCAAGAGAAAACCGATTCTCATGACCACCAATTTGGTCAAACACATTTAGTACTGATTCTATTTAAGTAATATTAAATAATCTAAATGCATCCAAAACGACAATTATTGTCGTGCACCATATTGACACATATGAAAATTTCATTTTAATTAGAATCAAATGATTTAAATGCAGCCCAAAATATTTCATACATATCCTCACGAATTAATATTCATGATTCATGTATGTGCTACTGGTACGTACACACATATACATATATATAACAAATATATATTATAAGACATACAACGAAATTAGTTTAAACGAGACAATCTCCAACTCCTAACTCGTTAGTAACTAATAACGCTTTACTCGATCCAAATTAATCCAATATTACAAAATCTATATTGATAATTAATAAAATTACCAACAATAAACATATTACTTTTCTTAGTTAAAATAACTGGAGACATTGATTCAGGCCGCAACAAGAGATAGTACAAGGATTACAACGTCGACGACTTAAGACTTAGTCACTGGTCACCTAATCGGTGTAACATAAACGACCCACAACAACAACCAAACCTGGCCTGAATCACAACATTTAGAAATAGCAAAACCCTAAACAGTCATCGCAACCATAAAACACAGACGAAACAGAACAGGGATATGTCTCATGCTCATCGAATTTACAACTGCAATTCAAGATCAAAAAACATATTTAACTTGATGAACTGAAAACAACGATTACAAACAAATAATAAATGTTGAGACCAAACCTATAAGAATATTCATTAATGAAGGTAAGATCATAAACTTTCTAGAAAATCTTTCCGTTAACAATTTCAACAGACCGGCTGATCTTTTCTACCCCCAACTTTCTTCGCATTAAGTTAAAAATCTAAATCACCAAATAAACTATGTTTTAGTTCTGCATCCAGATTCCTCTTCAACAACACTAGTCATGCTTTCTTAACCGCTTTAACTTTTTACCCTCCTATAAAACCTTATAAGTATAAAACTTTTAAAAAGTTGTTTAAAGACTATCCAAGTTATAAAATTGAAATTAAGATAAGAATATGGTTGCATTTGATAAATGGCATGCATACTTACAACGAATGCAAGCTGACTTGCAATGTGGATTCTTGATTAGAGTGAAACACTTTTTATTACTGTCATAATCCAAACTATAGTCAACTAAATTTTTTATAAAACACTTTAAGAAACAATTATTCCCAAATTGTAAAACTAAGTAATGCATATCATAATAACAAAAAAATTGCTTACTGTAAAATTAAGATAGCAATTAGAACATACAGACCAAACTTTAATTTCTACAACATATTACATTCTCTAAGTAGAATTTCTGACAAATTATACCTTTTAAGAAGATGTAGTTCTAGGCTTTGGAGGAACTGAAGGAGTGGCATGTATATCTAACACCATACGCCAAATTATCACAGCTTCTGCTTCAACTTCCTCATCATTTTGATTTCTCCTCTGTGTAGAAACAAAAAATCCTAAACTCTTGTTTCATACATTCAAAGAAGTCAAAACAATAAAATAGAAAGCTGACATTGGCAAAGAAAATCATAATGAAGAGGCAAATGCTTCAGCGGTGGCTACGAACCCTAGCTCTAATGCCAAATTAACTGATTGATTTGAGAGGAACCCTAGATCTAACGTTGGTGTTGGTGCTAGGAGATGAAGATATGAGGGAACCTGAAAATGGAGAGGTACCTTGATGTAAGATAGGGTCGATAGCTGCGATTTTGGCTAAACAGAAGAGGAACGAAGGTAAGGTTTAGCATCCCCCTCTGATTTGGAACGTAATTGGAAGAAGAACCCACCGGCGCTGTCGATTAACACCTACTAAAGAGGAAAGAATTCTTCATCAGAGATTGCGGGAGACTTGGCTCCGCCTCTCAGATTTGGTGGAATTAGGGTTTCTACGAAGCTTTGGTCGACGATCGTTTATTACTCGAGCAGCGCGAGAGATTTGAATTGAGATTTCAAATTTGAGCGCCCAATTTGATACAATCGAAAGGTTTTCTGTTACTCGAGCAACGGATTTGAAAGGAGAAGAGTAGCAGGTAAAAGGCGGTGTACCTTCCTGCAGAAAAGCAACCCATTGGGGCAGCTGGTAAGGGAATTAGGGTTTTAGGTCATATGGAACTATTTGTGCTATATATTGTTGTACATTATGTTATTTTTCTTGTACCTCTTAAGAGTTAAGAGTTTACCTTTTTAATGAAAGAAATACATTATAAAGTAGTAAAGATTATGATGACAAATTAATACAAGCACAAGACCTCCCATGTATAATCCTATCTATAGAAGTCGAGAAAATATAAATAAGGAGCTAACTAACTACCAAACTTATCAATCAATAAACAAAATAACAAACAAGTATAACCGACTATAACTGACTGACTCACTGAAATCGCTTTTACACAAATAAACACGAATATTACTCAAATATGGACTTAATTTGATGGGAATGACCAAAATCGTATGTCAAAACCAAGCTTCCATCCATTCTTTTAAGAACAAACCTTTCAACTAAAACATAGCAACCAAATCTCTTCCATCCACCAATCCCTTCAAACTTCTCTTCTTTACTTACCCTCTCAATCCTCTTCTCCCCACCACTAACCCATCCAACCTTTGCTTCTTCCCACCTCATTCTTTCTACAATTTCTAAATTCAACCCTACACTTTCTTCTCTCTCATTATCACCCCCAAAACATGTAAACCATATCGCTCCATCTACCGCGTTTCTCTCATCCCATACCGCCTCAACCTGCCTCTCACCAATGGAAGCCGCTTCACTACGAAATGAAGTTTTCACCGACACTACGTCTCCATTATTATGCTCGTTTTCGCGTTCGAAAACTCGTTCCCACCTTTGCTCGAGTGTCATTTCATAAAAGATAGATTTTTTCACCTGATCATTCAATCTTCCTTGTTTGATGAATATAAAAGGGCAATACCACTTTCCAACGACCACACTATTCGACGTCTTGGTTGATGGAGGGAAGTTCAAATCAGGGAGACGTGAACGAAGTGAATCGTTGATTCCTTTGGCTTCGTGTAACTCATAGTTTTTGGGTGTTTTAGAATAAATTTGCCAACCTTTTCTTCTTAAGAAATATGGAGGATAGCCCTCTTCTACAAGAGATTTCGCGTAAAAACTACCATCACCGCTACATGCTGCTTCGTAAGGAACAATCTCAAACTGTTGGTACATGTCATGTGTGTCAAGTGGCCTTGGTTTTACATCACGAACACAATTGCAGAAGCAACATTGCGCCATGTCTTCTTCCTACGAACATGAAAACGCTTCCCTGGTAAAATTTAAAATTTGTTGATGTTACTACAAAAATAGATAAAAAGCGACCAAAATTTACAACTAAGTCAAAAAAATTAGCTCCTGAATCAACGAGCAAAACAAAATTGGTTGCAAAATTAGATACTGGATTGTTTCAGTAAAAGAAATAATGGTTGCAAATATAACAACTAGATCTTTTTTGGTTACATACAGCTTCAATTAAAGATTAAAAAAATAGAAGAACAATTAATGATTTATTTGTCTTTCCATTATTTCTTTCATTTTATAACTCTTCCAATATTTTTAAAATAAAAGTTTAAAAATCATACACATATGCATATATGTATTTCGATAAATGACTACAGATATCATATGCATATATTTTTTAAATTGAACCTTAAAAATATTGAAATCTACATGTTGACTAGTAAATTTATATATAAAAAAAAAGTATATGTGACAAAGACAGTTTTTACAATTCTTTAACAATTTTTAGTTTCGAAAACACACGACCCTCTGTATACTAGGAAATCGATGCATTTTTATCATGTAGTTTTTCCAATAAACGGTAACACATAACATTAACAAGTTATGCATAATTGCATATCAAAATACAAAATAAAAAATATTACTCAAAAGTAATCATTATTCTTATTAATAAAAGGAAATGTAAACATATATAACTATAACTATATACATACCCTTTATGCGATCCATGCGGTTTTATCGCGTAGTATCGATTCGAAGACAGTGGCTGGTTAAGGACAGGAATAAAGACAACTTCATCGTAAGAAACATGTTGACTTTCACCAGATCCTGACGAATAGCGTGTTGTCAGTATCTTGTTCTGAGGAAACGGTAACCTTGCAAGATACCGATTCTTGCAGAGCCCAAAACACGAGTATGTTTCAGACTCTTCATCTTGGATTACCAAGTAACCGGAGTTCGGACCCTCAGGAGGACGATATAGAGCTTCTGGACAGGACTTATAGTGAGAAAGAGATCGTGTTACATACATATCTCAATGGTTTTGTTTGGTTTGTTTTGATGAATTTATGGTTTTGAAAGTTGTTATGGTGGTATGATTGTATTTATATGCGATGTGATTGATTTGGGATTAAGTGTTTAACGTGGGGAAGTTAAACAAGTAATTTGACTTTTATTAGTCAATTTGACATGGTCAAACATTTGATATTTTAATGTTTGTGTACATCAAAGATTATCTGGTTTAGATCCGTGTAAGGTTTTTGATGTATTCTATATTATATGGGAAGCTTCCTTGAATGTGTAGATGCTAAATTTCTTTATTTATTTGGGAACTTTTTGAACTAGTCTTGCCTAGGTTTTACAAACTATGCTCAGTTAAAGGATTTAATGGCTTGCTTTTCAAAAAGTTTTTTATTGACATTTTTTTTTTCAGTTCATGAGTCATGCTCATAAATGTGTATCAGCTGATTGTTCATGCTTAAAAACTAGGTAACTTATTCCTTAACTTTTGTTTATTTTCTGCTTTAGATTAAGGAAAATTGGAATCAAATAATCCCAACTTTTGGGTATTGGCCTACAATAATCCCACTTTTCAATATAACCCATAACGGTCCCAGCTTTTCACTTAATTATTTATAATGGTCCCGCTGTTAAAAAAACTAACACCGTTAGTTTTTAGTCCTATGTGGCGCTAACGTGAAGATGACTTATATTTTTTTTAATCACCTAATTTCCACATCACCTTACACCTTACAAATAGATATATCTAAATTTCTTAAAATTAAAAGGTATTGATCCAGGCCCCAGATCCATTCCTCAAATGACAAATCCGTATGCGCTCCTCCAAGAAATCGTCCTCCGCCGTCTTCTCGTCTACGAACTGTGGCGTCGTTGCCCTCGTCTCGGAACGGGGCGCCGCCTCCCTCGTCTCTGAACGATGGCGCCGTCTCTCTCGTCACCGGACGGTGGCGCCGTCTCCCAACGGTGGCGTCGTCTCCTAACGGTGGCCGCCTCCTCCTCCTCCTCCTCCGCCGCTGCAACCACCGCCTTCTCCGTCAGCCCTTTTTCCTCTTCCCCCCTTCTTTTTGTTTCTGCGACTTCCTCGTGCAACCGCCGACTACCTACGCCGCTCCACTCGTCGTCATCTCCACCATTTCTAAGTTAGGTAAGTACGTCCATCTTCTTACTTAAATTTCCTAACCTAATTATTTTTTTTAGAATGTATCGGACAACTTTAACTAATTGTCTGTGCATTTGAACCTGAGATCGAATCCCAAATTGGCAAACTTTGTTTTCAAATTGTCTGAAAATTTTGTGGTATCTAAACCTAATCGCACAATCTTATGACAAGTGCTATGAGTATTATGGGTTTACAGTCTAAAAGTTAACATAAGTTATGTGTGTAAATTGTTCAGTTGGATTCTTATTTAGCGATGGAGAAGAAACAAACTAGATTTAGCGACTTTGGGGGGAGGGGGTTTCAGAAGATCGCAAAGTTCAAAGGATTTGGATTTGGAGGTCAATTTTTTTAGTCGAGATTTAAGAGGAAATTTGACTTGTAAGGTGACATGGAAAAACAAATTAAAAAAATAAAAAAGTCAGCACCACGTAGGATTAAAAACTAACGGTGTTAATATTTTTAACGGCGGGACCATTATAAATAATTAAGTGAAAAGTTGGGACCGTTGTGGGTTATATTGAAAAGTGGGATTATTGTGGGCCAATACCCAAAAGTTGGGATTATTTAAATCCAATTTTCCTTAGATTAATCAGATAAATTAATAGTTTTGTTTATGTGTTTCTATAATTTTTTGGTTTTACATAAGGAGGATATGAAAGTGTGATGATAATTATATTTCACTTTTAAGTTGTAAAGTATATTGGTCAAATCGTAAATAACTAAAGTCAAGGTTTAGTTAGTGCGTCATGTTGTATTTAGTTTAGGGGGATTGTATGTGTCAAGATTGAAACTTAGAAATTGTTAGGGCCTATGTATAAATCGATGTACAGGGGTTCGATGTACATTCAGATTGTATAATACGTATTTTGTTTGTACGTTGTTGTGTTCATCGATAGAGAGAAAGAGAAATCCATAAATTCATAGAAATCGTTAGTGTGAAAATCAAGATCGAAGAAGGGGTTTAATCCGACATCTGGCATCAGAGCCAATGTTTTTCATCAATCGATTTCATCATCATCAATTCCGCATCAGGGGCTTATATTGATCAACATCAATAAATTTATGTTCAAAATTTCGATCACTGTTTTGATATCGAATTGGGAATCCGTTTCCTGGAATCGAAGAACTAGAACTTTCGATTTTTCAAGTTTGCAAACAAACGGGAGTGTTTGAGCGATCGAACGAAATGGGCGAACACATGGTTGTTCATTAATCGAAATTAAGAATTTCGAGTGATTTTTTTTTTTGAAAAATCTATAATCTTTTTTTAAAAAAAATCTATAATCTTAAATTATAATTTCATAATGAGTAATATACACGACTTAAGACAAGACACAGGAAAGGCGAGCAACAAGCTGCGCCGCCAACCCCTTTATTTTAATCATCATCAATTCGATGTTGGTTGATTTTTGGTGCGAGAATCTGAAAACATGACGACTCTTAACTTTGAATCAAAATATAACACCAAAGAAGATCGGTGGTCTTAAATCGCGGACAAGGAGTCAAACGAAATGGATGTCCACGATTTTTGAAGATCATCAACGAAGTCGGAATATTCAAATCAGAATCCTAAATTTCAGGTTTTATCAATTACACTTTGGAATTTCATTTTTTGATTAGAAATAAGTTTACAACCACTAGAATCCTATACTTAGAATTAAAATTTCAAAGTATACTAATGTTGTTTTTCAATTCCACACACAACGAAAGATTTTGAGAAATATGACGATAGACGATAACAACAATCAAATTGTTGTACACAAAGAAATAATGTCCTAACCAAATTTTAAGTGCCCAATTTTAAAATCACTTAATAATACTTTATGATCAGTTCGAATGAAAACCATATTAGAGGCACATGGATTATGGGACATGATAGAACTGAGTGAAACCACGCAAGCAGATGTCAAGAAAGACAAAACCGTGTGCGCGTATCCATTCCAAGCACTACCAGAAGATATGGTGTTGCAAGTTGCAAAATGCAAGAGCGCTAAGGAAATTTGGGATGCACTCAAGATGCGCCATGTTATAGTAGCACGCGTACAAAAGGCACGTTTGCAAACGCTCAAGAAAGAATTCGAGTTGTCACAAATGAGAGAGGATGAAACGATAGATTCCTGCATTGCTAGATTTAACCACATCGTTTCGAAGGCGAGAAGTTTGAGATCAACAATTGAGGAGTCTACACTGATGCGGAAACTTCTAGGATATGTGCCAGAAAGATTCATTCAAATTTTTGCATCTATCGAATAATGTTTCGATCTATACATGATGACTCTAGATGACATAATTGGATGTTTGAAGGCTTTTGAAGAGATGATAAAGTCAAAGAAGGGCGGAACTGGAGAGAACCAGGACAAACTTCTATTCGCACATCAAGACAACAACTCTAATCGCGGGAAGCAGTCTGGGAACAATGGAGCGGGGAAATTCAAGTCATCGCACAATCGGTGGAAGAACAAGAAGTTCAAGTCGGGTGACAAGGAAGAAAGTGCCTCCCAGAAATCACGAGAGAATAACCATGAGAAAGTTTATAGGCCCAAGAAGGACCTAAGTAAAGAAAAGTGTTACAGGTGTAACAAGTTAGGACACCACACGAAAGATTGCCGTTAGAAGGACCAGGCTACTCAGCAATCCAATCTAGTCGAAGAAGATTTGGAACCAACGCTCTTGATCGCTTTTGATGGGGAGTTAGAAGATGAGGAAGTCTTCCTTAACAATAAGTAAGTTTATCCCAAGATTTACAAGTCTACCAATGAGAGTCTCTGGTATTTGGACAACATTACAAGTAATCACATAACCGGCCGTGTTTGAACACATTTTGCAAAACTAGATGGGATGGTCTCTGGAAATGTTCGTTTTGGAGATTGCTCACATGTAACTATTAAAGGCAAATGATCAATATTGCTAGAATGCAAGAATCACGAACAAGACCGGCTCAAGCATTTTGGGGGCCTAAAGCGAAATAGAAATGAGGGCCTTATCTATCCTTACCTTGTTTCCAAAAATAAACCTCGCTCATCGTTTCTCAAACGGGGCAAAATCCAATCAAAGCAACCCAACTAAAGAACCTAAAGTATTTGAAAGTTGTTTCTTCAGCCAAAAAATCTATCAATTTTAAAAAAATACTAATGCAACCCAATAACCCCTTAAAGGCTAAAAGGCTTAAAAAAAGGTGAGATACATGGACTTTTCTACTATGAATTCACCGTAAGCATTTTGAGCCAACAATTCTGCCCGTCACCGTCTCAAGTAGCCCCGCCCGTTTGTTTTGGATGTCCTTACAAAATATCTAATAATGAGTAATGACAAAATAACGCATTGGAGTCAGGGGGTAAACACCTCCAATGATAAACGATAGTAGGTTGAAATAGCCATTATAATACTAAACGGTAATTTATGAATGTACAATCATCCATCAAGACAGATCTCCATATATAAACACACAAAAGTTCAGAATAACAAAAAGACAGAAAGTACATGATATAAAGAGAACATACCATGTACAAAAATAAAAAATATTGTGCAAAAAAGTGGCCAGGTTTGCAGGATCGTCTTCTCTTTTCTTCTACTATGGTAGGGTTGCTCAGATAGGATCATCCTTGAAATGGTTTCAATTTGTAGGGATTCTCATTGTTGCTGATTCAGATTTATATTTAGCGGAAAAATTTTAAAAGTGGGGCCGAAGGCATGTTAGATTTTTTTTTTAACCGCGCAAGGCATTTTAGACACAAAGAAGGCTACGAAATTAAGTTGTTGGCATAGAGTTAAAGTGTGGGGGCCCTAAGCAACTGCTTTACTCTTTATGTTTATTGGGCCGACTCTGATCATGAACAACGACTGATATCTCAAGCCTAAGGAGCAATATCCTAAGTTTAGGACAACTGACTGAGAGTGGGTGCAAAATCATCATGGAGGATGACATGCCGTCTCTTTATGACCCAAGTAGGGAGCTTCTGCTAAAGGTCAAACGATCGATGAACCGACTCTATAACATCAACCTTAAGATCGGTTCACCAACCTGTCTACTTTCGAGTCTGGAAGATGAGGCATGGTTATGACATGCAGGATTAGGACATCTCAACTTCGAGTCGATCAAGACGATGACTCAAAAGGAATTGGTACAACCAAAGATTAATCATACAACGCAAGTCTGTGACGCATGCTTATTGGGAAACATACGAGGGCTCCATTCCCACAAAGGGCTAAGTTTAAGTCATGAAAACCTTTACAACTTAGTTTATGGATATCTGTGTGATTATATATCACCACCTACACCCTCACAGAAGAGATACATATTCCTGCTAGTAGACGACTGCACGAGGTATATGTAGGTATATTTCTTGAAGTCCAAAGACGAGGCATTTGAGACTTTTATGGAATTCAGACTTAAGGTGGAAAACGAAGATGGAAAGAAACTGAAGATGCTAAGGACAAATATAGGAGGGGAATTCACATCTCATGAATTCACCAAGTTTTGTAAAGATAATGGAATAGCCTGACAGTTGACTGCTCCATATTCACCTCAACAAAACCGAGTTGTTGAGTGAAGAAACATAATTGTTATGTCCACCACTCGTAGTATGCTGAAAGCTACAAAGATGCAGCAAGATTTTTGGGCCGAAGCAGTCTAACATGTTATTAACATACTTAATTGAGTACCAACAAAGGTTGTGACTGATAGTACACCCTATGAAGCACTAAACGGTAGGAAACCAAAAATGGATCACTGAAGGATTTTTGGCTGCATAGCTTATGCAAAGGTAACCATTCCTAATCTGAAGAAGTTAGATGACATAAGTGTTCAAATGATATACCTAGGATCTGAAAAGAGATCCAAAGCATATAGGTTGTTTGACCTTGTCAACAACATAATCTGCGTCAGTAGAGACATGAAGTTCAAAGAAGATGAGACATGTAATTGGAAAGATTATCCGGAAAACTTAGGGGCTGTTTGATAACCTCTTACCGGGTCCGGTAAGAACTGACCACTGACCCGGTAAGTGGTCAGGGCGTTTGATGTCGCCTAATATAAGCTCTGACTCGGTCCCCACCTCTGACCAAAGCCTAATTTCACCTCTTACCTAGCTCTGATTGGGTCCCCTCTTTTTCTTTCACTTACTCGGTCCTTCATCACTGACCGAATATTTGTTCTCAAACAAAGCCTTAGACAATGAAAATCCAAAATGGGTTGATTTCATAACACCAGAAGGGCAAGTCGAAGTTGCTAAAGTCAACCCAGCAAAGGGAGCATCTAATTCTGAAGAAGAAAACAAAGATATAGGTATACATGAGGATAATCATCAAGCTATTCCTCAGATCATTTCAAGGATTAATACACCAAGAACCTATACCTATGAGCCTAACTCATCACAAGTTACGACTTATAACTCACGAAGAAGTTCAGTAAGACCTTTTGATCACTCACCTCTACAAGGTTTTAAAGATTTGAGAGAGATCACAAATAAGGCACCACGCGTAGATACGCGAGGATTGTATGATGAATTACTTCTAGCAGAAGAAGAGCCTAGAAACTACAAGGAAGTTGCTGAAGATAAGAAATGAATTGAAACCATGGAGTTAGAGTTAGAATCCATTAACAAGAACAATACATGAAAACTAACCAACTTATCGAAAGGACACAGAGCAATTGTCAATAGAGTATTCAAAACAAAGCGAGATGCTAATGGGAAGATTACAAAGCATAAGGTTTGCTTAGTTACAAAAGGCTATGTGCAAGAATAAGGAATAGACTTTGACGAAGTCTTTGCACCAGTAGCGCGAATAGAGACTATGCGTCTTATTCTAGCAAATAACTGCTTATAAAGGATGGGAAGTGCATCACCTCGATGTAAAATCCGCATGCTTACATGGAGACTTGAAGGAAGAAGTCTATGTATCTCAACCTGAAGGTTTCATAAAACCAGGAACTGAGAAGAAAGTATACAAGCTCTCTAAAGCACTGTATGGTTTGAAATAAGAACCACATGCATGGAATATCAAATAGATCACACTCTGAAGACACCGAAGTTTCAGAAATGCACATCAGAACATGCAGTCTATACAAGGAGAAGCAATGAATTGACTATAATAGTTGGAGTCTACGTAGATGATCTCATAGTTACTCGGCTACCAAAGAAAGAGATCAATCACTTCAAGTCATAAATGGAACAAGAGTTTGAGTAAGTGACTTAGGACTCTTAGCATATTATCAGGGTGTAGAAGTCATCCAATCAAGATATCAATCAATCAAACAGGATACATCAACTAAATCTTGAAAGATGCAAACATGCTTGAATGTAATGAAACAAAGATTTCTATGGATCCGGAAAGCTTACAAAGACTGAAGGAGGAGACCCGGTGAATCCAACTAAATATAGAAGTTTAATAGGATGTTTAAGGTATTTGCTACATACAATACTTGATCTGAGTTATGTGGTGAATCTACACAGCCGCTTCATGCAAGAACCGAAGGAACATCATATGAAGGGAATCAAGCAAAAAATTTGGTACATCAAAAGAACTAAAGATCATGGAATAACCTACAAGAATAATGGAGGAAACAAAATAACAAGTTATAGTTACAGTAGTTATGGAGTTAATACAACAAAAGGAAGAGGAACAACTGGGTTTGTATTCTACTTCGGGGATTCTCTAATTACTTGGTGTACTCAGAAAAAACAAGCGGTGGCATTATCATCACGTGAATCAAAATTCATAGCAGCCACAACAGCCGCACAACAAGCACTATGGTTAAAACGATTACTATAAGAATTTTTTGGATAGAAAGAAGAAAAGATCACTCTATTAGTTGACGCCATCTTAGCAATAGCACTTATGAAAAATCCTGTATTTCATAGAAGAAACAAGCACATTGACACACGCTATCATTTCATCGGAGAATGTGTAGAAAAATTAGATCAACGTTGAACATGTTAGTGGAGAAATTCAAAGAGCAGACATTCTTACTAAAGCACTGGCAAGAGTCAAGCTCATCACAATGCGAGAACTACTTGGAGTTCAAGATTTGAAGACAGTGAAAGATTTAATAATTAAGGGGGGGGGGGGGGTGAATGTGATGTTAATCATATTTCACTTTCAAGTTGTAAAGTATATGGGTCAAATGATAAATAAATAAAGTCAAGGTTTAGTTAGTGTGACATGTTGTATTTAGTTTAGGGATTGTATGTGTCAAGATTGAAAGTTAGAAACTGTTAGGACCTATGTATAAATCAATGTACAGGGGTCGATGTAAACATTCAGATTGTACAATACGTATTTTGTTTGTAAGTTGTTGTGTTCATCGATAGAGAGAAAGAAATCCAGAAATTCATAGATATCGTTTGTGTGAAAATCAAGATCCAAGAAGGGGTTTAATCCAACAGAAAGAAGAGATGCTATAATTTTACCTAGGATAACAGGCATAATGAGTGAATTTAGGAGCGGGTCAAACGGGTTATGTATCTATCGGTATGTACCTACATGCAGATCTAACCCAGTCTTATCTATAAAACGATGCCTTATGTGTAACTGACATGTAAACTTTAAATAGACTTTGTATGTTTCCCTCCGTAGGCTTACTTAACAATTTATATAGACTGCAACTACACGTTAAATGTTGCAGTTCATAGACAATTTTAACAGATAATTCATTGCATAGAAATACTTGAAGCAACGCATGAGTCTGCCTTCTAGTTTTATATATAGGAGTCTAGAAAATACAAATAAGAAGCTAACTAACAACCAAACTTATCAATCAATAGAAAAATAACAAACAAATATAACTAAAATGGCTTTTACACAAATAAATACATATATTACTCAAATATGGACTTAATTTGATGGGTGTGACCAAAATCATATATCATAACCAAGCTTCCATCCATTTTTTTAAGAACAAACCTTTCAACCAAAACATAACAACCAAATCTCTTCCATCCACCAATCCCTTCAAACTTCTCATCTTTTCTCACCCTCTCAATCCTCTTTTCCCCACCACTAACCCATCCAACCTTTTCTTCTTCCCACCTCATTCTTTCTACAATTTCTAAATTCAACCCTACACTTTCTTCTCTCTCATTATCACCCCCAAAACATGTAAACCATATCGCTCCATCTACCGCGTTTCTCTCGTCCCATACCGCCTCAACCTGCCTCTCACCAATGAAAGCCGCTTCACTACGAAATGAAGTCTTCACTGACACGACGTCACCTTCATTACTATGCTCGTTTTCGCGTTCGAAAACTCGTTCCCATCTTTGCTCGAGTGTCATTTCATAAAAGATAGACTTTTTCACCTGATCATTCAATCTTCCTTGTTTGATGAATACAAAAGGGCAATACCACTTTCCAATAACCACACTATTCGACGTCTTGGTTGATGGGGGGAAGTTCAAATCAGGGAGGCGTGAACGAAGTGAATCGTCGATTCCTTTGGCTTCGTGTAACTCGTAGTTTTTAGGTGTTTTAGAATAAATTTGCCAACCTTTTCTTCTTAAGAAATGTGGAGGATAGCCATCTTCCGCAAGAGATTTCGCGTAAAACCTACCATCACCGCTACATGCTGTTTCGTAAGGAACAATCTCAAACTGTTGATACATGTCATGTGTGTCGAGTGGCCTTGCTTTTACATCACGAACACAATTGCAGAAGCAACATTGTGCCATGTCTTCTTCCTTCGAACACGAAAACGCTTCCCTGATAAGGGTTATGTTAGTTGATGTTACTACAAAAATAGGTAAAATGTGACCAAAATTTGAAACTAACAAAAGTGGTCACAAAATTAACTACTCAATCAGCGAGCAAAACAGAAGTGGTTGCAAAATTGGAGACCGGATTGTTTTAGTAAAAAAATGGTTGCAAATATAACAACTAGCTAGAACAATATTGGTTACAAAAAGCTTCAATTAAAGATAAAAAAAACAGAAGAAAAATGTTTTATTTGTCTTTCCATTATTTCTTTGATTTTATCAACTCTTCGAACATAATAAAAGTATAAAATATCATACACATATGCATATATGTATGTCGACCAATGACTACAAATATCATTTTTTTTTAAATGAATTAAAATCTTTTAAATATTGAAATATACATGTCGACTAGTAAATTTATATAACAAAAAGTGTATGTGATAAGACAGTTAGACAGATATACAATTCTTTAACAATTTTTAGTTAAAAAAAAAAAAAAAAAAACACGACCCTCTGTCTACTAGGAGATCGATGCATTTGTAACACATAACGTTTCACAAGTTATGCATAATTGCATCAAAGTATTACCATTTGCTTCACCCAACATAAAATATCAAAAGATTACTCAAAAGTAATTATTATCATTATTAATAGAGAAAGTAAACATAATAGCTAATTATAGCTAACTAACTATCTATCATGTACTTAATTGGTGCGTATATATATACATACATACCCTTTATGCGATCCATGCGGTTTTATCGCGTAGTATCGATTCGAAGAGAGTGGCTGATTAAGAACAGGAATAAAAATAACTTCATTGTAAGAAACATGTCGATGTTCACCAGATCCTGACGAGTAGCGTGTTGTCAGTATCTTGTTCTGAGGAAACGGTAACCTTGCAAGATACCGGTTCTTGCAGAGCCCAAAACACAAGTATGTTTCGGACTCTTCATCTTGGATTACCAGGTAACCGGAGTGTCGGACCCTCGGGAGGACGATATAGAGCTTCTGGAGAGGCCTTATAGTGAGAAAGAGATCGTGTCACATACATATCTCAAAGGTTTGTTTGGTTTGTTTTGATGAGTTTATGGTTTTGAAAGTAGTTATGGTGGTATGATTGTATTTAAACAAGTAATTTGAATGTTATTCGTCAATTTGACAAAGTCAAACATTTGATATCTTAATGTTTGTGTACATCAAAGACTATCTGGTTTAGATTCGAGTCAGGTTTTCGATGTATTCTATATTATATGGGAAGTTTCCTTGCATGTGTATATACTTACATATCTAGATTCCTGGTATTTTCTTGGAAGTATACATTTAATTGTGTTTAGAAAACTAATTACATGTTAATGTTTAGTAAATCTAGATTTAGTACCATCGCAATGACATGGGATAGCACAGTCACATAAAAACACAAAACAATTGTATTGCTATAACATCACATATAGAGAACGGAAATAATGTGTAATTGTCCAAATGTTTAAAGTATCGACCATATGACCTAAAAAACTATGTTATACGACTGTACATATTATACCACAAACTCCATTTTTAAATTCGTTGAGATTGGAAATAGAAAAATAAAGAAAATGTATGCTACACGACTATACATATTACATCAACTCAACACCAACGACCATTTGTTGAAATATCCTACATAATGTGGCCTATGGATCTTTACCATAAAGATGTGAGTAATTAATAGGTGGTTATATGATGGAAACAACTACATAACTAACATGAAAGGTTTCTTTCTAGATGCTTGGGACTCTTAAGATTACATAGAGAGCCTATATATAACACCATATATCTCTTTCTTAAGAAAATAACTCCATTCAACTTACAAGCATCATAACGGGAACGACACCTAAAGAATCATGGCGTCTTCCTCAACTTCTCAGCTATCTTTACTTGCAAGTAAGTCTTATTTTGACAGTTGATTATTGTCTATTTTGATTGAATTGGTTATCGATCTGCTCATCAACGTTGTCCGTATCATGGATTAATCAACATCATTTATTAAACATACACGACTATATAATAAAGTTTGAACCATCACCACTTAAGATGAGAATAAGTTACTAATTGCACACCACGTGATAACTTCATTGAGAGTAATATGTGAGCCCTTTTAAGTAAGACTAGAAGTTGCAGATCGCACATTTTTACACAGTTTATTGCGGTTTGAATGTTTATTACTTTATCAAACACGTGCTATTATGAAATGAACTGGCGGAAAATGAAATCATTTATAAAACAGAATGAGAAGTACATAAAGAGAAAAGTATGTATTATCACGACTCGGTTACAAGATAAGTTAACTAAAAAAATTATAATTTTTAATTAAAAAATAAATAATTAATTTAGTTATACTAAACTAAAAGAAATAATTAATTATTACACTAAAAGTATGAACTAAATATTACACCTCACAAAATTAATTAAAGAAAATAATGAATTATTACAAATTATTTAAAGAACAAATTGATTACAACAATTTAGTTTTTATTTTATTTTTATTATCAACAAAGGCTATATAATAAAAAAAATCAATATAATTATATTTGAAGTTATTGTAAGAAATTTGGTTTGGGTAAGAAGAATAAAAAGGAATCATAACTATTAGATATTCACTTAAATGAAGATCTATGACCAAAAGTTTAATTAGAGAGGAAAACAAAAGAAAACAAATGATGAAAGGGTATTTTTAATTTTTATCAAGTTCACCACAATTTTTAAACCTTCATAACTCTTAGATACGACATTATTATTATTTTTAAATTACACCATAAAAACGAGCGTTTTTATCTTATAAATGCGTATAGTGTTGTTATATATAAAATAAAAGTAATTTCTCTTTCGATTGTATCAAAATGTTCAGATCATTGTGTAATTGTGTCAAAATATTCAGATCATCGTGTCATTGTTTCAAAATGTTCATATCATTGTGTCATATTGTGTCAAAAATGTTCAGATCATTGTGTCATATTGTGTTAACATGTTCAGATCATTGTGTCATATTGTGTTAACATGTTCAGATCATTGTGTCATATTGTGTTAACATGTTCAGATCATTATGTCAATTTAGCTGCACTACAAGATATATTATGAAGTGTCGAGCTAATAAATTTCAAGCAAATACAGGTAATAAGAAAAGTTTCACCGACAGAAAGGTCAATGGACCCCGGACCCTCTCTAATTCCGCCACTCCCATGTCTTCCTCCTTTGAAATTTGAACATGCAAACGCTTTCGTGCAATGTTTTAAAAACCGGTTTTTTAGTTGAACCGGAAAACCTTCCGGGACTGGTTCGACCGGTCGGACCGGTTAGACCGGGTGGTTGAACCGGTTAGGGGATTTATATATATTTTTTTATAAAAATGCTAATAAACTTGTACACCCCAACAAAAGTAGTTAAAATACAAATATAATCCACTAAAAAATAATATCAAATATGTATTTCATAAGAAAATATAAGTTTTAAACTTTAAAAAATAATAAAAAATAATAAAAAATAATAAAAAATAATAAAAATAAAAAAAAATAAAAAATAAAAAAAATCAGAAAAAAACGGAAAACCGGCCGGTCTAACCCGGTCCGGTTATTGCCAAAAAACCGGTCTTTAAAAAACCGGCTAGAGGACCGGTCACCGGTCGAACTGGTCGAACCGGCCGGTTCGAACCGGTTTTTAAAACACTGCTTTCGTGATGTGCTTTTCTTTTTAGTTTATTATTGGACCTAATCAAGTTTGTTCACATAAACCGAATGGGTCACAAAGAAAGTTTGAATTGGGTCACAAAGAAAGTTTGAATTGGTTTTTTTCTCTGGACAATTAACGAGTTAGGTGTTTTGATAATTACTAGGATTTTGGGTTTTACATAATTAGTACTTTATTTAATGGTTTATATTTATTGGGTTTTATTTTTTTTTGAACGGCCAACGAATGCCTCGGAAAACCCGGGGACTATTTACACCAGTTGAGCTCATTCCAGGGAAAATCCACCTCCGCGAGCGGCCGGGTGGTAAAACCTGGGAGCTCAGGGATCGAACTTGTGACAATACAGCCCCAAGTCTCCCCTCATCGCCAATTTATTGGGTTTTATTAGATATGTTTATATTGGTTTCCTAGTTTACGTGTTTCTTATTTTTCACGTTTAGTTGGTCATAAAGAGGCTTATAAAGAGTCTTTGTAATTTGTATAATTCGTTTGATTATTAGTAAAAAGCGTCATGGTACGTTTTTTCACAAAACCCAACTGTTTTGTTCTCGTGATTCTGGGCAATGACAGATCCAAACCATTATTTTTCAATGGAGACATATTTTTAAATGTTTCAATTTCATAGAAACATGCATAAAAAAGTTTGTTCCAGGTCGGTCACATAACACAAATACTATTATCGACCGATATATATCTATTTATTTAGATAGTTGCATTTGATCTTGTTTCCTTATTTTATGTCTAGTTTGTTAGGAAACTATTGTATTATAAACCCCTTTGGTATTTTCGGTGCTAATCAAGAAACATAATTCGATTACCTTCATGGTAATCAGAGCCAGTTTTCTCTCTTTTTTTCTACCCTAACCAATACTTCCGGCCGCCACCACCAAATCCGACGGCAGCCCTATGGCGGACGACGACAACTCCAACCCCAAAAACAAACAAACCGATAACCCTCCTAAAACCGATCACCCCCCTATCCACAAAGCCTATACCGTCAGTAATATCCATCAAAAGGTTCGAACCCTAGATGGCAAAAACGTCACCTACTCCAATTGGGTGAAGCTTTTTCGATTTCAACTCACAGCATACCATGTTCTTCATCATGTTGATGGCACCAAGAAGGAACCCCCAGCCTCCACCGATCCCGAATACACAGAGTGGTTGGAGCTTGACGCGCTTATCCTTCAATGGATATTCGCCACCGTCTCTGACGAAATCCTGCCTCGACTACTCGACAAAGCCACCACGGCTAGGGCTGCATGGCTAACCCTCCAAGTATCTACATCAAAATAAAAACGCTCGGGCTGCCACTCTCGAACAGAAATTTACGAATACAACCTTGGCGGGATCGGCCTCCTTTGACGAGTACTGCCAAACTCTCAAGGACATAGCTTCGCAACTGGCCGACCTCGAAGAACCTGTTTCAGAAAATCGTTTGGTCGTACAGATGGTCCGTGGTCTCCCGGTTGAGTACGACACCGTCGGTGCTCTCATCAATCAACAATGTCCTTCATGGGACGTCGCTCGTAGCATAGTGGAATCTGAACAGCAGCGACAAAAAGCTCGGCCCGGCGGAACTCGCGATAGCCTTCTCGTTCACAACCAACCCAACCCTCCCGACGCTAACAAACAACCTCCATCACCCTACCCGAATGGCTATCGCGGTAAAAATTATGATCTGGTTAAAGCCGCGCGGGGTCGCGGGAATTATTCACGTGATCGTGGCGGTGGCAGGAACACATCGGGTCGACCTCCAACCTTATGGCAGCAGCAACCGCAATACACAGCCTCTCCCTACCCCCCTCCTGGCTACGATGCACCTCTCCCAAGCCCACAGCCTCACCCGCAACCCACTCCCTCACAATCGGCCCAACCCCCTCGCTATTGGGCCCCTCCTCCCACACCCTACCCTTCTTTACTGGCCCAATATCACCCGCCCCAAGTCCACTACGCTGCTGCCTACCCACCGCCTCCTACTACCCCCGCTGTTGGACAGGTTCAATATAGCGCCCTCAACCCGAACGATATTGGTATGGCCATGACGAATTTTTCAGGAGGTGGTTACCCGGATCAACAATGGGTCATGGATTCTGGTGCTTCTGCTCATATCACGTCTGATCCAGGTAATATAAAGTTTCCAAGTTCGTTTCCCGTTAATCCTATTTTTGTCGGAAATGGTAACAAATTACAGGTTAAGGGTTCCGGTAATGGCTTTTACCCCTTACCCAATAAAACCTACCGTCTAAACAACATTGTCCACCCCCCACAAGTCATTAAAAACCTGCTAAGTGTTCGCAAATTCACTATTGATAATAACGTATCTATTGAATTTGATCCTTATGGTTTTCCTTTGAAGGACCTCAAGGATGGACGCCTCCTTTCCCGCCACAATAGCAGTGGAGATCTCTATCCTCTCACACCGCCAGCCTTTGCCTTATCAACTACCTCAACCACTGCACCATGGCATGATCATCTCGGCCACCCCGGCGCGATAACTCTTAGTTATCTTAATACTTCTTTTTCCTTTAAATGTAATAAAGCATCCAATGCTAGTGTTTGTTCATCGTGTCAATTATCGAATAGGCTAGTGTTTGTTCATCGTGTCAATTATCGAATAGTAAGAGATTGCCTTTTATTGATTCTATGTCTTGCACTTTTCAAGCTTTCGATATAATTCATTGTGACCTTTGGACATCCCCCATTTTGAGTAATAGCGGGTATAAATACTACATGGTCTTAGTTGACAATTTTACAAACTATCTTTGGGTTTATCCTCTCCGGTTTAAGTCCGAAACATACAACAATTTTGTTAAGTTTCACAAATTCATTAAAACCCAATTTCAAAAGTCCATAAAAACTTTCCAATGTGATCTGGGTGGGGGGGGGGGGGGGGAGTTTGACAACAATGATTTTAAAAAAATTGCTAGCGAAAATGGACTTGTGTTTCGTTTCTCGTGCCCTCAGACTTCTCAACAAAACGGAAGATCCGAGCGCATGATCAGGCGTGTCAATGACATTATCCGAGCTCTTCTTGTTCACGCGCGTCTCCCCCCTCCATTCTGGGTTGAGGCCCTACACACCGCCACATACCTTCACAACATATTACCCACAAAAAGGCTCAACTTCAAAACACCGGCCTTTGCCCTTTACCAGCGCCACCCGACATACGATCACCTTCGCGTGTTCGGGTGCGCATGCTACCCAAACATGTCCGCCGTTCAACCCCATAAGCTCTCACCTCGATCCACTCGATGTGTGTTCTTGGGGTACCCATCCGATTTCCGGGGATATAGGTGCTACGACCCAATCTCCGGTAGAGTTCATCTATCTCGCCATGTTGTGTTCGACGAAACTGTGTTCCCTTTCCACGACATCGAGCAACCAAACCTTCCCACCAACCCCACCGATTTTCTCGACGAGTTCCCATTTCATGCTAATCCTGCTCCTCGTCCACCACCCACTACCATCGGCCCAACCCAACATACCCTAGCCGAACACACTCCGCCGTCGCCCCCTCAGGCCCAACCATCCCCACACCAACCGGCCCAACAACATGCGGCCCCACCACCTTCAACTCCTCCTAGTCCTCAACCCGTCAACCCCCCCTCACCACCTCCGACCTCGGTCTCCCACACCCCGCAGCCTGCCTCGGTTCCCCAGCCCACCAACAACCATCCCATGCAAACCCGTTTTAAGTCTGGCGTCACCAAACCTAATCCGCGCTACAACCTCGCAGCCACCTCCACAATATCTCCTATTCCCACCTCCTACCTCAAAGCCTTATCGGACCCTAACTGGATGCGTGCCATGCACGATGAATTTAGTGCATTACAGGTTAACGACACATGGGAGCTGGTTCCTCGGCCCACGGACTGTCCGATCATACGATCGATGTGGTTGTTTCGCCACAAATTTAAGGCTGATGGAACTCTTGACAGGTACAAAGCGAGACTGGTGTGTAATGGAAAGTCTCAAACGGTTGGAATCGATTGTCTGGATACCTTTAGTCCTGTCGTGAAACCCGCCACAATCCGGACTGTTTTATCTTTGGTGGTTTCCCGTGCCTGGCCCGTTCACCAATTGGATGTTAAAAATGCATTCTTGCACGACAATCTTCAAGAGACGGTCTACATGCACCAACCGTCGGGGTTCACTGATCCTCAATTACCCAATCATGTTTGCCGGCTGCGTAAGTCCTTATATGGTCTAAAGCAGGCTCCCCGTGCTTGGTACTCGCGTTTTTCAGGGGTCATCAGAAATATGGGATTTCGAAGCAGCTTGTGCGACACTTCGCTTTTAATCTATCAACATGGGAATGATGTTGCCTACCTTTTGTTATACGTAGACGATATTATTCTCACTGCTAATCACTCCGGCCTGCTTCAGAAAGTTATTACCAAGTTGTCTGCCGAATTTGCAATGACCGATCTTGGCTCGTTACATCACTTCTTGGGGATTACGATTTCCAGGGACAAAAACAACATGTTTTTAAGCCAAGAACAGTATGCACGAGACATTCTTCATAGGGCCGAAATGAGTTCGTGTAATCCGACTTCAACTCCGGTTGACACGAGTTCGAAACTGAGTGCGACAGAAGGGGAATTGATAGCCGATGCCTCCCACTATCGGAGTATTGCCGGTGCTTTACAATATCTCACCATTACTCGCCCGGACATTACATATGCCGTCCAACAGATATGTCTTTTCATGCACGCTCCTCGTGAACCACATTTGTTGTTTATGAAAATGGTGTTGCGATACATTCATGGCACGTTGCATTTCGGGCTTACACTTCGAGCCTCCACTAGCACCGCTCTCACGGCTTATTCGGACGCCGATTGGGGCGGTTGTCCTGACACTCGGCGTTCAACATCGGGTTATTGCATCTTTTTGGGGGACAACCTAGTCTCGTGGTCATCTAAACGTCAACCAATTTTGTCCCGCTCAAGTGCAGAAGCTGAATATAGGGGGGTTGCAAATGAGGTTGCGGAGGCTACGTGGTTGCGGAATTTACTCCTGGAATTGCATGTCCCACTTCACCGAGCAACTGTTGTGTTTTGTGATAATGTTTCCGCCATATAATTGTCCGAAAATCCCGTGCAACATCAACGCACCAAGCACTTGGAAATGGACATTCATTTTGTTCGGGAAAAGGTTCAATTGGGACACATTCGCGTGCTTCATGTTCCATCCGCCTCTCAGTATGCGGATATCTTCACCAAAGGGCTACCACATCACTTATTCAATGCATTTCGGTCCAGCTTGAACGTGTCATCTTCTCCACGTTCGCACTGAGGGGGAGTATTATCGACCGATATATATTTATTTATTTAGATAGTTGCATTTGATCTTGTTTCCTTATTTTATGTCTAGTTTGTTAGGAAACTATTGTATTATAAACCCCTTTGGTATTTTCGGTGCTAATCAAGAAACATAATTCGATTACCTTCAAATACGACATAATAATAAAATAAACACCGCCATTAGACTTTAAATAACATAGATACGAAGGTCTTTACGAAATTTAAAAAAAAACCTATAGGAGTTGGTATAATCAGGCATTTAATTACTTATTATTTTATAAATTTTAAATGACACATCTGCAAGATTTCATGAAGAAAAAAAATAATAATAGAGATACAACGATACTTTTTCATATGGAGCATCAATGTTAACATGATAATTAATTTGAAGTTTAATTTTGGATTCGGCTATTAGATATTTAGGTTTAGACTATTACCAATTAGGTTTTTAGTTTATTGAGCTTTGATCATGGCTAATAGCCGGTCAAGAGCTAAGCTGAACTAAAAAAATAAATAACGCGACGAGTAGGGCTCGAACATGTGAGAGTAAGGAAGTGTGCGCATCGCAACTGACAAGAACCATTGGGGAAAAAGTTATAAATGGTTATATTTATTCGGATTTTATATGTGGATCGACTCATCATCAGAAGACAATGGTGTCATTCAAAGAACCATACATATGATTCTACACAAACTTGAAAAAAACTGTATTCATGCGACTCCATACGTCATACTTAAATCCAACCCCGATTCTGGACGTGCCATCAGTTGATATCAAAGCGAGGTTTATAGAGTCGAATTTCTAACGGGGTAGCAACCTTTGGCTGCAGGGCTGGCATCTTAAGAGCATAAATGTTCTAATCAAGTTTGGGTTTCGATAGCTTTTTAGCCCGAAGAAGCTACATGTGATGTTTTTAATCCGTAGGTAACAAACCAATAGATTTGGGTGTGGTAGAAACGATATCAACAGAGGCTGGAGATGACCGTTTAGCAACCATGGAGACAGAAAAGAAAGGACTCGTCGTGTTGGTGGTCGATAGTAGGGGCATGTCGATCAGAGTTGTTCTTGGGTGTAATTTGACAAGGTTAGACAATTATGTGTTGTTCAAAAGTAAATAGTTGTGGGAATTCAAGACTGTGAAGACCTAGGACATGACCAAAGTGAAGGTCGATAAAATGATCGGTTATATTGAGAATGTTGTTGCGAAGATCGGTGTGAACAAACAACAATTACGAGTTATTGTTGGAGTTAATCGGATTTGTTTACGTAAACCGAATAGGCCACGGATTAATCCACTTGATAGATGTTATTGCCTCTTAGTTTGAAGTTTATGGGTCAAATCTTGGCATGAAGAGTTTATTTGTAATATTTGAGATTGATTAGTAATAGTGTAGTTTGCCGTTAAAAAAAATTATCAAGTGATAGGTGACGGATAATTAATTACTAGTACTTTGGGTTTAAATAATAATTAGTATTTTAATTAATGGTCTATATTTATTGGGTTTTATTATTAGATAGGTTTATATGGAATCTTTATAATTTGTAAAATTCGTTTTATTATAAATAAAAGTGTGGTGGTAGAGTTTTCCGCATAAACTTATTGTGTCCTCCCGATTTTGGACCATTAATTATCTGTGAATTGTGATCAGTAATATCCACAGTTGTGTTCCAAGTATTTTGCAACAGAAGTGAGATTGTAGCAAGTTTTGCGACAGATCGGATTATACTGGTCGCAGATTTTATAACCAATATTTGAGAGTTATACTATCATAAACTTTGCGACTGTTTAGCAACCGGAATGATTGCAATCGCTAGTTTTGCGATTGTGTGATTTTGGTCGCTAAATATGAGACTTGTGTGCTTTTTGTCGCAAATCAATTGCAAATTTGAAAATAAGTAGGAGGTATTGTTAGCATGTGATCTTGCCAGGGGCGGATCTAAAGAGGCCGAACCGGGTTTACGGGAACCCAGTAACCTTCGGATTTTTAGGGTAAATATATATATAATACTTTGAGTGAATCCTTATATATGAAGCAAGTGAATCCTATAAACAAAAACCATCTGGCTCAACTGGTCACGCTGTCTCGCTGAGAAGATTAAGGTCCCGTGTTCGATTCCGGTTAGCTGTGGTTTTTGCTTTTTTTTATTTCTTTTTTTAAAGACAGATATAAACCCAATCTGTTTTAGGGTTTTTAACCCCAACCACGCACGCCTGCTGCTGCTGCTGTCTGCTGAACCTCGTCGCTCTCCCTCTTCTGCAATCTTCAGACTCGTCGCTCTCCCTCTTCTTCAGCAGAACTCGATTCCGGCCGGCCTCCACCGCTCCACGCCTCCACGGCGGCTCTGCTCCACGGCGCCTCTGCAGCTCTGCTCCTCCACGGCTCCACAGACTCACAGGTCCACTTCGAAAATTAGGTTTTCTTCCTAAAATAATTACTTGATCTCTTCAATCTTGATTGATTAAATATGATAGAATTCATTGATTCCTAAAATAATTACTTGATGTCTTCAATTTTTGTTTACTTCATGAATCACTAGATGAATTCATTTGCATAGTCTAATGTCTTGATTGATATAGTTTTTTTTTACTTCATTGATTGATTTGTGAAATTGTGAATTAGGTATAATGAGTATTGAAAGATTTCTCACAAGAAAACCATCAAATCCTTCGTCATCTTCAGGTGATAAATACCAAAGAATAGACTTGAATGATCTTCCGTATGATCCGGGCCTAAGGAAACCAATTTTATCTTATAACCCTAGTCACAGAGATGAAATTAGACGATCCTATTTGCCAAAAGGCCCATATCAACCAATTTTGCAAAAATTTCCACAAACAAATTATAGTGGTAAATTTAGGCGTTTTAGTAAGGAATGGTACAAGGAAGAACATGGAAATTGGTTAGAATACAGTGTTGCAGAAGATAAAGTGTATTGCTTATATTGCTACTTGTTTTTAGAAAAAGATCATAATGATGCATTTGTGGGTGAAGGGGTGCGGTGTCGGCAAAAGAAAAAAAGGTTTGATATTCATGTTGGTGATTGCAATAGTTTTCACAACGTAGCACGTAATAAAGGGGGATGACTTGCGTGAACTTGCTCAATCTATACATGTGGCTTTTGAGAAACAAACTGATAAACAAAAAAGTGATTATAGAATTCGATTAAGTACTACGGTTAAAGTTGTTAGAGCATTGTTGAATGGTGGGTTACCCTTTCGTGGTCATGATGAATCTGAAGATTCCCTTTACAGAGGACATTTCATAGAGTTTTTAAAAGTGATGGGTGATTTAAATGAGGATATTGGTAATGTTATATTAGGTAATGCTCCTGGGAATTGCTAATTGACTGCTCCATCAATCCAAAGGGAAATTTGTAATTGTTTTGCAGAAGAAGTATTAAAGAAGATATTTGAAGAACTTGGTGACGATGTCTTTTCCATATTAGTTGATGAATCAAGGGATGTCTCTAATAAAGAACAGATGTCTGTGGTATTAAGATATGTTGATAAACTAGGATTTGTGAATGAGAGATTTATTGGTCTTGTCAATGTTAAGGAAACAACCGCTTTATCTAAAAAAATCATGCAATCAATGGATTTTTTGCTCGTTTCAGTTTGAGTTTGAGCAGGGTTAGAGGCCAAGGGTATGATGGTGCAAGCAACATGTCTTGTGAGTTTAACGATTTGAAAGCTTTGATTTTGAAAGAGAATTCTTCAGCGTATTTTGTTCATTGTTTTGCTCACCAACTTCAACTTGTTGTTGTGGGATTAGCAACCAAACATCATGAAATTTTTAAGTTTTTTAAAAGAAGTAAAGGATTTAGTATATGTAGTTTGTGCATCTTGCAAAAGAATAAATTTGGTAAAAGAAAGTCAAAGAGAGAGCTTGGGATTGAATCCAGAAATTGAAACTGGAAGTGGAAAGAATCAAGAACTATCACTTGCAAGACCTGGGGATACACGTTAGAGTTCCCATGATAAAACACTTCTTCGTTTGATTTCTTTATATCCTACTGTTATTGAAGTGCTTCAATATATAGAAAGTTCGGCAAGCAATGATGCTCACCAAAGTCAAGCAATTGGACTTCAATTTTACATGAAAACTTTTAGTTTTGTGTTTTAGCTACATTTGATGAAGCGCATCTTGGGATTTACTAACACACTTTGTGAATCTCTTCAAAGAAAAGATCAAGATATATTGAATGCATGTGGGCTTGTTAAGTCAACTAAAAAAGACTTACAAGATTATCGACTTAATGGTTTTGACTCACTTTTAACAGATGTCACATCATTTTGTGAGAAATATGATATTGAAGTGGTTAAAATGGAATATGAGTATGTTGACACGAGAAGTCGAAGAAGGAAGACAAACATCACCAATCGTCAGCATTATGTGGTTAACAATTTCAACACGGTTCTTGATATGCAAATTCAAGAGCTTGGAAGCCGTTTTAGCGAGGTGACCACTAAATTGCTTACGTGTATGATTTCTTTGAGCCCATGTCAAAATTTTAAGGCCTTTAATAAGCTAAACTTGCTAAACTTGGCCGAGATGTATCCGTATGATTTTAATCTTAATGAAAAAGACAAGCTTTATTATGAACTTGGCCACTACATTGCTAATGTGAAAGAAGATACATAATTTGCCAACTTGAATGGGGTAAGTGATCTTGCTCAAAAGATGGTGGAAACAAGAAAAAACATTGATTATCCGTTGGTACACCGTCTAATAAAGTTATCACTAGTTTTACTGGTCGCAGCGACAAGTGTTGAAAGAAGTTTTTCGTCAATGAAGCATGTGAAGACGGAATTGCGTAACAAGATGGGTGACGGATACATGAACGATTGTTATCTTTGCTACATTGAAAGGGAGTTCTTTTTACAAGTTTCGATCGAAGATGTAATGCAACGATTTCAAACAATGAAAACTCGTAGGCAACAACTATAGGTACGTGTTTTCCTAATTTTCAATGACAATGTTTTTTCTTTAATTATTTTAGCGTATATTCTTTTTGTTATTGTTATGAACCTTAACCAACCCGACCCGACCCGACCCGAGCGAATTGAAAATTTTGATATTTAGTTGTTAGAATCTCGACCACCAAAATAATAGTGAACCCGGTAAAAATAATTTCTGGATCCGCCCTTGGATCTTGCTGGTCAACAAGTGTCAAATAAAGTTCAGGGGTAAATGTGACAAGTCAGAAAGTATAAGGACTGAATGTGGTAAATCGGGTTAATCTTTGTTAACCGTGTGTTTAATCTGTTTGAAAAGTTTGTTAGGTTTAACTGTGATAAATAGGAGTGTGAGCTGTAGTTTAGATCTTGATCTTGTATTCGTTATCTGTCAATCAGTTTTATGTAATCTCTCTTCTTGTTCATCAATAAACATTTGCCTCTTTCGATTTCACTTCTTTGTATGTGTTGATTTCATTTTTGGTATCAGAGCTTGGTTACGAGCTTGATACGAAGAAGAAATTCAATCGATTAATCGTTTCTGATTAGTCTCATGAAGGAGATGGTTTCCGCGAAGTTTGAATTGGAAAAATTCGATGGCAAAAATGATTTTAGTCTCCGGCGAATGAAAATGAAAGCACTGTTGGTACATCAAGGTCTTGTGGATGCATTACTTGGTGAAACAGGGAAGCCAGATGGAGTATAAGAGAAGGATTGGGAGAGCACGCTTGACAAGGCTCACAGCGCCATTGTTTTGAGTCTTGGAGATCGCGTATTGAGAAAAGTTTCTAAGGAGAAGTTAGCATTTGCGTTGTGGCTCAAACTAGAGAACTTGTACATGACGAAATCGTTGGCCAATCGACTCTATCTCAAGAAGCGGCTATATACATTCCAAATGGATGTAAGCAAGTCACTGGAGGATCATACTGATGAGTTTAATAAACTCATATTGGATTTGGAGAATATTGAGGTAAAATTAGATGAGGAGAATCAGGCAATTTTGTTTCTAACTTCCCTTCCCTATTCATATGAACATTTCGTAGATACACTGATGTATGGGCGGGAAACACTTACAATGGATGAGGTTCTTTCTGCTCTTAATTCTAAGGAGTTGAAGAGAAGGTCTGACTAGAAGAATGATGGTGGTGAGGGCCTGTTTGTAAGGGGAAGACAATAACTAAGAACTTCAAAGAATAAGTCTAAATTCAGATCCAAATCAAGAAACAAACTTAAATGTTTTGCTTGTGGCTCTGAGAAACATCTCAAGAAAGAATGCCCTGTCAAGAAAAAGAAGAATGATGGGTCATACAATAAGCCTCAAGTAAATGTTTCTCCTGATGATTCCTTTGATGGATATGAGAGTTTAGAAGTATTGGTTGTGGGAAAAGAGAAGAATAAAGAGATGTGGATCATGGATTCAGGCTGCTCTTACCATATGACTCCCAATCTCTCCTATTTCAGTGACATCAAGATGCAAGATATGGGGACAGTACAACTAGGAGACAGCAGGCCTTGCAGAGTTATAGGTGAAGGTACTGTTACTTTACATTTAAATAATGGCACTGAATTGTAGTTGACTAAAGTTAGGTACATCCCTGAGTTGACTAGAAACCTAATATCACTTGGCACTTTTGAAAGGAGTGGTCATTATGTTAGTTTAAAAGATGGCAGGGCGAAGATAATAAAAGGGTCATTGGTAGTGATGTCCTGTACAAGGTGTGAGAATAACATATATGTGCTAGATGGTGGGGTCAATGGAGAGTGTAATGTAGCTCAGGGTAGTCAAATGGCTGATCAAGAAGCAGTGTTATGGCACATCAAGGCAATCAAGCCCATTGGACCTCTGTTGTCTGATGATGCTGATACGCTACTGATATGACTGGTTATTAGCTCTTCATCAATTTTTATTGACATTAGATCAAGGTGGAGATTGTTAGCATGTGATCTTGCTGGTCAACAAGTGTCAAATAAAGTTCAGGGGGGCAAATGTGACAAGTCAGAAAGTATAAGGACTGAATGTGGTAAATCGGGATAATCTTTGTTAACCGCGTGTTTAATCTGTTCGAAAAGTTTGTTAGGTTTAACAGTGACAAATAGGAGTGTGAGTTGTAGTTTAGATCTTGATCTTGTATTCGTTATCTCTCAATCAGTTTTCTGTAATCTCTCTTCTTGTTCATCAATAAACATTTACCTCTTTCGATTTCACTTCTTTGTATGTGTTGAATTCATTTTCAATAGGTATGATGCATATACATACCCTTTATGCGGTCTATGTGGATTTATAGCATAATATCGGTTTGACAACAATGATTGGTTAAGCACCGGAATCAAGACCACATACTTCATTGCTTGAAACATGTTGAAGTTGATCGGTCAATATCTTGTTCTGCGGAAACGGTAACCCTGCAGGATATCGATTCTTGCATTTTTCATAGCCCAAAACATGAGTATGTTTCAGACTCTTCATCTTGGATTACCACGTAGCCGGAATTTGGACCCTCACGAGGTTTTATATTGAGAAAGAGATCGGGTCACATACATTATTGAAACTACTGATAAACTTGCACGAGAAAAATTATGTTTTCTATGTATTAATGTAAGAGGTACGACAAGTATATTTGAAGATGAGATATATATGTCACCCTACTTGCTATTAATTGGCTGTCGATTAGCTATCAATCTATCATGTATTTGAGATCAAATAAATTATAGGGATGTTTGGTTTGTGGAATTTTTAATGGAATTGGAATTGCAAAGTTTTTCTTTTAAAGTTGTGCTTAGTTGGGTTATGGACAAATTTAAACTGAAATGAATTCATTTAATCAATGGAATTTGAGGCCATGTAACTTTCCGTCATTAAATTGAGGGATTTTAAAAAATGTTGAATAGTACTAAATTCTATTGATTATAGGATATCATTGCATTTCAAATTCATCGTTACTCAACTATGCACAACTTTAAAAGAAAAACTTTACAATTCCAATTCCATTACATTACACGAACCAAACGCCCCTAAGGGTCTCACAAGAAGCTAGCGAATTTGTGGAAAAATAATGTTGGTGATTATTTTCATAGGCTCCGGAAGTAGGAGGTCCAATCCGTCTTCATACAAAACAGGGTTATAAGTTTCTTGTTTGCAAAGCTGGGTTTACATGACATGGTTAAGATTGTGGTTAGGTATGAGAGTTATTCTAATCAGTTTCCAGTTATGATATTAGAGGTGTTGGGAAGGTTTTGAAGTTGAGCTCAAGTTGGTGACAAGAAGATCAAGGGTTGAGGCCCATAATTCTTCTCTTGTTCATGAAGTCTTAAACCCTAATTATTATCTATATATATCCATGATTTAATTTTATTCCTTGAGCATCTTTAATAAAAATGAAGCTCTAGTTAAGCACGTGGATATAGGTCCCCATTAGGACTGAACCACGTTTCGTCTTATTTTTCTGCTTATATTATGAAGCTTGTATTTTTTGGAATTGGACACAAAGAAAGAAAGAAACCCAAGATTCATGCTCCCAACATGTGAACTATATGTCTATATTGAGTTTGTTACAGTCGATTTTTCGATTAGGAAGAAACCGATAAAAATCAAGTCATATTCATTCTTTATTTCTGTTTCTAAATAAGGTTGTTTGTTTCGATTGGGTTTCCTTGGTTTGGTTCATTGCAGGTTTTTTGTTACTTTTGATTTGGTATTGATTTGGTATGGATTGTCAAGAGATCAGAAGTCTTTGGTCAATTCCAACATTTCTATTTTTCCTTTTGATTTTCCGTTTCATTCCCATTAATTAGAAGGTACTAATGGGCCTTATGGCTCTTTTTATTAAAATTACAAAAAAAAAAAAAAAAAACCTACTTTAGAAGGTCTGCTTTTCTCACTTTATCAATCTTTGGATTTTAAAATCTCGTTTTATACCATTACAACACTTGAAAAAGACACAATGTAAATAAGAGTTAACAACCTCTTGTCACAATAGTTTTAAACAAATACATAGTAGTTTCAAACATGTTTACAAATCACACTTTGTTTAAAATTTAAAAAAGACTAGCAATTTGACCGCGCGTTGGTTTTGGTTTTCGTTTTGCAGGGGTTTTCGTGTGAGTCTGTGATTTTTTCATGTCGTCTATATTAACTCGTAAGTTGATATTGTTGGTGTCCATATTACATTTGAAAGTTTTTTTTTTTTGCTTTACAACAAAACACAAAAATCAAAGACCTTAAGGTGGACTTTTATTCAATTGGTGTAAATGTTTAAGCAAATGTGAACAAAAAATTTAAATGAACAAACAAATATACATCTCTCAAGTATTGTAAAATAACCAATTTGCTATTACAATCTGTCCATTGGTAAAGGTTAAAGGCATGATATGTTAGAACATGTCAGCTAATTTACCTTTTTAGTCGGGTGATAGGAAATTTTTTGTTGAAGATGAACCGCATGATGTCTTTCTTGATCTCAAGATATGGTTTGTTTATTGTGATATCAGATATCATCGATCTCTTTAAGAAACCCAAGAGTCGTGTCTGCTATATCTGCAGCTTTGCTTGCAGCCTCTGCCAAAACTTGGTCCAAATAACCTATATCCGTGATAATTTCCTCGTACCGAGCCTGCAAGAACGTAAGATTTTATGACTGTCAATTGTAATCTTTTCTAATTGTAAAGGTTTAATCTTTGAAGTATAGTAAATATAAACCTGGATTGGATGGAAATGGTCAATCAAAGCATCAGTAAGAACAATTTTGAAAGCTCCCCAATTCATATCCTGGGCTCCTGGCAGTCTTGTGGAACTTCCTGCAATAAAAACTTGTTAAACAACATATATGATGTTCGTCCCCAACTTCTTCTTCAAAATGGATAGTTATCCATTCTTTTTTTCCCTTCTTCTAAAGACCCAAGTATTAAACACAAAAAGAACATTTTTTTCTTTGGATTTTTTGAAGATACCTTCTTATCCGCTTCTCTTATCCGCTTCAAAAAAATCCAAAGGAAAAGACAGTCCTCTTTTCCTTTGGATTTTTTTGAAGATACCTTCTTCTCCATCTGCAAGTATGTGAGAGGTAGTTTTTTGTTAGTGAATTGCAATTACCTGTTAATCGTCTCTGAAAGCCCTTCAGTTTTCGGACCTAAAATTGTCGTCGCCGAAGTAGGTTCGAGTTGGACGTTTCATGTTGTCAATTACATGTAATATAGAAGAATTTTACATAGATAATGAACATTTTGTAACATAATTCCTTATAGGAGTAAGGAATTATGAGAGTCTAATTCTTCAAATGAGTTTTATATGTGTATAGGTGAACCTCAAACTATCTGATTTATTAGATTTAGTATGACTAATTCTTTCTAGCATATATGGTTACAAACTTACTATAACAGACCTGTATTGTTTCAAATATAATTTGTTAGTAGTTTAGTAAATGCTTGAACCCAAAAATGTTATAATAACAAAATATATTCACTAATAGTTATGTTATACTTAATTTGGTGCTAATCTTGTGCAGAAATACTACAGAATAGTTATGTTGTTGCTGCTATAGTTGTAACTCGGGATGTGTAACAGAGAACCATCTGACACCTATTCTGCCCCACAATAATAAGTAATACCATATGTTGAATTTATTGTTTGAAACGGTGGGTTGTGTAGAGGTGATGTATTTTAACACCTAAAAGTATGTTGATTACTAAAGCATGTTGTAAATGCATCTTATCCTCTAAGTTATTTTACTAAAGTATAGCTCTGCAATTATACTATATCACATATCGAAAATTTGCCATTTTTCAACCGGAACCTATTACCAAATTTCACCTTTTGCCACCTATATAAAAGTTCAATATCATGAAGTGTCTTTATTTAAGGAAATTCATCCATGAACTCCAACAGCAGGAGTAGATCCTAACCTCAATGTACTTCTATCTGTAATAGATTACTGTAAGGGGGTACTATTTAAAGAGGTAAGTACCTTTCTGTGACCTATTATAGAGAAAAAAAAATTAGGTATATGAAAATTGTGTGTTTTATAACACCTGAAAATATACTATTTAAATGGATAATCGAATGTTTACATATCAAAATAAAGCTCTTTTATATTGCATGACATTGAGAACAGGTAGTCAAATTGTTCTGAGGAGTAACTTAAAAAGTTAAAAAAGAAACAAAGATACTTTTTAAATCACTCCTCAAATTAAAGGTAATAAGGTAATAAAAATAAACTAATACACTTTCTTAAGTAATAAACTAACTTACATGAACAATTTAACTACCTCGAATTAGATGTAATCTTTCATTCTAATAAAGCAATAAAATAATGTCCACATGTCACTATACTAGGGTGTCCACATCATCCTCTACCTCAACAATCCACTTGTCAACACCACACTTAATTTCAATTTTTTTTTCATTTAAGAATTCAGAATTTCCAAATTTAATATTTCAACTTTCTAAATCTAAAATTCAACATTATATTTAACTAAAATTAGTTATGAATTTGTGTTGATATTTATTACTTATATATTTACATAAATTATTTATTAACTAACTTACCAAATTTATATAAATTGTTTGAATTTTTTAATATTAAGAGATGTAACATTCAAAATTTTAATTTGTAACAATATTTACTAATATTTATTGATTGAAATAATATATATTAGGGTGGTTGATTTATTCAATTAAAATATTAAAATGTCAAACATTCTTATATTTTATATTCTGAAAAGTAACTTTTATGAGTTCAATTATCATCTTCAACATTTTCTAATTATCATTTAACATTCTCTGAATTCAAGTAATCCTAAATAATAATAACTCTTTATTATTGTAATTCTCAACACCACTTTAAAGTCAACCATTAAGCAATTTATTTTCAACTGTGATATACGAAATACTCTAATTTACTATAAATGTATTTTTAACTTAACTACTATAAAATAACTATTTGATATGATCTCACAATTATATCATGTATATCCATAATTTTTAAATCTCATATCATTTTTTATTTTATTATACTTATCTCATTATTATAAATATTTATCCAACCCGTGTAATACACGGGTTACTAACCTAGTAAGCTAATAAAGTATCTTAAATTGTTCAGGAACAATTTCATTTCTTTAGTAGTTTATTACCTTCAAATGCAAGTATGCAACTACTTTTCTTTAGTATTATTAGGTATATTACTCCTCAGTCACCAATAAAGGTAAACAAAGAATTTAAAAAGTTTATTTTTAGGTGTCTTAAGTATCTTAAATTGTTCTGAGAAGTAATTTAAAAAGTTTTAGAAGCATATGTTTATTGGTTTAAACTTCTTAAGTCTCTGTTCACATTAGAGGACTAATTTTGAGAAACTTTTTAAAAAAGTTGGCAATAAGATTCGTAATAAAAATGACAGAATTGAGATATTATGACATACCAAATCAAAAGAACGTGCAAATGCACCAAATACCTGCAAAAAACAAACAAATAACAATGAAGGACAGTACAATAGAAAGCTTAAACCATGAAAAGCAAAAGTATAAGTTAGACCAATGTGAGTAGGTCAAGATGAAATCAAGTAAAAATTTATAATAACATGCAATTTCATTTGAAATAAGCGGAGCCCTGTACAGATTAATTACGAAATGAAAATTATAAGCATTCTAAACCATTAAATTTGTAAATACACATAGGAGTGAAGACATGCAATACAGAGTCATAAAATCTTCCAAGCCCTTGTAAAAGCAATCATTGTAAAAATGTAACAACTATGAGAAATTGTAACATACAAAGACAATGGAAGAATTCCCCAAGATAAATACCTGGTGAAAAAAACGAAGACCAAATTAGGTTACAATTGATTACTCTGAAGCAAGGATCAAAAGACAGAATTGAAATTATAGATTGCGTTAAAAGAAAGAAATATTCATCAGAACACTAAATAGGCAACAACAAAAAACCACTCGGATATGTAATCACCTGGATTTCAGCCAGAGTGGCTGTGACCGGAAAACCGTTCGGATCCCGGTTAAAGCGACCATCACCGGAAAAGACGGTTTTTTTTAGAGAGGATGCCGAATGTCCAAAGAGAATAACGTCTTAAACCTAACAAAGGTGAATCGCTTACCATAATCCGCCGGTATAAATCATCATAGCCATGTAGTTCAGATCTAAGCCCCAAACGCCTCAGATGAGCGTCGCCCATCAAGGCACAGCTTTGAAACCGGCGGACGAAAACCATCACCGGAGCAACAAAACTGTAACTTTCGATCTAACCCGCAAACGCGCGCATAGCGGCCACGAACTTAAATATGAAACGTAGCAGATCCAGACAGAGATTGACAGCGCCTAACCCCAAAAATCTTTCAAAAACAGAAAGAAACGTGATGATTTAGAGGAAACACACTCTGCAACTTCTAAGAAAGATGAGAGAGAGAGAGTCGAGAGAAGAGACGATGGAACTTTCAAGAAGAGATAGAGGGGCGTTGGAGTAATGACACGTAATAAAGACTCAAGTTAACATCAATTTATGAGAAGATAGTAAAGGATACGTGTAACGAAGAGGAAGAAGTAAGGCAACACGTATAAGGCTATGTGTAGTGGTAAAAATGAGTGAGGTGGGGTTATGTGACGCAGCAAAGCAAACACGTGTATAAACTATAAGCTCAGACCTAAAAGTAAAAAAAAAGGAAAAAAAATGCCATCCCAAAGTATAGAACCCGGGTGGCCAACAAATAACGTGAGAGCTTTAACCAACAAACCAAACTAACGAATGGTAAAGATAACCATCATAGTAATACATAATCACTTACACAACTGACAATTTAAAAAAAAATATATTGAAGTTTTTCTGCCACGTGTCAGCATAGAAAGTGCCAACGTGACAGAAACAGTTTTATTTTAGTGTACAGCTCATATTAGACTTTTGATAATAAATAAATTATACAAATCCTATTCAAATATGGACTTAATTTGATGGGAATGACCAAAATCATATGTCAAAACCAAGCTTCCATCCATTCTTTTGAGCACAAACCTTTCAACTAACACATAGCAACCATATTTCTTCCATCCACCAATCCTTTCAAACCTCTCCATTCTCTCTATCATCTTCTCCCCACCACCAACCCATCCCACTTTTTCCTCTTCCCACCTCATTCTTTCCACAATTGCCAAATTCAACCCCACACTTTCTTTTTTCTCATTATCACCCCCAAGACATGTAAACCATATCACTGTTAGAATATTTGAGCTATATTTGTAATTCTGTCATAGTGTAAGGGTAGATTGTGTAACTTTCTAAATAAGTTTGTTAGTTGACTGTTAGTTGCTGTTGAGATAGATTAGTATATAGCTTAGCTTCTTCTTCATTGTTTTGTAATTTCCATTTTGAGTCTCAATAAAATTTCCCCTAATTTCTTCTACTATTGATCCTGTGATCTTCAATTTGGTATCAGAGCTTCAGATTTCGTTGATCTGCTTGCTCGTTTCCGTTCGATTTTAGGCGACTGTGAAAGGGGATCTCTGATCTCCTAAATCGAAGAGAAGATTCATCGATTGTTGTCGTCGCCTCGAAGGCCATCTCCGCGTCGGCCAAGATCTCCATCAAGAACTCCATCGATGTCGATTCCTACTAACAATTCATCCTCAAATCGTGATCATGCTCCGATCACACTGCAATGTCCGATCCTCACGATGACGAATTACACCATATGGGCTGTGAGGATGAAAGCAATTCTCAATGTGCACGGTCTATGGGAAGTCATCGACACAGGAGCAACAACTGTTGTTGATGACAAAAAGAATGCAACAGCGATTGCATATCTATATCAGGCTTTGCCGGAAGATTTGGTGCTCCAAGTTGCAAAATATGACATTGCGAAGGATGTGTGGTATGCAATCAAAGAAAGATTTGTGGGGGTTGACAAAGTGGTAAAGGCAAGGCTGCAGTCTCTGAGAAGTGAATTTGAGGCTTTGAGGATGGGTGAAGATGAAACAATAGACGAGTTTGCAGCAAAATTGGGAGGATTGGCCTCAAGAGCGAGCAATCTTGGATCTACATATGAAGAAGCCACTCTTGTTAGAAAATTCTTGGACTCAGTTCCTGACAGGTTCATACATATTGTTGCTTCAATTGAACAGTTTGTAGAACTAGACACCATGAAGTTGCAGGAAGCAATTGGGCGGTTAAAGGCTTTTGAAGAAAGGACGAAGATGAAATCAAAGGCCACACAAGTCAAAACTGAGAAGAATGAACAATTGTTGCTCACATATGCAGAGTGGCAGAGTAGGAAGAAGGCATCAGGCAAAGAGAAAGGAAAGTCAGACAACTATGAGAGAGGGGGAAGATCTAAATGGAGTTCAAATGTGAAGGAAAAAGGAAACAGGAGCAAGAAGCAAAGTGATAGGCCTCCTAAGGATAAATCCAAGATAAAGTGTTTTAGGTGTGACTTATTGGGGCACTATGCTTCTGAGTGTCCATCAAAAACCAAACAAGAAGTCAACCTGCATGAGATAGATGAAGAGGAACCAGCCTTGTTGATGGTAGAGGAAGTCCCAAAGAAAAGAGAGGTTGTGTTCTTGAATGAGCACAGTGTAATGCCATCAAAATACACCTCAGAAAAGAGTGAAGGAGGACTCTGGTATCTTGACAATGGGGCATCAAATCACATGACTGGGAACAAAGAAGTCTTCTCTAGTTTGGATAAGAATGTGGGTGGCAATGTCAAGTTTGGTGATGGGTCATCAGTTCTGATTGAAGGAAGGGGATCAGTGATCTTGGAGTGCAAAAATGGTGAGCAAAGGTTATTAAGAAATGTATACTATATTCCTACATTAAAGAGCAATATTATAAGTTTGGGGCAGTTAACTGAAGTAGGTTGTGATATAAGGCTTAAAGATGATTACCTGTGGTTGTATGAGAAAAGTGGAGAGCTGTTGATGAAGGTGAGAAGGTCCACAAACAGGCTATACAAAATTAATATAAACATTGGGTCTCCTATGTGCTTTAGTGCAGTGATGGATCAGAGTTCATGGTTATGGCATGGGAGGCTTGGCCACATGAACTTTGATTCTTTAAAAAGTATGACTAGCAAGAAGCTTGTGGAAGAAGTGCCATACATAAATCAGCCAAGTAAATTGTGTGAGGCATGCCTTGCAGGCAAACAATCAAGGCTGCCATTTCCAGTAAAGTCAGCATACAAGGCAGAAAGCCCTTTGCAGATGGTGTCAATGGACCTATGTGGTCCTATCACGCCAGAGACACAAGCTGGTAACAGGTATTTTCTATTGCTTGTTGATGACTGCACTAAGTACATGTGGGTATTCATGTTGAAAAGAAAAGATCAAGCTTTTGAAATGTTTAAAAAATTCAAAGCTAAAGTTGAAAATGAGAAAGGAGTCAGAATTAAGTCTTTAAGGTCAGATAGAGGTGGAGAGTTTACTTCAGTTGAGTTCAATAGTTATTGTGAAGATCAGGGAATCACAAGACTGTTGACTGCTCCCTATTCTCCCCAACAAAATGGGTCAGTTGAGAGGAGAAACAGATCCATTTTGAACATGACAAGGAGCATGTTAAAGGCCATGAAAGTCCCTCAGGATTTTTGGGCAGAAGGAGTAAGGCAGTCAGTGTATATTTTGAATAGGATAACCACAAAGGCTCTAAAGAATTGTACACCTTATGAGGCATATAAAGGTAGAAAACCGAATTTGGCATATCTTAGAATATTTGGCTGCATAGGATATGTGAAGATGACTCAACCTGGGTTAAAGAAGTTAGATGATAGAAGTATTCCCATGGTACATTTAGGCACTGAATCAGGCACAAAAGGATATAGGATGTATGACATTGAAAGAGGGAAGGTTGTTGTGAGCAGGGATGTTCAATTTGATGAGCAAAGGGCTGCAAATTGGGAAAAACATCTTGAAAAGGCCAAAGACCCTGAGTTACAATGTTGGACAGAGTTTGATGTGCATAATGAGTATGGGAATGAAGATCATGTAAACTTCCAACCTGATCAGGTAAATGTAAATGGTAATGAAGCTGCAGATGACTGTGAGACATCAGAAATTGAGAGCCACAGTGAACAGGTTGGAACAAGTAATCAAGAGGAGTTAAGAAGGTCTGGCAGGGTGTCAAAGGTTCCATCAAAGTACAAAGATTTCCAATTGGATCAAAGGTTGAGAATTGGAGCTCAAAGGATGGAGCAAGAAGATCATGTGGCATTACTGTTGGCACAGGAAGATGAGCCCATTGGTTACAGCCAGGCTAAAGATCAATTGGAATGGAGGAATGCAATGCAGGATGAAATCAAAGCCATTGAGAGAAATAGAACTTGGGTTCTGGTTGATCCTCCAGCAAAGTGTCATCCAATTGGGCTGAAATGGTTGTATAAAATCAAGAGAGATGCAAAAGGGGAAGTAACCAAGTACAAGGCAAGATTGGTTGCCAAAGGTTATGTGCAACAACTTGGTGTGGACTATGAAGAGGCATTTGCCCCTGTTGCAAGAATTGAGTCAATTAGATTGATTTTAGCCTATGCTGCTAAAATGGGCTGGAAGGTGAATCACTTGGATGTGAAAGCAGCTTTCTTGCATGGAGAATTGCAAGAAACTGTATATGTTAAGCAACCAGAAGGTTATGTTAAAGAAGGTGCTGAAAACAAAGTGTACAAACTTGTCAAAGCCCTATATGGACTTAAACAAGCACCAAGGGCATGGAATCAAAGGTTAAATCATGTGTTGAAAGAAATTGGATTGATCAGATGCCAATATGAAACTGCTATTTACACTCATATTAGTAAACAGTCAAGTTTAATAGTTGCAGTTTATGTTGATGATTTGCTTGTTACAGGAAGCAATGAAGCTGAGATAAGAAACTTCAAACAAGAAATGTTGAAAAGGTTTGAAATGACAGACCTTGGGGAGTTGTGTTACTATTTGGGCATTGAGGTAAAACAAAGGGCAGAAGGAATAGCTTTAACTCAAACTGCATATGCTTTGAAAGTAGTAAAACTGGCAGGATTGGAAGGTTGCAATGAGGCAAGGGTACCTATGGAACCAGGAATCAGGCTGAGTAGTGAAGAGGGAGGAGAGGATGTGGAACCTACTATGTACAGAAAATTGATTGGATCTTTAAGGTATTTAACTCAAACCAGGCCAGACATTAACTATGCAGTAGGCATATTGAGCAGATTCATGCAAACTCCAAAAGAAGCACATCTCAAGGCAGTCAAACACTTGATTAGGTATATCAAAGGAACCACACATTATGGGCTAATGTATAGACAGGTTGAAGGAGGTGGTTTGGTTGGATATAGTGATAGCAATCATGTTATGGATAGTGAAGATGGCAAAAGCACATCAGGTAATGTGTTTTATTATAATAGTTCACTGATTTCCTGGTTTTCTCAGAAGCAGAAAACGGTGGCTTTATCCAGCTGTGAAGCTGAATTCATGGCAGCCACATCTGCTGCAACACAAGCAGTTTGGCTGAGGAACATGCTTGAAGTGTTAACAAGAAGTGAACAAGAAAAGGCTATCCTATATGTGGACAATAAATCTGCACTAGCTCTCATGAAGAATCCTGTTTTTCATGGGAGATCAAAACACATAAACCTAAGGTATCATTAATAAGGGAATGTGTGGAAGATAATCAAATTCTTGTTGATTTTGTAAGTAGTACTTTACAAAAGGCTGACATCATGACAAAAGCACTTGCAAGGACAAGATTTGCTGAGTTAGTAAGGATGATTGGTGTTGAAGATTTTAAAGAATAGTATTACAAATGACATACTATGTCTTGTTGTAATAGATACTATTGGCACACTGTACATACAAACCCGTTGGGTCACTGGTGTATGATGATAATGCTGAGGTTTCTGTTATACGAGTATATAGTATATGGTCATTAATACTATGCAAGAATTAGGGGGGAGAATTGTTAGAATATTTGAGCTATATTTGTAATTCTGTCATAGTGTAAGGGTAGATTGTGTAACTTTCTAAATAAGTTTGTTAGTTGACTGTTAGTTGCTGTTGAGATAGATTAGTATATAGCTTAGCTTCTTCTTCATTGTTTTGTAATTTCCATTTTGAGTCTCAATAAAATTTCCCCTAATTTCTTCTACTATTGATCCTGTGATCTTCAATCACTCCATCCACCACCTTCCTCTCATCCCATTTCGCCTCATTTCGACTCTCACCAACAAATACCGCTTCACTATGAAACGAAGCTTCCACCGAAACATCATCTCCTTCATTATCATGCTTCTTTTCATGTTCGAAAACTCGTTCCCACCTTTGCTCGAGTGTCATTTCATAAAAGACAGACTTCTTCACCTGATCACCCAAACTTCCTTCTTTGATGAACACAAATGGGCAATACCACTTGCCAACAACCACATGATTCGACATCCTGGTTGATGGAGGAAAGTTCAAATCAGGAAGACTTGAACGAAGTGAATCATCGATTCCTTTCGCTTCACTTAACTCATAGTTTGTGGGTGTTTTAGTATGCATTGTCCAACCTTTTCTACTTAGGAATTGTGGAGGATAACCATCATCTGCTAGAGATTTCATGTAAAACCCACTATAGTTTTTACAAGGAGTGAAGTAAGGAACAATCTCAAATTGTTGGTACAAATCATGTGGATCCAATGGCCTTGGTTGTACATCAAGAACATAGCTGGAAAAACAACATTTGCCCATGTCTTCCTCCTTCGAACTTGCAAATGCTTCCCTATTGAGCCATTGAGGTTTCTTGTTAGTTTATTTTGTCAATTGTAAAACCAATTTAATTAATATGTGTTATTTCTTATAGAAGTTTTAAATAACTATTTACACATAAAACCAAAACATATTTTCTGTTCTTCTCTAAAAAAAGTCATTCAGTGTTGTTTTACAAATTAAAGTCATAGTAAGTTTGCAACTGAAGTAAACTCTTGGCAAATTTACGACTGAATTATGCAGTCATAAGTTTGTGATTATGTTCACTAATTTTGCGACCAATAACCGGTCGCAAACTTAGAAACTATTATTCAGTCAATTTCCAGTCTAAAATCCCCGGTTGTCTACTACTATCAAGGGAAAAAGCTAAAAATTATTAAGAGAGTGAATTGCATGGGAAGTCTTTGTGGTTTCTCAAATTTTTAAAAAATAGTCCTAAATGTTTGTAAATTGCAAAAATAGTCCTCAACTTTTCATTTTTGTCTCACGGGGAGTCCTTGGGATGGATGTCTCTTGGAAATCTCGGTTAAGTTGATGTGAAATGACTATATACCCTCTCTTTATAAGAATATATATTTAATAAAAAACATTTAATGAATAATAAAAATAAAGAGGCGGACCCACCATCCTCACCATCAAACAAAAGCCCGGGTAGGTTAAAACAAATCAACCCTAGTATTGTTTGGTTTAATAGTTTGTCTATGAGTTTTGGCAAGCACATATGTATCACAATCCAAAATAGTTTCATTTTAAGTTCATAATTTTAACCTCTAATATTAACAAATCAACCCTAGTATTGTTTGGTTTAATAGTTTGTCTATGATTTTTGGCAAGCACACATGTATCACAATCCCGAGGACTATTTTTGTAGTTTTCAAACATTAAAAACTATTTTTAAAAATTTGGCAAACCATAGAGACCTCCCGTATAATTTACTCTTACTAAGATGTATGATAAATATACATACCCTTTATGCGGTCCATGTGGATTTACAGCATAGTATCGGTTCGAAGACAAAGGTTGATTAAGGACCGGAATAAACACGACTTCATTGCTGTCAACATATTGATATTGACCATAAGATGTTAGGTATCTCGTGGTTAATCTTTTGTTTTGAGGAAACGGTAACCTTGCAAGATAACCGTTTTTGAAGCGCCCAAAACAAGAGTATGTTTCGGAGTCTTCATCTTGGATTACCAAGTAACCGGAGTTCGGACCCTCGGGAGGATGGTATAGAGCTTCAGGAGAGGCGTAATAGTGAGAAAGAGATCGGGTCACATACATATTTGAAACTCATAAACTTACACAAGCTAGAAATTTGATTAGATCATATATATAGACAACCGTACAATAAAAAGAGACGAAAGCATGAAATTAACTAATGTGCATTGTATATATTATAATAATCTAAGTAGTAACGTGCACCAATATTCTAAAGATCAGAAATTAAAGTCAGCCTAGTACTTGCTATTAATTGGCTGTGGATTCATTTTCAAGTAGATGGAAATGATCATGCTTGACATGGCAAGATTTATACATCTAATGTTTTCTAATGCATGGTGGAGAAAGATTAATTAGTTTTATATTATAGAAGGTTTCCTCAAGAAGCTACGGGCAGGATCATACAATCCAAGATCAAGACAAAGGGAAACTAACAAAGCTAAATTACGTGTTCAAGTGGAAAGTTTGGTGGTAAAGTGATAACTATCCGACTAAAAGATTGTGAGTTTATACCCTATAAAAAAAACAAAGGTATTTGTTTAGCCGGTCTGAAAGTTTAGTCTTGTTTCTTGCCCACAATAGGGACTTTGGACTCTTTTTCCTTTACAACAAGGTCACGTATGTGCAACAACTCTTGACATGGCCCGAAACGTAACATGATCACGAACAAAAAATAATAGGTTTTTGGTCATATGATGAGATATTGTCATGTTTAAGATAAGCTTTGTAGACCCAAGACTAATACATATTGTTAAAATGATAAATATATATTATGCAAGAATCATGTGAGCAGCCCATGTTATCCTTTCCCAAATTGGATTATTTCTACCGATTATCTACAGCCAATTGCCAGCCACATTACAGCTTTATAATTTCCTTGAATAGCATAGGTCTTTTAGTATTTATACATGTTGTTTTCTCTGTAATCGACACACAAAAACAATCAATAAAAAGAGTAATATGGTTTCTCTTGATATTATCGTTTAACATGGCATCAGAGCTGATGAATGATCCTAGGATCATTTCAAATGTTCTTGCTCATCGTTTACCGATCGATCTCTGTTACTCACCTCAAACCATTATGTCAAGTGACAACAATTCCAACAACCACTCTTTTCCATCTCAAACCACAAATCTCTTGGATGGGCACAAAAAAGGTGCCCGACAGCAACAAGAAACAGCGGCTACCGCAACGAGCAAATCCGAAGTCACAAGGAGTAGCGGCAACGACGGCGAACACCCTTGCGGTAGAAACTCCTCAAAAATTAAAGGAATGTTTGGAGCCGCTCAGCCACAAGGAACGCCGGATGCCGCCACGAGCGACCACGAAGTCACCGGAAGTAGCGGCAGCGGCAACGAACAGTGTTGTGGCGGTGACTGCTCAATAATGGAAGAAACATTTTGGGGAAATGCAAACAGAGGTAACGAAGGGAATGAGAATGGTAACTCAGACCCTTCACATTTAAATCCTTCATCTTTTTTAAACACTAAGTTTTTTTCCCCTCAAGTTCTTGAAGTATTACAAAACACCCCTCAAAGTTTTAATAACAACATAAAAAGTTCAAACATTAAAACAACGTGGGATTCATGTGGAAATCTAGATTTTATAAAACATCCCTCAAAGTTTCAAGAACAAGAAAAGTTCAAACAATACCATGAATCATGTGGGATAGCTAATATGGCAAAAATAAGTGAAAAAAAATAATATGTCATGGATATTTGATTGTGGCGCTACCGATACTATGACATTTGAATTATCAGATATCGTTTCAATTTCTAAACCACAAAAAGAACACATTCAAGTTGCCAATGGGGGGATGGTTCCGGTTAAAGCAGGAGGAACCATTGAAATCTCACCAACCTTAAAACTCTCCAATTGTCTTTATGTACCTTCCTTGTCACATAAACAGCTATCAATCAGTCATGTGACAAAACAATTAAATTGTACGGTTCTAATGCATCCAACTTTTTGCATCTTACAAGACATTAGGACGGGGGTGATTATTGGGCGTGGCACTGAACGCCAAAGATTGTATTATGTGGATGAAGTGACTCAACAAGGTACTGTTATGCTAGCCCACGGGTCTATTGATAGAGAAGCTTGGTTGTGGCATAGAAGGTTAGGACACCCATCTACCGGTTATTTGCATTTGTTATTTCCAAAACTTATTCCTTTAAATAAAGCGTTGAATTGTGAAGCATGTGTATTGGCTAAAAGCCATAGACATAGCTTTCAACCTAGTAACACAAGGGTCGATTTACCTTTTTCACTAATACATTCAGATGTGTGGGGTCCTGCAAAGTTTATTGGGGGGCAAAACTTTCGATTTTTTCTTCTCTTTGTTGATGATTGCACACGTATGACCTGGATGTATTTCTTGAAACACAAATCATAAGTCGTTGAAAAATCACAATGTTTTATGCGATGATTCAAACACAATATCAACAAAATATTCGGGTCTTACGATCAGATAACGGAGGTGAATTTGTTAATGATACCATGAAACTGTTTTGTCAAACAAAAGGAATAATCCACCAAACTTCATGCGCACATACGCCCGAACAAAATGGTGTTGTCGAGCGAAAAAATCGTATCCTTCTAGAAATAACTCGTGCTCTTCTAATCGAATCCCAAGTTCCAAAGTCCTTTTGGCCCGAAGCTGTTGCTACAGCTACTTACCTTATCAATCGACTTCCGACCAAAGCCATTAACCTAAAAACCCCTCTTCAAGCCCTATCAGAATTTACCAAAATACCTCCTACTCTTACTCTACAACCACGAATCTTTGGTTGTTCTGTCTTTGTCCATATACCCAAAACTAACCGAACTAAACTCGATCCATGTGCCAAAAAATGTGTTTTTGTGGGATATGGAGTCAACCAGAAAGGATATCGATGTTATAGTCCTAAAAAACGTTAGATGTACACTACCATGAATTGTGACTTTCTTGAAACCGAATTCTTTTACAACTCCCAACACAATGGTCAGGGGGAGATGGAACATGTTGACACACTGAGTTGGCTAGAAAGGATATCAACATTAAGAGAATTTAATCACAGTACCGAATTTAATCACAGTACCCCAGATGAGTCACTTAGTCCACAGCAATCCTCGGAACCATCAAGCGGTGTCACAGAACAAAGTGATGAGAGTATATTTTGTAACGCTTTTATATATTTAATTCTATATTTTTATTAGTTATAATATATTAACTCTCATCCTATTTCCTATGGTTTGTGTTTGGTGTGTTTAAAGCTAAAAAGTTATAAATGTGGTGGTTTAAGCGGATATTAAATAATTAGTGTGTTTAGTGTGAATGAGCTTAAATGGTGTGATTCAGTTGAGTCTGAACCATAGTGTGTTGACAAAAGTTTTATAATTATTTCCTAATAAATTTTAGTTTAAATTCATTTTGATTAATAATGTTAAAAGATAAAATTCTTACTTTGTATATGTTGTCTCGTGATGCAGGATCAAAGGGGAAGGAGAAATATGAATGATGACGTTGATCATGTATGATGAAAGATGGATGATGATGGTTCATGGGAAGTAAATAAAAGAAGTAAAAGCATGCTGGTCACGTGGAGTTAACAAAATTATTGATTGGGCTCACTCAAAATTATTAGGTGGACTGATGAATTTATCACGTGGGTCAGTGGGCTCAATTAAACGTGTGGAACAAGTTAGGGGGACGGCAAAAGAAAATATAAAAGGGGATTCATTCGTGGAGATTAAAGGAGGCTTCGGACGGCAGATTTGTGCGCAGGAAGAAAAAGCAACCGTGACAGCAAGTAGAGAACAAAAGAGAGGATTGCGAGATCTCCAGCACCATCCGATCATCATTCCAACATCAAAAATCGTGTAATCGAATCATGGTTCATTCTTATGATTTATTTTTGTCTTTAATTATGAGTAGCTAAATTTCTTGTAACTGACTTTGGGTGAATAGTCTATCGACATGTGCTTATGATTGATTTTCAACTGTGATGAAGGATTCATTTTATGTAATCTGATTCCTTGCAATTAATTGAATTAAAATATTTATTGAATTATGACTTGTGTTGATTTCATTAATTGAATAGATTATCTATTGTGTGACCTATTGATTGATCTTGATGCATAGTGCAGTATTCATATTTAGGTATTCATATAGTCATTGATTCAACAACAACGAATTGAATATCACTTCGATTAATTATATGCTGAATAGTGTTTGACATTATTTTCATCTAAATTGTTAATTGGTTTGCACATGTTGATAGACTAGGATCCTGGAGTTGGCTATTTTTCTCTTTAATTGTTAACAACATCAAACTACGACTCATTTTTGCATAGGCAACGCGAGCCACTTCTCATTTACTTTTACTGTTTAAACTGATATCAACCATTGTTCTCTGTGTTCGACCCCTCTTCTTTATACTACAATTAAGTGTTAGATTAGGGTTATTACAAATGTTTTTGGTAGACCTTGACACCGATATCAAAATGGCGTCGTTGCCGGGGAACAATTGCGCTTAGTATTAGTTTAAATTTTGTTTCTTATTTATTGCATTTTAGTTTATTTCATTTTATTTTCTAGATTTACCGGGTATTTTGTTCTTTGTGTGTGTAGGTGACAGATCTTGTGCATGCATACACGAAGATCAGGCAGAACATCGCCATTGAAATTCGATCCGGAAATTGAGAAGACTGCAAGAAAGAATAATCAAATCCGTGCACATACAAAGATAGAAAGAAAAATGAGTAATCAGGATGTTAATGATTCGAGTAAAGAGAAGATACCGACTGGGTATGATGATGAAACCAATCCGTTCTCACCACTACACGAAGGAGCCGAAAAAACCAACGCCGGGGTACATCCTTACACGTCATCTTCTCAACAACAGTCGACTATGTTTGGCGGCCCTTTCTTTCAAGGGAAGCCTCAGAGGAAAGAACCGATTATTAAAGACAGAAAACCGGATGCAGTCCCTAAACCACAAGCAACCAAGTTTCAACATTCAACTCAAGATAGAACTCAAGGTAGACAGAACGTAAGGGTTGGAGAATTTGGGAATTATGGTAAATATCCGGTGTATCCAGGAGATGAAGAGGTTGAACCCGTGTTTGAATTTGCTGAACAACATGACGGCGATTCTGACGATCAGGAGGAAGAACTAGAGTATGATTTTGCTAGGGAGCCGGTGCACCGGGCACCGGTCAATCGAAAAAGAGCTCAAGACCGTCAAAATCGAGTGCCGGTGAATGATAGAAATCAAGTACCACGAGGGGTACCCCACTTCAATAATCCAAGGGGTCCACACTTGAGGTATGTTGATGGTGTGCCCGTAGTTCAGGAACGAGCCCAACCACAAGGGGTAGATAGTCACTTCCGACCTATGGTGGTGCCAAACTCTTCCGCAATTATACCTCCCACTTCAACTAGAGGAAGACAGTTTGAAGTGAGGCCTCAATATTTGGGGCATCTACCTGATTTTTATGGTAAACGAACGGAGGAACCATATTTACACATCTCAGCATTCGACTCCATTTGTTGTACCATTGGTGCACCTGGGTTTTCATCGGAAGATGTTAAGTTGATGTTGTTCCAGTTTACATTGAAAGATAAGGCGAGGAGTTGGTTTGCCACATTGCCACCGGGTTCGATTGGTACATGGCAAGAGATGCAAGAGGTATTTTTGGAGGAATACTACCCAAACAGTAAGACAAGTGAAGCTAGAAATGCGATTAGAAACTTTCAACAACACTCGGGTGAGGAGTATCACGAGACTTTCACTCGGTTTAAGGAGTTGCTAAGACAGTGTCCACATCATGAGATAGCAACTTGGGAACTAATCAAATGTTTATATGATGGGCTACTGCCGGAAGATCAAAGAGACTTGAAGTCAATGAGTGGGGGGACCATCTTGTCTAACATTGAAGCTACTGATTGGGGGTATTTTGAAAAGTTAAGTGCCAGTTCTAAAAGGCAAGCACAGTCGGGTGGGAGATCGAGTGCGAGACAGACCGCAGTGAGAGGAGTAGACACAGCCGCAGAATAAAGATTGAGAAGCTCTCACAGAAGAATCTACAGCTCGAAAAGCAAATGGCCAAAATGAGCCTAGGTAAGAAAAGTGAGGTAAAAGTGACTAACTCTTTTCCTGTTTGTACAGATTGCGGCGAGCTTGGACATTCCATGGAAGAGTGCCCGGAGTTGATGGGACAAGCTGAGGACGAGGTAGAGGTGAACCAGGTGTATGGAGAAAGCACCAGAAATGATTTCAACTCCAACACTTACCATCCAAATCTTCGCAATCACCCCAACTTCAGGTATGGGAATTCAGATAACCAATTAAACCCTAACTTTCAAGGTACTGATGTGCAGGCAAGGAATCAAAACACTCAAAACAACCAAGGTGGTCATCAACAGTACCAAAATCATCAAGGTGGATACAATCAAGGGGGTTCTCAGCGAAATACTTACAACCAGGGAAATCAAGGGAATCAAGGGTACCAACAGAAAAACTACCAAAAGCCACAGACTCAAGATGGAGGCAAAGACCCAATGACGGCAATGTTAGAGGAAATGAGAGCAATGAGGCAAGACATCAAGAGTATAATTCAGGGTAACGAGGTGAGAGACAAGACTGTTGCATCATTGTCAAAGCAGGTAGGACAGTTGGCCTCTGATTTTGCAAGATGAGAACCCGGTAAGCTTCCGAGTGACACCAACACCAATCCACAACATCTGCAGTCATCCTCTGGAGTTGCAAAGAATGGTTTCTTCCATCAGGTAAGTGCTGTAACCTCTCTTCGAAATGGTAAGATTTATGATAACAAGGTTGGGAATTCATCATCACCTTGGGGGGTTGATGGTGAAATTGAGGATTCAACCAATAGAGAGGATAGTGAGGATGAGCAGGAAGTGGTTAAAATTAATAAGCAGCCACCAAGTTTAAAACCGAAAGAACCAAAATTTTTTGAATGTGGGAGCGATAAAACGAATGAAAAGGTGGTGGTGAATACCACCGCCCCTTTCCCTTCGGCTTTGTTAGACCCGAAAAAGAAAAAGGTTGTAAATAAAAGGGGCCCACAATCGGATGAAATGTGGGAAGTGTTTAAACAAGTAAAAATTAACATACCTCTTTTAGATGCAATCAAACAGATTCCTGCTTACGCAAAGTACCTGAAAGAGATGTGCACTCAGAAACGGAATCATAAAATTCCGAAGGAACTAGCAATGCAATCAGATGTGAGTGCCATTATTTCAGGTACTCTTCCTCAAAAGTTGCAAGATCCAGGAGCACCAATTATTTCCATACAAGTTGGTGATTTTCAAATGACTCGTGCTCTCCTGGATCTTGGGGCTAGTGTGAGTATCTTACCAGGTAACTTGTATGATCAGTATGATTTTGGGCCACTCAAGAAGGTGGAGACCACTGTGATTTTGGTTGATTTGACAACCAAATTACCAAGAGGAATTTTGACTGATGTAATTGTAAAAATTAATGAGTTTTATTATCCGGTCGATTTCTTAGTACTTGATTATGTCTCTGTTGATAAAACCAAGCAACCGACTGTGATATTGGGTCGTCCATTTTTAGCCACTTCGGACTCACAAATTAATTGCAGGTCAGGAACGGTGGACATGACATTTGGAAATCGAAAGCTGCGAATGAGTGTTTTTGGTCATGTGTGTCACACCCCCAATTTCCACTAATGGAGTATAACCGTGTGGGGTGTGATCCAGACCAGGATCCAAGTCTTTAGTTACAACCAAGCCATAGTTAAAGGAGTAAACAGTCATGTATTACATTAAATAAATCAGAGTTTACATTTCACAAAAATCAGCGGAAACATTAAAAGTTTACAAGGTTGTTGTTTAGTAAAAGTGATTACTAAAGTATCTGAAATACGAATTTCAAAAGGGTTTTACAAAGAACAAGTACTGCCAATGCCCGTGCCATCCATTATCCTCCAAGCAACCTGAAAAGCATTCAACAATCAAGTGTCAGCCAAGGCTGGTGAGTTCACTAAAGCGGTCTACCCGTCACAAGTAGACCTAATGTTTATGAATAAAGACAGGTAAAACACAATCAATATCATAAGACCAGTAAATTCCATATCGTAGGTAGCTAGCCTATAGTTACGTACAACTGAATTGTTCGTAACCGAAGCTGACAATGTTTTGATAGGGGGTACCTATGAATTTGCCTTCCCGTGTCTTGACGGATCACGGTGGTTAGGCTAACATTGATCTCAGTCCGACCGCCAGTCGGGAGGGTGCATCCCGTGCACCGCTGAGCGGGGGTGTCAATCCCCTGTAGTACTACTCAACATTACCTCGCTACTGTATATTAACGGCTCGAATGTAAGGACTTTTTAATAAATAAGTTCAAATCAGTGTAGCATATGATATTTATGTCGGAAATTTACTCAGTAAGAAATACCTTACCGTTTGGGTTACCATCCTTACCGGATGCAACCACTTGCGCGTTATCGTCCCTGAACGGACATAACAATAATATAAATGAACTCACCTTAGGGTGCACTGGTACCTAGCACTTGGTTCAACAGGTTGGTCAAAGTCAACCTATTCGGATAAATATGGTCTAATGAAATTAGAAGGTGTCGCGAGGACGAAACTAGCACATAAGCACCTAAACATGTTTCATGCAATCATACAAGTCACATAATGCACATACAAGTCCCAATTTGAGAGAAAATCAAGTAATTGCAACTTAAGTCAAAGTTGACCCAGAAAGTCAAACTTCGAGCACCTAATTAGTGACATAGCTAAAATCCACAATACTTGGAATTAGATTCTTAAATTTTACATGCATATACTACACATCAATTAGGACTTGTTGCAAAAATAATCAAGTAAAAAGGTTAAGGTATGAGAAAGTTATGCACGTCCGAAGTTGGCACTTTTGGTATTTAGCAAACAAGTCAAGGTAAAATGAAAACTTGCATAACTCATTCAAAATTTGGAATTTAAACATTAAATTCTCCAGATCTTACTTTCAATATATAAACATCAAGTCCAAATAGCAACTACACCATTAAAACAAGATTTACATGCCCAACCAATTTGCAAAGTCCACTTTTCACAGAAAATGACAGCTGTGAGTACCCAACTTGCAGCAGTGTTTTGAGTGACCAAACGGAGGTTTTAGAAAGTGTGCGAGTAGCCGTTGTAAAGCTAAGACATGAAACTTTACTACGGAAAAAGAATCAACTGATTTCGATGAAAATTGAGTGAGTTATGACCTCTGCACGTCGGCCTAAAAATCTGGACGAATATGTCCCTACTTTATAGTTTGCAAAAATTTCGGTTTTCAAATTCTAAGCAACAATTTGGTCATCCAACACCTACTAACATAATTATAACCATTTCAACATGTAATTTCTGTCATGAACAAGATCATATCAAAATCATAGCAAAATGTGAACATGTGGCTAGCATACAAGAGCATAAACACCCAAATTTCATAACCAAACACTCACTTAACCTCAAGAACACATAGAGCATGAATTTGGGGCAAATTTCCAGATCTAGAACTCTCAAAAATTCTGACCTAAATCAAGAGTTAGCATAACTTAACCTAAATCAAGTTTCATGAGCATACAAACACTCCATTTAGCACATAAACACTCAATAACACACATGCAACTAACAATTTCGATTTGGGGTTCTAGGGTTTTTTTACAAACCTTGAAGAAAAACGAAAATGGAAGAAGATGTGATGGAGAAGAAGCTTCCTTTAGCGTTCTTGAGCCTTGGGGAAGCTAGAAACCTTGAATCCTTGCTTGATTTGGTGATGGAGGTCGAAATTTTTGAAGTGTGTGTGTGTGTGTGTGCTTGGAACCGTAAGAAGAGAGGAGAGGGGAGAAGAATGCGTGAGAAATGAGGGAGGAGGAGGGTGTTTGGCAGATTTTTAAGTTTGAGAAGTTACATGTTTGGCCCCTCTACTTTATTTTTAAACATATAAGGCATAAAACTCATTTAAATGGGTTTTTGCTAAAAAGTTGTAAAGTGAAAATTCTAAAAATGTTTTCAAGTGTTTTTAAATCATTTAACATGTAAGATTTAGTCGGGTTATATAAATTTATCATTTATACATAAAAATCCAAATTTTCACACAAAGCCCGGTTTCGCATAAAATACAATTTTTTTTTTTTTTTTTCAAAATTAACACATAAGGTCACGAAACGAATTTACAAACCAAGTTACTAAAGTCAGTTAACAAGTAAACATAAGTAAACACGAAATCATTCAAATAACGGGTCTCGGGTTTGCTAACGGAACTAACGGAAAAGGTTAACGGAAATCTGACGGTTGTCACAATGTGTCTAACTCACAGGTTACCGATGAATGTTTTATGACTGAGATTATTGCAGGAAACATGCCTCCTATGATTCCAACAAATGATGAGGATGGCACAGTCGAGGAGATGACATTGTTTGGTAAGTCTTATGCAGGTACAGTGAAGAGTTTTGAGGAGGTTGACCTGGTGACTGAGGTGATGGCAGTGCAACAAGGACCACATCCATGGGCATATTTTGAACCGTTACCGGATCATATCGACACAAAGCTGAAACCGTCATTGGAATCACCTCCAACACTTGAGCTCAAATAGCTACCGAAACACCTTAAATATGCATTTGTAGGTGAAAATAACACTTTGCCTGTTATTATTGTTGCAGGTTTGACTGATGAACAGGAGAAGAGCTTGATGGCGGTGTTGGTAGCTAACAGGGCAGCTATAGGATGGACGATTGCAGATCTGAAAGGGATTAGTCCGGCCATTGTGATGCATAAAATCATCACTGAATAAGGAGTGAAGCCTTCACGAGATGCTCAAAGGCGGTTGAACCCGAACATGAAGGAAGTCGTGAAGAAAGAGGTACTGAAATGGCTAGACGCAGGTATTATTTATCCCATATCTGATAGTGCGTGGGTTAGCCCTACTCAGACGGTACCCAAGAAAGCTGGAATACAAATTGTCCGGAATGAGAGAGGAGAAGAGACAGCCACCCGACCGGTGACAGGGTGGCGGATTTGTGTTGATTACAGAAAGCTGAACGCTGCGACTTCGAAAGACCATTTTCCACTGCCGTTCATTGATCAAATAGTTGAAAAAACTGTCAGGTCAGAAATTTTACTGCTTTCTAGATGGTTACTCCGGGTACAATCAGATAGCTATCCACCCGGAAGACCAACAAAAGACCACCTTTACATGCCCGTATGGTACTTTTGCGTTTAGGCGAATGCCATTCGGGTTGTGTAATGCCCCAGCCACCTTTCAAAGGTGTATGATGAGTATATTCTCAGATATGGTTGGGGACTCACTAGAAATTTTCATGGACGATTTTTCTATCTTTGGGACTTCATTCGAAACATGTTTGCAACAACTGACAAAAGTTTTAAAACGTTGTGTCGAAACAAATTTAGTTCTGAGTTGGGAAAAGAGTCACTTTATGGTGAGTGAGGGTATTGTGTTAGGTCATGTTGTGTCTGAACGTGGGATGGAGGTTGATCGGGCAAAAATTCAAGTTATATCCACTCTACCTCCTCCCATAAATGTCAAAGGGGTAAGATCGTTTCTGGGACACGCGGGATTTTACAGGCGGTTTATAAAAGGGTTTAGTACTATAACAAAACCATTGTGCAAACTTTTGTTGAAAGATGAACCGTTTGTTTTTGATGAGGAGTGTGTCAAAGCTTTTAATAATTTAAAAGAACAACTTGTGGGAGCCCCAATACTGCAAGCACCGGACTGGTCAAAACCTTTTGAAATTATGTGCGATGCGAGTGACTTTGCAGTTGGGGCTGTTTTGGGGCAACGAGTCGATAAGAAACCGGTTGCGATATATTATGCGAGTAAAACTTTGGATTGTGCTCAATTAAATTATACAACTACTGAAAAGGAATTGCTTGCAGTTGTATTTTCTCTTGAATAATTCAGGTCTTACATATGGGGAAGCAAAGTGATTGTGTACTCAGATCACAATGCTGTCCGGTATCTGCTGGAGAAAAAGGATGCAAAACCACGATTGATTCGTTGGGTTTTATTGTTGCAGGAGTTTGATTTAGAAATACGAGACAAGAAGGGGACGGAGAATGTGGTAGCGGACCATTTGTCGCGTTTACCACATATCGAGGCTGATACATCGAATGCCATTAAGGAGACTTTCCCTGATGAGTTTCTGTTAGAGGTAGCTACAGAGGTGTCTACAGTTTCATGGTATGCTAATATTGTTAACTTCTTGGTTGCAGGCACATTCCCCGAGCATTGGAAAAACAAAGGAAGAAGCGGTTGAGAGAGCAAGCCAAACGGTATATTTGGGACGAACCAGATTTGTTCAAAGTAGGTGAAGATCAACTGATCAGAAGATGCATCCCGGAAGAAGAGGTTAGGGTTGTGTTGGATTTAGCTCATATCTCGGCATGTGGAGGACATTTTAGCGGTCAGAAGACGGGTCACAAAGTGCTTCAGAGTGGTCTTTATTGGTCATCATTGTTCAAAGATGCAGCAGAATTTGCAAAACATTGCATATGGTGCCAACGAATGGGGAGTGTTCAGATGAGAGATGAAATGCCCATGCAACCGATCCTAGCGATCGAGATCTTCGATATATGGGGCATCGATTTTATGGGACCGTTTCCAAATTCGGGGGGTAATTTATATATATTAGTGGCGGTGGACTACGTCTCAAAGTGGATTGAGGCTGTCGCCACTAACACTAACGACCATAAAGTGGTTTGCAAATTTGTGCTTGAAAACATTTTTTCGCGATTCGGAATCCCCCGCGCGATCATAAGTGATGGGGGATCGCATTTTAAAAATCAGTTTTTGGCTAAGCTACTTAAACGCTATGGGGTAGATCACCGAATCGCTACCCCATACCACCTGCAAACCAATGGTCAAGTAGAGGTTTCTAATAGGCAGATAAAAGAGATTTTGCAAAAGACCGTGCGAGCCAACCGGAAGGATTGGTCAAGTAAGTTGAATGACGCCTTGTGGGCGTACCGCACGGCTTACAAAACTGCCATTGGAACCACGCCGTATCGTTTGGTTTACGGGAAGGGTTGTCATTTACCACTTGAAATCGCTCATCGTGCTTTATGGGCCATTAAGAACGTTAACGTTGATTATGACAATGCAGGTAAGATCAGAAAGCTGAACATCACCGAATTGGAGGAATTGAGAAATGAAGCATACGAGTGTCAGGAAGCGTATAAGGAAAAGACGAAAAAGGTGCATGATGCAAAGATCAAGAAGAAAGTCTTTGAAGTTGGTCAATGGGTTTGGTTGTACAACTCGCGCCTCAAGATTTTTCCGGGTAAGTTAAAGAGCAAATGGGTTGGACCGTATCAAATTACGAGAATTGGTGATCACGGGGATATCGAGATTGAAGATTTCGAGGATCATGTGAAACAAGTGGTGAACGGTCATAGATTGAAATCTTATTTCCATCTGAATGAGATCAACGGACCCAGAAACGAAATGGAAGCATTGACATTAGAGTTGGTACCACACGTCGAGAACTGAAACGATGAGGCTTTACGTCTGGCTGAAGACCATAAATTTAGCGCTTCCTGGGAGGCAACCCAGTGGTAGTTTTTTTATTTGTTTTGTTTTGGTTTTTGTGCTTTTTGTGTTTTTCAGGAATTGGACGGTTTTGGGTAATGAAGTTGAGCAAAATCGAGGTTCCAGGTATGTCAATGTTATAAATATATTGGAACTTGTAAAAAAATCAAAAAAAAATTAATTTCCGGTGAACTCTCCCCCTCGCTACACGCGAGGGCGGTGATAGTGGCGGTACGCGACGCACCCAGCTGCCATATGATTTTGTTTATTTTTATTGCTCGAATCCGGTACGTTCCTAATTCTATTTCTTTTTATTTTTTTTTAATTTCTTATTTATTTTTGTTGTTCTTTTTCACACATTGAGGACAATGTGTCACTTAAGTGTGGGGAGGGGAATAACACGTTTTGTGTTTATTTTGTGTGTTTAAGAAAAAAATAATTAAAAAAATCCAAAAAAAATTAAAAAATTATAAATAATCCAAAAAGATTTTCCATTTGTAGTTTTTTTTTAGTGTTTTTGTCGAATCTGTCTTTGGAATAACTTGCAAAACATGGAAAATGATAGTACAATTGGGAATCGGTTTTCAAAAATAAAAATAAATAAATAAAAAAAGGGAAAAGTGGTAGAAAAGGAGAGAATGGAAAACATGACTAATCTGTGGTGTGTCGGTAGGCCCAACTGACTTAGGAATAGCTTAAATTGCCCATTGTGTTTATTCTTGTATAAATATGTAATTAAATCAGTCTGCTAGTGGGTTCCCATTTTAGGGGTGATAGGGAAATTGAAACTGATGATTAGGAGGAAAAAGACCACTTTAAATTAGAGACTTATATGTCCTTAGAATAACCTGGCACATTATGATCTTTTTGCGAAAGCAAATCCGAGAAATAATGGCGCCCCATCTTTCCATCTTTGAGCATATTAGGTAATAAATTGGTTAATAATTTTAGAGTGAAGGGACAAAATACTCATGTACAAACTAAGGATAGGATCCCGTGGTGCGTGCCTCTGATGATGTTCTGGATCTCGCGGGCAAAATACTCATGTACGAGTTTGGGGATAGCATCTCGCAAAGAGTACCTCTAATGATGTTTGTTGGTAATCATAGTTAAAATTAACCAATTATGAAAAAAAATTGAAAAAAGAAAAAAAGAGAAAAAAAAGAAAAAAATAGAAAGAAAAAAAAATAGCAAATTAGAGAAATAAATGCTCAAAACTTCGCATCCATCTATTCCATCATTCTGTGGACATATGAGTGTCTGGTTTAAAGGCGGGTGGGGAAAATCTATAAATATCATCTTGATTACCATTTGCTTTGACTGAATTTGATTCGGAAGTAGCCTGAATTTGAACTTTATGAATGTGGGACACATAGGCAGATTGATAACTCTATTCGGTAAATTATAAACACTTTGGGGGCAAAACAAAAGGTCAGTGGTTGGGTTTAGTCGGACCGAAATACTGACAATTACAGTTAGTCAATGTGATTACATTATGGTTTGTGGAATTGAATTGGTGGACAAATTAAAAAGTCATATGTTTATGAGATTTATTTCCCAATTATGATTCCATGGCAATTTTTCCGGGACGGAAAAAGATAAGTGTGGGGATGTGATGAGAGTATATTTTGTAACGCTTTTATATATTTTATTCTATATTTTTATTAGTTATAATATATTAACTCTCATCCTATTTCCTATGGTTTGTGTTTGGTGTGTTTAAAGCTAAAAAGTTATAAATGTGGTGGTTTAAGCGGATATTAAATAATTAGTGTGTTTAGTGTGAATGAGCTTAAATGGTGTGATTAAGTTGAGTCTGAACCATAGTGTGTTGACAAAAGTTTTATAATTATTTCCTAATAAATTTTAGTTTAAATTCATTTTGATTAATAATGTTAAAAGATAAAATTCTTACTTTGTATATGTTGTCTCGTGATGCAGGATCAAAGGGGAAGGAGAAATATGAATGATGATGTTGATCATGTATGATGAAAGATGGATGATGATGGTTCATGGGAAGTAAATAAAAGAAGTAAAAGCATGCTGGTCACGTGGAGTTAACAAAATTATTAATTGGGCTCACTCAAATTATTAGGTGGACTGATGAATTTATCACGTGGGTCAGTGGGCTCAATTAAACGTGTGGAACAAGTTAGGGGGACGGCAAAAGCAAATATAAAAGGGGATTCATTCGTGGAGATTAAAGGAGGCTTCGGACGGCAGATTTGTGCGCAGGAAGAAAAAGCAACCGTGACGGCAAGTAGAGAACAAAAGAGAGGATTGCGAGATCTCCAGCACCATCCGATCATCATTCCAACATCAAAAATCGTGTAATCGAATCATGGTTCATTCTTATGGTTTATTTTTGTCTTTAATTATGAGTAGCTAAATTTTTTGTAACTGACTTTGGGTGAATAGTCTATCGACATGTGCTTATGATTGATTTTCAACTGTGATGAAGGATTCATTTTATGTAATCTGATTCCTTGCAATTAAATGAATTAAAATATTTATTGAATTATGACTTGTGTTGATTTCATTAATTGAATAGATTATCTATTGTGTGACCTATTGATTGATCTTGATGCATAGTGCAGTATTCATATTTAGGTATTCATGTAGTCATTGATTCAACAACAACGAATTGAATATCACTTCGATTAATTATATGCTGAATAGTGTTTGACATTATTTTCATCTAAATTGTTAATTGGTTTGCACATGTTGATAGACTAGGATCCTGGAGTTGGTTATTTTTCTCTTTAATTGTTAACAACATCAAACTACGACTCATTTTTGCATAGGCAACGCAAGCCACTTCTCATTTACTTTCACTGTTTAAACTGATATCAACCATTGTTCCCTGTGTTCGACCCCTCTTCTTTATACTACAATTAAGTGTTAGATTAGGGTTATTACAAATGTTTTTGGTAGACCTTGACACCGCTATCAAAATGGCGCCGTTGCCGGGGAACAATTGCGCTTAGTATTAGTTTAAATTTTGTTTCTTATTTATTGCATTTTAGTTTATTTCATTTTATTTTCCAGATTTACCGGGTATTTTGTTCTTTGTGTGTGTAGGTGACAGATCTTGTGCATGCATACACGAAGATCAGGCAGAACATCGCCATTGAAATTCGATCCGGAAATTGAGAAGACTGCAAGAAAGAATAATCAAATCCGTGCACATACAAAGATAGAAAGAAAAATGAGTAATCAGGATGTTAATGATTCGAGTAAAGAGAAGATACCGACTGGGTATGATGATGAAACCAATCCGTTCTCACCACTACACGAAGGAGCCGAAAAAACCAACGCCGGGGTACATCCTTACACGTCATCTTCTCAACAACAGTCGACTATGTTTGGCGGCCCTTTCTTTCAAGGGAAGCCTCAGAGGAAAGAACCGATTATTAAAGACAGAAAACCGGATGCAGCCCCTAAACCACAAGCAACCAAGTTTCAACATTCAACTCAAGATAGAACTCAAGGTAGACAGAACGTAAGGGTTGGAGAATTTGGGAATTATGGTAAATATCCGGTGTATCCAGGAGATGAAGAGGTTGAACCCGTGTTTGAATTTGCTGAACAACATGACGGAGATGAAGAGGTTGAACAAGTGACACACATGGAAGCCGTACGAAGAATTATTAGATACCTTAAAGGAACAGCAGGCAATGGAATCCTCTTTAAATCAAACAAACACCTAGAGATCCAAGCCTACACAGATGCAGACTGGGCAGGAGATAAAGGGGATCGAAGATCAACATCAGGTTATTGCACTCTTGTCGGTGGAAACCTAGTTACATGGAGAAGCAAAAAACAAAAAGTGGTATCACTTTCTAGCGCTGAAGCGGAATTCAGAGGTATTGCCCGAGGCTTAGCGGAAGTATTATGGGTTCGAAAACTCCTTACTGAGATCGGTTTCCCCCCAACCAAAACTAGTAGAATTATGTGCAATAATGAAGCAGCAATCCAAATCTCAGAAAATCCTGTCCAGCACGATCGTACTAAACATGTGGAAGTTGATAGACACTTTATTAAAGAAAAACTTGAAGCGGGAATAGTGGAGCTACCTTTTGTTCGATCAGAGGATCAACTTGCAAATATCTTAACGAAGGCAGTCAACGGAAAAATCTTTAGTAACTGCCTAGTCAAGTTGAGTATCGGAGACCCCACTACTCAACTTGAGGGGGAGTGTTAAAATGATAAATATATATTCTGCAAGAATCATGTGAGCAGCCCATGTTATCCTTTCCCAAATTGGATTATTTCTACCGATCATCTACAGCTAATTTCCAGACACATTACAGCTTTATAATTTCCTTGAATAGCATAGGTCTTTTAGTATTTATACATGTTGTTTTCTCTGTAATCGACACACAAAAACAATCAATAAAAAGAGTTATATGGTTTCTCTTGATATTACCGTTTAACACATATGACTTTGAATGATAGTTTCTTTGATGTTAAGTTCATATTATTATGTTTAATTTTGTTGAATGGAAGAGAGAGAGAGAGAAAAATAGTGATAAATATATAATTCATATGGATAAGGATAGAGAATCGGCTGTGAATACTTTAACTGATAGCAGTTTGCTTTCACACCCATCACTTTTCACAACTAGTGTAGTTTGGTTTCAAAGCAAATGGGTACATATGTATTTTGCGACTAGATGCGAGTGATTGAGTTTGAGGTATTGTTTGTGAGAGTATGGAGTTGAAATGTCTATCAAAGTAGCTAGTTAGGACTTCTTAAACCCCCTCTTAGCTCTTTCGGTCAATATATATGGAAAGTCTTTTCTGTTTTTGTGGTATAATAGGCACTATAATTTATATTAAACTTGTGTGTGTCGAGTGTTATTTCGCTTATTCTTAAAGGTTGTTAGATAGTTGAACCTTTTATAAAAAACTAGTCGGCAGGCCCGTGCGATGCACGAGCATGTTTAATGGAGAAAAGGATTGTATAGCTTGGAAAGTTTTGGATAGATTATGTTGTCGGAGATGATAAACCATTTGAATAGTGTGAGAAGAGATGGATAGTTGATGAGGGATGTTATTGGAATGGCCTAAACGCTTAGGGTACTTATAATTTTTAGCTTAATTGTTGTTTTATGTGAAAGTTTGTAGTTTAGAATTCTATGTCACATTTTCATGATAATGTCCACCTATATCTTTTGAAGTTGTGTATAATGTTTTGTGGCTTCTATCCTTAAGGTGGAGTGAAATTATGACCTATATACATGAGTATGTTGCTGTGAGATTGTTAACAAAGTCATTTTTGGTTAACATCTTTTCAACCTATGTATTGTTGTTTGTTTATAAAACTTTTCACTTTCATGTTTTGGTAAAGATTGTGTTTAATTTTCAGTTGGTGGTAATTCTAAATAATAGAGAAGATAAATGAAGCCCTAGGTTAAATCTGTCATATTATCATGATCTGAAGGTGGATTCATGACAAATCAATGTTATGATATACCAATTAAAATTTAAATCTTTGAAATTAACACAGGTCGCTGACCATGGAAAATATGAATGAGTCTGGATCAAATTGTGAATTTAGGTTTAAGGGAATCAAAATGAAATAAAAAAACAGATAGAGTGTACATTACAATACTCTCCTACATACATTTATCGCGTTTGGGTTCATTAAAGTTTTTGGAGACTTTTACAGATCTAAATGTTCATAAACTAATTTATATTAACAGTAGTGTGGTAGTTATTTAATAAAGGTAACGTTGTGGGATTGATATTATGCTTACCCAATTAAGATTCGAATATGTGAAAGTTACTATTATATCTATGGTATTAGTGACAATCTAGAATAAATGACTTTACTTATGTTGGTCATGAACTTTTGACATGTAAACAGTTTCGAAGTTGTGTAAATGATAGCCATTGCATGTATACCTTTTAATAGATGGGTAAACTTAATTAAATCTGAAATGTTCAATATATTCTTGAAGTCATACATGACTTCAAACATAATTACGAACTCTTTATACACAATTGATATATCAGTAGATTGTCTGCATGTGGCAGATGAAGATTGCAATTTAATGTATAACCAATATGGGCATAATTGTATATATCAATCGAAGTCTTTCATTAATGTAAGAAAAATGCATATATTCCTAAAACTGACAATCTCATGTACCGATTTGCAAATATATGAAATCCGACAATGCAAATATGCGTGTAGATACATATAAGTTTAGCGAAACAAAGTACGGAGTATGAATGTGTTAACTTTCACCGGCGAGATGAAGCGTCTGTTCTGGTTCTCCGGCGGTTGTGCACAGAAAGGATTGTCTACATGAAGTAGATTGAGACCGTAATCGGATGTCTAACCACTTAGTACAGGAAAACGAAGTAAATAGAATAAAGTTCTTACCTTTCTCCGGCGAGATGAGGGTGTCTCCTGATTTCCCGACGGTTGCGTAGCGATGAGATATGAAAGTCGATTTAGATGATGGCGTGTTAAAGCGGGTATCGTTTCAGTGTCCTTCTGACCGTCATTTGTTGCCGTTATTTTTGTTAAGGAAGCTGGTTAAAGCCCATTTTGTAGTTGGGCTTGATGTGTGGGAATATAGGAAGGGAAGCTGACTGGGCTAGCCCATATAATTAGTGTTTTATGATCATGTAGGCAAACGTAATTTTTAAAAAAGAGTGTAAGATGAGACAATGTGGCATACAATTTTCTGATCCAATTCTCAATTAAGTTTCTCTTTTAGAGCAATTGTTTAATTTGGTTTCATATCTCTCATAGTTTAATACCTGTACTCATGAAGCAGGAAATCTTGCAACATGAGAAACTTACCGATTACAAATGTAATGGATATAAATGGCATCTTTGTTCATCAATATAATAGCATGTTGTTATTTTACCAATTCCTTCTCTTTTGAATAGAGTGTCAACGTTCTATCTAAAGTGGTGAACATTTATTTACATCAATGATAATCATAATTTGTAATTTTCTGGTAATATTCCGACCCAATTCTTATTAATAATCTCAGTATAGACCGAATAAATTTTTTGTTGAAAACTTACTGTTTACCTTGATTTTCATGTTTGTTATAGTTTAATACTTGTAATCATGGTGTGGGAAATTTGACAACATGTGAAATTTGACAATTACAAAGCTAATAGATAGAAATCACATATTTGTTCATTACTATTATAGGATGTCGCCACTTTATGTGTGCTCGATCCTATATTGTTTTTTGTATGGGTCTTGATCCAGAACGTAGATGTTTGGAGTTCCCGATAATAAAATCGAACCCGCCAGATATAGATTAGCAATATTGACTTCATTTGCTAAGTATATAAGGTGGACTGTAAACTTTTTAAGGTAGTGTTTAAGTTTTTTAATATATAGAAACTAGTTTCAGAAATTGGAGAAGCAGATAATGAAGCTATAGGGTCTTTAGTGTTAGAAATATTTTTTTGGGAACTTTTGCTTTACTTCATGTTTTCAACCCAAGAAAATGAACATTCTTTTAAAAGCAATTATACGTATGAGGTTGTTTGAAGTATACATATCAATTGTTGTACCTCCCTCCTGTCATATTAGTCCAGTTTAAGTAATTTCCTATGTATGTAGTATTAATGTGTACATAAACAAAATAGACTAACAACCAGATTGAGGTGAAACAAATGAGTTATAAAGAACGTCGAGATATACCAAAATGGTGTAGAAGAAACATAGGAATAAGTTAAAGTTTCACAAAGTAGACCAGTTTCGTGGAAGGAAACTAAGAAAGACTACCAGACATGGAATATGGCAGTGCCATCCATTTGGGTACGCTCCTCGTCAAGTTGGAAACGCAGAATCTTCTATCTCGGAAGGCCCGTTGTCTGGAAGAATGCCATCCAGTCTGCCTTCATCCTTAACCGAGGGTAGCTGCCATCTTGCCCCGTCCAAAGAATCTTCACCAAGAACTCCGTCAGGCCAAACTTTAGAATTGCTTGATTGGAAACATGGATGTTATGGTTCCGAAACAGTGCTTTAGGAACGGACTACAAGAGTAATTTATAATTATATCATATAATTAAATTGTTAATCATAGTTACATATTAAAAGATATAAGTAAACCATTGTTTTCTCCGTGAAAATACCAGTAGGTGACTTTTCAGGTTGTGGGTTGTGAGCTGTTTGAAGTAGTGGGGGCTGCCATCATTGTGAATGTGGATGGGTATAGAGAGGGTGCATTGATGTTCAGGATCCTGGTATAATGCAACACCAGAGCTTGTGAATAAAGTAACTCCACAGTTATACGCATGGCGTTCATCACTTCCATGGTCCATGAAAATAAGCCACTAGCCAGGTTCAATTTTTTTCTCAATATAGAACAGGGGCCAGCTTCGACCACTAAATGCTATTGGGACCTGCTGCTATGTTTGTGGATCGAGTTCCGAAAGCAGATCAACCACTGCATCGTTTTCACCGCATGAAGCTTCATTGTATGTACCCCTCCTCGTAACCTCCGATATGAAAACTGTATCGGTAGAATCTATAGTTTAACAACATTGAAAATTAGCAATTGATTGCAAAGGTCATAAGATAATAGTGGCAGAATGTTAAAGTTCTCAGTAAATATTTATATCGTGAAATAAAAGATTACATGGGTGTGAAGTAATTAATTAACATAATATTACCTATTTTGCAACTACCATGATTGATGAAAACCATATTTGCATGGTTAGAACTGTGCAACATAATTAAGCCTCGGGTTTAAACTTTTACATGTGAAATTATGATTACACATTTATTGTATTTTCATAGATGAATATCATACAGACATCTGGTTTTGGTGTTGTTTCATTTGTCTCATCACCTATAGTATATCACAATTATTAGTATTAGTAAATATAAAGCATCTTTTTGCAAGGTTGTGTGAAGTTGGGGGAGTTTGAGATATATTAGTTATATGTGTATGCTTAGAGTTTGGTATATAAATTAGTTATGTGAATGGAATGGAAGTATATTAATTTAGAATATATACGGATTATACTACTGAGTTATATTAAATTTAACACTAATAAGTTTAGTAGATTTTGAAAAGTTCCATTATATCAAGAACAACAATAAGTGATTAAAGTGTGCCATATGCATGTAATCATAACAATAGTTCAAATTTTTTATTACCTTAAGATACTAGGAATAAAATTCTGTAGAGGATGTGAAATGACTAACCTTTGGTTCTTCTGTTTCATCAGCAGGTTCAACTTTCACCTATAATGCATGCCTATGAAGGTGGCTGGCTGAGAATCTTTCAACAAATTGTTTTGGTAGGAACTGCAGTGTAAAAGTTAAGTTGTCATATTAGTAAGGTTAACTTAAGTGTTAATAAAGATGATATGCAATGGCGGAATGTGAGGCATTGTATGTATAGATAGTAAGAATGGCACCTGTGTATGATATGATTCATCAACTGCCTGAACGACACACAAATTAACAAATTCTTCTCCATTCCTCTTCCTTCTTATCTCTAGCCCATCTTCATTGTACGCAGTAACTTCTATCTTGTCAGGCTTCTTCCATTTTAAACAAACCTTCTGTATACCACATGTAGTGAATGCATTTATAAAAGACAACCATGTTCCATCTTCAGCTCCCCACCGACCATTACCCAGATAATTGATGTCAACAGTAAATTTGTGCTTCTAGTAGTTAACAAAGCGAACAGACGTGTAGTTTTTGGGCACGTGTCCTGTGAATTGCAGGGGGAAAATTGTAACATCCCGGTTTTCACATATGCCAGACACGTATAATCAATAGAAGATATCCAAAGGCAACGATGACGAGATGTTACATATATGAGCCTTGTTATAAGATTTAACAAGATGTGCAACGCCAAAATAGAGAAACGCCACGTAACGAACCAAGCTTTGATTCGCGTACGAATATTCGACACGGCATTCGAGGAAACATATTGAGGTGAATCCTTAGGAATATAATAGAAGACGAAAAATGAGTACCGTGGGCGAACATGGATCTCAAATCAGAGTTATAACGAAGCGGGAAAACGCAAAATAGTGATTTAGGCCCGGTTTGTAATAAACCATATTTAGGCACAAACATTACTAAAATAATATTGAGGATGAAAGTAGAATATCAGGTATTGCTAAATACTTTATTTATAATCATTATAATTCGGCACGAAAAACGGTGAAGTCAGTAACCATTGCTGTTACGCGATATTAGCCGAAATCAATTCAGTTAGCCGTTCAAGATAATTGTAACGACTCGAGAAATATAAATAATTATTATAATATCTATTAAGTATTTTAGTCGAGAAAGTACGTTCAGTTCATGATACGGTCGTGATCGCCACGCCGATTAAGATACACGCTCTATACCGCGTAATTAATTGAACGTTCATTGGTTTACGTTATAACCTAAGAATAAATATTATGATTATATATATGACTCCCGTACTATTTTAGATGATCGGGAATTTATATAAGACACTTACAAAATATTAAATTATTTAATGGGTTCATAATATGAGGAATACTACCTACCTATTAAATAATACACCACAATATCCTAAAATATCTAAATATCTTGGTGTCTCAATATCATTCATTTGAATAATTACTTATTATGACTCATCAAATTCTATCCTAGTCATATACTTATGTGTCTCAATATCATTCATTGGAATGATTACTTATTATGACTCATCAAATTATATCCTAGTCACATACTTATGTGTCTCAATATCATTCATTGGAATGATTACTTCTTATGATTCATTAAATTTTATCCTAGTCACCATGGGACGTGTCTAAACTGTATTTCACACCTTATACTATAAATAGGAGCCTTAGTTCATCAGATTCACTTGCTAATTCACAAATCAAAGCATACAAAAACCCTAAAATGCTTAAGAACGTTCATAGCTCGAAATCTGTTGATACGGGAGGTTTTAGGAGCTAATTTTCTGCAGTCAAGCTTTATTAGGTATGTATTACAAAAGCCCTCAATAAATTTTGTGATTCATAACACCTAGATATGCTTTATATAAAAGATCCGAAATTAGGGTTCTTGAGCATGATTCTTCAAAATTGAGGAATTTGTTTGGAATTAAGGTCTGATCTTCGATATGTAAGCTTAAAATAACATGTTTTAAGAAAGCCCTAATGTTAATTTCATTATTTGATAAGGTTTGGTATGATTTTGAGAAACGGGTCAAAATTAGGGTTTTCTAGATGTTGTTTTGCTAATAAACATAGTTTTGATGATAATTTGAGAACTACGTCAAATGAGGATTTGAAAGATGATTATCGAATATTGGGCAATCTATAAAGAATTGGGAGTTGGTTATTGGTATTAGAACATGTTTATATATACATTAGATATATACGAGTTCAATTTTAATAATAAATAAAATATTCAATATACCAAATTATTCGGGTATTTAGAAGTTCACACAGACCGAAAGAGTAAGCGCATGTACACTGGGGTTTCTAGCATAGCGAGTGTGTCGCATAAATCCCAAATGGGACCTGGCTTCCCTCACTGGGCGATCTTAGAGTGAGCGTTTACTTATAGGAATGTGCGTCTTCATATTATCATTAGAAAAGTTATATTGCCTATAAAGGGCATTTTGGTCATTTTGACTTCTGAGAATGTATAGTTTTAGGATTATAGAACATAGAAGATGTTTATGATATAAAGCCTTGCATTAATGCAACCCGATACACGATTAGGTTTGGATCGAGGCTTTTAGTGAAGATTCTACCTGAGATTATTCGAGTGAAGACAAAGGTGAGTCACTCTCTCACTGGGCAATTACTTTTTATGAAACGGGATGTGTTGTTCTTTAATTAAAGTATATATTTGACTGCCATTAGTATCTATAAATGTTGAGGCCTGAAGGGTTAGATACGATCTTGAAAAAGGGCCCATGTGACACGTACAAATAGGTAGTATGCATACATATAGACCTAGTTGCTTGGACGATCTTCCTGATCCTGATTCTATGATCCCTGCCATGGATATACATGTTTATATGATGTTGTAGTCAAAATTTAATTACATATGAACTGCTACGTTTATGAAACTCACCAGCAATATGCTGAGCCCCAAATGTTGTCTTTTTTCTTTTGGACGCACATCTTAGGTACCATATAGTAGCGGATAGCTAGACATGGATGGGACGATGAAGAAGCTAGTATATAAGTCTAAATTTTGGTTGGACGAAGACATAGACTTCTAGTTTCAAATAGAACTTAGATATTGTATTATCTTCAGTACTTTGTAGATTCTACAACTTTTGTTATCACTAAAGTTCAAGACTTCCGCTGTAAACTTTGATTTAGTGCCATGTGAATTCTGTTATTCGACGCGTAACACTCCCTAGGATGCGGGTGTTACAAAAACCTACATAGCGATTATATTAGTATGCGTGTGTTATAATATTTTGTGACCAAGGACTTGTTTAAAAAAGCGAACTAACCACTCCGCGAGGCCCTTCATTTTCTGGAATAAGATCAAGCAGCAGTTTAGAAGGCATCTATATAGAAGGAAAAGATAGGTTATATGGTTGTGATATAGATTTTAGTGGAACCAAGTATCATGTTATAAAATTATGTAAACAAATCTGTAGTTTATAATTAATGGAAGTGAAATAGGTAAGTGTTTTAAGTTAAGATACACATATGTAGTAACTGAGCATGCAAATTAGTGTGAGATAAATACATTAATTACTAAATCCATGGAACCCTACCCTCTCTTATCCATTCAACACGCACAATTTCTTCCATAAAATACAAACTCTTAATCAATATTTCAACAAACTTAGGAAGTGTTGTTGCTTGTTTAAACCTTTTACCTCTTTTGGTTTTTTTTAATTTATGTTTGTAGTTGGTGGTTTCTGCTACATATATAGGTTTTTGTACCTTTGCACATTAAATTTGAATAAGTTGATGTTATAAACAATTCTAAATGAGTGTAAACATAAGATTAGTGAGAAGTACCCCTACAATAAAGGAAGTATGAAATAATATAGACACAGACGTGCACTTGCAATACCAACAGTAAGTAAAACGGAGATGATGTTATAGATTGAAAATGGAGGAAAACATACTTCCAAAAAGCAAAGTCGCAAGTTATTATGGTGTGTAACTTTTTATCTAATATGTGTTTATTGCATGTTGTTTTTGTTTGGCAACAGATCATCGTCCGTAGCTAGTGTTATATTTTCACCAAATACGGGTGCTAAATAGCAGTAGAGATTAGAGCATACTAATTGGAGATAACTTACATGCCTATAGAAAATATAAGTAAAGAAGAAACAAATATCACGTTATGCAGAACTGACACTAATATATTGAAGCACAATAACAGGGGAACATTTGATTTATATGGTTAGTGGAACAGACTTCAAGTATCATCAACAAAATTATAGTTTTTACATAACAAAAAAATCTGACATAAGCAGCAATGTTTCCCCAAAAACTATATGAACAAAAGAACAGACCACCTAACATCTACATGTTAGGTGGGAACATCCACACCACACGCCTCGCGACATCACGCTACCTTGCCTCCGTCTCACTCAGCAGTCACTGTAACCTAGCCAACCTGACCTCAGTGAAAGGATCTCTTCACAGAGTAGGAAACTGGCAGAGTACCGGAATGGTGAAGGCGGTTGCGCAATCAGAGCCATGAAGATCCTTTCATTCTCCTCCAAGTTCTTGTAAAGCAGTTTTATCATTTCCTGGATCTCCATGACCAATTCCGCTTAGGAAGTGGCTAGGAAACCTGTCACCATGTTCTCCAGCGACTCGGTGTTCCTAATCACTCATATTAGGCATGCAATTATTAAATGTCTAGCACAGAAGAGGAAATTTCACAAACAACAATGGACACTGGATGACCTAAGCACATATATTTTATACTAAAATGCTAAGAAGATGAAGTCAGAGATTGTGACCAAAAGGTGAAAATCCCTTATGGCCATGATTTAATATTGACTGGAAGTCCCAAAAAGGAGAGAAATTAAACCATCTAATTCAGACTCTTTTTCGTAACATGCAACATATTAACTATAAAAATAGAATGTCTTGAAGACATCATACAGTGTAAAGCATGGAAATTTCATGTTTTTACAGGCTAACCTATGAATATCGGGTGATACAGACCCGTAAAACAGGGGAGGTTCAAGTAGTTGATTAAAAAAAAACAGTCATCTAAACGGCAAATGAAGGCGTCCATATACAGCAAGACCTAAAAATGGAGAAGAAAGATGAAGTACTTACTTTTGTACGATAAGATTGACACTCGAAACTGGTTTTCTGGTGACTGCAAAAGGCGTAGACGAAGAGGCTATTCTTTAGGCACTGCTTGTAATGATGGCGTGATAAATTCGCTGTCTTTTCAGAGTCTACTTAACCGTCAATATTTTTCCACCCTTTTTTCGGGCCGGGTTTCAAGCTCACTGTGGATTTGGACCTAATCATGTAACTAACTACCAAGGGTATTGGGCCGTGCGAAGAAGTGATATTTCTCTTTTAAATAATTACAAATCAGACGGAATTAATGTAACGATGTTCATGCTGGGTTCAAATAAAGTCGATAAGTTTTTATAGGCAACATTTAGGTTTTTAATAATAAATATGTATCAGTTTTCTGAGGAGCTTTGCATGTACTTTGTTTCAAATATTACATGGGTATTAGATGCAGGTAGTGATCATAAAGGAAGTTGGCATTTTTTGTGTTTACCAGGTTTTAATGTTGGTAGGGGATGTGTAAAATTGTGATGGGTTCACTTTCGGTCAGTAAAAACATTTCATCAAAGTGGATATGTTTTATGAGAGGTAAATATTGGTAATCTTATGTTTTAGTACAGTATAGTTTTAAACAAACATTTAAACATTATTGTTTTATGCAGGAAGAAGCATTGAGGGTCTTTGTAAGATGTTTAATGAAGAGACAGTGTAATTATACTGTGGTGGTAAGTTGTGTTCATTAGATTGAGTGTATAACAGGGCATGGTTATTATGCCTCTAACAAACATGCGGCCGACATAAAGCTTCGCCCACAATACAGACTAAAGAATTACGTAACCTGAGAAATTGTTATGTCAATAACAAATCAAATGAACTTCTTATCATAAGACCTAGGTGAACTGATAAAAACTTCCCTTTAGACTACGTGACTTTATCTCCCACAAAACATTGAACAAAGAATTGTTGTTTTCATGTAGGTTCCCTGCGTGTGTCTTCCATGGCATGCAAGCTCTTAAAGACCTCTTTGTATACAATATTTCGTGTATGTTGTTTGAGGGATGAATCACTGTCTTCAACAATAACAATTTTCAGGCCCTTAGGGGATGTAACCCGAGAAAGGGCAACATACAATTGGCCGTGACTAAAGACTGGTCGTGGTAAATAGACACCAACATAGTTTAACGACTGTCCCTGGCTCTTGTTAAGTGTCATGGCATAGCAGGGTCTGAGTGGAAACTGGCATCGTTTAAGTATAAATGGCCACTTTTATTTAAGTAGAAGTAAGGGTGATTCTTGGGATCAATGTAGTATTTCCTATTCTTGACCCTGTAATAATTCTAGCCTTCACTACAAACTTGCCAAGTTCTGTGATAATTAAACGGGTGCCATTACACAGACCTTCTGCAGGGTTAACATTTCTTAGTAGCATAACGGGTAGCCCTTCTTTTAGGTTCACTATATGTGGCGGCATACCAGAAAAGTTGAGGGTGTTCAAGAATTCAGTGGGATAAAGTTCATTCTGGTGTAAGGTGTCTGTTGAAGCTTTGCATATTTCATCGGAACTCTTGTACGTTCTTCTCGACCGATCAAGTTTATTAAACATATAGGTATTTATTTCAATTGCATTGTCATTTCTAGGTGTGAGAATGGCTCATTCACGTAAATAGTCTTCGTCATCCTGTCGTTCTATAAAAGCGGGGAAGCTGGTTGAGATTATTTCCTCAACTGGGGAGTCAGTATATTTCACAATATGCTGATCTGGGATCTTGATCCACGTCGGTTCATGATCTCCTTCCTTAATTTTTTCCATCGTCACCAATGTCCAAAACCCATTAATTAAACTGTTGCTTCGCGACGTCAACTGCACCCCCTGATGTGTACTCATTTACACGCATGCTCTGTGTTAGCCTATGCAGCTGGAAAGAGTTCCACAAAACGGATCTATTGATACAGGATTGGACAACGTCTTCCCGCTTACCTTTAGGAGTGACCAGTAGAATCTGCCTGAAGTCACCACCTAGCAAGACAGTCAAGCCGCCGAAGATACGCTCCTTATTGTGTGGTTGTTTATAGGCAATTATATCTCTAAGAGTTTTATCAAGGACTTCATAACAATGTTTCTTTGTCATGGGTGCCTCATCCCATATTATTAGGCGCGATTGTTGCACAACTGTGCAAGTTGGGTAATATTTTGTTTTATACCACATCTTTAAGTTACTAGGCACCCAACAAAGATAATCAGAGATGGGGGTACCATCATCTTGCCTACCCCCCATGTGTTCGATAATGTACTAATCCCCTTGCCGCCCTAATTGTAAAACTAACAAAACAGCCCTGTCGAGAAAGGTACTCTACCTGCGAAAGCCACTGAGAAGACTGCCTTAAGTGGCAAAAGAAAAGCTGATGATGAAGCTCCTGAGAACTCAATGAACAATCAGAGTGTTGGAAACAGCACTGGGAGATCCTATAACTCCCAAGGTCAAAGCAAAAGGTCTGGAAACAACAGTGGTAACTACCGCCAGGGTGGCAATGGGCAAGGCAACTACAAAGGTAACCTGCCTTTGTGCAACAAGTGTGGAAAGCATCATGCTGGTAATTGTAGGAAGAATCTGAGCTGCGAAAGGTGTGGCAAGGGGGGCCACGAAGCAAAAGACTGTTGGGCAACTTTGCCCGAGCAACAAAACCGCCCCAGGAGGAACAACAAAAATCATGGAAACAACAACTATGGGAACAATCGGGGTAATGGGAACAACAACGGTCAGAACCAGAACAACAACAATGGGGGAGCCCGTGGCTGTTTTGAGTGTGGTGCTCAAGGTCACATTAAAAGAGACTGCCCGCAGCTGAGAAGGCAAGGGAACGGTAACCAAGGAAACAACGGTGGGAATGGTAATGGTGGAGGTAATGGTAATGGGAATGGCAACGGAAATGGTAATAACGGGAATGGTGGAAATGGTAGAGGTCGAGCTTTCGTCATGGGTCAGGGTGAAGCTCGCAATGATGCCAACGTGATTAATGGTAAATTTATATTAAACGGTTTCTTTGCTACTGTATTATTTGATTCTGGTGCAGAGAAAAGTTTTATTTCCACTAAATTTGCTAAGTTGATTAATGCTAAACCTATTGCCTTAGACGCTAAATATGTGGTAGAACTAGCAAATGGTAAACTTCATGATACGACTCAGATAGTTAAGGGCTGTAAGTTAGAACTAGCTGGCCATACATTAGGAATCGATCTTATGCCTTTCCCGATTGGTAGTTTTGACGTTATAGTAGGAATGGATTGGTTATCTGAGAATCGAGCCGAAATCTTATGTAAAGAAAAAGTGGTTCGTATCCCACTCGAAGGAGGTGAAATGTTAACGGTTCAAGGTGAAAAAGGTGGAGCAGTGACTGGTATTATTTCGTTTCTCAAAGCTCAAAAGTGCCTTCGTAAAGGTCACTTCGCGATTCTTGCAAACGTCACCGATTCGACACTTCCCGAGCGCAGAATCAACGACTACCCGATAGTTCGCGACTTCCAAGATGTATTTCCTGAAGATCTGCCTGGTTTGCCTCCATTTCGACAAGTAGAGTTTGGAATCGACTTAGTTCCTGGAGCGTCTCCGATTGCACGCGCACCTTACCGTTTGGCAGTAAGTGAACTCAACGAACTCTCTTCACAACTTCAAGAGCTACTCGACAAAGGATTTATTCGTCCAAGTTCGTCTCCGTGGGGAGAACCGGTTTTGTTTGTCAAGAAGAAGGATGGAACGTTCCGAATGTGTATCGACTACCGAGAGCTTAACAAGGTTACGATCAAGAATCGGTATCCACTTCCTCGGATCGACGATCTCTTCGATCAGCTACAAGGTTCGAGCTACTTCTCAAAGATTGATCTACGGTCTGGATATCACCAGCTTCGCGTTCGAGAGGAGGATGTCCCCAAGACTGCCTTCAGAACTCGGTATGGTCACTACGAATTCCTGGTTATGCCGTTTGGGCTAACCAATGCGCCGGCCGTATTTATGGATCTGATGAATCGAGTGTGCAAACCGTACCTCGACAAGTTTGTGATAGTTTTCATTGATGATATTTTGATCTACTCCAAGACAAAGGAAGAACACGAGGAGCACCTACGACTTATCCTGGAATTGCTCCGCAAGGAACAGCTTTATGCTAAGTTTTCAAAATGCGATTTTTGGATTCGCGAAGTCCAGTTTCTTGGACACATTGTCGATCAGAATGGAATTCATGTCGACCCAGCTAAAGTGGAAGCTATCAAGAGTTGGCCTACTCCAAGAGCGCCGACCGAAATCCGACAATTTTTGGGACTTGCCGGATATTACCGAAGGTTCATTAAGGGTTTCTCGCAATTGGCTCAACCCTTAACGGCTTTAACGCACAAAGGAGTGCAATACAGATGGGGTGAAAAAGAAGAACACGCGTTTCAAACTCTCAAGGATATGTTATGTTCTGCTCCGATTCTTGCGTTACCCGATGGGGTTGACGACTTTGTGGTTTACTGTGATGCATCTATTCAAGGACTCGGTTGTTGATGCAGCGAGACAAAGTGATTGCCTACGGGTCCAGGCAATTGAAGGATACTGAGAAGAATTATACAACGCATGACCTGGAATTGGGAGCCGTTATTCATGCACTCAAGATTTGGAGACATTACCTCTACGGGACAAAGTGCACGATATTTACTGACCACAAAAGCTTACAGCACATCTTTAATCAGAAGGATCTCAACATGCGACAACGACGGTGGGTCGAGCTACTGAATGATTATGACTTAGAAATTAAGTATCACCCGGGAAAAGCCAATGTTGTGGCTGATGCATTAAGTCGGAAGGAGTATGAAAAGCCTCGACGGGTACGAGCGCTGCAACTTACCATCCACACGGGATTGCCGGATCGGATCCGCGATGCCCAACAAGAAGCTTTGAAGGAAGAAAACTTCGCAGCCGAAGCACTGCGAGGGGTGGATGGAAATTCTGAAGCTAAGTCCGACGGACTCAGGTATTATAATGATAGAATTTGGGTTCCTTTACTTGGAAATCTCCGTGAGCTAGTGATGGACGAGGCTCACAAATCGAGATATTCGGTGCACCCTGGATCAGATTAAATGTACCAAGATTTGAAGAACTTATATTGGTGGCCGAACATGAAAGCCGACATTGCTCGATATGTGGCTAAGTGTTTAACATGCTCAAGGGTTAAGATTGAGTACCAAAAGCCTTCTGGGCTATTACAGCAACCAAAGATCCCAGAATGGAAATGGGAGGATATCTCCATGGATTTTGTAACGGGACTACCTCATCGATCGAATCGACCGGATGCGATTTGGGTTATCATCGATCGATTAACCAAATCTGCACACTTCATTCCAATGAAAGAAAACGATAATATGGATAAGTTAACGAAGCTGTACATTGACCGAATTGTGGCACGACATGGAGTGCCTAAGACTATTATCTCAGATCGAGATCCTCGATTTACTTCCCGATTATGGCAATCTATGCAAGAAGCACTGGGAACCAGACTGGATATGAGTACAGCCTATCACCCGCAGACCGATGGACAGACGGAAAGAACTATTCAGACTCTAGAAGACATGCTCCGTGCTTGCGTTCTCGATTTTGGTAAAGACTGGGAAGCTCACCTTCCGTTGGTGGAGTTCTCCTACAACAACAGTTATCACTCAAGTATTGGTGCAGCACCATTTGAAGCTCTTTACGGCAGAAAATGTAGATCGCCCGTGTGTTGGGCTGAAACGGGTGAGAAGGGACTCACCGGACCAGAACTCATTCATGATACGACTGAACGGATTATACAAATCAGAAAACGGATAGCCGCAGCACGTGACAGACAAAAGAGCTATGCTGACAAACGCCGTAAACCTTTGAAGTTCGAGGTAGGCGACAAGGTGCTATTGAAGGTATCTCCCTGGAAAGGCGTGATACGCTTCGGAAAGCGTGGGAAGTTAAATCCTCGCTATATCGGACCATTTGAAATCATTGGGGAAGTAGGCCCGGTGGCCTATCGATTACAACTCCCTGCCGAACTCGATGGAGTTCACAACGTGTTTCACGTTTCTAACCTAAAGAAATGTCTGGCTGAAGACACTGAAATAATTCCTTTGGAGGAATTGGAAATTGATGAACATTTGAGATTTATCGAGCAACCGGTAGAAATCATGGGACGCGAGGAGAAAGCCCTCAAACGTAGCAAGATTCCGATCGTCAAGGTGCGATGGAACTCAAGGCGTGGACCTGAATATACTTGGGAACGAGAGGATCAGATGAAGAAGAAGTATCCTCACCTGTTTGAGCAAACGTCCACGGAGACTCAAGGTATGATTTAATTTTGGGGACCAAAATTCCTGTAACAGGAGGAGGATGTGGCGACCCTAAAACTTTTGCTTTCTTTCCCCAGCAAATACAGCAACGACGACAGCCGAGGCTGCGAACGCCACGACACAAGAATAATTTTCGGGACGAAAATTCCAATTACAAGGGGATGATGTGACATCCGAGAATTTCAAGGTTAACTTCCGTTAGACAATCTCCGTTAGTTACGTTATAAGTGTCAACTTAGTAACTAATGCTTAACTAGGCCGAATACGTCCACGACCTTTGGTTGATCACCGAACCCGCCCATATGTGCTATGTGTTCATTGTTATTGTCATTATGTGCAGTGTGATTTAAACGCATGATTTAATATTATGAATAGCATGACAAATTGTAAATCCTTGATTATGTGAAAATTGCCTAAGTTGTGCTACCAGCGAAACTACCGGGCGAAACTGTAGTGTCGCCCGGTAGCCAGCTAAACCAATCAATTAACTGTGACCAGAGCCAGTTTCGCTTGGCCAGCGAAACTGCCAGCGAAACTAGCCCCTGATATAAATAATCTTAATAAACCCTAGTTCTCCTATTTGCCTCATTTACACCACAAACACACACATTCTTCTCTGGAAACCTGGTCAGCCGAAAACCATCAAGAGAAACCAAGATCTCAGCCCAAGACAACATCCATTCGATTCCCTGATCGAATCGTGAGTCCCAAAACCTTTCCTTTATGTCATTTTCTATGCTTTTCTATGAATTTCTTCATAAAGCATGCCTAGATCTCTGTGTTATTGCTAGATCTTCTGATATGTTGCTTAGGATTGCTAGATCTACCATAAAGTTGATAACTTTACGTGTGAAATCCATCCATGACAAAGATTTATGCTATTTTAGCCATTTTAGGGTTTTATATGTATTTTGGGTGATTTGATGACAAAATGCATGTTTAAGGTGTAAAAGCTTACTGATTTATGTTGGTAAATGCCTATGTATGCTAAACAATGAATTGCATGTAAAAATGGAAGCTGTTAGGTTGATTTTTAGGCTGATCCGTATGTTTTTCGCGACCAGCGAAACTGTGGTGTTCTCTGGGCGAAACTGTCCAGCGAAACTATGTATATCTCCTTCCAGCGACACTATGCAGCGAAACTGCAGTGTCGCTGGGTAAACCAACCAGACCAGCTCGAGCGAAATTACCGAGCGAAATTTCCTGAACGAAAGTTCAAACCAGTTTCGGGCGAAACTAGGCTAGCGAAACTGTGCCAACAGTTTCGAGCGAAACTAGCCTAGCGAAACTGTGTCATCGGGTATTGCCTAGCGAAAGTGCTGCCCGTGCACACAGCGAAACTGACTAGCGAAACTGCTAGCGAAACTGAGACCAGAATCCAAACTTGTACAATTTACTTGAATGTTATGCCATGACTTACATGATTATGCCATGATGATACATGCTTTGATTTCTGATATATATGAACCCTTGTTTATGATCAACCATCGGTGTCGTGTGTCTGTATGTCGAGTCATAGTTCCAACGTGCTATGTTATGGGGCATAGTGACGTTAAGTAAAGATTAGACACAAAACTAATACTTAAGACCTAAACGTGTTCATAGGTCTTCGTTAAGCAAACTTGGATTATAGCAAGTGTAGCAGTGCAACCAAAGGTGAGTGTCACTAACCCGATTACCGTGAACCCGATTGGGTCACGCCGGATAACTAAAAGTAAAACAATGCTGACAAACTCGAGAGTGCTAGGCACCTCCCTGACGAATGTGAAAACTTGGAGTGCTCGGCACCCACTTGATGAACTTGAAGTGCTTTATGGGAAGCACTTGTGAAATTTCCTAAACAACAATTTCTAAAACGAAACTGAAAACACTTTTGAGATTCATGAGAATCCAGTAAAACGTTTTAATATGGCTAGTGTAGGTTAAAGTCTAAACCACATGATATCACATGATTTCTAAGGATGCCTTGAAAAACTTAAAAGTCCTCAACTAACTTGTACCACTAATTGTAAAGCGAGGGGATGTTGGGTAGATCTACTGGAGTTTGACAAACTCCGCCCCGTGGCACGGGGAGTGCACGGAGGTACAATATCAGCCTATTTGACCGTGATCCCGAGAGGACACGGGGGAGGCAAAACCGCGATGACGTAGGTCCGCAGTACTAGATGGCACGGCCACTACAATAATTTATAGTCAGCTTTGGTGCAAACTTCCTTAGTGCATGGAACAACGGATTAGCTACCCGCGATATCGGTTGAGCACTTTAACTATACAAAACTAGTACATACCCGATAACGTAGGTTACGGACAATACTTTTACTAAACCACAATACTATGATTCTGATTTACACAAGCATTGCTTTTCACAAATAAATTGTACATAAGGATACGTTCATACGATTATGATTATAAGACCGGGCCGCTGCGTGACAAGCCCACTGTCAACTCACCAACCGTTAGGTTGACACTTGCGTGGTTTAAACTTTTGCAGATCGCTAAGGAGTATCCGCTGGAGGTTGGCATGGCACGAGAAGATGTTTATCTTTGTTTAAACTAAACTTGGGAATTTTAAAAACAATGTTTATGTAAAGCGCGTGGTTAGTGCTAAAGATAATGTTTTCCGCTGCATACTGTTAAACTGTTTTCATTATTATTATTATTATTATTATTATTTGGACTTTACCCTGATTCGTTTAGTATTTGTAACTAATGGTTGTGGTCCTGGTTTGCTCGCACCCCTTAACGGTATAAACTCCGTTAGTGGTTAATTTGGGGGTGTGACAGTTCCAGCCCAAGCAACTCCAGAATTTCATATTTCCAGAAATGATCGGCCCACTGGTCCGCGGTGAGAACGGAATGAATCCGCTGCATCTCACCCTTGGACGCCATGGGAAAACAGAAATCAAGTAAAGAAAGAAAAGCACGTACCGATCGGAAAAGATGTCGGAGGAAAAGCCTCGTCGGAAATCGCAGAGTAAAAATGGGAGATGGAAAACTGTAACAAGTAAAAATGGGAAACCCTACTTATAGGCGAAGCACAACAGCAGTTACAACCGCGAAGTACCGGATAATAACCACCCACGAACTGCTGGACGAATGACACGTCAACAACAACTGTTCTCCATGCAATCACAACCCATCGATCACTTGTCAAATCAATCATCACAAAGCCCATAGCACATGCACTCGGTCCCAAACCGACCGACCAAGGAAACCAAAAGGCAAATACAAAGCCCCTCGACAATGTCTGAATGACGATGACTGGGCCATCGCACATCAGACTGGGGGGCTGATGACGTATGTCCGGACGGGATGACGTCGCAGTCATCCCTCATGGACAAACCATGAACAAATCACCATACCGACCAGCCAACCATGAGGCCAGACGGTCGGCATGACAACTGCTCACTCAGACCTACAGGCCAACGCTCAACACGTACGACCTGTCGGATGCCGCACCACTCGATCGGGCTTACTGATCAAGAGTTTACCCGAAATCGGCACTGTAGCCCTCTGACCCGAGTCCCCGACAATCAAGCCAGACGCACAGGCTACTTGTTCGGGTAACGCTTCTTTAATTACGGATCAAGACAAGGGTTCAGGGCTATAAATACCCCTTAACACCAGGTTAGTTACGCATTCAATACGCTCTCACTCATTTTACTTCGTGATCATCCAACGAATACTTATTCTCACACCCGACTTTAGTCGTAGGACACCATATCCTGCTCCCCAAGAACAACGGTGTTTCTCGGTTTTACAGGTAATCAGAAGATCTAACTGTCCCACTCGGATCCCGACTCACCTCAGCATTCACTTAGTAGATCAACTATCCAGGCGGTCCGTCCTAAGCTAGCCATATTCGCCCGTCCAAGATAGCCCGGTTCTACAAACCTTGATGTAAAGAAAATTAGGCCAGATAAGATAGGGGATGAAGATTTATAAAAACCAAGTTAAGCATACATGTCTAGCACAACAATGGAAATGCCAGGTTGGATTTGCTGTAGTGAAGGAGGTGCGTATGGCCAGTGCTGCAGCTTACACATTGTTCGTAGCAACCCCACTCGCTACGGTTTTTGCTTAGAAGTCCAAACAATACGTGTAATTCGGTAAAAAGAAATTACATGTATTAAGTGGGTCACCATAGGAAAAAAAATTATGTATTGATTCGGTCACCACTAAAAAAATTTATGTATAATATATTTAGTTAGTCCCCATTTAAAGATTAAATTTAAACTTTTATGTCACTTATTAAAAAAGAAATTTAAGGTGAGGGTTATATATTACTTTTTGTTAAAGAAAATGATACTATTAGTAAATAACATTTAAATGTTAAAATTTAAAAAAATAGAATTGGCAAATTGAGAATTAGGGCTTGGAAAAAAAGAACGGGAGGGGAGCAATAGGCGACTAGCGGACCAGGAGCTTATCGTCGTCATCGAGAAAGAACAACGACCCATCAGTTTTGAGAGCACCATGTCAAGAGTCGATTCGGCGAGCACCAAGCCACCAAGAGCAGCAGCCAGCACCGAACTGGCATGGGGTGAGATTTCGAACAGGGTTAGGGAAGCCCCCAAATTCAATTATATTTTGTTATTATTATTTGTTTACTTTATTTTATATTTATTTATTATTGTTTTTCTTATTTATTTTATCTTTATTTGTTTTTATTTTTAGATTTTGGTTTATTGGATTTTAATAATCCAAGTTATGTGTAATTGGCCGATGATAATTCCAATTACGAAATTTCCCTGCAATAATCCGAATTATCAAGGTATTGGAATATAATGGACCTCCGTTAAAAATACTCTAACCCCGTTACTATTTGCTGATGTGACATCTTATGTATTTTTTTTAAACAAGATATCAAAATAGAGGGACCATTTTTGTAACTTAAAAAAACCTACCCCAAACCCATTCTTTCCTATCAAGCTTTCTGATCAGATAAGTGAAGAGTCTGACGTCCTCTCCGGCGACCCAAAATCAACCACCCGCCAATACCTTGATAATTCGGATTATTGTAGGGAAATTTTCGTAATTGAGATTATTATCGGCCTATCACGCATAACTTGGATTATTAAAATCCAATAAACCTTAGATTTTTGTTCGTATTTTTGTACATTTTATTCTTTCTTTTAGTTTCACAAAATTGTAAGAAAAAATCAAATTTAATAAAACTTTTCATTTCATTACATGGTGGCAGCTTGTTGCCCGTTTCTCTTGCATGTCAGGATGATTTGTAATTTGAATCGTATTTTAATGAAAAATCAAAATAAAACAACACAAATTTTGTTTTAAAAAAAAACACTCATCCTTTAAGAAGTTAAAATCCTTTAAAATGAAACATGAATCATCCTATTCTACCATTCATTCATGCATATCAAACATTACATAATGCTTTGAGTCGACTTCGGGTTCATGTCAAATTTTTTGAGTTCGAGTTTGGTTAACCCACCAACCCAAAAACACAACCTGTCTAAGACTACCCCCACTGGTGATCTTTCTTTTGGATTGGTGGGGTCAAGGAATTAAAAAAAAAATCATAGAAATGCAACGAACGGTTCTCTCCAACGATCCAAGTTCACAACCTGCAATCCAATTCTTTTTCCACTTTTCTTTCCACATGGCCTGCTCTCATTGGTGTACAACTAATTTTTTTTCTTTTTTCTTTTATACTAATTCATTTCATATACAATATTGTTTTTCTTAAATAACTTCTAATATTTGATATTTTTTAAAATCTAAATATATATTCTTGTTTAGTTTTTTTTATGAGCATCTCGATATAAAATTTAATAAAATCGGAGATGCTTCAAGTGTCGCTTTACTATAGGCTTATTATATTTTTTAATATAAAAATCATCCAAAAATTCTATTTTTAATTTTATTTTTATATCTATTTTTTATTTTGGTTTCATTCTTAATTTTCAGATAACTAATTTATTTATTTTTTAAAAAGGAATAATTATATAATATATTAAAATAATTATAGACCATATTTATATAATAAAAAGTTGGATTGGATTGGATTGGGAGTGCGGGTGAAAAAATGAGTTAGATTGGATTGTGTAGGTGAATGAGAGAGAAACTATTTTTTTAATAAAAGATTGGATTGTGGGGATCACTGAAGGGATAGTCCCTTGGCCAAACTTAATTTTAAAAAAAAAATATTAGTAATAATACTTTGATTTAGTTTATCAATAAACAAAAGTAGTGATGTAATAATAGGCCAGAAGCAGGCTCTGTCTCACACGCTTCCACTTTATGGAAGCACCCATCGATTCAAATGTTTGTGTTTTTTTATCTTATCTTTCTGTGGAGCATAAATAACACTCAAAATAATGTTATGTTTTTTTTACTTTTATTTATTTCTTTCACTTTTATAGTTTTTTTTTTTTTTGAACGGCGTTTGGAACTACTCCCCAAATCTCCAATACCCGAATGAGCCTTCCTGAGACGGGATTGCAACCGTCCATACTGATTTTGACACTCCAGGCTTGGCTCACCCAGGAACACCATCAAGGAGGAAACTCACCACTTGAGAAAAACCCCCTTGAGTCAGGTTTGAACTTGAGACCTCAAGGTCCTCAAACTCTAACCTTCATCCCCATACCATTGGGACAAATGCCCTTGGTTTTCACTTTTATAGTTAATGTACATCTTTTGTAAGCGTTGATAGCAAAAAATAATTGGAGGATCAAATATGATGTCACAATTTGATTAGAGTAGGCAATACAAAGTGTTTGTTTTGAGTAAGGTTTATTGGATTTTATTAATTCAAGTTATTACCAATTGGCCAATATTAATCCCAATTTCAAAAATGACCCACATTAATCCCAATTATTAAGGTGTTGGATTTCATTGGACCCCCTTTACATTTTTGTTAACTCCGTTAGTGATTTTACTCAAACAATTTCCTACGGGGTCCAATGAAATCTAACACCATAATAATCATTGGACCCCTTTACATGTTTCTTAACTCCGTTATGGATTTTACTCAAAAAATTCACTACGGGGTCCAATGAAATCCAACACCTTAATAATTGGGATTAATGTGGGTCAGTTATTGAATTGAGATTAATATTGGTCAATTGGTAATAACTTGGATTAATAAAATCCAATAAACCTGTGAGTAATGACACCAATTCCTTTTGTATTATTATATAATTTACTTTAAAAATCAAATCAGATATTTCTTTTTCTGGAGCGTTATACCACAATAAAAATTTTGATTTTCCAGAAGAAATTTTTTTTTTGATTTATTATGTTTAATATTAAACAACACCAAGACTAACAAAAAAGTTGCTGATTCGAGTTTGTCAAAGGAACTCTTGTTTAGCATATTATAATGTCAAAAAATAATGTCTATTTGTACATAATTAAAACTTGAAGTTAATAATAAATATAGTTACAAATTTAGAATTGCGGTTAAAAAAAACAGATTTAGAAATACGATTAAAGTTAAAAATAGAAACCTATAGAATTTTCATATTTGGAAATTGGGAAAAAGAAAAAAGCTTTTGTGCTTTTACCATGATGTCCCTGGCATGTTCGTGTTTCAGGAAAGGGAACCAAGTAACCAACGTCTCTCTAAAATATGCTAAAAAATCAAATATTAAAATGTTTAACATTTACTTCTTCAGTTCTTCATCATTAATTCTTGATCATACTTCTAACAATTAAATCATATGCAAATCGTTTTAATTCTCAGTCCAATAGTTAGGATACTTGATTCTCCTATTCTTTATAACCAGGGCCGGACCTATAGAAGGTTCAGGACCTATAGAAGGTTCAGAGGTGGCACGGGCTACTCCTTAAACTCGTATATGAAGTAGAAAAAAATTTAAATATTTAAGTTTTTATAATATTATGTATTTGTGCTACCCATTTAAAAGAAATATTGTTATAGATATAAACAAGTTGAACATTTGGCGCGTTGGTAACTCTTAATACTTCGAACCTGAGTGTCCTGTCTTCGATTCCTGGCAGGTTCACATATTTTCTTTTTTTTTGACGGTTCTCCTTTTTAAGGAGAGTAAAGGTGGGTCCATATCTTAAGAAGACTCTTTAAATTCTCAAATCTTATTAATTTATCATTTCTCCAAAGACCGCACACCAGCTCCAGCCTTCACTTACATTTTCCCAATTCTATTTCCCCCTGATTAAACCAAAACTAAACTCACGAAGATGGAACCGACGATTGCAATTCTCTTCCCCAACCTTCACTTACATTTTCCCAATTCTATTTCCCCCTGATTACACCAAAAACTAAACTCACGAATATGAGAATTTTGCTAATTTGAAGGGCATTGCGGACCTCTCTCGTTTGATGGTGGAAACCGGAAAGCATCGTATTTTTCCTTTGGTTTATAAGTTACTAAAGTTAACTTTGGTTTCACCCGTCGCAACCGCGAGCGTTGAAAGATGTTTTTCCGCAATGAAACTCTTGAAGACCGACTTGCGTAATAAAATAGGTGATGAATTTTTGAACGATGCTTTGATTTGTAATGTAGGAAAAAAAGCATTTATGGATGTTAAGACCGAACAAGTGATGGAACGCTTTCGAAAAATGGGTAACCGAAAAGGTTAACTTTAAAATGTAAGACTTTTGCGTTACTTTGTACTCATCTAATGAAATCGTAAATTTTTTTCTTATACATCAATGTTTGAGATTTTTTTTTGTGCACCTACTTAAATATATGTCTAGTTTCGCCCCTGTTTATAACGTCTCTCCTTTGCGATGTCTAACGTCTTGTTAGTGGATCCGCTTTTAATAATATTCGCCGTTTAAAAAAAACAATGTTGTTTTTTAAATAGATTTAAATAAATTTATACTCTTTTAGTTAAAGAATTATCATTCATGATCATATTATTGGACATATATGATTTTTTACGTTATATAAATTAAATTTATAATATTTTAGTAATCATATTATTCGACATATTTCCAAAAGTCTTTTTATAGTAATCATTATTTTAGAATCAAAATATTAGACATAATTCTAACATATAGAAATAAATTTTATAAGCCAATTATATGGAAAATTTGACAAGTCAAACCTAGTTCATATTTATACTTTATTGGTTATTTGGCCGAATGGTATTTAATGCTAAAAAGAAAAATCAGATTTGAAAAATAATAAGTTCGATCCTTGAGCCTGATACATTTTCCATCCGACAACTTACGGAGATGGTTTTCACTCGAAACAGACTCAATTGATGTAAATAATCTTTGATTGAACGTTAAAAAAAAAACCTAGTTTATATTTATACTTTGATTGGAACAACGGTCAAGACTTAATGACAACCAGAGTGAAATTTTCTATTAGGTATTCAATTTACCTTTAAATTGTTATCAGTAAAATAGTTTGATGGATGTAATTGAAAGTTTTCAGGTCTACCACCCTAACTAAATACGCGTTTACAAGAATTCAATGTTCAAATGATTATTATTATTGTTATTATCTTTTATTTTTTATCCTTATATAATTCATATTCTAGCATATAAATTTCACAATCCACAAATAATGTTGAAATTATTGGTACCATTTTAAGTGGTAAATGAGTTAATAACGAAGGAAATACATCATCAATATCAAACACTAAAATACACCCATTGACATTCTTCATCTAATCTCTAAACCCACTAAACCACCTGAACCCTTTGACTTTTGACCTTTTGGGTCATCTCCATCTTTGACCTTTTGACTTATTTTGACTTACTTTGACTTTTGGATCATCTCAATTCAAGATTCTAAGATGTGATTCAAATCTTTCTTCCCAGAATGCTGCTTGAAAATCCACTTCCATACTTTGCTATGCCCTTTACTCCCCTTCTTAATCCCCCTCTCATTCACCGTAATTCTACAAGATGACGACGACCCACCCGCCGGCGCCGGCGCCAACAACTTCCGGTGGGTTCTTGAAAACAGAGTGCTCTGTTTTTGACCGATCAGATAAATCAAGCTTCAAATCAATAAAACCCGAATCAAAATCCATCAAACCCGTTTCAAAATCCATCAACCCCCCTCTGAATCCACTCTTTCTCGGCTCAGATTCATTAAAATCCGAGATTTTCGCACTCGAATAACCCATATCACTATCATGATCAAAATTCCCTCCCCTGAAACTACAGAGAGACCTCGATCTTGAAACTTCCGACACCCAAATCTCACTGTTTCTCTCTCTACACCCCTCTTTCTCTCTCCTCTTCTTGAAAAGCTTCCCAATTTTCCAAAACCCATTACTTTTCTTCACCTCAACCACACAACTATTACTCCTTTTCAACAAAATCACATCCTCCCCTGTTTCTTGTTTCTTGCCCTGTTTCACATGTGAAAAAAGTGTGCCTTTTTGCTCATCATTTTCGATCAAAAACGAGATCCTGCCCACACTTCCAACATCCACGGTACAAGATGAGTTTCTGTAGGATGAAACATCAGAACAAGAACAGGAAGAAAGTCTCTGTTCTCCACAATCTGAGCAAACAAGCTTCATTAGCCTGTCTTTCAGGCAATATGCACAGATTCCAACTGGGGAGGAAGATGGGTGTTTTTTACATGGAAAACCAGATGATGATGAGGGGTAGAAGTTGTAATCTGGGCAGAAATTGTTGTACTGTTGATCTGGTTCAACAGATTTGCCTCTTTGTTGTTCCTTCATTGGTGTTTTAGTATTTACTCAATCTGGGTCTTTTTGGTTGATGGATTTGGGTTGATTTGGGTGTAAAAGACTCAATTTTTAGAAGATTTTGTATCTGGGTCTTTTTGGTTGATGAATTTGGGTGTAAACTGTAAAAGATTCAATTTTGAGAAGATTTTGTGGGAAAAAGAGAGATTTATTTGTGAAGTTTTGTGTTGATAGGCTGAGAATATATGTAGAAATAGGGTGAAGCTGAAGGATGTTGGGTTATCAAGAATGAAAGATGGTATGGATTTTGACTTGTGAGGGTGATAAAAGTCACCTTATAGTATGTGTGTGGGGGGTGGGGTGGGGGGTGGGGTGGGGTAGGGGGTAGGGGTCAGGTATATTGAAAGAGGAAGGCATGAAAAAAGAAATCAAGAAAACTTGAACTTTAAGTTATGGTAGTGATGGAATGGGACTATTTTTTCTGCAGGCATTATTGCACCGGTGAAAAGTGATGTGACACAAAGAGTGAAAAACTGAAACAAGTAACTGCAATTGTGGTGACCACGGACAGGTAATATCCGACGACACGATCTGAATAAAAATGTCGTTTTTTTTATTTTTTAGTTTGCACGTTTAATTGGTTTAATAAACTAAGGTGATTGGGTTGACTTTATAATTAAACAAGTTAGGATGGGGGTATGGTTGCCCCTTGTGGATGGAGCCTCTTGTGGGCGTTATGCACCATGTGACGTCCACGTCATCAAGAGGGGCTCCATAACTAAAGTAATGTAGTGGTAACCAATTTATAACGCCCCTCTAATTATTACCTAATTATTATTTAAAAAACCCATTCAATTAAATCTATCCAATAAAAAAAATAATAAAAAAAATCAACCAATCAAGAAGGATCAAGAAGGAGGGGGGAGGCGTTATTAACATAACGCCGGTGATTCCAAGCTCTAACATGGCGCCCTATGGGGGTGGGAAGGGGCTCCATGAGGGGCGTTATATTTAACATGGAGCCCCCATGGAGCCCCACTACGGATAGCCTAAGGCAACCATTTGAATCATAGAGGCAACCAATCATGTTGTGCCAACAAGAGAGGGAATTTTTTTGCCTAAATGATGTTTTGGAGGTGGGTATGGTTGCCTAAATGTTTAGGCAAACTTTTTCGGCAAACATTAGCGTTGAGGAGGGCAACGGTCAAAAATAACGGCTAGTTGGTGGGTTATTTCTTCGGCAAACATTCGCCGAAAATGAGAGAGGTGGTTGCCGAAAATCAAGTTGCCGCGTGGGAAGGTATGGTCGCCGAGAATATGCCGAAGGTCGCCGAGATTTGCCGAGGGGGGATGCCGAGACATACCCCCCATCCTTATGTATGGGTTGTCTTAATTTTCATCAAAAACATTCGTACTCAATAAAAAGTAGAGAGACTACTTTGAAAGAGAACAACTTCAAATCTATGGTGATGTGAGAAAAGTAAAATAAAAAATTTAGAGCTCAAACCTAAAAACCCAACAAGCACCGAACGAGGGGACTAAACTAGAAAAACTGAGCCCCAAGCATTAGTACTATGGGTGTAAACGAGCCGAGCCCCAGCTCGTCTAGGCTAGAGCTCGGCTCGTTTAAATTTTCGAGCTTTATTTTTGAAGCTCGAGCTCGGCTCGTGAAGAATTATTTAAGCTCGAGCTCGGTTCGGGCTCGGCTTGTTTATTATTAATTATTATTTTTTATATTTTTATAAATTAAATTTGGGAAAATTGGAATTTAATAATAGAAACTTTAAGTGATTGGCGGATAATAATATGAGTTTCACATTTGCATCACAATAATACGAATTAAACATGTTGGTGATTATAATGATACGCCGTTATATTTTTATCTTTCGATTAGGGTTCGATTAGGATAATAATATGAGGTTTCTTCCTTTTGTTTATGTTTATTTCTCTTATCTTTCGATTAGAGTTGATTCGAACCCTAATCGAAATATAAAAAGCAACGGCGTATTATTATAGTCATCAACATGTTTAATTCGTATTATTGTGATGCAAATGTGAAACTCATATTATTATCCGCCAATCACTTAAAACATGTATTATTAAATTCCAATTTTCCTTTAAATTTGTATGTATTTAGAATTATACTTTTTTATATAGAAAATGATACATATTATTTACTTATTTTATCATAAGTTTATATATAATAATCATAACTTTTTAGATATATTATAAAAAAGCTCGTTTAGGCTCGCGAGCCGGCTCGAGCTCGATAAGTAAAGCTCGGGCTCGAGCTCGTTTATTAAATGAGCCTTATTTCAAAGCTCGAGCTCGGCTCGGGCTCGTTAAGGCTCGGCTCGTTTCGAGCTTTTTATCGAGTTGATCTCGAGTAGCTCACGAGCGGCTCGACTCATTTACACCTCTAATTAGTACGTAACACATAATAAAGAAACATGTAACTTACATAGGTCTCATGTAGTCCGGAGTTGGAGGTCTCCTTGGAATCAATATCTCTATCATTTGTGATGGGGGTAAGATTGTCTACATCCCACCCTCCACAGACCCTATCATAAGTTTTATGCTTTTCATGAGATATTGTTGGGTATGATTGTTGTTGTTGTAAGTTGTAACATACATAGGTCACCGTACAAAGGGAAAACTAAGTCACTTCGAAGATGCGAAGAGACAAACAAAATCCTCAGCCCCTTCCTAGAAGTCCCTAATTTTTATCCTACGCCTCCATGAAATTCTATCCTCGATCATATTCTTAGAGATGTGCAAGTCTAGCAAATCATGCATAATATGTTCATCTCACGTCAATTTAGGTCTCCCTCTCCTCCCATTGACACTGATGGTATTCACTAATCTAACCGGTACTGTCAAGTGTCTCCTCTTTACATGTCCAAACCATCTCAATCTACCCTCCCTAATCTTGTCCAAAATACTAGCGACAATAAAATCTTTTTCGAAAAACCTCATTTCTAATTTTGTCCAACCTTGAGTATCCATCCATCCACCTCTTCGCGTGTTGCCTTAGTTTTTAATTTATTTAAATAGTTAGACTGATCAACCTATTTAATGTTGATGTTAACCGTAAACATGTCTACAGTTTAACCTATTTTTACTCTCCACCATCCACTTAATATGATTACAATGTTATTATTACTCTACGACCTGTTTAACATGTTTAAATCAATAGGTTAGCAGTTGTTTTTTTTTTTAAATTAACAGGTTAAACGAAACATGCTTAAGTTTACTAGATTTTCAGTGTCTACAAGTTAGAGCTTATATTTTACACGAATAGAAATATTGGTCTTGATTTAATTGAGGAGTTCAGCTTGACATATTAATCTGTTTAGTTAACTATTCATAAATTACAACAAAAAATATAAATAATCGTATATTGTTAACATGTCACTCAATTACACCCGTTTAACTAATTTGTTACAGTTTATTTATGACTCATTTACAACTTGTCAACACATTTGACTCGTCTAAATAGGCATGTCCGGGTACAAGATGATGCATTTCACAAATATAAATATATAAATTGTGGTTTAATTAATCAATTACACCCACCAAACTCATACGGATGACACCAATGACGGATCCACTAATTTGCATTATGGGTACAAAAAGCAAATCACATGAAATCATTTGATCATGAAACTTTACGGATACATGTTCTTAATAAGATTTTATAACCCATGCGTTGTCGCGGGATAACACGGTTTTATAAAACAATTGTATTGTTATAACGTAATATAAAAAGAAGCGGGGGATGCGTAACAACCCAAACACTTAAAGTATCGAGCGTACGAGCTAGAAACTATCGTGGAGGTTGGAAATAGAAAATAAAATACATTTATGCTACACAATGTCAACACCAACTACTTAATGGAAACGACCAAACATATTAGAACACCAAATATGTTTTATATCTTTTTCGCTTTGATAAGAAATAAATAATATATATATAAATGGTGAAAAAAGGTGTCTACATGTCTACACTTATGAGGGTATCTATAATACTATATATATATATATATATAGTTGGGTTAAAATAAGAAATACTTTTACGTAATAAGTGTATGAAGTAGATGATGTGTTGGATATTAATGTATAGCATTGTGTTTTAATTATATTTTTGGTAAATATATGACACTATACATGGCTTTTTCCATTCTAGAAGGTTATGTCTATCAAAATTAGAATTGAAGGATAACATGATGTACTGTATCTAAATTATCATGGGGCAGAGTGAGAGAGGAAAAGGAAAAGCCACCGGCGCCGGAGTATGGCAGAAGGTTAGGGGTCGAAGTCCGTTCAGGAACAAAGGGGAAGGAAGCGGGCGGCAAGATTGTCACTTCGTTTTTTGTCTCTAACCTTCCTACGGGTGTTAAATATGAAGATTTGTGGGAAAAATTCAGTCGATTTGGGCAAGTGGCGGACGTTTTCATTGCTTCCAGAGTCGACAAAGGGGGAAACCCGTTTGGGTTTGTCAAGTTCGTTAATGTGGGGGATAAGTGGGATCTCGAGAAGAAACTTAATGGGATCCGTATGGACTTTCTTAAGCTATCGGTCAATCTGGAACGGTTTGATCGGTACGGAAACCCGGTGAATAGGAGAATGGCGAAGGAAGTTGCTGGAGTTTTTGGGGGGGGGGGGGGGGGCAGAGACAGGTTGTGGGCAGTCGTCCGGTGGGTGCGGGGCGACCACTCTGGTGGACAATCGGTCTTTTGCCAACGTTGTCGGGAACCCCACGCAACCTGAGAAATTCCTTCAAGTGTCAGAGTTATCGTCCGATTCCTTGGATGCGTGGGCTGTGAGAGCTTTGCTGGGAAAAGCAAAAGACATCAAAAGGCTATGTAAATTGCACGAATGGATGTCGGACCTTCCCATGCAAGGGTGGAGGTTGCGGTATCTGGGAGGTCTGTTGGTTCTTATCTCCTTCGAGAACGCAGATGAAGCGGAAGACATCCTAGCGGTTAAGGCCCTCTGGGAGCCCTGGTTTCTTAAGCTTGACATGTGGCGAGGTCAAGCGTTCAATTTCGAAAGGGTGGCATGGATCAAAATTCAGGGTGTGCCTCCGGATCTTTGGAACCATAACGTTTTCGATGATATCGGGAAGATGGTGGGGACGATTTGTCAACCCTCA
>JBCNJP010000017.1:10347616-10388644 GCA_039602395.1 Deinandra increscens subsp. villosa
ACATTCCAAATGGATGTAAGCAAGTCACTGGAGGATCATACTGATGAGTTTAATAAACTTATATTGGATTTGGAGAATATTGAGGTAAAATTAGATGAGGAGGATCAGGCAATTTTGTTTCTAACTTCCCTTCCCTATTCATATGAACATTTCGTAGATACACTAATGTATGAGAGGGAAACACTTACAATGGATGAGTTTATTGCTGCTCTTAATTCTAAAGAGTTGAAGAGAAGGTCTGACCAGAAGAATGATGGTGGTGAGGGCCTGTTTGTAAGGGGAAGACAAGAACTAAGAACTTCAAAGAATAAGTTTAAATTCAGATCCAAATCAAGAAACAAACTTAAATGTTTTGTTTGTGGCTCTGAGAAACATCTCAAGAAAGAATGCCCTGTCAAGAAAAAGAAGAATGATGGGTCATACAATAAGCCTCAAGTAAATGTTTCTCCTGGTGATTCCTTTGATGGATATGAGAGTTTAGAAGTATTGGTTGTGGGAAAAGAGAAGAATAAAGAGATGTGGATCATGGATTCAGGCTGCTCTTACCATATGACTCCCAATCTCTCTTATTTCAGTGACATCAAGATGCAGGATATGGGGACAGTACAACTAGGAGACAGCAGGCCTTGCAGAGTTATAGGTGAAGGTACTGTTACTTTACCTTTAAATAATGGCACTGAATTGAAGTTGACTAAAGTTACGTACATCCCTGAGTTGACTAGAAACCTAATATCACTTGGCACTTTTGAAAGGAGTGGTCATTATGTTAGTTTAAAAGATGGTAGGGACAAGATAATAAAAGGGTCATTGGTAGTGATGTCCTGTACAAGGTGTGAGAATAACATATATGTGCTAGATGGTGGGGTCAATGGAGAGTGTAATGTAGCTCAGGGTAGTCAAATGACTGATCAAGAAGCAGTGTTATGGCACATCAAGGCAATCAAGCCCATTGGACCTCTGCTGTCTGATGATGTTGATATGCTGCTAATATGACTGGTTATTAGCTCTTCATCAATTTTTTGACATTAAATCAAGGTGGAGATTGTTAGCATGTGATCTTGCTGGTCAACAAGTGTAAAATAAAGTTCAGGGGGCAAATGTGACAAGTCAGAAAGTATAAGGACTGAATGTGGTAAATCGGGTTAATCTTTGTTAACCGCGTGTTTAATCTGTTTGAAAAGTTTGTTAGGTTTAACGATGATAAATAGGAGTGTGAGTTGTAGTTTAGATCTTGATCTTGTATTCGTTATCTCTCAATCATTTTTCTGTAATCTCTCTTCTTGTTCATCAATAAACATTTGCCTCTTTCGATTTCACTTCTTTGTATGTGTTGATTTCATTTTCAATAGGTATGATGCATATACATACCCTTTATGCGGTCTATGTGGATTTATAGCATAATATCGGTTTGACGACAATGATTGGTTAAGCACCGGAATCAAGACCACATACTTCATTGCTTGAATGTTGAAGTTGATCGGTCAATATCTTGTTCTGCGGAAACGGTAACCCTGCAGGATATCGATTCTTGCATTTTTCATAGCCCAAAACACGAGTATGTTTCAGGCTCTTCATCTTGGATTACCACGTAGCCGGAATTTGGACCCTCACGAGGTTGATATAAAGCCTCTAGAGAGGTTTCATATTGAGAAAGAGATCGGATCACATACATTATTGAAACTACTGATAAACTTGCACGAGAAAATTTCTGTTTTCTATGTATTAATGTAAGAGGTACGACAAGTATATTTGAAGATGAGATGTATATGTCACCCTACTTGCTATCAATTGGCTGTCGATTAGCTATCATGTATTTGAGATCAAATAAATTAAAGGGATGTTTAGTTCGTGGAATTTTTATGGAATTGAAATTGCAAAGTTTTTTTTAAGCTGTGCTTAGTTGGGTTATGGACAAATTTAAATTGAAGTGAATTCATTTAATCAATGGAATTTGAAGCCATGTAACTTTCCGTCATTAAATTGAGGGATTTTTTAAAATGTTGAATAGTACTAAATTCTATTGATTATAGGATATCATTGCATTTCAAATTCATCGTTACCCAACTATGCACAACTTTAAAAGGAAAACTTTACAATTCCAATTCCATTACATTACACGAACCAAACGCCCCTAAGGGTCTCACAAGAATCTAGCGAATTTGTGGAAAAATAATGTTGGTGATTATTTTCATAGGCTCCGGAAGTAGGAGGTCCAATCCGTCTTCATGCAAAACAGGGTTATAAGTTTCTTGTTTGCAAAGCTGGGTATGAGAGTTATTCTAATCAGTTTCCAGTTATGATAGGTTTTGAAGTTGAGCTCAAGTTGGTGACAAGAAGATCAAGGGTTGAGGCCCATAATTCTTCTCTTGTTCATGAAGTCTTAAACCCTAATTATTATCTATATATATTCATGATTTAATTGTATTCCTTGAGCATCTTTAATAAAAATTAAGCTCTAGTTAAGCACGTGGATATAGGTCCCCATTAGGACTGAACCACTTTTTGTCTTATTTTTCTGCTTATATTATGAAGCTTGTATTTTTTGGAATTGGACACAAAGAAAGAAAAAAACCCAAGATTCACGCCCCCAACATGTGAACTATATGTCTATACAGGGGCGGATCCAGAAATTTTTTCCACTGGGTTCACCTTTTTTTTTCAGTGGTCGGAATTCGAACAACTAAATGTCAAAATTTCCAGTTTAATCGGTTCGGGTCTGATCGGGTCGGGTCGAGTGTGTTTTCTAATCTTATTGACATCTTCGATAAGGTGTTCGTATGATAATTGGTTATTACTTCTAACATGTATAAGTTATAACCAAACGATTATTTTTTTTATTACTAATTACTTTATGTTTTCCCTTTAATCTTTATTATAGTTGGACTTGTATAAATATAAACCAAAGCAACACATTAACAATAGCTAGTTCTAGTCCAGTTGGTATGACAGTAACTCTTTACTTGGCCGACGCAAGTTCAAGACCCGGCAAAGGAACTGTTTTTTTATTTAGTTACCAACACAAATAAAAGAAAGAAAAAGGGATAAAAATGGGGAGGTACAGAATCGAACTCAGTACCTCTACGATATAGGTACGGAAGTTATCCAGCTAAGCTAGAACGAGTTTGTTAATAGGATTCACCCTTAATCTATATAAGGATTCACTCCTACTTTTTTATATATATTTTCACTAAAAGTTCGAAATCCACTGGGTTCCCGTGAACCCGGTGGATACATACTGGATCCGCCCCTGTGTCTATATTGAGTTTGTTACAGTCGATTATTCGATTAGGAAGAAACTGATAAAAATCAAGTCGTATTCATTCTTTATTTCTGTTTCTAAATAAGTTTGTTTGATTCGATTGGGTTTCCATTGTTTGGTTCATTGCAGGTTTTTTGTTACTTTTGATTTGGTATTGACAAGTTGGACGACCCGCGCGTTGCCGCGGAGCCGTCCCATTTAAAAAGGGCGATTAGCGAAAGATGTAATAATTTACAAAAGCTTGTATATACCAAAAGATGTAACTTGCTTTAGTTGTCTTATACATATTGATTTTATGATAGTATAAAATATATCAAGTGTATCCCATATTTACATACATTATTGAAAACTTGGGATCACTTGTGGTGGTTCATCACCGAGTCTCCAAAAGGATATTGAGACTGCATCTGTGCTTCCCATTTTTACATACACTATTGAAACCTTAAACTGCAATTACAAAACAACAAAGTGAATAATTTAAAAGAAAGTCAAGTGCAACACTCAAAGACTGTTTTTCATTTCCTCCAAGAGAGTTTTGTAGTATTCTTGTTAGCTTAGAGTCTCTGTGTGGAATATGACCATTTGGCTCTTTGCTACATCCAGACAATATAATATTTTGATTAAGATGACGATGAGAAAACATTAATTCATTTTATGCTTGAAACATGTTCAGCTAAAATCAAAGCTTACATCAAAGCTTAAAAGTGTAAGTTTTATAAGCATAAACGTATTTGAATACCTGACTAAGACTGCAAAGAAGCTTAAACCGTTATGTTTTCAGAGCTCAACATGCTGACCTTTTAGTGCCACAGCTAAGCATGCTTCATATGGACCTGCTGAGATCAGAAATTTGATTAGAAGAGGTCCATATAAGAGGTTCATCCCATATAAACCTGATTAGTTAAAGAAAGGTGAGCTTGTGGACAATAATTAAATAAGGGCCACATTACCTGAGAATCCGGTGTGTCTCCATAATTGTGACAAAAAGTTCCAAATAATGAGCCGCCTACATAAACAAATATGATAACCAAAAGCACACCAATGGTATATTTTTTTGAGCCAAACACAAAATTTAAGCCGAACACCATCCATAAGCTACACTATTTCAGAAGTAAAATAGATGAAATAAGTAGGCAAAACTCAAAGTCGATAGGCATCTGAAAACGAACCTTAACAGTGAGGCAACAATCAACAATAAGAGTATCCTCTAGCAACCTAAAAAAAACGAATGAAGTACTAAACAAAGATTACATCAAATATGCATATTTGATTAAAAATATAAACTTCTCTGAATGCAACTCATATTCTCAAGAAGCAGAGATTCTATCTACAAAATAGATGAACTAAAACGACGCCATCGTGTAGAGGGAGCTAAAACGTACCTGAAATCGAATGGTTAGGGTTCCAAACAACTTCCCAAATCTAAATGTTGTTAACCAAAGGTTCAAGGTAGTGTAAGACAATCAACAAAGTGGAACTATGAACTGGGCTAGTGGGCTGGATTGGATAGTTTAGACCTGATATAGCAAAATGAGACAAACATTAGAGTTTACACGAAGTGTGACTCTATACATAAACCAAAAATTATATATATATATATATATATATATATATATATATATATCACCAATATTTTATTTAGTATCATTGTTGAACCTCCAAAGCAACTTAAACACGCACCAAATACATACAAAAAATATCACGTACGCAATAGTTTCTGACCTCTTTGGCCATAACCCATTAAAGTTAACTAAGACTCGAGATATAATTTTTTATTAAAACCAAATGACATCGAGGTTCAGTTTGTCAACACTAAAAGGGTAATTGGTACAAATTTATAAATCCAAAAACATGCCTACGCAGACATGCTAAACATTCATCAACATTTATGTTCAAAGTTAGACATAAATAGTATTGAACAAAATATCAAGTAAACTATGCTGCATATATAAGACCTTAAGCTTGTTATCTGGTTTAATAGAGTTTTCAAAAGGGAAATTGGTAAAAACTTGAAAGTCAAAACATGTTGAGGTATCGATAAAACAATTAAACAATCTCTAAAATCACGTTAAAAGTAAGGGTAATTGGTAAACACTTATAAGTCAAAATATGTAGAGCTATAATCAAAACAGTTAAACAATTATCTAAAATTAGAATCAAAGTTAGGCATATATAAATTCAAATAAAAAGACCTTATGAATTTTCGTTTAAGAAGTTTGTTAGCCACTTTAATAGATACATCAAAACTTGGATCATACTCAACACCTTGATACAACAGGTAATAATTGAATGAACCTGAGACACGTTACCTATGAAAAGCAAACTTGAATCTTGGTGTGCCATCTCTTAGGGATCAATACAGAAGGAGCCAATGTGACATTATACACACTTGCATAATGTTGGAGCTTCAACCGCGATACTCCAGATACAGTAACACGTGCACATGATTCTTTGGAAGGGACATTAATTGGTGTAGGAGTAACATCTATAACTGGATTTTTGACATCAATGCCTGTGATCTCAAACATTATGAATATTTACCAATTTAGCATCTCATATATACTTCAAATCAAATTACCAAATTGAACTTCACCCTCTAAATTAGCATTCTCTGCAACTGTTAGATTCAAATACTTTTTTTTTGATTTGCTTTTTAAAATTATCAAATTTCATGATATCAACAGAGAATACCCAAACCAAAAATTTTAAACCCAAAATCGATATCCGAACTCAAGATGAACCTAAATCTATTACAACTCAGAATCACCGATGTGATGAACTAAGACAATAAGACAATCGAATACAACTCTCTATGATTAACACTATAATCCTCACAAATACTCAACACCTTGATACAACAGGTATCACAATCTAATAAATAACGATTTAAGACATACATAATAAACCAACATCATTGCGATTTTCATTCCCATAAACTTCAGGTAACTGTACTGATATATAAAACATGTGAGTCAGCCTTTGAGGTCTAGCTTTTTCAAACCAATATTTAGGAAAATCAAGCAAGCAAATGATGATTGTAAAGTATAAAATTTTAAATAATGTAATCATGTAAATCTTACCATATATACAGGTTAATCCCTCTTTCCTTCCGAATGCATCACCCACTCCTCGTCAATTATCGCATACCTTGCTGCAGATGTACCAAAATCAATCCCCAAATTAAGCTTTGCCACATCTTCAACATCAGTAGTTAAATGTGCTTTACAATTACTCCTTTGGAATCGCATTCCCCTTCTTGTTTCTGATCTATGCTGATCTGAATTACAAATATCATGAAACACAATCACAGATTAAGTAAGATGAAAGCTCAGATGACCAAAATCAGGTACATTAAGTCGAAAGAAAGAATAAGAAAAATATTGATATGAAATTCCAACTGGTTAATCCCCATTGTTCTTGGATAAATCTTAAAAAAGAAAAACAATTTTTAGGTTTTAGCAGGATCTAAAATAACGAATCAGATTCAAATATCGTACCTCAACAACAAAAATATTAAACCAAAACATATTATCCAGATAGAATAGATCCGCTCATTTGATCTTACAAACAGATCTCACCTTTTATGATGACCTGGGCCGCTAAAACGTACCTGAAATCGAATGGTTAGGGTTCCAAACGAAAGCACACAACAAAACAGAAGGATGAAAGCGATGACGCACCAGAATCTTCTCGGTGGCGATGGTTTTTCTCCCTCTCTCAACCCGGCTAGGGTTTCTGTGGTCTTGCTAACAACTGGGCCTTGAAATGGTGAAATCAGAAGCGGGTGTTATCGTCGAGGGTAGCCATGGATATACAGAACGATGATGATGGTGAAATCAGAAGAAGATAGACGTTGGAGTGTTGGAGCAGGCACCGATCAAACCCCAATCAACGGAAATGGTGGGGAGGTAGTGAAAGGATGGCGGTGGCAGGGCAGGTATAAGGAAGGCAGAAGTTTATGGTTTCGATCTCTTATGAATCAGGCGGAGGCGTGCAAAGATAAGGAAGGCAGAAGACTTTTTGGCAACTGTAGTAGGCAACTGTAGCTAATAAACCCAATGCTTTAGGGGGTTGTACATTAGGCAGAGAAAGTAGTACACTGTGTGCTTTAGGAGGTTGTACATTATGTTTTATAAGTTGTACCATAGGTTGTAAAATGTATATATAGGGTAATTTGGTATGGATTGTCAAGAGATCAGAAGTCTTTGGTCAATTCCAACATTTCTATTTTTCCTTTTGATTTTCCGTTTCATTCCCATTAATTAGAAGGTACTAATGGGCCTTATGGCTCTTTTCATTAAAATTAAAAAAAAAAAAAACCTACTTTAGAAGGTCTGCTTTTCTCACTTTATCAATCTTTGGATTTTAAAATCTCGTTTTATACCGTTACAACACTTGAAAAAAACACAATGTAAATAAGAGTTAACAACAACCTCTTGTCACTATAGTTTTAAACAAATACATAGTTAGTAGTTTCAAGCATGTTTACAAATCACACTTTGTTTAAAATTTAAAAAAGATCATACAAATCATATTCAAATATGGACTTAATTTGATGGGAATGACCAAAATCATATGTCAAAACCAAGCTTCCATCCATTCTTTTGAGCACAAACCTTTCAACTAACACATAGCAACCATATTTCTTCCATCCACCAATCCCTTGAAACCTCTCCATTCTCTCTATCATCTTCTCCCCACCACCAACCCATCCCACTTTTTCCTCTTCCCACCTCATTCTTTCCACAATTGCCAAATTCAACCCCACACTTTCTTTTTTCTCATTATCACCCTCAAGACATGTAAACCATATCACTCCATCCACCGCCTTCCTCTCATCCCATTTCGCCTCATTTCGACTCTCACCAACGAATACCGCTTCACTATGAAACGAAGCTTCCACCGAAACATCATCTCCTTCATTATCATGCTTCTTTTCATGTTCGAAAACTCGTTCTCACCTTTGCTCGAGTGTCATTTCATAAAAGACAGACTTCTTCACCTGATCACCCAAAGTTCCTTCTTTGATGAACACAAATGGGCAATACCACTTGCCAACAACCACATGATTCGACATCTTGGTTGATGGAGGAAAGTTCAAATCAGGAAGACGTGTACGAAGTGAATCATCGATTCCTTTCGCTTCACTTAACTCATAGTTTGTGGGTGTTTTAGTATGAATTTTCCAACCTTTTCTACTTAGGAATTGTGGAGGATAACCATCATCTGCTAGAGATTTCATGTAAAACCCACTATAGTTTTTACAAGGAGTGAAGTAAGGAACAATCTCAAATTGTTGGTACAAATCATGTGGATCCAATGGCCTTGGTTGTACATCAAGAACATAGCTGGAAAAACAACATTTGCCCATGTCTTCCTCCTTCGAACTTGCAAATGCTTCCCTATTGAGCCATTGAGGTTTCTTGTTAGTTTATTTTGTCAATTGTAAAACCAATTAAATTAATATGTGTTAGTTCTTATAGAAGTTTTAAATAATTATTACCATATTAATACAATAACCAACTTTCTTCTAGAAGCCACCAAAAAAAACCTTTTAATGTTAAATAATTTAATGTTGGAAAAAGTTATCAAATTTGATCTAGCTCAGTCGGCGGAAAGCCTTTACTTTCATATACTTGGTCTCAAGTTCGAGCCTAACCGGCTGCTTTTTCTTTTTTAAACCTGAAAAAGCCAAGCCACTAAAAAACCTTTTAATATTAAATCAATTAAGGTTGGAATAAGTTAACAATCTTGATCTAGATCAGTTGGTCGACACCTTCATTTTCTTATCAAGGTCACGAGTTCGACCCCATGCAACTTTTTTTTAATTAAACTTGCACATTCAACTTTCTTCACCAAAAAACATTTTGAGTTTTTTTTAAGGAGAACTAAAAGCCAAATTCAACCATCTTCATATGCAACAGATGCAGTCGCAAGAACATAACTTTTGTTGCTGAACCAAAAAATATTTAAATTATTCAAAATTGGGCTCAATCTCAACCTTTTTCAAGCATAAATTGTATGCTACTATGTGCAAAAGAAGAAGATAACATCCTATACGTCTCATTTGAGATAATAACATGTCAATCATACAATAGTATATTGGATACAGTTATAAATATACATGTTATACATAGTTTAAACAAGAGAAATGGTCAACTAATAAATGGATGTCATTATGTATCAAATTCAGTGGAAGATTGTTATGGTCAGCCATTATGTTTCAAATGGTCTCCCTACAAAGGATGAGAAGAAAATTATCTTTGTTAGTTTCAATAAGATTGTGTATGGCTCAAGGATTTTGTTAACTTTTTTTCCATTAACATATACGCGTTGTTCAACCCCAAATAGAACCACTTAGATTATCAATGTCATAATGTTAAATTCAGGTAGTGCAAAAGTATCAATTAATCAGTTATGTCTTCACAAACTGCAGACCACTTTATGTCATGACATGTAACCCCTGTTACCCGTAGCTGATTGTGAACAAAATGGGATTCTACCAACGGTAAATAGAGTCTTTAAATCGCTTAAATTCTACTAACCAATAAATTATGTTCAAATTAAAATTCCTGAAATTTTATTATGAAATTAAGACACAACAAACCCTACTTCAGAAATCAATGTTGTAATCGACGACAATCAAACTAGACAATTCAATCAAAAATCAAAATCAAATAAAGAAGACTGATAATTAAAATTGATAAAAAAAATCGATTTAGCGAACCTTGGACTAAAATAAGTGGAGAAGATGATCGATTAATAATCAACGTTAGAATCGGCGATTACAAATCGAATATTGAATCGACAAAGAGAGGGTTTATTGGTTTGAACACATACCTTCAACCGGCGGTTGCGATCAAATTGATGATGAGTTGTTCATAGTTCCGATTTGCTGCTATAGACGAAGATTAAAGAGAAAAACGAAGGGGGTGGTAATCGATTAAACATACGGATCCTTACAACGCAAGTCTGAGATCGAGTTCATACCTTCAATCAAGTACAGAGGCGATTCCTATGATGATCCTTCACCGCTTGAAGATCGACTGAGAGAGAGAGAGAGAGAGAGTATCGATTGAGTTTATGATTTGGCGATTAGGGTTTTACGTATTTAATGGTGTGTAAAGAGTCTATCGGGCGAACATCAGGTTATGCGGATCCATATAAGATCCGCGTGCATTTTTATTTGGACGTGAACGAATCTTAAATTTCCCCAACATTGGGGAAAATTAAACTATTGTGTTTACAATTGGGAGAGCTATGGTGAGGACACCTCACCCTGAATACTTTTCGTTTATTATAATAGGAAGATTTCAGCGGATACGTGATACAAATCTCAGCTACCACATCGCGTTTACCCGGGTTCGAGTCTTCAGTCTTCTCGGCCACAATTTTCTCATTTTATTATTTTTATCTGTTTTTCTCAATTTACTTTCATACTACAAATTCCGTAATTAAATTACTAGATCAAACACAGCTTATGACTAATATTGTTATGGAATCTTTTTATGATAGTAGAAGTTATGAAATCGATGATGAATTGTTTTTGGCATGTCAATGTTTTTATTTCTTAAACATGTTTTGTTGTAATGGGTTTAGAAAGTTGTGCGGTAATTATGCTATTAGTAATACTTTGACTGCATTTTTAACTAAAGACCAGAATGAATGAAGATGACTACAAGGGATTATGAGGAATCCTAATCGATCTCAGGTCGTTGTTCTTACATTTTTTTATTGCACGCCCTTTTATCTCTAGGCCACATATGCTTATTTTTATCGTATTGAATTGTTTTGTTATAGCTTATTGGTTCGAGAGTTATAGATTCCTAAAAGAGTCTAATATAAATGTTGTCACTTAGAAGGTTAATGCATGTGGTGAATCGTTCTATTGTAATTTGAAGGTATGAAGTCTGAATAATGGTTATCTACAAACTTATTTTGTGGAGGTTAAACTTTTTTTGAAAATCGAGAAAAGAATATATACAATTAGTGAGTATAATAATAATGATATATATACTTAAACATATGTATATGAATGAATATCATATTTCATCTAGATTTGTAACATCCAGTGTAATTTTGATACAACCCGTGAACCGCTGCAACGCGCGGTTGACACCTCGTTTACACATAAAACCAAAACATATTTTCTGTTCTTCTCTAAAAAAAAGTCATTCAGTGTTGTTTTACAAATTAAAGTCGTTTCATATTTTAAATTTGAACGAAATATTTTTTTTAGGGAAAAAGACGAAAATAGCCCATTTGATCAAGTTTGGGACGAAAATAACCCTATGAAATTTTTTTCTCAATTTTTAGCCCTACCTTAACGGTCGCTAACGACCTCCATTTAAACCCAAAACGACCGTTCCTGATGACCAACCACTGTGCGACATGTGTCCATCACGGTCGTTAATACGTTGGAAAGGTCGTCGACGACCATCGTTTTCCGTCATACGACTGTGGTCGTTGGCGACCACACACGTAGTCGGCGGTCGTTTGACGGAAAACGACGGTCGTCGACGACCTTTCCAACGTATTAACGAGCGTGGTGGACACATGTCGCACCGTGGTTGGTCATCGAGGAACGGTCATTTTGGGTTTAAATGGAGGTCGTTAGCGACCGTTAAGGTACGGCTAAAAGTTGAGAAAAAAATTTCATGGGGCTATTTTCGTCGCAAACTTTATCAAAGAGACTATTTTCGTCTTTTTCCTTTTTTTTTATGTCTCATTAGAGAAGCTCCAAGTCAACTCTTTTTATATGGAAAAGGAAGATCGTTTATCTTACGAGTTCTAAAGATGCAAAAAATATTAAAATAAACCACACGTGTATAGCGACCAAGGTAAGACATAGTAAGTTTGCAACTGAAGTAAACTCTTGGCAAATTTACGACTGAATTATACAGTCATAAGTTTGTGATTATGTTCACTAATTTTGTGACCAATAACCGGTCGCAATCACAAACTTAGAAACCATTATTCAGTCAATTTCCGGTCTAAAATCCCTGGCTGTCTACTAATATCAAGGGAATGAGCTAAAAATTACTGAGAGAGTAAATTGCACCGGAAGTCCTTTTGGTTTCTCAAATTTTAAAAAATAATCTTTAATGTTTGAAAATTGCAAAAATAGTCCTCAACGTTTCATTATTTTTGTCTCACTGGGAGTCCTTCGGATGGATGTCTCTTGGAAATCTCGGTTAAGTGGATGTGAAATGACTATTTTACCTTCTCTTTATAAAAGTAGATTTAATAAAAAAACATTTAATAAATAATAAAAATAAAGAGGTGGGACCCACCATCCTCACCATCAAACAAAACCCTAGGTAGGTTAACACAAATCAACCCTAGTATTGTTTGGTTTAATAGTTTATCTATGAGTTTTGGCAAACACATATGTATCACAATCCAAAATAGTTTCATTTTAAGTTCATAATTTTAACCTCCAATAATAACAAATCAACCCTAGTATTATTTGATTTAATAGTTTGTCTATGATTTTTGGCAAGCACACATGTATCACAATCCCGAGGACTATTTTTGCTAATTTTCAAACATTAAAAACTATTTTTAAAAATTTGGTAAACCACAGGAACCTCCCGTGCAATTTACTCTAATTAAGATGTATGATAAATATACATACCCTTTATGCGGTCCATGTGGATTTACAGCATAGTATCGGTTCGAAGACAAAGGTTGATTAAGGACCGGAATAAACACGACTTCATTGCTGTCAACATATTGATATTGACCATAAGACGTTAGGTATCTTGTGGTTAATCTTTTGTTTTGAGGAAACGGTAACCTTGCAAGATAACCGTTTTTGAAGCGCCCAAAACAAGAGTATGTTTCGGAGTCTTCATCTTGGATTACCAAGTAACCGGAGTTCGGACCCTCGGGAGGATGGTATAGAGCTTCAGGAGAGGCATAATAGTGAGAAAGAGATCGGGTCACATACATATTTGATATTTGAAACTGATAAACTTACACAAGCTAGAAATTGGATTAGATCATATATATAGACAACCGTAGAATAAAAAGAGACGAAAGCATGAAATTAATTAATGTGTATTAATGTATATATTAATAATCTAAGAGGTTACGTACATCAATATTCTAAGATAGAAATTAAAGTCAGCCTAGTACTTGCTATCAATTGGCTGTGGATTCACTTTCAAGTAGATGGAAATGATCATGCTTGACATGGCAAGATTTATACATCTAATGTTTTCTAATGCATGGTGGAGAAAGATTAATTAGTTTTATATTATAGAAGGTTTCCTCAAGAAGCTATGGGCAGGAACATACAATCCAAGATCAAGACAAAGGGAAACTAACAAAGCTAAAGTTACTTGTCCAAGTGGAAAGTTTGGTGGTAAAGTGATAACTACCCGACTAAAAGGTTGTGAGTTTAAATCCTATAAAAAAAATGTATTTGTTTAGCCGGTCTGAAAGTTTAGTCTTGTTTCTTGCCCACAACAGGGACTTTGGACTCTTTTTTCTTTACAACAAGGTCACGTATGTGCAACAACTCTTGACATGGCCCGCAACATAACCTGATCACGAACAAAAATTAATAGGTTTTTGGTCATATGATGATATATTGTCATGTTTAAGATAAGCTTTGCAGACCCAAGACTAATACATATTGTTAAAATGATAAATATATATTCTGCAAGAATCATGTGAGCAGCCCATGTTATCCTTTCCTAAATTGGATTATTTCTACCGATCATCTACAGCTAATTGCCAGCCACATTACAACTTTATAATTTCCTTGAATAGCATAGGTCTTTTAGTATTTATACATGTTGTTTTCTCTGTAATCGACACACAAAAACAATCAATAAAAAGAGTAATATGGTTTCTCTTGATATTACCGTTTAACATGGCATCAGAGCTGATGAATGATCCTAGGATCATTTCAAATGTTCTTGCTCATCGTTTACCGATCGATCTCTGTTACTCACCTCAAACCATTATGTCAAGTGACAACAATTCCAACAACCACTCTTTTCCATCTCAAACCACAAATCTCTTGGATGGGCACAAAAAAGGCGCCCGACAGCAACAAGAAACGGCGGCTACCGCAACGAGCAAACCCGAAGTCACAAGGAGTAGCGGCAACGACGGCGAACACCCTTGCGGTAGAAACTCCTCAAAAACTAAAGGAATGTTTGGAGCCGCTCAGCCACAAGGAACGCCGGATGCCGCCACGAGCGACCACGAAGTCACCGGAAGTAGCGGCAGCGGCAACGAACAGTGTTGTGGCGATGACTGCTCAATAATGGAAGAAACATTTTGGGGAAATGCAAACAGAGGTAACGAAGGGAATGAGAATGGTAACTCAGACCCTTCACATTTAAATCCTTCATCTTTTTTAAACCCTAAGTTTTTTTCCCCTCAAAGTTCTTGAAGTATTACAAAACACCCCTCAAAGTTTTAATAACAACATAAAAAGTTCAAACATTAAAACAACGTGGGATTCATGTGGAAATCTAGATTTTATAAAACATCCCTCAAAGTTTCAAGAACAAGAAAAGTTCAAACAATACCATGAATCATGTGGGATAGCTAATATGGCAAAAATAAGTGAAAAAAATAATATGTCATGGATATTTGATTGTGGCGCTACCGATACTATGACATTTGAATTATCAGATATCGTTTCAATTTCTAAACCACAAAAAGAACACATTCAAGTTTCCAATGGGGGGATGGTTCCGGTTAAAGCAGGAGGAACCATTGAAATCTCACCAACCTTAAAACTCTCCAACTGTCTTTATGTACCATCCTTGTCACATAAACTGCTATCAATCAGTCATGTGACAAAACAATTAAATTGTACGGTTCTAATGCATCCAACTTTTTGCATCTTACAAGACATTAGGACGGGGGTGATTATTGGGCGTGGCACTGAACGCCAAGGATTGTATTATGTGGATGAAGTGACTCAACAAGGTACTGTTATGCTATCCCACGGGTCTATTGATAGAGAAGCTTGGTTGTGGCATAGAAGGTTAGGACACCCATCTACCAGTTATTTGCATTTGTTATTTCCAAAACTTTTTCCTTTAAATATAGCGTTGAATTGTGAAGCATGTGTATTGGCTAAAAGCCATAGACATAGCTTTAAACCTAGTAACACAAGGGTCGATTTACCTTTTTCACTAATACATTCAGATGTGTGGGGTCCTGCAAAGTTTATTGGGGGGCAAAACTTTCGATTTTTTCTTCTCTTTGTTGATGATTGCACGCGTATGACCTGGATTTATTTCTTGAAACACAAATCAGAAGTCGTTGAAAAATCACAATGTTTTATGCGATGATTCAAACACAATATCAACAAAATATTCGGGTCTTACGATCAGATAACGGAGGTGAATTTGTTAATGATACCATGAAACTGTTTTGTCAAACAAAAGGAATAATCCACCAAACTTCATGCGCACATACGCCCGAACAAAATGGTGTTGTCGAGCGAAAAAATCGAATCCCAAGTTCCAAAGTCCTTTTGGCCCGAAGCTGTTGCTACAGCTACTTACCTTATCAATCGACTTCCGACCAAAGCCATTAACCTAAAAACCCCTCTTCAAGCCATCAGAATTTACCAAAATACCTCCTACTCTTACTCTACAACCACGAATCTTTGGTTGTTCTGTCTTTGTCCATATACCCAAAACTAACCGAACTAAACTCGATCCATGTGCCAAAAAATGTGTTTTTGTGGGATATGGAGTCAACCAGAAAGGATATCGATGTTATAGTCCTAAAAAACGTCAGATGTACACTACCATGAATTGTGACTTTCTTGAAACCGAATTCTTTTACAACTCCCAACACAATGGTCAGGGGGAGATGGAACATGTTGACACACTGAGTTGGCTAGAAAGGATATCAACATTAAGAGAATTTAATCACAGTACCGAATTTAATCACAGTACCCCAGATGAGTCACTTAGTCCCCAGCAATCCTCGGAACCATCAAGCGGTGTCACAGAACAAAGTCCTTCCAACCTGGCGTCTACATCTGAAGTAAGTAAGTCGCAAACCCATGGAAATAATAATGGATCTTACGAAACTGTTAGTGATGAAACAAAAACAGAACATGTTGAACCAATTCAAGAAGAAACAGAACATGTTGAAGAGGCAACCGAAAGATATGTGTTGCCGCCAAGAGTTAACAGAGGAGTTCCCCCAAAACGATATTCTCCAGAAAAGCAGTCTGCGACTTCGAGGTTTCCGATGGCAAACATAGCCAAAGGAAATTTGAAAAAAGAAGCTAAGGCCTTTATTTCATCCATGTACTCAGAACAAATTCCATCCACAGTTGAACATGCCATGAAATCAAAAAACTGGAGAGGTGCAATGAAAGCAGAGATGGAAGCATTAATGAAGAACAACACATGGGAAAAATGTACCCTTCCATCAGGAAAGAAGCCTGTGGGATGTCGATGGGTCTTCACAATCAAACACAAATCAGATGGAACTATTGAAAGGTATAAGGCACGACTGGTTGCTAAAGGGTACACCCAAACATATGGAATTGATTATTCGGAAACTTTTTCTCCAGTTGCAAAAATGGATACTATCCGGGTACTTTTTTCGATAGCTGCAAATGAAGGATGGCCGCTTCATCAATTTGATGTTACTAATGCCTTCCTTCACGAAAAATTAAATGAAGAAATATATATGGAAGCTCCACCCGGATTCACAGAAGACTTCAAAGAAAATGAAGTATGTCGATTAAAAAGGTCTTTGTATGGGTTAAAGCAATCCCCTCGGGCATGGTTTGGCATATTTACCCTAGCAATGAAAAACTATGGGTTTCGGCAAAGTAACTCAGATCACACTCTTTTTCTTAAACGTATAGGTAAGCTTGTGACTTGTTTGATTATATATGTTGATGACATGATTGTTACAGGGAATGATGAAGAAGAAATGATGAGGCTAAAGAGAAGTTTGTTCACCGAATTTGAGATGAAGGACCTAGGAAGGCTTAAGTACTTTCTTGGAATTGAGGTACTAAGATCTAAACAAGGGATCTTCATTAGTCAGAAGAAATATGTGCTGGACCTTTTAGCAGAAACAGGGATGATTGACTGCAAACCTGTCGATACTCCAATGATGGTAAATCATAGGCTCCACATGATAGAAGGAGCAGAATTAGCAGACAAAGGAAGATATCAATGGTTAGTGGGAAAATTAATATATCTCTCACATATTCGCCCAGATATAGCCTATTCAGTTAGCGTTGTGAGTAAGTTTATGCACCAACCACAAGTGACACACATGGAAGCCGTACGAAGAATTATTAGATACCTTAAAGGAACAGCAGGCCATGGAATCCTCTTTAAATCAAAAAAACACCTAGAGATCCAAGCCTACACAGATGCAGACTGGGCAGGAGATAAAGGGGATCGAAGATCAACATCAGGTTATTTCACTCTTGTCGGTGGAAACCTAGTTACATGGAGAAGCAAAAAACAAAAAGTGGTATCACTTTCTAGCGCTGAAGCGGAATTCAGAGGTATTGCCCGAGGCTTAGCGGAAGTACTATGGGTTCGAAAACTCCTTACTGAGATCGGTTTCCCCCCAACCAAAACTAGTAGAATTATGTGCGATAATGAAGCAGCAATCTAAATCTCAGAAAATCCTGTCCAGCACGATCGTACTAAACATGTGGAAGTTGATAGACACTTTATTAAAGAAAAACTTGAAGCGGGAATAGTGGAGCTACCTTTTGTTCGATCAGAGGATCAACTTGCAAATATCTTAACGAAGGCAGTCAACGGAAAAATCTTTAGTAACTGCCTAGTCAAGTTGAGTATCGGAGACCCCACTACTCAACTTGAGGGAGAGTGTTAAAATGATAAATATATATTCTGCAAGAATCATGTGAGCAGCCCATGTTATCCTTTCCCACATTGGATTATTTCTACCGATCATCTACAGCTAATTGCCAGACACATTACAGCTTTATAATTTCCTTGAATAGCATAGGTGTTTTAGTATTTATGTAGGTTGAGATATGTTTAGATAGGCATGTGTTGGTTTCCTATTGTTTTGATGTTTTTTTCCCTCATATCTTTTGCTAGCCCCGTTAATATAGTTGTCTTTTTCCGTTCAAAAAAATTGTATGTTTTTATAATAAAGTGTAGAGGAATTCTACCGACTTATTGCGTCGATTAGGAGCTTCAATTTGAGGAAGATGTTTCAAACATGATGTCTGTCAACAAAGGATTTCACACAGAGCTAGATCAAAGCCTATTTAAGTAGTTCTATATATTTACATACTATCGATTCCAACTCACCCGCTAACACCATATTTGCTACTCAACTAACAAATTTAATGTTTTCTTCGTCATATCAACCTTAGGAATCCATCGATTGCAACTAACATGCTAAAATAGTTGTATGTGATCTAGATATATAGTTCGCAATTGTCGAAGAACATACATTGAAAAAACGAACGAAAAGTAAAACCTCATGTTTGAACAAGAAACTAATAGGTTTAATCTTTAGTTACTAAACTTTAGGATCGTGGGTGTTACCGAGTACCCTGAACAAGATTAGTTATAAGCAAAACCAGACGAAAACAAGTTAAGCTTCACTCACTCACTTAATTAGTTGTTTGTATGACTTGAAACGATTATGCTTGGGTAAACTAATTGATTGCAAATATGAGAGAACTAAAGTAAAGAAAATCGGCACTATATTGCATTAACTAAACAACGATTACAAGTTACAAGCATATCGGTAAATTGGTGAATTGGTGAGTAAACCAGTGAGCTAGCTATGTTATATATAATGCTAAGGGAAATCATGGAGAGCCCTTGATTTGCATCTAGATCATCTAAAACCGTTAAGTACATGGAGTTAATGACCTAGAACCAAGAAACATTCTTTATTGGACGATGTTGTTTCTTGAATAGATTGACTTGATCTTCTGAGGAGATATCTTGCTTTTAGTGTTTCAGACCTGCAGCTGATGACTTTATGTGTCAGGAAGAAAATAACAGTACAATGATTTTTCTGGTTGAACTCTCCTTCCGGCTGGAACTCGTGTTCACCCGGAAACTGTATTTCTTCCGGCTCATGTATTCTTCCGATTGATCTACTGCTTCCGCTTGATATCAAAGCTTCCGGTTCATCTTCATTCACCCACTAACTCTTTGTCTCTTCAGGAGGATGGCTTCCGGTTGAACTTTAGCCTGATCAACAACACTCAAGCATTCAACCGGAGCTCCCAATTAATTTTACCCTTACATAAACACATTCGTATCACCGGAAAGGCAAGGAGGTCAACATGACATGTTTTACTACACTTAGGTGATGTTTGGTTCGTCTGTTCCATTTGGTGCTAAATGAATAAGCTGTCTGTATGGTAAAGAAGTGCTGAATTAATAAGGTGCTGAATCATAATGTGCTGTTTGTTTGGACATCTGAATGAATGTATAATCAAACAAAAAAAAACACTAACAAATCATTGTGAGAACAAAAAAAAATCTATCTTTTTCTTTCATTTAGCTTGTCCCATATTGGTGTGGGAACAAAACACCTAAATTTTCCTTCATTACCTTGTCCCATATTGGTGTGGGAATAAAAACTCTTAGTTTTTTCTTTCATTTAGTTTGTCCCACATTGATGTGGGAACAAAAACATGGTTAGCTTATATATGAAAACCTACATGACATAATAAGTTCTAATGTTGTGTTTTACTCCGATATCTATCCGCGCGCAGGGGGGGGGGGTGCAAATTTGGTAAAATTGCCTTCCCGTCCGTACGACCTGCGGACACGAATGCAGCTCCGAAAACTGGGGGCGAGCACAAGTTTCGTTTTTTGGTGTCATTTGTTTCATCTCAGCCCCGTTTTTTTTCGTTTTCATTCCCAGCCCTCGTCCCGTCGTCCCTTCAGCACCTCGTCTGGATGAAAAAGGCTCCCGTCTTTGGCTTTTTCGGTCAGACGGGAATGCTTTTTCGGTCAGCTAGTTCGCGCCCAACCAAACACACCCATATGATAAAACGTCTAATTCGGTCAGCTATTTTGCCCATTAAGGCGAAACAAACAAGCCCTTACTTGAAATATATCCTTTTTTTGGTTGGGTTGGCTCCTACTATTCCAAGATCTCGCCAATTAGTTAACCATAGACATATGTTAGTCAATGGTCGTATAGTAGATATATCAAATTATCGCTGCAAACTCCGAGATACTTTGCGGCTATGGATGAACAAAAATCTATAGCTCTAATTTAGATTTCTATCGATTCATCCCCTCATGTGGAATTGCCAAACCATTTAACTTTTCAACCATTCCAATATACGGGATTAGTCAATCAAATAAAAGATAATAAATAAGTCATCTTGAAAATTAATGAATTGTTATTTGTAGAATATTGTTCTCGTCAGATAAACGTAACAAAAATGAAATAAAAACTAATTAGAATAACACATAGGATTAATCTTTAGTTGTTAAACGTGTCAAAGTCTACTAATTATTTTATGAAGTTTTATTTAAGTTTTGTTTACTTTAGGAAGCCAGTTATATTTTCTAGGTGAATAAGTTTAGAGAGTTCTATATATAGGGATTAGATCATTGTAATTTTATTAATTCCTTTTTCATTGTAATTAAGTATAGTATACTAGTTTGATTTGATAAAAAGAAAGAGTTATAGTGTACTAGTTTGATTTGATAAAAAAAGAGTCGAGGGTTTGTCCCCTGTATTCTTGTGTTCGTGAGTTCATTGATTTTGACCACCTTGGCCAATACTTGTTATAAGAGCTATGGTGTAGCTCATACCCGAGAAGAAAGGTCGGGAATCAAAGACTTGGTTATATGAAGATCAAGGATCGACTATCGAAGACGGAGAACAAAATAAAAAACTTAGTGCATGTTTAATTGTGGAAAATGTTTTTTAGTTTTCCATTTCTAATTTTTTTAGAAAATGAAAGGGGTTTTCCATCTCTAGAAAACACATATAATTTTTTGAAAACGCGTTTAAAATTGAAAGATAGAATTTTCATTTTCCATATTAAAAACTAGAAAACATGTTCAAATCTACTTGTTTTTTGAAAACCCAACACCCGGACCCGACCCGACCGCAAGACCGCACCGACCGGACCCGCACCCCGACCGGACCCCTCGCCCCGACCGGTTCGAGGTCATGTCCGGTCGAGTCTGGGGGTCGGGTCGCTCCGCGGTTGGGTCGGGTCGGTCCAGGGGACGGGTCGGTCTGGGGGTCGGGTATGGCTCAGGGGTCGGGTATGGCCCAGGGTCGGGTCGAGTCGGGTCTGGGGTTTGGGTCCGGGAGTCAAGTTCGGTCCAGAGTTCGGGTCCGGTCGGTCGGGTCTGGGGCTCGGGTCCGCTCCGGTCCGGGTGTCGGGTCAAGTTCGGGGGTCGGGTCGGGTCGGGTCCGGGGTCCAGTTCGGTCTGGGGTTCGGGTCCGGTCGGGGTTTGAGTTCGGTCCGGGGTTCGGGTCCGGGGTTATCGGTTCGGTCGGGGTTCGGGTCGGTGACAAAGAGAAAAAAGAAATTATATACATAACATTTGACATTGAAAAGAAATAGAAAGAAATAGTGTATTTTTACTTTCTTAGGTTTTAGGTTTTGACCACATGTTTTTTGGTTTTATACACTATAGTCCCTCTTTTTTTTCACTACAATTTTTAAGTTTATGCTCTTTTGGTTTTATAGTTTCTGGGTTTAATTAGGTGTTTTTTATTATCACGACTGCCACCGCCATCGCTACCGCCGGCCCTGCCGCCGCCCCCTCTAGTCGCCGCCGCAGTTCGTCGGCGCCTTGACTTGGGCGACTGTTGTTGTCGCCTCACGGGTCTTCACTTATTGCTTTCAATTAGCTCGAGTGTTGACCAGTTGGGGTTGTCAAAAGTTGTGTTGAAAAGGTGATCAAATGATTTTCAGCGGATCCGTTTGTTCCATTCAGGTTGTCTCATCTAGGTCTCATCAAGATCAATCTCAAAACCTTATGGTTGTGTTTTATATATTTATCTGAATTAATTGTAATTGGATCACTGGTATGGAATACCTGACTCGTCTAAAAGTTTTAAAATTCGTTCGTCATTTCCGCAAACGATTATTCGATGTAATAATTATTTGATAAACTAATATATATAAAATATGATTTTATATTAATTCGTCAAAATTTTATTTTTGACCTAAACGAGTCGTAGATTTCCAACAATTCTGACAACAAAATTCGTAAACCTAGCTTAGTAATCTTGAAATAGAGGAAATCTGAAAGCAACCTCTTGTATAAAGATGAATCGAAACAACTTAGCTGATCAATTGGAGCTGCACAATGTTCATACGATCTAGGAATGTTTAACATCAACGCTTAACTACAAAACAACAAAAAAGCGCAATCAGATCAAAACCAGGTCGAAGACATAGATCGCAAAACAGAGATGAATCATCTTCTACGTTTGTTGATTAAAGAAAAAACGTTCATCCTTGCTTTGAGCACCTTCTGCACCGTTGAAACCTGAAATAGATTACTTGAGAGAGAGAGAGGGTTTTGAAATTAGAAAGAAAGGATTCAAAATTCATGTTGGTGTGGACGATTCAAATTTCAAATGGATGACATCGAAGGATTCTCTACTTTGTAACCTAAAAAGGAATGATTCTCTAAAACATGAAAAAGAAGGAAAATAATTGGTCAAAACGGTAGAAACTTGTCCCGGTGGTATTTTCTGGCTTTTTCAACTTGTACATAAGGCTTCATAATTTATACCTCTTAAAATTCAAATTAAAGGGTTCTCTCTCCAATATGTATATTAAGATATATATAGAGAAAGGGTAAAATGAAAACCACTCCGAGTTGGGAATTTTTTTTTTAGGTTATAGGCAATCCTTATATATATATTAAGATATATATAGAGAAATGGTGATTCTTTAGGTTATAGGCAATCCTTAGGTGGAAAAAAATCAAAAAAACGTCTCGGGAATTTTTTTTTTTAAAATGTCAAAAAACGCTCTTGTTACATATGTAACATTGTATACATATATTGGTTACATATGTAACAACCATATTTTGAGATTTTTTTTAAAAAAAAATTGCCGGGGCGGATTTTTGATTTTTTTTGCACCTAGGGGTAGCCTATAACCTAAAGAATCACCATAAAAAATTTGAATGAAAAAAAAAATTTTGACCCTGTTTTTAAAGAGTTTCGAAAGTTTTCCCAACTCGGAGTGGTTTTCACCATAACCATCCCCGATATATATTTATATATATATATATATATATATATATATATATATATATATATATATATAGGGAGAGGATCATTTGAGAACCAATTTGATTTGAGAACTAAAAAGAACTAATTTGAGCCACAAATTTATTACATGTATCCCCCTCCCATGAATTGTAGTGGTCCCCCTTGAAATTTGTGGTTGAGATTTAGTTCTCAAAGGTTCTCAAAATAAAAAGTTCTCATTTGAACCTAACCCTATATATATATATATATATATATATATATATATATATATATATATATATATAGATTATATATCGGAGCATTTGCATATATCTCCCTCTAAATGTGAGAAATTGTGTATTTTTTCAAATTATGCTTAAGGAGCATTGTACATTATGCATCAAAAACTTGTGTTTTAAAGAAATATACATTTTTTTAAAGTAAGGGGATATATCCAATTCCCCCTTGTAACTTTCACATACGACATTATTTAAAAAAAATTACACCATAAAAACGAGCATTTTTTATCTTTAAAACGCGTATAGTTTTGCTATATAAATTTTTGTTTAAAAAAATTGTTCTTTCGATTTTTGACATAATGTTCAGATCATTGTGTCATTGTGTCAAAGTGTTTAGATAATTGTGTCATTGTGTCAAAAGTATATATAGTGTTGCTATGTATAAAATTAAGTACTCTTTCGGTTTTTTAGACCATATGACACAATAATCTGAACATTTTGACACAATATTGACACAATGATCTGAACATTTTGACACAATGACACAATGATCTGAACATTTTGACACAATCGAAAGAGTAATTTTTTTTAATTTTATATATAACAACACTATACACGTTTTAAAGATAAAAAAATGCTCGTTTTTATGGTGTATTTTTTTAAAGATAATGTCGTATGTAAGAGTTGTGAAGGTTTAAGAAATGGGAGGAATTTGATAAAAAGTCAAAAATGTCCTTCCATCTTTGTTTTCTTTATTTTTGCTCTCTAATTCTACAAGGGAAAATTTTGAGCCATAGATATTCGTTTAATTGAAGATTTTATGGCTATGATTTCTTTTTATACTTCTCATACAAACTAAACTTCTCATAATAACATCTCCCTATAGATACAATCAATCTTTAGTGACAGAAGAATGGAATTTGTAAATGGGTTGTGTAGGTGTCTTCAACACCCTTCAAAGCTTCTTTCAGTTGATTAGAAGATAATTTTCTTAAACATACTTCTTTTTGGGTTCTTATAGAGACACTTTTTTTTTAAATACACCACCCTAATATATGAAGGATAGAGCTATCATTTAAGTATAGAGAGTGTGTAAAAATGAGTATTCACGTTTAGCTTTTCCCTTCACCCCTCAAAACACTAACTCCATATTTATGTCAGTAGTGTCTGAGTTTGTCGGGACAGGTTTTTCTTCTTTCTTATCATTCACGTATAGAGCAATACGTGAAGGTCGAGTTTAATTTTTTTCTTTAAATCACTTGGTATTTTAACGTTAAACATAGATAATTAAAAAAAATCCCGAAGCTCCTTTACGTATAGGGAAATACGTGATGGTTATATTAAAAAAAATTTTTAGTATCACTTGGTATTTTCTCGTCAAACATAGTTTCTTATAAAAAAATAAGAGCGTCTCTTCTCTAAACTCGGTCTCCTTAAGTTCACCTTTACGTATAAGAATTTTTTCATTAATACGAACATTTTTATTGGTACTAATTTACAAACACACTAAAAACACTAAACAAACTTAAACAATACTTAAAACTCTTAAAAAATAATAAATAAATAAAAGTTTGCCCTAACCTTCACGTAGAGAGCTCTAGGTGAAGGTTCTTAATACAAGTCGACATACTCTTATGTTGAACTAGATATACCCTGACAGAGTAACAGTTATACGTGAAGGACATGGTTATCTGTCACCCCCTAATTCTTACACCTCGTCTATACGTGAAGAGGAGGACGAAATATGAGCTACCTAATTTTGACACCCCTCCTATACGTGAAAGAGACCCTATCCTTTACATATAGGGCTGGTGTATTGAAAAAAAAAAGAGTATCCCTAGAAAACCGCCTTTTTTTTATTCAAAACATATAGTAAGGAAACAACATACTTTTGCATCACGAAATTAATTGTCCTTTGTAGGGCAAGTTAAAGGAGAAGTTCTTGAGGTTCAATCACAATCACTCCATGCTATAAAAAGATTGAAAATTATAAATACATAGAAATTTGGCATTTAGATGTATGAGATTGATTTATACACCATCCAACTTTAATGACTTACAAAAAGATATACAAATGTATTGTCTAAACTCTAAACTTCATGGCTCAATGCATTTAAATTCTTATAAGAAACAAATCAAGTTTGGTGCATGTTAACACAACAACTCGGTCTTGTATTATCAGTCTTGTAGTGCAGGTTAATGCGATATCATGTTAGTTTTTTTTTTTTTAATTTTGAATGGCAATTTGACTCAGCGGTGTATCGGGATTGATCACCCTAGACCTACCTATTGTTTCGAGTCCGAATCTCGATGGAACCAAGATGGAGACCCACTAGTTAATATTTAAAATGAAATTACAGTTTTCAATGGACTGAAAATATCTTGGCTAGAAAGTTTGTAGAGAAGACCGCAAGTGATCGAGTGTCACTATTCGCATACTTTTGTTTTGAAAGAGAAGAAAGATAATAATAACGTGGCATAAAGAGGTCTAGAAACAATTTAATATGTAAAAAACGTGTCAACTATATCCATATTATTTGACCACTTTTGGTCAAACACATCACCAAATTACCTACGTACATTAATATTTTTTGCTATAAAAACCTAACAAACCAAAACACAACACACCTACACTACACTTTCAACTAAAATGGCCAATAATCAAAAGTATGACCTGTTACGGTCTTCGGCCGCGGTGGTGATGGTCCCGCTTCCGTTACAAGGTCATCTGAACCAGCTCCTCCACCTCTCCCGCCTCATCTCGAACCACAAAATCCCCGTCCACTTTGTCAGCACCACCACCCACTGCCGTCAGGCCAAACTCCGCGTACAAGGATGGGACCCACTCGCCATGGACACCATCCATTTCCATGAACTCCAAACACCTAGTTATGTTTCCCCTACACCAAACCCTAATTCCACAACCAAATTCCCTTCCCATCTCCAACCTTTATGTGAAGCCACCACCCAACTCCGCCATCCGATGGCTTCCCTCCTCCGGAAACTCTCCACCACCACCCGCCGCCTTGTTATCATCCACGACTCCCTCATGGGCTCCGTCATCCAAGACTTTGTAACCATTCCCAACTCTGAGTCCTACACTTTTCATAGTGTATCGGCTTTTACTATTTTGTTGTTTACTTTAAGAACCATTCGTAAACAGTTTCAAAACATAATTGATCCGAAAGTGTTAACCTATGATCACTTGTCGTTCGAGGATTGTTTCACGAGCGAGTTCAAGAAGTTCATGGCTATGCAACATGATTTCACGAAACTAAACTCCGGTCGCATCTACAACTCGTGTCGAATCATGGAGCACCCAATGTTAGACGTACTTGAGAAAGAAGAGATGAATCGAAACAAAAAGTTGTGGGCTTTTGGTCCTTTTAATCCGGTAGACATCAAGAGGACAACAAAGAGAGATAAAGGTAAGTGTTGATGAAACAAAATTTCTAATTAGTTGAAGGTATATCATCATATATAGAAGTGATGTATCACCATAGGTACTGGCGGATCCAGATGAACAGGGATCAAAAGTGGGTTGAGTCAGTTTAAAATGGGCCAGTCAAAACAAGTCGGTTCAAATGGGTGGGGTAAAAACGATTCAATCTAATTTATTTAACGATATTTTTAAACTGTACTTATTTACTTATATGAAGAATCTAACAACATTTTTTCAGTAAAATCTTAACATAATTAATTAAACACAATAGTTGTGAGGCCATGATAAAAGATATGATAAAAGATATTAGTTATCTGTAAAACTTAAATAGTTGTGATTTATATTTAGTTATCTGTAAAACTTATTAGTTATCTCTCACTATTTCTATTTTCTTTAACGGTAAACTCTACTTTACTTCTAACATAACCCCTTAATCATTAATAAACCGTCTATGTCTGTGATAGAATCTAGTACCTTCACGTAAGATAAAGTCTTAACATCTCCCTTTGACCACTAGGCCAAGAGCTCATTTGCCACGATTTTCATTTCCCTATAGAACTCTTCAACATCTTCTCTCTTTATTTTTATATTTCTTATGGCTTTCTTCTCCACCAAAGCTTATTCATGGCTTTCCCTCTAAAATTCTTGAGAGATATTATTATCTTCTTTAATTTCCTTATATCTTAATTTAAATGTGTTGATAATCAATGTCAAAGGCCTCTTAAAAGATATGAAAAATTATCTTCTAATATTATAAGATATACCTAGTTATAGTTAAGGGTTCATTTTATACATGCTTATATCTTCTATACTTATGTGTAAATTGTCTTATTATATTTATAGATATAGCTCTAACCTAATTGGATAGAGAAATCATTAACTCATTATATTGGTAGAAAAATTCTCTTTTGTACTTCTCTTTTCACTTCCCCACCATCTTGTCATGTGGCCTTGCCACACCTAAGTCTAAGTCACTTTCTATCTTTCTCCCCTTAAAAGTGACAACCCATCAATTTAAAAAAAAAAGTTTTATATATAAAAAGTTTTAGAAATTTTGATGACCCACTGATCATTGGACTCTTTAATCTTCATTGGACTCTTTAATCTTTATACCCCTAAAAAGTGTATGCATGATCGCACATAAAGAATTTATTAATTTGTATGTTTGATATAGGCTACAGGTGTCTTAAATGGCTTGATACACAAAAACCAAATAGTGTGATCTTCATTTCTTTTGGGACAACGACGTCATTGATGAAAGAACAGATAGCAGAGATCGCGATCGGGTTAGAAAAGAGCGGACAAAAGTTTATCTGGGCATTAAGAGAGGCAGATAAAGGTGATGTTATTATCGATAACATAGAACTTGAATTGCCCGAAGGATATGAAAATCGAATAAAAGGGAGAGGGTTGGTGGTTCGAGAATGGGCACCTCAGCTACAAATCTTGGCACACCAGGCTACTGGCGGGTTTATGAGTCACTGTGGATGGAACTCGTGTATGGAGAGTATATCAATGGGTGTGCCGATAATTGCTTGGCCAATGCATTCTGATCAGCCAACTAACGCGATACTTGTTACCAATATTTTGAAAGTTGGATTAACGATTAGAGATTGGGAGTGGAGAGATGAGATAGTGCGGGCAGAAGATGTTGAAAAGACGGTGAGGATATTGATGGCAACGAAGGAAGGAGTGGAGATACGGAGGAGGGCAGTGGAGATGGGGGACCGTGTTAGAGATTCAGTGAGAGAAGATGACGTCTCCTGGTTACAGTTAGAGTCGTTTCTTGCTCACATTACCAGATAAATGACAGATAAATGACGCAAAATATATGAACTTGTGATGTGTGTAGAGAAATACTTTTTTCCGGAAACACCATAAAATTCTAAGATAAACATATCATAAATATAACCTTTAATTTAAATATAAAAAAAAAACCCTCATTTATCGTTAGAATATCTTCCTAAGATGGAAACAAATAAGAGTTCTACAAAGTATAGTCAGACATTTTCACTTAAATTTGGAAGCAAATCCGTAAAGTTGTGATCACTAGCTTGATTTGAAAAGTAAAGGTTCATATCATGAAATACCTCTCGCTGATGTTAAAGAATAGTAATTTTTTTTTAAAATTAATATATATATTTTTTATCATGATTTCATTCAACATAATAAGATACAAACAGACACGACTCAAGATACAAAATAAGAAAGACGGGTAACAAGTTACGCCGCCAACCAGTTCTGAATAGTGAACCCAAGACGTTTAAAAACAACGTTAATCAAATGATCATTATAAAAGTGGGCAATTGTATTCTTTGAATGTGATGTTTTATCTAAAAACCAAGATAAGAGTTTGTTATTGTGATTCGTTGAAATTGTTTTACAAATATTATAGAAAATATGTTAATTTGTAGGGGCAGATATGTATAAAAAACTTTAGGTCTTAGACAAGATTAAAAAATAAACCCCTATAATAATAAAGTTGAAAAGTCATACATAAAAAGTTAGTAATGCGATGAGAATTATAAGAACAATAAACAAAACTAACATAAATATTGTAGCAAAATGCTTGAATTAATATTGTTAAACAAATCTTGAAGCACTTTTAGCATTTTTAGTAGTAAAATTTTTTATCAACCCTTCACAATCAATATTCTCTAATATATCAATCTCAATAGAATTATTACATATATAGCATGGTTAGAAGTGTAATTTTGAATGGTTAAAGTGTAACTATTAATGGCTAGAAATGTAATATAAACAATAAAGAAAAAAGAAAAAAACAAAAACAAGACGTGTGACAAAAGCTTACAAAAGGTATAAAATTATAACATAGAAATGAAAAAGAAATACTATGAATGTGTGCTACTTACAAGTTTGAACTTCAGACTTAAGAGTTTTACTACATGTATTTTCTCACCACATTATCTAACTCTTTTGTGGATTTAATTACTTTCAAACATATATACGCATATTTATAAAATTAATAGATTTTGCTACTTGCGCGTTGTCGCGAGGATAACACGAGTACGTAAAACAGTTGAATTGCCACAGGGATAACTTTATATACAGAAGACGAGAATAGAAAAAGTGTAACTATAACGCTTCAAACAAAAAGCATCGTTACAATACAAACAATCATACTAAAGAAACATCAATGTATTAATTGAGAAATAGAAAACCACAAAACCGTTACCGATCTCTATGGTATCACATTTTTTATATTATTTTATATTTTTAGTTTTTCTTTTATAATAATAACAAATTAAATATTAATTTATTTTAGAATAACAATTAAATATTAGTTTATATTGCTCACCAGTATTATATTCAATTTTAATCCACACACCATTATTATATTCTATTTTAATCTGTCACACCTTAAATTTTCACTAACGAAGTTTTACCGTGTGAGTTATGATCAAATCAGGATCTCAGTCCATTAGTTACACCAAACAAACACTAAAGCTCAAAAGGTTTACAGTTTATTAAAACATAACATAAATTCAGAGTTTTAGAAATGCGGAAGCATAAACAATATAATTAGTATTTACAGAAAACATTGTCATTCGAAGTAACATAACTTGTACAAAAACCATAACATAGTTCTAAGCACTTATGCATGCATACTTGTGATACTCGAACATCTGCGACCTGAGAGAAACATGTTTAAAGAAAAAAATGCCAACCAAAGGCTGGTGAGTTCACAGGTTGTGATATTCACAGTTAAGACGTGTGCCTAAGATGCTAACGACACAAACTAGACGACGGTGTTTGTCAATTATGTCATTGACTCGTAGTGCGTATTAGTTTCCAAAACTGACATATGATAATGGTGGTTAATCCCAATTTAACCATCATTGTTCTTTATTTCAATCATGTTAAATTATTAGAAAAATCATTTTATTTTATGTTTGTATTTCCCCAAGACTACACATGGTTAAATGTATAGGGTAATATATTTTTCACATTTTCAAACATATATATTTATATCTTACCCAAAGTGATACAAGATATTGATAAGTTAATTCAAAATGAGTAGAAATTGTCGATTAACCATTTGGTCAAAACAATACTTATATATTCACCCACATAAATACATATAACGGGTTTGCAAACAATTTTTAACGAATGAGTAAACATATTGAAACATTCACTCTAATTATTAAAAAAAAACTCTATAACATGAGGTTTGGTTCAAATACAACATGCTTAACAGTTACGGAACTTGCAAAGCGTTTAGGATTGATTGGGGACCAAATACATGTCAATGGGATTAAAAACAATGAGTTGATAGTTAATTAAAATGTTTTGGAGGTCACTAGGGTTGAACCCATGACCTGACCTATGGGTCATTAGAGAAGGACCGAAGCACTGAGACATGGGGTTGTTGTTGGTTCAAAGTCATGGGGTTGTTGTTGGTTCAAAGTCACTTTGAAAGGGTTTTATGGTTAACATGTTGAAGAAACTTGAAATACTGTAAATAAAAAGGAAAAACAAGGTTGATGGGTCTTGAACCAACGACCTCAGCCTAACACTCCATGGAAAAACCACCCGGACACCTAGACGATTTGAGTTTTCAAGCAGACTGAAATATATATTGTACGGGTCGGGTGTCATCTTCTTCACCCGAATCCCACCGTACCCCCGACCGTTCACTACGGTTTGAAACATTTGAAACCGATCGACCAATAGTCTAGGAAAAAAAACCGACCGCGAAACCGAACCGTACACAATATATTTAATTGATCAAACAAATCTGGGAAGGGACTCAGTAAAGTAAACACACATGACATATAACGTTAACTATTCTAGTTCACCGAGATAACGGAAGTTCTTAACGAAGTTAACTTGGAAATTACCAGTTGTCACATAATTCGTGCGTCAATAAAACAATCACTCTTAATACAACCTATGTTAAAATTGGTATATATAGATAATGTAACATATAACTTAAAAAAAAAAATCCGAGCCCTAGACGCTCTCCTTCCTCGCTTATGCCTAGAACACCCATGTTAATTTGCCTTCACACCATTGATGGTCGCCTTCATGGGGAAGCCTAGCAGGTCACCTATCACACTTCGGGTGGTGTTTGGGATGCTATATGGTGTCAACATTAGGGGTGTTAAACGAACCGAATTTCGAATACGTACTCAAGTAATTCGAATCGAATTATTCGAGTTTCAATTTTTAAACCTGAATTCGAATTTCAATTCAGATTCAAAATAGATTCGTCGAATTGAATCAAATTTGAATTCAAAATAGAAATCCGATTTGAAATTCGATTCGACTCGAATTCAGTTTTCGAACTCAAATTGAATACGGATTGAATACGAATCGAATCCGAATCGAATCCGAATAAACTCATTTTAAATTGAACCAAGAAAAACATGTTTTAATTTAATTTCAAAACTACTAAAAACTTAATTTATTATAGTAAAAATATAAATCTATATAAGTATAAAACTAATAAACATTCAAAAGACTAAAATTTAATTTTTTTCCTAGGAAATAGAATGATGAATGGGAAATAGAATGATGAATAGAAATGAAACGTTTCAACTTTCAAGGTATATATTTTAAAATTTTAAAATTCTAAAACTTTTGAAATAGGGCGTGAATTATAATAAGTTAAACTAATTCAAAATAGTTTTATGAATGTTATAATTATATATAAATATATATTTATAAATATATAATTATTTCTAATTCGAATCAAATTGAAAACCTCAAATTCTAATTCGATTCGAAATTCGATATTAGACGTCGAACCGAATCGAAATTGAATTTAATATTTTGAACCGGATTTCAAACTACACATGTTCAAATCGAATCGAACCGAATTCCGAGTGCTTCGAATCAGATTCGAAATCTGAACACCCCTAGTCCACATAAACTTATGTCCTTATTTTTTTCAGAGGTAAAGTCTCACCGATTATAATAATTATATACTAATAAGATCCAAAACATTTATAATAAAATGTCGGGTAAACATGCAATAACCTGTACCGTAACTCATTTTAGATATGCATGGTTTAACTTTTAAATTTTGAAAATACTTAAAAAGTGTCCGAAGGTCGTGTGGCATTACGTAGGGGTGTTCAATGGTTTGGTTTATGGTTTATTCGGTTTATTCGATTCGGTTTATTCGGTTTGAAGTTTTTTTTATGATAACCATAACCAAACCAAACCGTATTGAAAAGCTTAAAAACCGAATCGAACAAACCATATTCAATACGATTCGGTTTCGGTTGAGAACTGAATAAATCGTATTCAAACCGTATTCACCACATAACATATATTGCGTATTTTTTTGCTAACAAAAAAAACAAACAAACAAAGAACAAACATCTTTAACATATACCTAGAGTTTAAAACCATAATCCGATATACAACCAAAATACCTACAACCAAGGTAGGCTCTGTTTATGGTAAAGTGGTAGAGGAAAAGGCAATGAGTCGATGACTACTTTTTATGACAAACTTGTTTTACCCTAGAAAACCATGGATGCGTATTTAGTTGGATTGTGGATAAGTCATAAGTGGGCTTAGCTTAAATGGTTAAATGGTTTATAAATAAATATACATATATATATAAATCTAATTTGGTTTTAAACGGATAACCGAATAAATCGAATAAACCAAGTAAAAACAAAACTTAAAACCATAACCGAACCGTAAACCGAATTCACAATTTGATTACGGTTGAAAACCGAACCGTAAACCGATAATTCGGTTTGGTTTATTCGGATATGGATACGGTTCGATTTGTAGGTTTATTCAAATTTCGATTATTTCTGCACACCCCTAACATTACGTATCACATGCTTGGAGTTTAACTACTCATCTCCCACTTTCGCATTTTGTAGAAACATGTTTTATATATGACGTGGCAAAATGTTACGCAATCATGAATTCTCTCATGAAGCGACGGAAAAGACCAATATTACAACGTAAAGTTTATATAGAGACGTGTTAGAGTTTTATTTCACAAAATATGCCTTTTTAATCTAAAGATAAAGTCATAACATGTTAAAAGGATATCTTTATGTGTTTTACATCATATGAATCTTATATCTTCCTACTCTAATAAACAATTACAATTGTTGACACTTGTCAACACTAGAATCATTCTCACACAAATTTTCCCTCCCAAATCTACTCCCTAATAAATTCTTTTTTTGGAAATTATATCCCTTATAATCATGATATATTTTTATTTAATTATATTTATGGAATTATGACAATCATATATTAATTTACATCTAATTTTTATTTAAAATCTTTTTTTAACTATTATTATTTTCATTTAATAAATATTTAAAAAACTTATAATATACCAATAAACATTTATTTACCGTGTTTTTCAAATATAATTGAGCAAATCATATTTAATCTTCCTACTCTAATAAACAATTACAATTGTTGACACTTGTCAACACTAGAATCATTTTCACACAAATTTTCCCTCCCAAATCTACTCCCTAATAAATTCTTTTTTTGGAAATTTATATCCCTTATAATCATAATATATTTTTATTTAATTATATTTATGGAATTATGACAATCATATATTAATTTACATCTAATTTTTATTTAAAATCCTTTTTTAACTATTATTATTTTCATTTAATAAATATTTAAAAAACTTATAAAATACCAATAAACATTTATTTACCGTGTTTTTCAAATATAATTGAGCAAATCATATTTAATATTATAATAAATGAATAACTAATATTGTTTTACAAATCCAATCAACATTGTGGATGATACTATTTATAGAGAAATCCGTAAACGATAATATTTTTGTTCATAATATCCAATATTAAATAGTTTTTCTATCATATCAAATGATCCATGTTCATTCAAATTGGAAATTTTAAACATCATGACTAATACAATTGTACGTTTTCTAATATATACCAAGATAATTTTTTTAATTGATTTAACATTATACTATTCTGATTATAATTTAGACTTTATACTCAACAATTAGAATATATGTTCATTATAATTTTGATAAAATTTTTACTCACCTAACTTTCTATAGAAAGTTAAAGTCTCAGGTTTGTCAAATCATAAGTTAGTGTTAGTCACTATTCAAGGTTGATTTGTTTTTCTAACAACCATTTTCAAACATGATCATGTTTATGTTGTATTTTTCCAAATATACAAGTAGAGACATGCTCTAAATATTTTTTATGAAGAAGATAAAGTCACCAATACCATATTATGAATTATAACTTTATTAAATGTAATGTAATACGTTATTCGGGTAATAAAACGAGTATGCATGAATTATCAATTATACATATTTTCTAATGATTTAACCCGTATAACCCTTTACCAAAAAAAAAATTGATTTAACCCGTATAACATACGGGTTCTATCCTAGTATTATTATGAAAAATGACACTGACTGTATTATTAACGGGTATTTTCTTTAGGGTCCTACTATTTGTATTTTTATTTCATCCTTTTATTCTTATACGGGGCATATACATATATATATATATGAATGTATAAAACTATGAAATCTCATAAAACCCGTAAAAGTTATATGGCCCGGATATAAAATACATACGGGCAATATAGATAAAGGATATATGAGTCAGATATTAAATGTATACGGTACTATAGATACTAAATGATAAAAAAAAGTATTATACAGACCAGATAAGTTAGTATACATGCAATATATGAACTATATACAAGCTGGATATTATTATATAGGAGAAGCATATCAACTATATATGGGCCGGATATTTTTCAATACGGGGCCATATATCAAAGCTAAATTATGGATCTGAGATTGAATCCACATGAACAATCGAAGGAGAAAACTAAATAATTTTATTGATTATGGAAGTAGATAAGCTAATACAACAACCTAACAACTAACCCGGCTCATCTTTATATAGAACCAGTGACCTAATCTCTAAACAACGGTAATAAACAAACTTAACAAACTAATCTAATTATTTGTCACATTCAGTCCCTGAACATTTAGCTAGTTGCTAAATTTGGAATTAACTTTCTAACAAACACCCCCTTAATTCCAACACTTCCATTCTTCAGTTTTCTCATCAGGAAATTAGAAATTTCCATGCAATGATAGATCAATATCATCACATAGCAGAGGTTCCATGAACTTGCATATGCTAATGTATTAATCTCCCATTCCAATAAGAAATTCTATTTTTCCTTTAAATCTTGAACTTGCAACATCCTTTTCATGTCAACAAACATTGTTCTCCCTAATGGTTTTGTCAAACCATCTGCAACCTGTTGAGAACCACTAACAAATTCCACTTCAATCTGATCATTCTCTATACACTCCCTAATAAAGTGAAATCTCAAGTTTATGTGCTTTGACCTTCCATGAAACACAGGATTCTTCATAAGTTGTATTGCCGATTTGTTGTCAACAAACAACACAACCTTCTCCTGTTCCATTCTTGTTAACTCAGTAAGTAAGCCTGTGAGCCAAATTCCTTGACAAGCTGCAAGAGTGGCTGAGATAAACTCTGCTTCACATGATGATAGAGCCACAATCTTCTGTTTTTGGAAAAACCAAGAAATGAGTGACCCATTATAGTAAAAAGCATTTCCTGAAGTGCTTTTACCATCTTCACTTCCCATACTATGTGTGCTGTCACTATAACCCACTAAGCCTTCCTTTATTCCAGCTTTGTACACCAAGCCATGATCAATAGTACCTTTGACATATCTCACAATGTGTTTGACTGCCTGCAAATGCTCCTTCCTTGGTTCCTGCATGAACCTGCTAGCATATCCAACAGCAAAAGTTATGTCTGGCCTAGTTTGTGTTAAGTACCTCAAAGACCCTATTATTCTCCTATAGTTTGTAGGATCCACAACCTCACCACCCTCTTCCTTCCTTAACCTCAAACCAGGTTCCATAGGGATCTTAGATGGGTTACTATCCTCCAAACCTGCCAACTTAACTATTTTCTTAGCATAAGCACTTTGCTTAATTTGAATTTCATTTTCTGTCTGATTTACCTCTATCCCAAGATAATAGTTCAATAAACCTAAATCAGTCATTTCAAATCTTTGTTGCATTTGCTGCTTGAACACTGCTACCTCTTTCTCATTACTTCCAGTCACAAGAAGATCATCAACATAAACAGCCACAATTAGACTAGATTCCTTTCTAAGTCTAGTATAAACTGCCTGCTCATGCTTACACCTAGTGAATCCTATTTCCTTCAATACACTATTGAGCTTCTGATTCCAGGCTCTAGGGGCCTGTTTCAAGCCATAGAGAGCTTTATCAAGTTTGTACACCTTATTCTCACTTCCTGGTATCTCAAAACCTTCAGGTTGTTTAACAAATACTTTTTCTTTCAACTCACCATGCAGAAAGGCAGTTTTGACATCAAGGTGGTACAATTTCCATCTCATTCTAGCAACATATGCTAATATAAGTCTAATAGTATCTATTCTAGCAACAGGTGCAAACACCTCCTCATAGTCTACTCCATACTCTTGAACATACCCTTTTGCAACTAACCTGGCCTTATACTTAGTTATATCACCCTTAGCATCCTTCTTAATCTTGTATAACCATTTGAGACCTATAGGTTTACAATTTCTCGGTGGATCAACCAGTTTCCAAGTTTTGTTTTTCACTATAGACTTAAGTTCATCTTTCATTGCCTGCTGCCACTTAACATGAGATTCAGCCTCTCTATAACATGTTGGCTCCTCTTCTTGAGCTAGCATCAATCTTACTAACTCCAACTCTTCCTGCCTATGTTGCAATTGTTTCAACCTATTGTCTAAAACATAGTCCTGCAACTTAGTAGGAACACTAGGAACTCTGCTAGACTTCCTAACTCCTGTACTCCTAGCTTCAGCATTTCCCTGAGTAACTTGCTCAGGTTCCTGAGTAATTTGCTCAGATTCCTGAGTAACTTGCTCAGATTCCTGAGTCTCTGGAGATCCATCATGAGATGACCCATGATGAGATCCTGTATCATCATTACTGTCACTCTCAGAACCTTCATTACTACTTAGTTCCCAATTGATATCAGGAACATTACCTAATTTCTCTGAAATCTTAGGCCTCCCACTTTCACCTGTGGTCACTCTATGTTCTTTTAACTCAAACCATTTCCTGTTTTCTTCAAAAGTAACATCTCTGCTAACCACTATTTTCTGCCTACTCACATCTAGCATTCTATGTGCCTTAGAGCCTTCTTGAACACCTAGATACAACATTGGTTGACTCCTATTTTCAAGCTTTTTCAAGCCCGGTTTAACAGTTTTCACATGACCTACACAACCAAAAGTTCTAATATGAGCTAAATTTGGCTTTCTACCTGTTATAGCTTCATAAGGGGTCTGATTCTCTAAGGCTTTAGTAGGCAGCCTATTCAGCAAATACACAGAGTGTCTAACACCCTCAGCCCATAGACTATCCTTAACACTCATTGCTTTCATTAGGCTCCTAGTCATATCCATGATGGTTCTGTTCCTTCTTTCCACAACCCCATTTTGCTGTGGAGAGTAAGGGGCAGTCATCATCCTTTCTATCCCATTATCTTCACAAAACTTAGTGAATTCTATAGACAGAAACTCCCCTCCCCTGTCAGACCTCAAACATTTAATTTTCCTTTCAAACTTATTTTCTACAGTCATCTTAAACTTTTGAAAACAGTCAAAGGCTTGATCCTTGGACTTTATAATGTAAACCCACATGTACCTAGATAGATCATCTACAAGCAGCATGAAATACCTATTCCCTGAACTAGTTTCAGGACTTATGGGGCCACACAAATCCATTGAGATCATTTCAAGAGGATGGCTAGATCTATACTTAGATTCCTTAGGAAAACTAGCTCTAATTTGCTTTCCTGCCAGGCATGCATCACATATATGGTTCTCAGTTTTAATCTCAGGCACCCCTATAACCATATTTTTCTTAGTCATATTTACTAGAGTTTGAAAACTTAGGTGTCCTAACCTACCATGCCATAGCCAAGCCATATCATCTAGTTTTGATAGATAACAGGATGGAGACCCAATTCCCAATTCAATTTTATACAATCTATTAGGTGATCTCTTGACTTTTATTATTAATTTTCCTGTTTTGTCATATAACCACAACAGGTCCTTTTTCATTTTAATTTCACACCCATTTTCAGTTGCTTGACCCAAACTAAGTATACTACTCTTCAAATGAGGTATGTAGTATACATTAGTTAAAATTCTCTGTTCATTGGAGTGTCCCTCCAATATAACAGAACCCTTTCCCTTGATGGCTACCTTAGATCCATCACCAAAACTCACATTCCCAGTCACCTTTTTATCTAAAAATGAAAAGAAAGAGAGATTACCAGTCATATGATTGGAGGCTCCATTATCCAAATACCATACCTCTTTCCCATCTTCTGAGTTGAATTTTGCAGGGTTCACTTTGGTTTCATTCAAGAGAACTGTATTGCCATCTTCTTCATCCTTTGAGATAAACAGCAACTCAGGACATTCATCCTCTTCAAATTGCGCAAAATTAGCCTCTTCTTCCTTTGCTTTCTTCTGAGGGCACTCACTTGCATAGTGTCCCAACCTGTCACACTTAAAACACTTTATGTTAGACTTATCTTTCTTACCTTTAAACGCACCTTTACCTTCATTCCTTTTGAATTTTTTATTGCCTTTTGATATATCAGCATCCTGTTTTCCTGGTTTCTTGTTCTTCTCCCATTTCTTTTTCTTTGCCATAGACTCCTTGTGCCTAGCCTGCCATTCAGTGTAACTCAGAAGAAGTTCTTCTTCCTTCCCTGCAGTGGTCTTTCCTTTTGAGCATATCCTTTCCTCAAAAGCTTTAAGTCTTCCCACTATCTCTTGATACACAGGGGCATCAAGATCAACAAATTATTCAATAGATGCCACTATTTGAACAAATTTCTCTGGTACACTATCCAATAGCTTTCTTACTAACACTGCATCTTCTATTGTAGACCCCAAATTTGATGATCTTGTGGCCAATGCACTTATCTTTCCAGCAAATTCATCAACACTCTCATTTTCCTTCATCTTCAAGGCAGCAAACTCACTTTTCAATGTTTGCAGCCTTGCTTTCTTCACTCTATCCACCCCCACAAACCGAGTCTTAATTGCATCCCATATCTCTTTTGCAGTTTCCACATTTGCAACTTGGAGAATGAGATCTTCAGGTAGAGATTGAAACAGGTACGCCACAGCAGCACTGTTCTTCTTCTGGTCCACAGCAATTCCTTCAGCCGCAGTTACAACCTCCCATAGCCCATGTACATTGAATATAGCCTTCATCTTGATCGCCCAAATTGAATAATTTGTTTGCGTCAAAATCGGGCACTGAAGGGGAATTGTAGTGTAGTTATCTCGTACCTGATTTCGATTCGCATTTGCATCTCCCATTGTGACACGAATATCAGGTGAGGCAGACCTTCTTGGTGACGATCTCCGAGGTGAAGACGTTAGGAAACGATGAATTTTCGCTGTGCAATGAGAGGATCACGGATCCTCTACTCGCCGGAGATGATGAACAACAAACCCAAATTCTCCTTCAATCGGAGTTCAAATCTCACGATACCAGGCTCTGATACCAAATCAAAGCTAAATTATGGATCTGAGATTGAATCCACATGAACAATCGAAGGAGAAAACTAACTAATTTTATTGATTATGGAAGTAGATAAGCTAATACAACAACCTAACAACTAACCCGGCTCATCTTTATATAGAACCAGTGACCTAATCTCTAAACAACGGTAATAAACAAACTTAACAAACTAATCTAATTATTTGTCACATTCAGTCCCTGAACATTTAGCTAGTTGCTAAATTTGGAATTAACTTTCTAA
>JBCNJP010000017.1:10389144-10469395 GCA_039602395.1 Deinandra increscens subsp. villosa
AATAAAAATAAAATGTTTATATTTATATTGGATTCGAAAGCTAAATTAGCTAAATTCGATAGGAATCAAACAACTTACAGAAAAGCATTATTGCATTATTTTTAAAATATTTATTCTATATATTCATTTTTCGCGGGTTAATCAAAGATAAAATACTTGGCCTCTTTGCTACCCCGTCCTCATTCATCACATCCATCACCGTCGCTCTCTACACACACGGCGGCGGAGGTTTTACCGTCAAATTTTCCGGCGATGGACTCTGCAACATTTGGCATCTATTCCTCTATCTCCTGCTTCAACAACACAGTTACAAACCCTAGCCACACAACTAGACTCGCTCTCCCCTCTTTTTCCTTCTTCAAAACCAATAATTCCGATCTCATTTCTTCATCTTCTTCCACGATTCGCGTTCCCGGTAACCTCAGAACCACGTTACTCTGCTCCGCCGTGGCTATTACCCCAGCCGTCACATCTGACCACCACCTCTCCGCTCTATCAAAGCTTCAGAGCCTCGCATCTGAATTCAGATCTGTTTCGGAGCCAATTGAACGCGTGAAGCGTCTCCTACACTACGCGAACCTTCTCCCGCAGTTCGATGAATCGCTCAAGGTTGTGTCGAATCGAGTGATGGGATGTACGGCGCAGGTGTGGCTCGATGTGAGGATGGAAGCGGACGGAACGATGAGGTTTTTGGCGGAAAGTGATTCGGAGATTACCAAAGGTTTCTGCTCGTGTTTGATTTCGGTGCTCGATGGAGCGACGCCGGAGGAAGTTTTGGGGCTGAAGACGGAGGATATGGCGGATCTGAATGTTAGTGGTTTGCATGGAGTGAAGGTTGATTCTAGGGTTAATACTTGGCATAATGTGTTGATTAGCATGCAGAAAAGGACCAAGGCTCTTGTGGCTGAGCGAGAAGGAAGGTCGTTTGGGGAGCCGTTTCCGTCCATGGTGATCACCGCAGAAGGTGTTGTTGCCAAAGGGAGTTTCGCCCAGGCGCAGGTAACGGTTTCGGTTCCGACTCTGTTTTTTTCCATGATGTGATAGACTAATACTTCATTAGTTTGATGCATATATTTTGTCTGATAGGGAAAATTAGATGAGCCTAATATGATAGTTATATAACTGTCTGATAGGGATGTAACTAAGTGTACTCTTAACTTGATGTAAATATCTTGTTTTGCACTCTAAAGTTCCTAAAGCTTAAGCTGAACATTTGTATAACTACAGGCAAGGTTTTTGTCCCCTGATGATTTGAAGGTTCAAGAGCTTGCCAATTTGTTGAAGGAAAAGAAAATTGGTGTGGTTGCACATTTTTACATGGACCCCGAGGTGCAAGGAGTTCTAACTTCTGCACGGAAGCTTTGGCCTCACATTCATATATCTGATTCGTTGGTTATGGCTGACAGTGCTGTTAGCATGGCAAAAGCAGGATGCAAATTCATATCTGTTTTAGGGGTAGATTTTATGTCTGAAAATGTTCGGGCGATTCTTGATCAGGCAGGTTTTCATGAGGTAAGCATCATTCTACAACCTTCCTGTTTATGCAGTTTGTTAAATTTTTTGTTCTTGCTTTTTTAAACTATATATTACTAAATTATAAATTGGATATGGCATGCATCATTGCTATCGTAATCATTTGTGACTAGTGATCATACACAAAGATTATTCAAAAAGTTGAATTTAAAAGGTTCCATTCCTCTTTCTTCTTAAATTCATGCATGTTCAAAGAGGTAGGTAACAGTCCTGTTTTGGCATGATGACCAAAATCCCAACTACTCATTTGAATGTATGTGCATGCTTAGAAGTGAGATATCTATAAATTACCTATGAGCTTGCACTCACCTAAACAGATTTGATCTTTCAATTCTTGAAACCATTTTTAATAGAAAAAGAGAAAAAAATATTTTGTTCACAGATTTACCCGCATACCGATTTAGCTTCTACAATGTCACATTATTTTCAAATTTGATGTTTCTAGTTTTTCCACTAAGATTGGGGAAGGTTCATTGTCTTAATCTACTTTTAACTATCTTAATCTATTTAAAACTGATTTTTACTGTACTATTTATCACACCAACTACAAAAAGACGGCTTATTTCATAAACAAATGTGAAATATATTATTTTGGTTTTATTCATACAACTAGTTACATACAAGGGTCTACTATTGCAGGTTGGTGTGTACAGGATGTCTGATGAACAAATCGGCTGCTCATTGGCTGATGCTGCATCCAGCCCTGCATACATGAATTATCTCTCTGAAGCTTCTATTTCTTCTCCTTCCTTACATGTTGTCTACATAAATACCTCATTAGAAACAAAAGCTCATGCACATGAACTTGTGCCTACAGTAACATGTACTTCTTCTAATGTCGTGCAAACCATCTTACAGGTTCTTTTACATTCTCATTTGGGTACCAACAGTTTTCCATTATATCTTCCATTTCACTAAATGCTACCCTATCGTGGTTGTTTTATTTATCAGGCTTTTGCTCAAGTACCAAACCTGAATGTATGGTATGGCCCTGATTCGTACATGGGTGCAAACATCGTTGAGTTATTTGAGCAGATGACATTCATGACAGATGATGATATAGCCAAGATACATCCGGAACATACTAGAAACTCAATCAAAGCTTTGTTACCTAAGCTACATTATTTCGAGGTAATACATCTTGTGACATTATAATTTCTTATTGATAAATTTAGTTTTATAACTTTGAGTGAAACTGTTTGTGTTTAGGATGGTACTTGCATTGTTCATCACCTTTTTGGGCATGAAGTTGTAGAAAAGATTAAAGACATGTATTGTGATGCATTTCTTACTGCTCATTTTGAGGTCCCTGGTGAAATGTTTGCATTGGCTATGGAAGCTAAAAGACGAGGAATGGGGGTGGTGGGGTCCACCCAAAACATATTAGATTTCATAAAAAGTAGGCTACAAGAAGCTCTTGATAGAAACATTGATGATCATCTTCAGTTTGTATTAGGAACAGAATCAGGAATGGTGACATCAATTGTTGCAGCTGTTCGTGAGTTATTATGTTCTCCAGAATCCTCAAGTAGGGAAGGAAAAGTTAGTGTAGAAATAGTTTTTCCAGTTTCATCAGATTCAGTTACCACAATTCCACAAAAGTCATCCGCGGGGCTAGAATCGGGTGATATTTTAAATGTTTCTGTAATACCTGGAGTTACAAGCGGTGAGGGGTGTTCTCTTCATGGTGGCTGTGCTTCCTGTCCATATATGAAGGTTGGTGTACTATTTAATACCGGTTGGTTTGACCTGAAACATATAAGTCTCCAACATTTGTATTTTTTTTCTTTTCAAAAGAGTAGTTTTAAGTCCAGTTACTAATGATATAATCTTATGCACCAGATGAACTCCCTTACTTCACTGCTTAAAGTGTGTAATAGCCTACCCTTGGGTAAAGATGGTCTTGCACGACATGAAGCAGGACGGTTTAGTTTGCTTACGCCAAAAGGAAAATTAATCGCAGATGTAGGCTGTGAGCCGATATTGCATATGAGACATTATCAGGTGAGTTTTCATGATGTTGAAAAACAAACAAGAAAAGAAAGAACTATGTGCAGGTTGCTTACATGTATTTTGTTTTTCTCAGGCAACCAAAAAACTGCCAGAGAAGCTGATTGACCAGATCCTTGGTGCCGGTAATAATGGAAGACCCACATAATGCTACAAGGAAGAATTGGTGTGTGTGTGTGTGTGTGTTTTTTTTTTTTTTGGGGGGGGGGGGGGGGGGGTCCTTCAGTTGTCATAAAGATGGCAAATATTGGAGGGAGAGAGATGCCATGCCAACATCATACAATGCTATGTACTGTAGAAAAGTTTTATATGTTTTCTTACAATCTAATCTCATCATAATTTATAACAATATTTCACTAGTTTATACAAGCAGCTTACTCTTGCCTGCAATTTTTGTTATGATAAATTCAACTCAGGGTGATGTTTCATGTTTGATTTCGTCATTTTTGGATGGTTTAATTGCATGCAAATAGCTTCTTTTGTTTTCAAGGGTTAACTACATAAAAATGTTGAACTTGACACTGGCGGACTAAAATCCTCATCTTTTATGGCAAATGACTTTGTATTATTTTTGTTGTTTCGTTTTTTGCTTTTGAATAACCAAACACTTGAATTGTATTATTGAACGGCAACCAAACAGTTTAATTAGCCGGACTTGAGTTCACCAAAGCTTGAGTTTGGCTAGTCCTCAACTTCTGAAGCTTGAGTTAGGCCCGTGATTTAAAAAAACACAAATACAAAAAGATTATAACAACGTTAAACAAAAATAATAGAGAAAATGAAAGAAAAAAAAACGACATAAATTGTGACACTCAATCTCACATTGGCTTTGAATAAAAGAGATTATTGATATCATCAACGTGTTTTGGGCACACTGATAGTGGATGAGAGATGTTTGAGCGGAAGCATAGCTAAAACTTAAACTTTAAGGTTGCTCTAATGACCAAAGGTAAAGAAAACTATTACTAAGGGAAAAAATAAAAATACAAAAACACGCTCGAATGACCAAAACTTATGTTACAAACTCTCTCTAATACATCGTCACATATTCTTATTAATTTTGTTGTGTTGACACATGTTTATCTATGAAAAAACACTTTAAAATAAATATTATTTTAAATATGTCACGTGACATTCATTCAATGGAGCCATGTGACCCAATCAAAACAACTAATACTCACATCAACCTGAGAAACAACACCTAACTCCCTTATTAATTTTGTTGTGTCCACACACTTTTATCTATAAAGAAAACACTTTAAAAATATATTATACAGAGGATGCCATGTGGCATTCATTCAATGGAGTCACGTGGCCCAATCAAAGACAACTACTATTCACATCAACTTAAAAAACGTCTTGTTAAAAAAAAACTGAAAAAACATCTTAAAATATATTATTTAGAAAATTGTCACGTGACATTAATTCAATAGAGTCACGTGACCCAATAAAAAACAACTACTATTCATATCAACTTAAGAAATGTATATACTATATAATTTTAAATATAATTTTATAAATATAGCATAATATATTATTTAGTTATATATAATAAAATTTGTTATATAATACATTTATTGTATTAAATAAAATCTATTATATTTTTTATAACTAACAGGCTTGTTTAGGCTAGTCAAGCTTGTTATATGACCCTTTGGTTTAGACTTGTTTGTCAAAAACTTGGCTCAACTTATCAACATAATAACATCCAACATGAAACTAGATGCCAAACGTAGTCAAAGGGGAGTATAATCACCACCTTTGTAAGAAGTCAAGAACGTTAAAAAACTTTAATATCCTCAAATTCAAATAACTCGAGCTGTCTGATTTAACCAGAAATAATCAATAGATTCAAAGATGCTTTAAAGTCATTTTGTGACTAAGCCAAATGCTATTTAGTTGCGTATTTTGTCAAACACATGATGTTCGAATTGGGTGTTATCCGAAGGGCATCTCTTCATGGACCAAAAACCGTATGGTTATTCTTATTCCATCTTTGACAAAAGCACTATTAACCACACAAAAACATATGATTCCATATCGTGCAAACAAAAAGAAGACGCACCTTGGTGAAGGGGGAATAGAGTTTTTTTTTTTAATTTTATGATTATTATTTTTAAATAAGTGTAGTTGGAAAATTATTTAGAAGATATACTTTTTAACTTTTAATCAAAACTAGTTTTTTTAGTAACGCGTTGCGGTGCAGCACTGCAGGTAAAAAAACGATTAAAAAACTCACAAGATTTGATATAAAAAAGAAAATCTATAGTGTACCTTTGACATCTAAACGATAGAAAAAACAATAGTAATGTGACCAAAATGAAAAAACTTAAAAAGTAAAACAAAAGGTAATGTGGTAAAAAAAAGTAATGTGGTAAAAAAAAGTAATGTGGCCAAAATCCTAAAAGTAACGTGATGAAAAAAGAGTAATGTGACAAAAATGAATAAAACTTATAAGTAAAAAAAAGTAAAATGAGTTGGGTGGTTGCAAGTTCACGTGTTCGTCAGGGGGTGGCTCGAAGTTCAGTAAGATTGATCACATTTTTGTCTGCATGAATTTTATGCAACGCTGGCCGGACACTTCGCCCACGGCGTTACCCCGTTTCCTTTCCGACCATAGCCCTTTATCTTTGCGTACTTCTGTGATGGATTTTGGGCCGACCACCTTCAGATTTTTTTCGGGTTGGCTGGCCCACCCGGAGCTGGAAGGGGTGGTGATGGAAGCCGTTAGTCAAGAGGTGGGGGAGGTCCGCAGTGATAGTTGTTTGGCTTCCAAATTAAGACTGATCAAGCAGGCTGTTAAAAGTTGGAAACAGAGGGTGAGGCTGAATGAGGATGAGGAGCTAAAGTTTCTTTTGGAGGAGTGTTCCTTATTTGATCAGGAGATCGAAACCAGGACACTTGACCAGTCCGAGATGGACTGTTGGGTTAAAGCAAAGAACGAGGCGATGAAGATCAATAAAAAAAGGCTGTTGGATCTTAAACAAAAGTCTCGTGTGCGATGGGCTCCTGAAGGAGACGAGAACACCTCCTTCTTTCACGGTATAATCAAATCCAACATTGCTAATAATAGATTAAATGGTTTGTTCGTGGATGGCATGTGGCTTAACAAACCTGCAGATTTAAAATACCAAGCTTGGCGCTTCTTTAAAAACCATTTTCAGGAACCCCTACGGTCCAGACCGTCCTTGAACCTCGAGGGTATCAAACAGTTAACTGAAGAGGATGCTATGATGTTGGAGGAGCCTTTCTCTAGATTGGATATTAAAGACGTTGTGTGGTTATGTGGTAGTAATAATACCCCGGGGCGTGACAGGTTTAATTTTGCTTTTCTAAAAAAATTCTGGGGCATTTTGGAGCAGGACTTTGTTGATGTCTTAAATAGTTTGTATGAGGACGGTTACTTAAGCCCTGGGTGTGGATCTTCGTTCATCCACCTTATTCCAAAATCATCCGATCCCCAATCGTTTGTGGATTTTCGTCCTATTAGTTTGGTGGGGTGTATTGTCAAGGTAGTCTCGAAGGTGCTTGCTAATAGGATGAAAAGAGTTATAGGGGGAGTGGTGTTGTAAATAAAATGGCTTTCGTGTCGGGTAGGGACATATTGGATGGCCCGCTTGTGGTGAATGAATTGGTGTCATGGCTTAAGAGATCAAAACAGAAGGGCATGTTATTCAAAATCGACTTTGAAAAGGCGTATGATTCGGTTAACTAGGGGTTTTTGGATTCGACGCACTCCCACATGGTTTCCCGAATCGATGGAGAAGATGGGTTCAGGGTTACTTAAGGCCTCTAGAACGTCGGTTTTCATCAAAGGATCCCCGAGTAAAGAATTCAATTGCCATCGGGGTTTGAGGCAAGGGGATCCTTTGGCCCCGTTTCTTTTTCTCACTGTTATGGAAAGCTTCCACTTAATAATGGAGAGGGCTGTTACTTCGGGGGTATTTAAAGACATTCACTTACCTTCTTCGGGTTTTCAAATTGTAACATCCCAATTTCTGGATGTCTTAAATTAACCAAAGTATCCCGAAATCATAAAAGTAATGTTTTGTTAAATTGGAAAAAAAATGTGGTATTTCGTCCCCAAATCCTACACTTGGTTAGGATGTTAATTATTTGTTAGTGTAATATTATTAATTATTACACTTATATAAATGTTTTGGGACATAATTATGTTAAATATGATATTGGCATGTTAACATAAAGTCTTGTATGAAATATTGTGAATTTTAGGGTTAAAATGCAAAATAACCATACTAGAGGGGCCAAATGCGTCATTTTCGAAACTTGCTCTTATGTAAAGCTGGAAAAACGAATTTGGGGCAGAAAGTGAACGTGAAACACTTCTCCCAAACCCTAGAGCTTGATTTTGTGTGATTCTAAGGAGAAAGCTTAAATTTTGGAAGAGTAAACAAGGATTTGAAGCTTAAAATTCATATAAACCCAATGGGGATTGTTGGGTAAGTATTTCTATCATAATTGCATGTCTAATATCGAATTTGGCATGTTAAATTGGATGATTTGAAGCTGAAATTTGATGTTAATTGTTATGATAGATGATTGATATATGATTAGGATGCTTGATTATCCATGAATCATGAATAGTGAACATGAAAGACCTAAAATGTGAACCATAAGGTCTAAGTCTTAGATTTTTGGGGTTTGGCTTTAAAATCTGGAAATTTTATATATTTTGATTGCTAAATCTTAATTGTTAGCATAATAATATGATGAATGTTTGTGAATTGCAAGAATTGGGTAATCACCTACTGACCTACATGTAATAGGTTGAAGAATATGCATATGAACTTTGAAGCACGCCAAGTGCTCGATGAAATGTCTAACCTAGATGAAATATTGAAATTCATGACTAAATGTAAGAATGATATATTACTTACCATCATGAATTAATAATGTGCTTGATATGTGAAATCCATGCTTATAAAGTGTGTTAAATGAGATGGTATAAAACCATGAAAATGTTAAGAACCTAGTTTTGGGGCAGTTTTGGAAGGGGCGTATAAGATCCCTCGTAGGTCCGTTTAGGATGCAAAATATATGATTGGAAAGCTTGTTTTGAATACAATGTTTGGTATTTGAACACCGGAAACTGAATCCGGTGTATAATTGGTCAAAATGACCCGTTAATATGGTCACTCAATTTTCCAGCATGCTGTTTGGGAAAAATTATGGTTGATGTCCTGTTTTTAGAAAAATTGTATAAAATAAACCGTAACTCTGAAAAATGTGTATCTTATATGCTCGGAAAGCCCTATGAGTATACTATAATTCATATTTGAACATGAAGGTCTGAATAAAATTATTCAGTGGTCAAAAATGTCGATTTCAATAGCAACGCAGTAAAATGCTGCACAAAAAAAAATAAGAAGTTTTTATAACCCGTTAAAGTTGGATATGTCAACGTAAATGATTAAAACATGAATGGCCAATTATAATCGATTATGTGCATATAGTTGGGTGTATTAGAAGCATCTGAGGTGCATGGAAATAACTTATACAAATATTATGCACATGTATATTAAGCATGGTGAACTTTTAGAAAGTCAAAACAAAACCATGAATCTAACATGAATTGTGAATAGGGCAAATTGTATTGAAACGGGGTTAATTATATGTGGCTAAATTAGTCATAATATGGACTAATCTTGCGTTTATAATGACCCTCGACAAGCTAGGTTGTAGGCTTGGATGCGAGCGGGTCAAACGGATAAAGAGGCATGATGGAAGTTATAAATGCCAAGATGCTTTGAGGTAAACGAAGTAAAGGTTAAACTACCCAAGGAACATAAGCTCAAGCTCACGAGGTAATATCTATGCTATGTTACATATTTTGTTAATGACTCATATTTGCATTAATGATATAGAATGCATGATTTTTATGAAATGTGATAAACTTTCCCTACGAGTCAAGTTGTTGAATTGCGTATAATTACAAAGTCAATAATTAGAGTTAAGCTCTAAGAAGGTAATGAGCCAAAGAACAATACATAATTAAATGGTTCATAGGAACCATTGCTATAAGAATGTATGGTATTAGCGGTAAATGAATCGTAGGATTCATGCTAATGGGTTAAATGGGTCGAACGATTCTAAAAGATTCATCGTAATGAGTCAAAGAATAAAACTTACTAATCGATTCATAGGGACCATAATAATGGCCAAATGAGTAATTGATTGATAATGGTTGTAGGAACCAAATGCATGTGTAACATTATTTATGTTACATGAAGTAGATAATAAATGTGTATTTACAATTTAATAGAATAAACTATGAATTGTGTAAATGGGTGACAATGGTTCTAGGAACCGTGAAGCCCAAAACCAAGGGGTTCTCCAATGACAAAATTGACTATAGAAAAGATTCGGATAAATCATATAACGAATGAAAGTTACAATGGCGGAAATGGGCTTATAGAGTCTATGCCAAGTAACAAGAGAAAAGGAATCATAAATGGTTATAGAACCATAGATTTCAAGACTTATATGTGGTCAAGTTAGGCATTGGGGTAAACCAAAGGCAAGGACCCGTCTTAACGGGTCAAATAAGAAACAAAGGTCATTTGGTTATCAACTAAAATGATTAGATGAACCAATGACAAGTAGAGTGAAATTTGTATGAACTATGTCAAAAACTTAGTGTATTAGTAATGGGTAAAGCTAGACTCATAACGGAAGTATAAAACTAACTATGGGTATGCATACAAATACTTTGATGTTATATTGCTTGCATTATGTTTCTAGTAGTAAACCATATGCGATGGTAAATTCTAGAAGGTAACCTTGATAGTTGCCACAAAGAACCTCTAAGTGGGTTTAACGGGTCGGGAGAACCCGGGATTAGTTATCAAAATGTAAACCATGGCCAAGGTATGTAAATGCATAGTCTTTATGCTTTAAAAAATGTATTTTTGGGACATTCTAATGGCAGGAATGAAGTTCCAACAATTCTGGTGCAAAACTGGTAAAAGAGGGAAGATAGCCAAAATTTGGCTAAATATAGAACAAGTCAGATTTCGGCCAAATCCCTGGAAATTGGGCTCCAAGCGTATCGCTTGGAGCTTGTCACATTATAGGTGATTCGCCTACTAGTCCAAGCGTATCGCCTAGAAAGTGGGTGATTCTAGGCGATACGCCTGGAAACCTTATCTGACCTTACTTGTTGTTTTCCATTAATTATGACTTTCATATCTGTTTATGCACTGGAAACTCACTATTGAAAGTGAGTATGTGCAGGTAAAGGAAAAGCTTGACGGATGCTCATCGAGGCTACGAAGGACCGATCACGTGAAGATCCACTAACCCGTTCCGCATTTTGGGTTTATAAAACATGTAGTGATTTTTAACCAGTTATGGTTGTTAAACTAGTTATAATATTTTGTAAAGTTTAGTCACAAGGGTGGCATTTCATGATTGATAAATCATATGTTTGAACGAAATTTTCTGGGACCAACTTTTAACATTATAAACGGTTATATTTGGCATCAAATTGTATACGGGTGTTACAATTTGGTATCAGAGCCATGGTTTGAGAGAATTAAGTACTCGGGGAGTACTTGAACTCAAACCTTGAGCTCAAGGGAACGGAAAAAGTGATCGGTTCAAGCTTGATGAAGCGTCCGGGCAAGGTACATAACCTTAAATTGATTATTGAAATTGCGTTTAATATGAATAAATGTTTTTATATGCCTGTAAAGGCAGATTGCTATCACTCGGGAAACGCACGGGGGAGGTATTTCTATACCTGAACCGGGAAGTGCGTGAGTGAAGTGTCCCAGGTAGAAGCGGGTAATGCTAAGGCTAGAAACCTCGTTTAAACCTGTGGGGGAGATATTGGCTACGACCAATATAATGCATGCGTGAGCAAAGTGTCCCAGGTAGAAGCGGGGTAATGCTAAGGCTGAAAACCTCGTATAAACCTGTGGGGGGGGGGGGGCGATATCGGCTACGACCGATATAATGTATAAAAACCTTGCTGGGGTAAAGGTAAATAAAAGTTGTAAGCTAATGAAAATTTTAACTCTGTAGATCAATGACGAACCATGATGGCGGTGATGCTACGGAGAAACAATGAAAGGAGGCTTTCGAAAGCCCCAAGTATCGGATAAACAGAAAATAGAAATTGGTGACGAACGACTCTGTAGGAGCCGTGAAACCAATATAATGAATGGGGAAATTGGCAAAGAACGACTCCGTAGGAGCCGTGAAACCAATATAATGAATGGGGAAATTGGTGAAGAACGACTCTGTAGGAGCCGTGAAACCAATATAATGAATGGGGAAATTGGTGAAGAACGACTCTGTAGGGGCCGTGAAATCAATATAATGAATGGGAAATTGGTGAAGAACGACTCTGTAGGAGCCGTGAAACCAATATAATTAATGGGGTAATTGGTGAAGAACAACCCAAGAGGGGGTCGTGAAGCCAATATTTGAAACAAAGTTACGACTGGGACATCTACGGATGTACAAGGGTGAACCTTGTATGAAGTTGTTATAAGTAAAAGATTAGTGGGTAACCATGGAACTAACAAGTTGAAATGGTTCCATTTCTATAATTAATAAAGCCGTCGGGACGGTTCATTTAAGTTGATATGTGATATCGTAAAATTGTTAAATGATATCAAGTGATATAATGTGATTGATTTTTAAGTGATTTGGGCTAAAAACCAAGTCGATAATTAAGTAAAAAAAATTACGAAATGGAAAACAAGAATAAGGAGAAACGGGTTGTTATATATGCTGGAAAACCCGTAACCCCATGAAGTGACTAGACGTTTAACAAAAGGTAAGAAGTAACCTTGTTAAACGTAGTAAAACTCATGCTGTTGAGTCATGTTGATTCCCATGTAAGTTTTATATAACTAATAGGGAATTGAAGCTGTTAGTTGGGTGATCGACCCAATTTCATGGGTGAGACCCACAAGCATAAATGATTATGAAAGTAGGGAGGACGCTGGAAGCGACCGTTCCCGAAGACGCACAGAGGATTGCTATGCAAGTAACTATCCTCAAAATTTTCCAAATAAATATTGGAATGTAATATGAACAAGTAATGGTTCGTAAGAACCATAGCTACGTGCTCAAATGTTATGTGATCGATTAATGGTTAGTAAGAACCATGTCAATATGTTAAACTATCTAGAAATGATCCGTAGGGATCATAATGCTGATTATTTGTTGATTGCTAGCTAAATGGTTCAAAAGAACCATGGCAACACAAGAATATGTTAATATGCCAACGTGTCAAATGAACAATAAATGGTTCATAGGAACCATAACCATAGATTAATAGGTAATCGAATGATAAACAATTCATAGGAATTGTGCCAATAATGATAAGGCAAAAAGGATAAGGTCTATATTGACATGAAATAGCTAAATGACTCTTAGGATCCATGGCTTGATTAATAAGTGTATGTTGATGTGTAAATGATTCAAATGAATCATAATTAATGTGATAAATGCTAAAGGCTAGTATATGAGCCAAGAATAGATCAATATGTGACACGTTGAATTGTAATAGATGGAACAATGTAATCCTAAAAAGGGTTATGGGATGGTATAAATGGCTTTTAGAGTCATAGGAACTGTTTTGGTCAAAAACTGCCTAAGCAATTAGTTGATCAAATTTCGTAAGTGAGGTAGCGTGTTTGAGGTAAATAAAGCTGAAAATGTAAGTTTGGAGATTAACACGAGGATGTAACGAGGGAAAATCCAAGTATCCTTGAGTATCCTCAAGGAGCCTGGCAAAAAACCTCGGGGGCCGGTTCAAAGTACCTGCCTCCTAAAACTTTTATATGAAAGAATGTTTAGTACAAAGAATGAGCTCGTATTCTAAGTGTTGCAGAGAATTGTAATCGTAAAAGAGGTGTGTAAAGAAAAAGGTGTCTTGTGTGTGTCCTAGAGCTCAGTTTAAATAGTCAAAAATACATTAACTAACTAGGCTAAAAACTAGGGATTGAGTCTTCAAGTCTTTGTGAACGTTGGAGTCAGTTACAACACGTCCCATAAAGCCTTGACCGAGTCTTTAGCCATCATTTACACGTCCCTCTATACCTGCAATCAATTAAGACACGTGGACAATTGTAACGGTTAATCGATAACTGTTGTTCAGGATCCTTTGAGCTTCTTGCGAGCATCCTGAAATAATATAACCAACTGTCCTATATTTTAGGGATTCTCCCAACTAAGCCAATATGAACGTTGTGGACCACTTAGTCCACGTTCTATATCATGTTTCCGAGTCTTTAGGCTTGTCTACACGTTTCTTTGACCCTGCAATTAATAAGACACATGGGAAAAACAAACGGGTTAGTTGATAACTATTAATTCAGGATGCTCGAACCTGCCAGGATCCTGAACTTTCGTAAGGATATTGAACCATTTGAGCTTCCGGCCAGGATCCCGGATTATCAGCCCTAACAATTGCCCCTGAATTTTAACAGTTGTCGACCAAGAAGACGGCTGTAAAAATTCAAACTCAACGTCATCTCTTGAAATAATTACGAAGGTGACTCGTTAGCTCCTGATTTGATAGCAACACAACTTCTCATGTGATTTCCCCATAAATAACTCCAAGTTGTTGTCTTCCCCATACATCAGTTGGAACCCTGTCGATTGCTCTTTTTGTATTTCCTGCATATATATGACTTAGTAGTATTTTGATCATCATGGTGTGTTGCATATATTTTTGATTATTTTGAAAAATATGTTTGAATGACGATCCGACAGGATGTTTAGTTTAAAAATTCTAAAGCCCATAAAACTTTGTCAATGTTAACAAACCATGATGCTAGCCAATACTTGGTTAGTAATAAAAATATGCAATATACGCAGTACCAATATAACCTGTTTGAGAATACTCCAACCGTAGAGGTAGTCAGGATCTCTAAGGATCCTTAGGAATCCTTAAGATAGACTTGATGAAATTCCGATTTTAAGGCATAAAATACCTTAAAAACCTTGAGCACTTGTGAATAAGTTAAACTGGGGTCAAGCCCAATCTTGTATTCTCGCAGTGTAAAACGTTTTATAAATCTTGGGTCTAAGCCAACTGGGGTCAAGCCCGAAACTTGAGAGACACAAGTGTGTCTAAGCCTTAATTAATGCGAGAGCATCAACAACCTTTGCTAACCTGAGGACAAGCTCATAGATACTTGGGACTAAGCCAACTGGGGTCAAGCCCGAAACTTGAGAGACACAAGTGTGTCTAAGCCTTAATTAATGCGAGAGCATCAACAACCTTTGCTAACCTGAGGACAAGCTCATAGATACTTGGGACTAAGCCAACTGGGGTCAAGCCCATAACTTAGGAGACACGAAGGTGTCTAAACCTTAGTTGACACGAAAATGCCAAAAACCTTAGGATCTTTGCGAGATGACACGTCTGCCACTCATATTGAAGTGCACTCTATGGCCAACAGTGATGAAATTATCAGCCACCCTCAGATGGACTGGTCGCACCACCTTGAACCATAGGCCACCACCGTGCGCTCCTGGCGAGGGTCTTGCGCTCCTGGCGATTCCCATTAGTGAACGAGAAGGTGAAAACCTCCTAAACCTTTTGACAACATTCAGAATGCTTTATACTTAGAAGAGGTGATCAGCCTCTAGCTTATGGTAGGACGCTCGGAGCACCTACAAAACACTTCAAGGCTTGGTGAGGGGTGGGTGTTAGTTTGACTAACACCCCTCCGATGCCCAAGTTAGTAACCATTTCACAAATACAATGATTAGGGAATTGAAATAAGAATAAAAATCATACCTGATGTTCTTGGAATTCACACAAAGATTTTCTAATATGCCCAGAGGATCCGGAGAGCACTTACATAAAATACAACTTCAAGTGAATCGCATTCCAGGCTCTTGGGAGCAGTTCACCTTCCATAGTAGCCAGCCTGTATGCTCCCTTTCCAGCTTCTGAGTCTATTAAGTAAGGACCTTCCCATTTAGGTGCAAGTTTTCCATGTGCTGGATTGGTAGTGTTTTGAAAAGCTTTCCTGAGTACTAGATCTCCTACTTGAAATCTTCTGATCCTGAGATTCCTGTTGTAAGACTTGGCTATCCTTTGCTGGTATGCTGCCATCCGGAATTTTGCGAGGTCTCTGACTTCATCTATCGTTTCAAGATCTTCAAGGAGCTCTTGCTTATTGGCTTCAAAATCCCGGCAGCTTGTTCTGGCAGTTGGCATCACCATTTCAGTGGGTATTACAGCTTCTGAGCCAAACACTAAGGAAAATGGTGTTCGACCAGTAGCATTTTTGGAGGTCGTTCTGTCGGCCCACAATACGAAAGCTAGTTCTTTAGCCCATTTCCCTTTTTTATCTCCTAGCTTCTTCTTAAGGTTATTGATGATAATCTTATTGCTCGATTCTGCCTGGCCATTAGCTTGTGGATGTATGGGAGTTGAAGTTACCATCTTGATGCCCCATGCCTCACAAAAACTAGTTGTTCTTTTGCCAATAAACTGAGATCCATTGTCACACACTATTTCCGATGGGATTCCAAACCTTGTCAAGATATTCCTTTTGATGAAAGAAATCACTTCCTTTTCTCGAACTTGGACAAAGGCTTCGGCTTCGATCCACTTAGAAAAGTAGTCCGTCATGGCTAGCATGAAGACTTTTCCTCCAGGTGCTACAGGCAGCTTACCAACTATATCCATGCCCCATTTCATGAACGGCCACGGAGACGATATTGAATGAAGCGGCTCAGCAGGCTGATGGAGGATATTGCCGTGCCGCTGGCATGCATCACACTTCTGAACAAAGGCCATTGCATCCTTTTTCATAGTAGGCCAGTAGTATCCTGTCCTCAATACCTTGGAAAAGAGTGATCTGCCCCCAGTGTGATTGCCACAATCACCTTCATGAATATCCTGAAGTACCGCATGTGCTTCAGGCTGCTCGAGGCATCTCAAGTATGGTCCTGCAAGAGATTTCTTGTATAAGATACCATTTATTATTGAATATGGAATTACCTTTGTTCGGAAGAGTCTAGAGTTCTCGTTTTTTGGGATTTCTCCTTCTTGGATAAATCTCCTGATAGGGTAAGTCCAGGATTCTTGAGGATCCTGGGAGTCTGTCATTTCTTGATCTTTATCTGTTGTAACATCATTAACTTCTTGTTCTTCAATTGCTGGTGTCAGGATGTGAGTTATGGGAATCTTAACACCTTCTGGGATCCTTAAAGATGATGCTAAATTTGCCAAAGCATCAGCTTCTGCGTTTTCTTCTCTGGGTACCTGTGATATGCTGCAATTTTCAAAAGATAATGCTAATTGTTTTACAAGGTCCAGATATTTGGTTAGCCTTTCGCCTTTTACTGCATAGGATCCATTAAATTGGTTAGTTAATAACAAGGAGTCAATAAAAACTTGAATGTGTTGGATATCCATATCTTTAGCGAGTTGTAATCCTGCAATTAAAGCTTCGTATTCAGCTTCATTGTTGGTGGCTTTGAATTCACAATGGATAGATAGAGGGATAATGTCCCCCTGTGGCGATTTCAGTAGCACACCAAGTCCTGTTCCTCTAACGTTAGATGCTCCATCTGTATATAGTATCCAGCTGCCTGAAGCTTCTTCGAGCTGCTTGACCTCAAGTTCAACTTCTGGCAGTATGTCGCTGCTGAAATCAGCCACAAAATCTGCAAGGGCTTGTGACTTGATTGCTGTTCTTGGCTCATATATGATATCATAGGCACTTAATTTAACTGCCCATTTCGCCATTCTACCTGACATTTCTGGTTTTCTCAAGACACACTTAACAGGATAGTTAGTTTTCACGTAAATAACATGAGTTTCAAAGTAATGTCTTAATTTTTGTGAAGCCATGACAAGAGCTAAAATCAATTTTTCCAAATAAGAATACCTGGTTTCAGCATCTAATAGTGTTTTGCTTACATAATATACCGGATGTTGTTGTCCCTCATGATCTTTCACAAGCACAGCACTTACTGAGCTGCCTGAGACTGCTAAATAGAGGGATAGTGGTTCGCCCTTGACTGGTTGCATTAGAAGTGGAGCGGATGATAAATATTCTTTCAAGGAGCTCAGAGCTGCTTCGTGTTTCTCACCCCATTCGAACTTTTTATTCTTCTTCAATATGTCATAGAATTCTTTGCTCTTTTCAGACGATCTCGATATGAACCTGTTGAGCGCTGCCACTCTGCCAGTTAGTCTCTGAACTTCTTTGACATTTGTTGGAGACTTCAGGTTTATGATTGCTTGGATTTGCTCAGGGCTGGCCTCAATTCCCCTTTCAGTAACCATAAAGCCTAAAAACTTGCCGGCTCTTACTCCGAAATGGCACTTGGAAGGATTCAATTTCATGTTGAATTGGTCCAGGATATCAAAAGCAGCTTCAAGATCTCTAGGGTGGTCCTTCGCTTTTTTCGATTTCACCACCATATCATCGATGTATACTTCCATGGTGTCCCCCAGCTTGTCTTTAAACATCATGTTGACTAGCCTTTGGTATGTGGCACCTGCATTTCGTAAACCAAAAGGCATTGCAATATAACAATAAATACCTGTAGGGGTCATGAAGGTTGTGTCTTCCTGATCTGATGGTTCCATTTGAATTTGTTGAAAGCCCGAAGATGCGTCCATAAAAGTTAGCATCTCATGCCCAGCAGTTGCGTCCACCATAGAATCAATATGCGGTAGAGGGAATGGGTCTTTAGGGCAGGCCTTGTTTAGGTCTGTGTAATCTACACATACCCTCCACTTACCATTCTTCTTGTGGACTACCACCACATTAGCCAACCAGCGAGGATACTTAACTTCTCTGATCATTTTTTATTTGAGCAGCCTGTCAACTTCCTCTTGGATTATGATGTTTCTCTCACGAGCGAACTTTCTTCTCTTCTGATGTATTGGCCTGAAAGATTCATCTATACCAAGTTTATGAGTAATAATATCTTTGGATATACCTGTCATGTCTTTATGTTTCCATGCAAATGTTGTGACTCTGGACTTTAAGAGGCTCACGAGCTGCTCCTCAGTATCCTCAGGAATATTTGTTCCTACCAGCACTTTGATTTCAGGATCTTCAGGATTGAGTTGAACTTCTTTGGTCTCCAATTCCTTCGTCATCTGAATTCTTCGTGCTGGTTTCTTTAATTGCTATGCTGGCTTTGACTTGATAGTGTTCTTCATAGCAGAAGTGTAGCAGTCTTTGGCTTCTTGTTGATCACTTAGTATTCTTACAACTCCCCAAGGGGTGGGAAGCTTCACACATTGATGATAGGTAGGTGGAACTGCTTTCATGTCATGGATCCATGGCCTTCCCAAGATTACGTTGCAACAAGGAAGGGAGTCAATAACGCAGAATTTCTGCATGGAGTTGACCCCTTCAATGTAAACAGGAAGTCTGATGTCTCCAACCGTATGCTTGGTTTCTCCGCTAAATCCTACTAACACTGAGGATCTTGGAATTATCTCTTCTTCGGGAATGCTCATCTTCTTAAGCACGTCCAATTGGATAATGTTGACCGAACTGCCATTGTCTATCAGGATCCTGCGAACATAATGGTTAGCAATACACAATGTAATTACCAGACTGTCATGATGAGGGTCCTGGATGTCTTGCTTATCAGTTTCGTCAAAAGAAATGACTTTGTCTTCAGTCAATATTGCATTCTTCTTTGGTCGACTGTCTTGATCCATTTTAGCCTCCTTGGCATGTCTTTTTGCTGATGAGAAAGAGGCTCCACATATGTCAGATCCTCCGGAGATGAAGTTGATCACTTTGGCATCTGCTGGTGGTGATTGCGCTCTTTTGGGCAGCTCAGCAGCTTCTTGAGTTTTACTCTTCTTTCTGCCGAACAATTCCTTGAGATGCCCCTTGCTGAGCAGGTAACTGATTTCTTTCCGAAGTGCTATGCAATCATCTGTTAAGTGCCCAAAGTCTTCGTGGTAGGCACACCATTTAGACTTATCTTTCCATGATCCTTGTTTATCCGATTTTCTTGGCCACCTGGCTTTATCACCTAGATCCTGCAAGGCACATAACAAACCACTTGTGTCAACCGAAAAACAGTAATCAGATACCTTTGGGAAGTCTTCCTCGTCGTCATCATCTTCAACTGCATTAACCCTGGGATTATCATTCCTGTAATAGGGTTTGGTTCGTTGTTGCTTTCCGGGAGAATCTGTTCTCCTGCCTAATGATTCGTCACCTCTTTTTTGGATCTTCTTATCATCCTCTAGTCTGATGAACCTTAATGCCCTTGTTCTAACTTCATCAAGGTTCCTGCAAGGAGTCATAACCAAATCATCATAAAAGCGGGAATCTCCTCTAATCCCCATTTTGAAAGCCTCTACAGCGGCAGCCATATCTAGGTTGGGAATATCCAGAGCTTCTCGACCGAATCTGGCCACATAATCCCTCAGGGATTCGTTAGGCTTCTGAACTATTCTGTACAAATCACCAGTGAGCTTCTCAAAGCTCCTGCTGCAAGAAAACTGGTTATTAAACAAGTTAACTAAATGGGGAAAAGAAGTAATGGTATTAGGAGGAATGCTGAGCAGCCATTTCAAGGCTGGTCCTGTCAATGTTGAGCCAAATCCCTTGCATAAGCAAGCTTCTTTGATGTTTGCAGGAATGGGGTTGATTTCCATTCGTTCCCTGTATTGTGCCACGTGCTCCTCAGGATCTGTGGTCCCATCATAGAGTTTCATGTTGGGGGTCTGAAATCTTTTTGGTATCTCTACGTCACAAATGGGCCATGCAAATCTAGAAACCCTGTGGCTGCCTGCTGGCACTTCAGGAATTGGACGTATAACACCGGGAACACTTGAGATCATGTCTTTTAACCTCTGAAGTTCCCTAGCGATAGTCGGGTTGATACCTGCATCCTGCACAATTCCTTGGTTAGGTGTAACCTTTGTGAATAAAACGATGATCCGAGGTGGAATTTTCAAATGAGAAACTCTCATAAGTTTCTGAATTACAAATTGAGGTGGTACGCCTAGGATAAAGAAATCTAGGCGGTACGCGACCCATTTGATAAACGGGTCGGGTTGCGGCACCCGTCGGATTCTGGTATGCACGAATTTCAAAATCCGGGCGGTACGCCCCAGAATATGTATTTTGGGGCGGTACGCCTCGATTCCAGTTCGATAAGAACTATGATTTTGGCCTTTATAGCCATTCCCAACTTGTGACTCTCTGCATATATCCGTCCAAGGGTTATGTGATAGTGTTCCAGACCTCTGTTCTACCAATTTCAAGCAAAGGGGCTTAGATTTGAGGTGTGTTCTTCAATGGTAAGTTCTCATTCAATCACTTTTACCATTAAACCCATGTTTACTTAAAGAAACCTCCACTCAAGGCCTAAACCTTCACGATTGCAGCTGTGTATATGCAAAGAGGGATGATCAGAGGGTGTAGGAACTGAATTCAAGGTTAATCGAGGTGAGAATGTGTTGATTCTTGCTTAAGAAGGTTAATTAGGGTTTGTTTAAGATCATACATTCATAAATTTGGTTATGGATCATGCATGCAATCAGAGTTTAGCACTTGGGAAGCAGATTGGGGACTGGAGAAGGCAAGTAAAGCTGAAAAGCTCGGTTGTACAAGGATCTCTTCACAAGGTACAACTCTTCTATGCATGCATGTTGATTTCTTTCCATAAATGGAAACTTTGCAAATTAAGATCACTTGAATTCAGAATTGATCAGTGTATCTATATAAGAAATGAGTCATTGGGACATAGGGATTCTGTCCCTAATGAAATCTGTATGAATCGGGGGTCGAAATAATGAAGTTACCTTATTTAGAAAGCTCGGGAATTGGGGTTATGCTTTGGTTAAGGTTTTAGACCACAAATGAACCCAAATTGACCCCTCGGAATAATATGAAACTGATCGGGTAAAAATTCTGGACTTAAAACATCAAAATGGAAAAATGGCACTAAAAGACAAAATAGTCGGGCCCCTGTTCACAGATGGGGGCGTACCGCCCACAAACCCTGCATGCAGAGCGGTACTCCCGGAAATGAAAAACAGGAACCGGAATCTCAGATTCCAGCGTACCGCCCGGAAACTTATGAATCGGCGCGGTACGCCCGAATTTGAAATCTGGAAAATCAGGCGACCATTTGAAGCGTACCGCCCAGAAATGTAAACTTCCAGGCGGTACGCCTATGAAGGAAAATGACAGAATGTTTGGTCAATTTTTGATGAACCAAAATTTAACAAGACTGATTCAGTGACTGTAATTTATGATAACTTCAACCAGAGAATGATATGGGACATGATTAGCCTTGTATATGACAAATATGAACATGATAACGATGATAGGTTGCTAGGAATCTAAGAGAGGATACTTACTCGGATATTCTGTCTAGCCACCGTTTCTGACTTCTTTGTGTGAGTCTTCTGACTTCTCTCATGAAATTAACTATTTAAGATCACAATTCTGTTTGATGTATTTGTTATATCTGTTATGAACTTATCTTGTCAAACACTGTTAGTTCGGAGATGCCCTGCGTGGGTTATCATATACTTTCTGGTCATTAAGGTTGAGCCACTAGGCATATAAGGGATTATAACGGCCATTATAGTTGAATTATCCATGTTCATCCGGATCCTCTAGTATTAGGTAACTAGGGGGAATATGTCCTTATATGTTGAATATGAATTCTTACTCGTTGATGGTTTACGGCTGATTGCGACGTACCGTAGAGTACATAAAGTTTGACCTTTGGTGTGATTTGATAATTTCATAACCAGTATGTGTTTGAAAACTGTTAATGATATGATAGTAGTTAAGACTCACCAACAACATTGTTGTTGACCATGTTATGAATGACTTATGTTGCAGGTAAGCAAGTGTAGGAATGAACCTATTATGAACTTGGAACTTTGCTGGGTTGTTGTTGTTAATATGAATTTGGGCATGTATGAACTATGAAATATGAACCATGAACTATGAAGACATGATAATGACTATGTTTCCTTCGATATAATGTATCCTTATTCAGTTCCAGGCCATATCCGGTGGCTATTGATTCTGTTAGATCGAATAAGAGGTGCGATGCATCCTCGCTCATGAGTCGGTCTAACATTTTCTTATGTGTGGACTGGATGTCCGTTGTATGTGTATGTGTTTGTTGTTAGAAGCGTTGGTAATCTCGGGTAATGATACGGACAGCCGGTCCAACGCCCTCCCCCACACCTGGCAGGGTGCGGAGGAGGGGGGTGTGGCAGGTTGGTATCAGAGCCAAAGGTTCCAGCAAATTAGGCATTCTTAGAGCCCTAAGCTTGAACCTAGTTTGACCCCTAAGATATTGTATGAACCAAATTATGGTCTAGGCTGAAATTTGTATGTTAGGAGTAATCGAGGTTTAGGGTAAGGTCGGTAGTAGTTACAGCCTTGCAAACTGCCATTCCTACCCACAGGTGCACTAAGACTCGGTGACTTCTAACAGACACATTGATGCTAATGATTTCCTATGAAAAATGTTAACCTAAGTTGAAATTGGTATATTAGATTTCTCATAGCATGATGTAAGGTCGGTAATAATTGCAGAAAGTGCACTCTGTCATTGTTACCCACAGGTATCTCATGATCTGACAAGTCTAATATATACATGGATACTGATGGTTATTGTATGTGTACTCTAGTGAACTCAAATGATGGAAATTAGCATGATCTAAGTTGAGAAATTTGATATTATATGTACATTATTATTGTATATTGAACTTATATCCACAGGTACCATCGCAAACATGTGGAGTTTTACTAAATCTTCAAAATCCGGTAGCAAGAACAGTGGAGGTAGCAAGGGGAGTAAGGGTAAGAAGGAAGAAGGCGGACCTAGCCAACCGGCACCACCTATGAGCCCTGATCTTTCGGGGTATTTCACTGCGCCGACTCAAAGGAAGACTCTGTCGCCCACAGCGTCGACTACGGAGATGCCGAAACCTCCCAAGAAGAGAAGCACGAAACCTAGGATGTCGGTGCGTCCGAGCCATACTATCCACATTGCTCCATCTGACTGGAACGCTCGTGATGCCGGAACGGATCATGAAGACCCAGAAGAGGAACCCGAAGAAGAAGAAGACGAGACTATCCCAGTGCAACAGGTGGTGATTGCGGTGTCTGCAGGGCACACAGTGAGTTATCATTCCGAGCATCATTCTCAGCATGTGTATGCTTCCCCAGCTTACGCAGCAGACGTGGAGGAAGGACCCGAGGAATCGGTTCCTATGCAGCAGGACCCTATGGCAGCTTTCCCTCCACTGGGAAATCTAGTTGATGTTCCAATCCAGGACCCTATCGCAGCTCTAGCTCATGACATTAGGGATCCATATGTAGCTGCTATGATGCAGGGCCAAAGTAACCAACCAGTATCCGACCGTTATAGCTTTCCCCAATTGCTGAGGTCCAACAGTCAACCCCCATCTTCTTACCAGCAGCCATCTGCATACCAGCAGAATTCCTCATATCAGCCACCACCAGGATATCAGCAGCCATCATCCTACCAGCAGCCTGTAATGTACCAGACACCTGTTCAGGATCCCTATGCCACAGGCATGCCTTTTTATCCCCCACCGTCGTCATTTTACCCGCCACCATCATATCAGTATTCCACTTCCCCACCTATGCAGCAGTCTTTCATGCCTTATCCAGCATCTGCTTATCCATATGCACCTTATGGGCCATACCAGGACCTACCTAGGTCATCCTACTCAGGACCTGGCCCAATTTTCGCCCCAACTCCGTATGCAGATCACTCCGGACCTACCTCTCCAGTCATCGACGCTCTTCGAGAGGAAAACAAGGCGCTGGCGAAAAGGTTGGAAAAGCAGTTAAAGAAGGAGAAGAGGTTGGCTGAGGAAGCAAAGAAGGCGTCGTCCCATCTCAAACACTTGACATCTTTTGGAAGGCGCAGGGATTAGAGACATGATGATTGGCATGAATGGTGAAGACTGGGATGTTGTTTGTGTTTTATCATGATATGTATTTTCGTTTCTAGCTTTGTTTGAACATGCTTGATGTGTGTGTGTTTTTATGATTGTAAGCGGTTGAACCGCTAAGTGAACCCTTTTATCGTTACGGAATAAAGAACCGTTTATTGTTTTGCAATAATGATTGGAGTACTATAATAGTTATGATAAGTTTTGATACATAGTGCTTCTAGGAGGCTTGGATCACTAGATCACCCCTAAGTACTCATGTGTGTGCGAACTCTTTCTGAAATATAGTCATTTCATGGTAATTATGTCGGTAACCACGTAGTGGTGATCCGGAAAGTCCAAAATAACACAACAACCCTGATATGAACATTATCCTATGGCATTGTTATATGCAAAGGAATATGAATTATGAATTATGAATACCTGTCAACTAAGTCAAAATGTATGATAATCTGTCAATTTGGTATTACTTTCAGCAAAATGTCGAAAGTAGGAACGAGCGGGACTCGTCAGGATGACCATGACGGAGATGATGATCATGATGATCGCTCCGTTCATAGCAAACGTGAAGAACCTCTCACGTCCGAACGAGTGAGACAGATAGAACAAGAAGAAAGACTTCAGGAGCTTATAGCCCAAGGGATCTCTAAAGCGTTTCCTTCATTGGTCGCTAAAGAAAGGAGACAAGGAAAGACACATGTGGGTTCAGAAAGAACCAGCGAACCGCAAAGAAGCAAAACTGATGTTTCTAGACTCAGGAACTTTGCAAGATCTCGATCCCCAATAGCTGAATCCCAAACTGACTCATCAGCTCATAGCAGAATCCGAAACCGTCGGAGCCCTAGCCCTGATTATGAAGATCGCCCAAAACGTATCAGAAGAAGGTCAAGGAGCAGGGAACGCAAGCCTGAAAGGGAGGAGAGAAGAGGATGTTCTTATAAGACTTACATGGCCTGCAAGCCAGGTATTTTCAAGGGGGACAAAGGGGCTACTGATGCCCTGAATTGGTTAGAAGAAATTGAGGCAGCCTTGGATATTAGCAACTGTGCTACCAGGGACAAGGTGAAGTTTGCGTCCCAATCTTTCAAAGGGGCGGCATTAAATTGGTGGAAGGTGGAAATGAATCGGCTTGGGAAAGATAGGGCATATCGTATGAGCTGGAGAGAGTTTCGGGAAAGAGTTATGGAAAAGTTTATTCCAGAGAATGAGGCTGAGAAATTGGAAAATGAGTTCATCAACTTAAGAATGAATGGATCCGAATACATGGCCTATATCAATAGGTATAATGAACTGTTGAACTTAGTACCTCACATGGCAGACACAGAGACTTCTAAAGTCAGGAGGTTCGTTTGGGGATTAAGTCCCGAGATAAGAGCGAATGTGAGATCCGCTCGTCCTAACACTTTGGCATCCGCGATAAGTCTGACCGGTACCTTGGCAGATGAGTGGATCCGGACGGCGGGAATCAAAGTAAACACCTCCGGGAATAAAAGAAGAGGTGGTGATAGAGGTCATGACTCTAAGAGGGGTAGATTTGGAGGAAATGACCAAGGCAGAAGGAATGATGGGAGGGATTTTAAAGAAACGAAGGCTGAAACTTGTAGAAACTGTGGGAAAGCAGGGCACGCGCACCAACAATGTAAATCACCAGTAGTTTGCTTCTACTGCAAGGAGAAAGGGCATAGGAGTTGGGAGTGTCCGCAAGGGAAGAAGAAAAAGGATGAACAAAACAAAGGCGTGGGAACTTCAAAAGGTACACCCCGACTCTATATCATGACCGCCGAAGAGGCACGTATGAATGATGATGTGATCTCTGGTATGTTTTCTGTCAATAATATGATGGTTAGCATCTTGTTTGATTCTGGTGCCAATAGGAGTTTTGTATCCTCTGCTTGTGTCCCTAGACTAAAATGTACTACACATAAGTTAGATATACCTTATGTTGTAGAAACTGCTAATGGCCATAAGATTAGTATCTCCAACATAGTTAGGGATTGTCACTTAGAACATGAGAATACTACCTTTGAACTTGAACTCCTCCCTATGGAATTAAGTGAATTCGACATCGTCCTTGGAATGGATTGGCTCACACGACATCAGGCAAAGATTCGTTGTGCCGATAAGATGTTGGAATTAAAGTCTGCAGACGACAAGATTCACACGATCATTGGAGATAGAAAAACGAAACCGATGAGAATAATCTCCAGATTGAAAGCGGGAAAATGTATCCGGAAAGGTGATCAAGCTTACATAGCAAATCTAGTTGAGACACCTCAAGAAAAGAAATTGGAAGATGTACCGATTGTCTCAGAATATCCAGACGTGTTTCCTGATGAGCTACCCGGATTGCCCCCAAAACGACAAGTGGAGTTTCAAATCGAACTTGCACCTGGAACGTCTCCGATAGCAAAAGCTCCATACCGACTTGCACCGTCCGAGATGCAAGAACTAAGGAATCAACTCCAGGAACTTCTCGATAAAGGTTTCATTAGACCTAGTTCATCGCCCTGGGGAGCGCCGGTACTTTTTGTGAAAAAGAAGGATGGCTCGATGCGGATGTGCATCGATTACCGTGATCTCAATCGAGTAACCATCAAAAACAAGTACCCATTGCCTAGGATTGATGACTTGTTCGATCAATTGCAAGGGGCAAGTTATTTCTCAAAAATCGATTTGAGATCAGGGTATCATCAAGTCAGAGTCCGTGAAGAGGACGTCCCAAGAACAGCCTTCAGAACCAGATATGGTCACTATGAATTTACAGTTATGCCTTTCGGATTAACTAATGCGCCAGCCATATTCATGGATCTAATGAATCGGGTGTGCAAACCATATCTTGATAAGTTTGTAATCGTATTTATCGACGACATTCTGATCTACTCTCGCACTCGAGAAGAGCACGGCGAACATTTGAGAAAGATATTGGAGTTATTGCGATCTGAGAAGCTTTATGCAAAGTTCTCTAAATGTGATTTTTGGCTAAGAGAAGTGCAATTTCTGGGTCATATTGTCAGTGAGTCTGGTATACAGGTAGACCCAGCAAAGGTAGAAGCAATTGCTAAATGGGAACAACCAAAGAGTCCTACCGAAATCCGGCGATTCTTAGGACTAGCTGGTTATTATCGGAGATTTATTCAGGATTTCTCCAAGATTGCCACACCATTAACTTCTCTTACTCAGAAGAATGTGAAGTTTGATTGGAAGCCTAAACATACAAATGCTTTCGAATTGCTTAAACAGAAATTAAGCTCAGCTCCTATACTTTCATTACCTGAGGGTACTGAAAATTTTGTGGTATACTGCGATGCCTCTACCAATGGACTAGGATGCGTTTTGATGCAAAAAGATAAAGTAATTGCTTATGCATCCAGACAACTTAAAAAGCACGAGAAGAACTACACTACACATGATTTAGAGTTAGGAGCAATCGTCTTTGCTCTTAAAATTTGGAGACACTACTTATACGGAGCCAAATTTGTAGTATACTCCGATCACAAAAGTCTACAACACTTGTTCAGTCAAAAGGAGTTGAATATGCGACAAAGACGCTGGATGGAAGTACTGAGTGATTATGATTGTGAGATCAAGTATCACCCAGGCAAGGCCAATGTAGTGGCAGACGCACTAAGCAGAAAGGAAAGAATCAAGCCACTCCGAGTTCGAGCCTTGAGGCTGAATGTAAGTGTAGATTTAATTGGAGAAATCATCGAAGCACAAAAGAAACAAATGGCCGACTCAAATGTTGACCGGGATGAGATGATGACTGTTGTAAGGAAACTAACAAGAGAAACGGATGGCATCCTAAGGCTAGGCAAACGCATATGGGTGCCTAAAGAAGGAGGATTACGTGAGGTAATTCTCCGGGAGGCTCACAAATCCAAGTACATGCTCCATCCAGGAGGCGACAAAATGTACCAGAATTTGAGAGCGAACTATTGGTGGCCAGGAATGAAAAAGGCAATTGCGGCCTATGTTGAAAAATGCCCAATTTGTTTGCAAGTAAAGGCTGAACATCAGAGACCTGCTGGATGTCTTCAGAGAATAGAACTCCCTGAGTGGAAATGGGAAGAAATTACCATGGATTTCGTGACAAAGCTACCCAGGACTAGAAGTGGACATGATGCCATTTGGGTAGTTGTGGACCGTTTGACAAAGTCTGCTCATTTTCTACCAATGGCAGAAACGTACAACGGGAAGCAACTTGCAAAGCTGTTTGTAGACGAAATCATATCAAAGCACGGAGTGCCGAAGTCTATAATTTCCGACCGAGATACTAGATTCACTTCTCATTTTTGGCAAAGCTTTCAAGAAGCGATGGGTACTAAACTGAAATTTAGTACAGCTTATCATCCCCAAACAGATGGCCAGAGCGAGAGAACCATTCAAACGCTAGAAGACATGCTGAGAGCATGTGTCATAGAATTTGGTGGTAGCTGGGATGATCATCTTCCCCTAGCTGAATTTTCATACAATAATAGTTATCACACCAGCATTCAAATGGCACCGTTTGAAGCATTGTATGGCAGAAAATGCCGAACCCCAGTATGTTGGTCTGAAGTGGGAGAAGGTCAACTTACAGGACCTGAGCTGATAATGGAAACTACTGAGAAGGTTAGGGAGATTCGCAAAAGACTTAAAACCGCTCAAGACCGACAAAAGAGCTACGCAGATCGGCGTAGGAGACCACTCGAGTTTAAAGAAGGAGACATGGTGATGTTGAAAATATCACCCTGGAAAGGTATAATCCGATTTGGCAAAAGAGGGAAATTGAGTCCACGATACATCGGACCTTTCAAGGTAATATCAAGAGTCGGAGAAGTGGCTTATCAGCTAGAACTACCTGAGGAACTTAGCGGAGTGCACGACGTGTTTCATGTATCTAATCTACGGAAATGCATGGTCGATGAAGCTCTCGCGGTTCCGTTGAAAGAAATTAAGATTGATAAAAAGTTGAACTTCACCGAACAACCCATCGAGATAATGGAACGAATCACGAAGAAACTCCGCAAGAAAAGAATTCCAATGGTAAAAGTTAAATGGGACGCTAGACGCGGTCCCGAATATACGTGGGAATCCGAAGCAGACATGAGAAGAAGATACCCCCAGCTCTTTAGTTAATGACTAACGAATTCCGGGACGGAATTCCTTTAAGGGGGAGAGAATGTAACCTTTGTGAATAAAACGATGATCCGAGGTGGAATTTTCAAATGAGAAACTCTCATAAGTTTCTGAATTACAAATTGAGGCGGTACGCCTAGGATAAAGAAATCCTAGGCGGTACGCGACCCATTTGATAAACGGGTCGGGTTGCGGCACCCGTCGGATTCTGGTATGCACGAATCTCAAAATCCGGGCGGTACGCCCCAGAATATGTATTTTGGGGCGGTACGCCTCGATTCCAGTTCGATAAGAACTATGATTTTGGCCTTTATAGCCATTCCCAACTTGTGACTCTCTACATATATCCGTCCAAGGGTTCTGTGATAGTGTTCCAGACCTCTGTTCTACCAATTTCAAGCAAAGGGGCTTAGATTTGAGGTGTGTTCTTCAATGGTAAGTTCTCATTCAATCACTTTTACCATTAAACCCATGTTTACTTAAAGAAACCTCCACTCAAGGCCTAAACCTTCACGATTGCAGCTGTGTATATGCAAAGAGGGATGATCAGAGGGTGTAGGAACTGAATTCAAGGTTAATCGAGGTGAGAATGTGTTGATTCTTGCTTAAGAAGGTTAATTAGGGTTTGTTTAAGATCATACATTCATAAATTTGGTTATGGATCATGCATGCAATCAGAGTTTAGCACTTGGGAAGCAGATTGGGGACTGGAGAAGGCAAGTAAAGCTGAAAAGCTCGGTTGTACAAGGATCTCTTCACAAGGTACAACTCTTCTATGCATGCATGTTGATTTCTTTCCATAAATGGAAACTTTGCAAATTAAGATCACTTGAATTCAGAATTGATCAGTGTATCTATATAAGAAATGAGTCATTGGGACATAGGGATTCTGTCCCTAATGAAATCTGTATGAATCGGGGGTCGAAATAATGAAGTTACCTTATTTAGAAAGCTCGGGAATTGGGGTTATGCTTTGGTTAAGGTTTTAGACCACAAATGAACCCCAAATTGACCCCTCGGAATAATATGAAACTGATCGGGTAAAAATTCTGGACTTAAAACATCAAAATGGAAAAATGGCACTAAAAGACAAAATAGTCGGGCCCCTGTTCACAGATGGGGGCGTACCGCCCACAAACCCTGCATGCAGAGCGGTACGCCCGGAAATGAAAAACAGGAACCGGAATCTCAGATTCCAGCGTACCGCCCGGAAACTTATGAATCGGCGCGGTACGCCCGAATTTGAAATCTGGAAAATCAGGCGACCATTTGAAGCGTACCGCCCAGAAATGTAAACTTCCAGGCGTTACGCCTATGAAGGAAAATGACAGAATGTTTGGTCAATTTTTGATGAACCAAAATTTAACAAGACTGATTCAGTGACTGTAATTTATGATAACTTCAACCAGAGAATGATATGGGACATGATTAGCCTTGTATATGACAAATATGAACATGATAACGATGATAGGTTGCTAGGAATCTAAGAGAGGATACTTACTCGGATATTCTGTCTAGCCACCGTTTCTGACTTCTTTGTGTGAGTCTTCTGACTTCTCTCATGAAATTAACTGTTTAAGATCACAATTCTGTTTGATGTATTTGTTATATCTGTTATGAACTTATCTTGTCAAACACTGTTAGTTCGGAGATGCCCTGCGTGGGTTATCATATACTTTCTGGTCATTAAGGTTGAGCCACTAGGCATATAAGGGATTATAACGGCCATTATAGTTGAATTATTCATGTTCATCCGGATCCTCTAGTATTAGGTAACTAGGGGGAATATGTCCTTATATGTTGAATATGAATTCTTACTCGTTGATGGTTTACGGCTGATTGCGACGTACCGTAGAGTACATAAAGTTTGACCTTTGGTGTGATTTGATAATTTCATAACCAGTATGTGTTTGAAAACTGTTAATGATATGATAGTAGTTAAGACTCACCAACAACATTGTTGTTGACCATGTTATGAATGACTTATGTTGCAGGTAAGCAAGTGTAGGAATGAACCTATTATGAACTTGGAACGTTGCTGGGTTGTTGTTGTTAATATGAATTTGGGCATGTATGAACTATGAAATATGAACCATGAACGTGACTATGAAGACATGATAATGACTATGTTTCCTTCGATATAATGTATCCTTATTCAGTTCCAGGCCATATCCGGTGGCTATTGATTCTGTTAGATCGAATAAGAGGTGCGATGCATCCTCGCTCATGAGTCGGTCTAACATTTTCTTATGTGTGGATTGGATGTCCGTTGTATGTGTATGTGTTTGTTGTTAGAAGCGTTGGTAATCTCGGGTAATGATACGGACAGCCGGTCCAACGCCCTCCCCCACACCTGGCAGGGTGCGGAGGAGGGGGGTGTGACATTAGGGTTAGCATAAAAATTATCAAAGTTGTTACCAGCCCTGGAAGTTTGGAGATGGATCTGGGGTCCATATTCAGCATCCCTAAGGATGGTCGGCTCAGTCGTGGTTCCCATTTGCATGGGGATAAAGTCTCCTTCATGCATCTCCTGAGATGAACCTGGGAATATGCCTGCAGAGACAGTAGGGTTAGAAAATAAGGATCCTTGAGGATCCTGAGCTGCTCGGAAGCGGCTCCGGTATGGTTGGAATGGCTGAGATGAAGATCCCTGTAGCATCTGTGGAGTAGGCATTGCTGACTGCTGACTCCAAGGCTCATGTAGGTTTGTTGTCGCGAATTGTTGTGGTCGAGATGCGGATTGATGCATTGAGACTGCTGGCACCCGATGGTTTAAAAACCCGGCTGGTTGCTGACTTGAGCATCTCGGCGGCTGCTGACTTCCATATTCGCTGTAGTAAGATTCTGGGGGTTGCTCAGAGTAGAATCCAGAGTATTCCAGATCCATCGTCCTGGAAGTCTTCTGATGCTGAGTGCCTGAGGATCCTGCAGTGGTAACTGTTGCAATACCTGACTTTTGAACAGTAGAGGGATTTACTTTCTGTTTCGGCTGCTCCGATATTTCCGGAGAGTTAAACCCGAATGATTTTGGGATCAAAGGGCTGATTTCCTCTACTGGTTTCTTCGATTTCTTCAATTCCATGATCTCCTTCATCATTCTCTCGTTGGTTTTGGTTTGTTCATCCGCATGGGCCTTCATTTGCCTGATCAAAACATAGAGATCGTTATTAGAAATAGTAGAGTCAGTGGACGTACCTTGAGATCCAGTAAAAGTGGGGTATTCCACTCCTTTAGCATTAGTATCAGCCACTTTCTTCATCATTGGGGGGAGACCAGCGTTGACAGTGGGCTTAGAGGATGAAACAGATTTTGAGGTGAATTTTGGTTGAGTCGACATTTTCAAGAATCGGTTATGGGAAGAAGATCAAGGCTCTTAATCGAATTCAAACACCGTTTGCCCCACGGTGGGCGCCAAATTGTTTTGGTCAAAAACTGCCTAAGCAATTAGTTGATCAAATTTCGTAAGTGAGGTAGCGTGTTTGAGGTAAATAAAGCTGAAAATGTAAGTTTGGAGATTAACACGAGGATGTAACGAGGGAAAATCCAAGTATCCTTGAGTATCCTCAAGGAGCCTGGCAAAAAACCTCGGGGGCCGGTTCAAAGTACCTGCCTCCTAAAACTTTTATATGAAAGAATGTTTAGTACAAAGAATGAGCTCGTATTCTAAGTGTTGCAGAGAATTGTAATCGTAAAAGAGGTGTGTAAAGAAAAAGGTGTCTTGTGTGTGTCCTAGAGCTCAGTTTAAATAGTCAAAAATACATTAACTAACTAGGCTAAAAACTAGGGATTGAGTCTTCAAGTCTTTTTGAACGTTGGAGTCAGTTACAACACGTCCCATAAAGCCTTGACCGAGTCTTTAGCCATCATTTACACGTCCCTCTATACCTGCAATCAATTAAGACACGTGGACAATTGTAACGGTTAATCGATAACTGTTGTTCAGGATCCTTTGAGCTTCTTGCGAGCATCCTGAAATAATATAACCAACTGTCCTATATTTTAGGGATTCTCCCAACTAAGCCAATATGAACGTTGTGGACCACTTAGTCCACGTTCTATATCATGTTTCCGAGTCTTTAGGCTTGTCTACACGTTTCTTTGACCCTGCAATTAATAAGACACATGGGAAAAACAAACGGGTTAGTTGATAACTATTAATTCAGGATGCTCGAACCTGCCAGGATCCTGAACTTTCGTAAGGATATTGAACCATTTGAGCTTCCGGCCAGGATCCCGGATTATCAGCCCTAACAGGAACCATCCAATAAAAATATACTACATTATCGAGTGTGAAATGTAAACGGCAAGTGACATGTTAAACACTTGCAAATATTGTTATACTGCTTAATATGTGTAGGTACAGTTAGTCTGTGCGAGGACACAACTAGCAGGAAAGCCGCGGGACGAGATTCTGACTAGGATTATCGTCAAGGTGAACATGAGCAAGAAAGCTATATACACAGATTGTGATGACACAAAGGTACGAGTGTTATTACATTAACGTTTGAACCTCTTACGGAGAGGATGATTATTTGAAATTTTGATTTTTGATCAACAAGGTTATGACATTGGTCATTAGAACCTTGACTCTAAATGACATGTGGAGTTATAAACTATGAACTCCTAAATGCGAACAATGAGTAAAGGAGTTTGTAAATAAATGGAAAAAAGGGGTCTGACACAGCCCTAACGAACAAAACTGGAAATTTGAGATTTGGGCATTTATGCTAAAATAGTAAATACTGCAAAACCCACGGGTTGGTAACTCATGTAAGGCCTATAAGGCATTGAGGCCTATGTAATATATGTGGGGGGTTGGATGAAAATGCTTCGAGAGGAATCGTAGCATCAACAAAATACAGTAAAATGGTTTATGGGATCATAAAGCCCTACAGGGAAATACATCATGGGATAACTAGTGAACAGGTAGGAATGATAACCTGGATTATGTTCTCGTGCGTGAACAAGAAGACAAAAAGGGGAATATGAGGTTTCGGGGACGAAACCCTCTTGAAGGGGGGGTATAGTTGTAACATCCCAATTTCCGGATGTCTTATATTAACCAAAGTATCCCGAAATCATAAAAGTCATGCTTTGTTAAATTGGAAAAAAAATGTGGTATTTCGTCCCCAAATCCTACACTTGGTTAGGATGTTAATTATTTGTTAGTGTAATATTATTAATTATTACACTTATATAAATGTTTTGGGACATAATTATGTTAAATATGATATTGGCATGTTAACATAAAGTCTTGTGTGAAATATTGTGAAATTTGGGGTTAAAATGCAAAATAGCCATACTAGAGGGGCCAAATGCGTCATTTTCAAAACTTGCTCTTATGTAAAGCTGGAAAAACGAATTTGGGACAGAAAGTGAACGTGAAACACTTCTCCCAAACCCTAGAGCTTGATTTTGTGTGATTCTAAGGAGAAAGCTTAAATTTTGGAAGAGGAAACAAGGATTTGAAGCTTAAAATTCATATAAACCCAATGGGGATTGTTGGGTAAGTATTTCTATCATAATTGCATGTCTAATATCGAATTTGGTATGTTAAATTGGTTGATTTGAAGCTGAAATTTGATGTTAATTGTTATGATAGATGATTGATATATGATTAGGATGCTTGATTATCCATGAATCATGAATAGTGAACATGAAAGACCTAAAATGTGAACCATAAGGTCTAAGTCTTAGATTTTTGGGGTTTGGCTTTAAAATCTGGAAATTTTATATATTTTGATTGCTAATTCTTAATTGTTAGAATAATAATATGATGAATGTTTGTGAATTGCAAGAATTGGGTAATCACCTACATGTAATAGGGTGAAGAATATGCATATGAACTTTGAAGCATGCCAAGTGCTCGATGAAATGTCTAACCTAGATGAAATATTGAAATTCATGACTAAATGTAAGAATGATATATTACTTACCATCATGAATTAAGAATGTGCTTGAAATGTGAAATCCATGCTTATAAAGTGTGTTAAATGAGATTGTATAAAACCATGAAAATCTTAAGAACCTAGTTTTGGGGCTGTTTTGGAAGGGGCGTATAAGATCCCTCGTAGGTCCGTTCAGGATGCAAAATATATGATTGGAAAGCTTGTTTTGAATACTATGTTTGGTATTTGAACACCGGAAACTGAATCCGGTGTATAATGGGTCAAAATGAGCCGTTAATATGGTCACTCAATTTTTCAGCATGCTGTTTGGGAAAAATTATGGTTTATGTCCTGTTTTTAGAAAAATTGTATAAAATAAACGTAACTCCGAAAAATGTGTATCTTATATGCTCGGAAAGCCCTATGAGTCTACTATAATTCATATTTGAACATGAAGGGCTGAATAAAATTATTCAATGGTCAAAAATGTCGATTTCAACAGCAACGCAGTAAAATGCTGCACAAAAAAAAAATAAGAAGTTTTTATAACCCGTTAAAGTTGGATATGTCAACGTAAATGATTAAAACATGAATGGCCAATTATAATCGATTATGTGCATATAGTTGGGTGTATTAGAAGCATCTGAGGTGCATGGAAATAACTTATACAAATATTATGCACATGTATATTAAGCATGGTGGACTTTTAGAAAGTCAAAAAAAACCATGAATCTAACATGAATTGTGAATAGGGCAAATTGTATTGAAACGGGGTTAATGATATGTGGCTAAATTAGTCATAATATGGACTAATCTTGTGTTTATAATGACCCTCGACAAGCTAGGTTGTAGGCTTGGATGCGAGCGGGTCAAACGGATAAAGAGGCATGATGGAAGTTATAAATGCCAAGATGCTTTGAGGTAAACGAAGTAAAGGTTAAACTACCCAAGGAACATAAACTCAAGCTCACGAGGTAACATCTATGCTATGTTACATATTTTGTTAATGACTCATATTTGCATTAATGATATAGAATGCATGATTTTTATAAAATGTGATAAACTTTCCCTACGAGGCAAGTTGTTGAATTGCGTATAATTACAAAGTCAATAATTAGAGTTAAGCTCTAAGAAGGTAATGAGCCAAAGAACAATACATAATTAAATGGTTCATAGGAACCATTCCTATAAGAATGTATGGTATTAGCGGTAAATGAATCGTAGGATTCATGCTAATGGGTTAAATGGGTCGAACGATTCTAAAAGATTCATCGTAATGAGTCAAAGAATAAAACTTACTAATCGATTCATAGGGACCATAATAATGGCCAAATGAGTAATTGATTGATAATGGTTGTAGGAACCAAATGCATGTGTAACATTATTTATGTTACATGAAGTAGATAATAAATGTGCATTTACAATTTAATAGAATAAACTATGAATTGTGTAAATGGGTGACAATGGTTCTAGGAACCGTGAAGCCCAAAACCAAGGGGTTCTCCAATGACAAACTTGACCATAGAAAAGATTCGGATTAATCATATAACGAATGAAAGTTACAATGACGGAAATGGGCTTATAGAGTCTATGCCAAGTAACAAGAGAAAAGGAATCATAAATGGTTATAGAACCATAGATTTCAAGACTTATATGTGGTCAAGTTAGGCATTGGGGTAAACCAAAGGCAAGGACCCGTCTTAACGGGTCAAATAAGAAACAAAGGTCATTTGGTTATCAACTAAAATGATTAGATGAACCAATGAAAAGTAGAGTGAAATTTGTATGAACTATGTCAAAAACTTAGTGTATTAGTAATGGGTAAAGCTAGACTCATAACGGAAGTATAAAACTAACTATGGGTATACATACAAATACTTTGATGTTATATTGCTTGCATTATGTTTCTAGTAGTAAACCATATGCGATGGTAAATTCTAGAAGGTAACCTTGATAGTTGCCACAAAGAACCTCTAAGTGGGTTTAACGGGTCGGGAGAACCCGGGATTAGTTATCAAAATGTAAACCATGGCCAAGGTATGTAAATGCATAGTCTTTATGCTTAAAAATATGTATTTTTGGGACATTCTAATGGCAGGAATGAAGTTCCAACAATTCTGGTGCAAAACTGGTAAAAGAGGGAAGATAGCCAAAATTTGGCTAAATATAGAACAAGTCAGATTTCGGCCAAATCCCTGGAAACTGGGCTCCAAGCGTATCGCTTGGAGCTTGTCACATTATAGGTGATTCGCCTACTAGTCCAAGCGTATCGCCTAGAAAGTGGGTGATTCTAGGCGATACGCCTGGAAACCTTATATGACCTTACTTGTTGTTTTCCATTAATTATGACTTTCATATCTGTTTATGCACTGGAAACTCACTATTGAAAGTGAGTATGTGCAGGTAAAGGAAAAGCTTGACGGATGCTCATCGAGGCTACGAAGGACAGATCACGTGAAGATCCACTAACTCGTTCCGCATTTTGGGTTTATAAAACATGTAATGATGTTTAACCAGTTATGGTTGTTAAACTAGTTATAATATTTTGTAAAGTTTAGTCACAAGGGTGGCATTTCATGATTGATAAATCATATGTTTGAACGAAATTTTCTCGGACCAACTTTTAACATTATAAACGGTTATATTTGGCATCAAATTATATACGGGTGTTACACAAATATCGCATGTTTTGTTCGCTGATGATGCCCTTCTGATTAGTGAATGGTGTGAGGATAATGTGCTCAACATAATAAGGCTGCTTCGTTGTTTTCAAATCGTCTCGGGGATGAATGGTTATTTGGCCAAGTGTACTCTTTTTGGAGTTATTGTGGGTGAGGGGGAGACCGTTGAAGCTGCTGTCCTTCTTAGATATAGAAAAGGGTCTCTTCCTTTTGTTCATCTGGGCATATTGATTGGCGCTAACATGAACATAATTAACTCGTGGAACCCGGTCATAAACATGTTTGAGAAGAGGTTGTCGGGGTGGAAGGCTGAAAACCTTATCTATTTAGGGTAGGCTCACACTTTTGAAATCTGTCCTTGAAAGTATTCCCTCGTATTATTTCTCCCTTTTCAAATCCCCGACCAAGGTGATAGAGAAACTTAAAGGACTCCATAGGTCTTTCTTATGGGGTGGATCAAGCGACAAAACTAGGATTAATTGGGTTAGTTGGGAAAAGGTTACGTCTCCGAAGGAAGCAGGTGGTTTGGGTTTGGAAAAGCTGTCGGATATTAACATGTGCCTCCTCGCTAAATGGTGGTGGCGCTTCCGTCTTGAACCGGATAGCCTGTGGAGAAAAGTCATCATCGAGTTACATGGGATGCCTGACGGTTGCACCGTGTTTTAGTAATTAACAACAATAAATGCGGGTGGTTAAACTAGTTTTTATAGTTATTTCCTATGATTTTGGATGATTGCGGTTTCTCGAGTGTTTGCAGGTTACAGGTGCTTAAAGGAGTTAAATTTGGAAGTATAGGAGGAACCGGGTCAAAGGGTTGTGCAAAGAAATGACAAGAAAGTAAAATGAAGTGTTTGAAGCTGGGGAAACCATAAGCTACGGTTTGGAACCGTAGCTTACGGTTTGGTGGAAGTAGACCAAAATTAAACCGTCGCCCAGCCCCCTTTAACCGTAGCTTACGCCCAAACCGTAGCTTACGGTTTGGGAACCGTAGCTTACGGTTTGGGGCCAGATCAGGAGTCGGCAGGGTTGGTTAAAACACGATTTTGGAGGGTTTTTCTGCATTTTTTCGATTGGAAACCCTGGGGAGACGACTAGAGGCGATTTTTGGCGAATTTTACAAGCAAGAAAGAGTTTGGAGAAGATAGCTAACATCAAGATAACATCAAGATCATCCATGGATTCAATCATCATCATCTTTGCAATCAACTTCACCATGAGAGGCTAAGTCTTTGTGTTCTTCTCGGATGTAAGGTTTTTATGTAAACAACTTGACTTTGTGTATTTGATTTCTGGAATATTGATCTAATCATTCGATGATTTTCAATATGATGTTTGTGTGATTGTTTGTAAACGGTTAACACTTTGTTGAATCTAATTTGCAAACCATACGTTCTTGGTGCCATTGGCAATCGGGATTTAGTGGGAAGGGATTAGGGTTGGCATTTGTTGATTGATCATCGGGTGATAACCTCGTGTTTATAACCCGAGTACTTAGTCCCCTTTTATCACGAACAATTACACTTGCATGAATCATGTCTATGTGGTTCTTTCCAGTATACATTCGTATTGTTGTTTCACATGAAAACCTGAAATCCGAGAAGATCACTTTTGTTTAATTATTAAGAAAACTCATAAACCACATTGCTGTTTAATTTTTAGTACAAACTTTGACACAACAAATCACTCTCATTGATCTTTACATTAAAAATCTTAATTAATTATATTACAATTTGCACTAAAGTAACACATGTTCCACAATCTCCCTGAGTTCGACACCCGCTTACCACTATCTAATTAGTGTAATTGGGACTATCTTTGCATGAGACTTCGAAAACACGTCAAATTTTGGCGCCATTGCCGGGGAGACGTGCGCAGCGTGTGTTTCTTTATCCTATTTTCGTTGTTTGTCAGTTTTATACTGGGTTGTGTTAGTGTGCAGGTACTCACAGGTGCATGCGTACTAGGAGCTCACGTTCATCATCACCATTATTGTTCGATCCAGAAATCGAAAGGACAATTTGTCAGAACCGAATCTTACATCGGGAAAACAAGGTTGTTGGATCACCGAGTACACAAAGCAAGAAAATGGAAACACAAAGTGAACCGGCAAAGCAACCGGTGGACACATCAGTTTCACCTTCGGATCAATATATACCACCACCTACTTCAATTCCTTCTCCGTCCACTATACTCACATCTAGTACCACCACTTCAACAAGTTTGCCTGAATCAAACCCATCCAGTTTTGCATCTTATTCGGGTATTCCATCCTTTGCCCAATTTTACCCATCTTATGGGCAATCATCCCAACAAAATCAACAACCATTATTTCAGCAAACCCCACCTATAACCCATAGCACCTCAAACCATCCACCAGTTTTTACAACCCCGGGACCCCAACAACAAGGTCAACTAAGATTTCATCAACATACACGTATACCGTTTGTGGAGGGACAATATGGGGGATATGGTGATGGTTATGAAGGCAGGTATGAAGATTATGAAGAGGGATATGAAGTATAGGGCAATGTAAATCAAGGATTCACTCAAGAAGAATTTGCATTTCAACAAAGACCACCGGTCGGTCAATTTCAACAAAGGTATATGAGACCCCCGGTTATGCCAAGACAGCAGCCTCCTCCAGCCCAAAGGCAGGCACCTCAACAAAGGGTGCCACCATAGATTCCACCTCAAGGTCCTCCACAAGGCCCACCACCACCGCAAGGGCCACCGCAAGGAGTACCAATTGCAGTTCCAAGAAGGCATAACCGTGATGCGGATAGAGGAATTGAATCACATTTCAGACCCATCATAACAAACAACCCATCACCGGTGGTAATTCCTCAAAATCGGGAAGGTCGAACATTTGAGGTAAGGACCAATTCATTACAAAGTCTACCCAAGTTTCATGGGGTGGCGCAACCTTGCAAGGATAAATGGGGCTTTCTCCAAGATTAACTTGAATTTGGTTGATTTTTGCAACGGGTCAACCGATTCGTTGTCGGTGTCGAGCTTGAAAAACATGATTCATAACAGGATTCAGGTGCCTGGTTTCGTGTTGGAATGGAACAGGATGGTGCCCCTAAAAGTCAATATTTTCGTGTGGAGGGCCCAGCTTGGCAGGATTACAACCTACGATGGTTTAAGTAAAAGAAATGTGTTGGTGGGAATGGGGTTATGTCCATTGTGCAGAAACGAGGCTGAAACTGTGGAGCATCTTCTCATTTCGTGCGAGGTCGCGTCGATGGTCTGGAACATCATCTCTGAATGGTGTTGTATCCCCAAAATTTTTGCATTCTTTGTCACGGATGTGTTGGAAGTTCATAGCTTAGTTAGGATGGAGGCGAGGAAAAGAAAGGCGGTCCAGGCTGTGATTTTCGTATCCTGCTGGGTCATCTGGAAGATACGAAACGATGTGGTGTTCAACCAAAAACCCCTACTGTGGCGGCGATAATTAAGGAGATCAAAAGCTATTGTTTACTATGGTTAAACTGCAGGTCCAGTTATCTGCTTAAGGATGGATGCAAGCTGGTTTAAAGTGTTTTAGTTGTCTATGTTGGGACTGATGTAAATTTTTTCTTTTTGGGGTGTTGGTCCAGTTGCTAGCTGGTCCCCTTGTGTTGTTTTTTTTTTCTCCCTGGTGTTAATAAAGCAATTTGTTCAAAAAAAACACATGATGTACTAATCTCCTAACAAATAATCCTTTTAACAATTTTTAATAAATGATGTTTGGAATCCAGTAAATGATGTTTTATGTTTTATGATTGTCATATATTTACCAAAAACGTAATTAAAAGATAACAACATGCATTAATATCCATTAATATCTAAACACCATGTTCTTTTTATGCAAAAACTAATTCTTATTTTTCCCAGCTCTATATAGGTATATATATAGGGTGTTGAATTAAAAATAACTCACGTTAATTTATACAATGGTTAAAAAAAAGGATGCATAAGATGATGACACATGTTCACCTTCTTTTTTTAATCTAAAAGGGTGAAATAGTCACTTTACACAACCACAAAATCACCTACTCCATTTAAAAAAAAAAACCTGAACTTTTTTATTTCTCGTTGTCTTTAATAAAAATTATACCATTAAACTCGTCAATTTTTATATTTAATTCATTTTAGTCTTGACGTTTTCTTTATATTTTTTTAGACGTCCAGGTTAACATCAATGTTATAAGGGCATGAGATATACTCATCTGATTTTGGATATGTGACTCTACCATGTAGGCATTGACTGGATCACACATGATTACCACATAGAAGAGGTATACTTGTGTGGTAATCCTGTGTAATTCCATTATTTTATTAATTTTCTGATTTTTTATAAAAATGAAAATTCAAATATAATATTTTTAGTTTACAAAATAAAAAATTACAATACCAAAATTACTCAATTAAGAAAATAAAAACATTACATCATACAGATATCCTCAATTAAATCGGTCTTAAGTTGCTTATGGATATCTCCATCTCGTAGTTCTCTATGATTAGCTCGCTTTTAATCCTCTCTGATTGGCTCATAAGTGGTATCCAAGTATGCAGGGTTGGACCTAGCATAGGAGCAAGGGTAGCACCCGTTACCCTTGAACTTTCATCGCGTAGTGGAAAAACTTGATACTGTCTAGTGGGAAAATATTTTTTATGTATTTCGTTACCCCTAAAACGATTTTTCCGTTAAACGTTACCCCTAAAATAAAATCCTAGGTTCCCCACTGCAAGTCCACCTCGTTAGATTGGCAAATTACAAACTTCTCGTCCTCAAGAAATCTTATTGAGCAAAATTATACAACCACGCACCATGTTCCCTATTTTGTTTTGGTGTCATTGTCGTATTGGATGCATAATGATATGTCACTTATCACACGACCAAAAGTGCGTTCAATATCCTTCCTGGAGGCGTCATGAGCTTTTGCATAGGTTTTACGTTTCTAAACTAAGGAATCTGTAAATGATTTGACAACTACAGAATATTCAAGATAAATCTCATCCCCCAAATAATATCCACGTTTATACGTCGACCCGCATAGTTCAAATTATGAGTCGGGCTCGCGTCCCTCTATGATATCATCCTAATATGTTTATTGATCCAAAACGTTGATGTCGTTATTGGACCCCGTAACACTAAAATATGCATGTCAAATCCACATGTCGAATGAAGCAGCGGCTTCTAGCATAATGGAAGGATGTCTTGTAGGGTTTTACAGTGGGTATTCGGGTCTTGGGTTTAGTAATTTTAATTTACTAAAGCACGTTATATATATATATATATATATATATATATATATATATATATATATGGTTAGGTTCAAATGAGAACTTTTTGTTTTTAGAACTTTTGAGAACTAAATTTCAACCACAAATTTCAAGGGGGGCCACTATAATTCATGGGAGGGGGGATACATGTAAATAAACTTGTGACTCAAATTAGTTCTTTTTAGTTCTCAAATCAAATTGGTTCTCAAATTATCCTCTCCCTATATATATATATATATATATATATATATATATATATATATATATATATATATATAGGTTTAGGGTAAAATACATCCAGCAAAAACGTTACATCCATTGCGGATTAATATGAGGCGTCCATCAAGATCATCCAACAGCCAGGATCTATGGTGTTTTCGCCTATGGTGTTTTTTTTCCACCGAAAACGCCATAGGCGAAAACACCATAGATCTTGGCTGTTGGATGATCTTGATGGACGCCCCAGATCAATCCGTAGTGGATGTAGCGTTTTTGCTGAATGTAGGATAACTATATATATATATATATATATATATATATATATATATATATATATATATATATATTCTTTTAAATCGGACATTTAAAACGCAACGAAATTAAACACGAATATTAAAACCATGACAAAAGGATCAGATCAGCGAGACAAACGCAAATACATATTTATTAAATACATAAATAAATTAAATATCTAAAAAAAGTGTTAGATATACTTTAGCTTGTTCCGAAAAACAGTTCGAGACTCCGGGATGCAACGAGTTGTTGCTAGTTCCAAACAAGATCCCCAACTCAAACTGGCGAGTCACCTGGTCAACGGCTACAACAGGCGGTGACTGCAGTGGTGGTGGCGACATCAACCTTGGCGGCGGCACTGGGACAGGGTGACTTTCGCGTACCGTGGAGGTCGAGACAATCGGTCTGCAAACCACATAGGCGGTAAGGAACCGAAAAACACCTCACCACCGGCAACAGCCGGCGGCGATGGTGGTGGCGGTGCGGTGGCATATAGCGGCTGAGGCTACCGAGAAGGTGGCACGATGGTGGTCCTGGTCGGAGGTGTCCCAGGTGGTGGCGGAGGCAGCACCAGCGACGTGGTTGCGGTGGCGCATGGCGCACACGGCGGAGACGACGGTGGTGGGCCAGGGGTGTGCAAGAATAACCGAAATCCTAATAAACAGACAAACCGAACCGTATGCGTATCCGAATAAACCGATCCAAATTGTGAATTCGGTTTACGGTTTGGTTTTAAACCGTACCCGAATTATGAGTTCGGTTACGGTCTTGGTTTTTTTTAATTCGGTTTATTCGGTTATCCGTTTAAACCGAATAAGATTTATATATATATATATATATATATATATATATATATATATATATATATATTAATATTAATATATATTTTATTAACCATCTAATAAGGTTTTTTAGTTCATTTAAAATTAAGCCTAACCCATCCACAAGTCCACAATCAACTAAAATATCGACCCATTTACAATCAACTAAATTACGAACAAAAGAACAATTATTCAAGAATATCAATATTATGGTTCTAAACTCTAAGTTATATGTCGTATTATAGTTCTAAACTTTACACATATGTTAAAATGTTTGTTCTTCATTTACTTTTTCTTGTTAGACGAAAAGAATATACAAAATATATTATTCAATTTTATACGATTACAATACGGTTTTATTCGGTTTTGAACCGAAATCGAACCGCATTGAATACGGTTTATTCAATTAGGTTTGCAAGTTTTTCAATACGGTTCAGTTCGGATACCGATATGCTAAAACCAAATTTCAAACTGAATAAACCGGTCTGTATGAACCGAATAAAGCGTAAACCGAAATGTTGAACACCCTAGTGGTGGCGCGATGGTGACCTGGTGACGAGACGAATTGGACGCGGTGGTGATGGTGGCGCCGATCACATCAACGGCAGTAGCATTGGCGTAGGACGACATCAGGTCGGAGTAGTGGCGACGGTCGACTAGGGGCCGGCTGATTAGGGTGCGTAATCGAGAGAGAGGGAGAGAGTGACTTAGGGAGGAGGTTATCTTAATTATGAACTTCTATACACTTACACCCTAATCTCCGGGTTTTATATCACCTCTAGGCCCAAGTCTCTAACCCGAGCCCACTTGGATAAGTTGAGCCCAACAACCTTAGGGTCTGATCCAATAACCGTCTAAACGTCAATCGGTGACATTTATTTCGTTCGCCAATCCCGTAATTTAGTAAATTAGGAATCCTCGTCAAAAACAACAAATATATATAATTACTAAAACCGATATATTTTTATTAGTTAACCTTTTATTTACTCACGTTATACCCGTCACAACGCACTGGCGGGTAGCATATCTATTCTTATGTTAAATTAATTTTATGTGCAATTTGTAAATAAATATTTTATAGGGAACTGGTTAAGGGTCTTTATATGAGTTCCCTTGTGTTGTAGTTTACATGGGTTCAAACCCTAGGGGGTAACATATATTGATATTTTTTTGGGGGGGTTTTTTAGTGTAGGTATGTATGGTTTCCTTACGAATCTATATTTAATTATTTTCTTTTTTGAATTTATTCTATAAGTTTAATCAGCCCGCTAGGTCAGTATTTTTACTTAAATTTTAAAATAGATTTGGGGAAAGTGAATATGGTGCTGTTAGGTATCTAACCTTAGATGCGAAACCCATCAAAACGACGTAGTTTTGATTTAAAACTCTTAACTTAATTAAAATCACTGTCCATATTAAGATTTATGTACATAAATACATTTGTTTCTTTCTTTCTTTCCTTTTTTTTTTTTTGAATTTCAGTGATTACTCACGAACCTCCATCTTCATGTATTTTTTTTCAAAGTGGATAGCATGATTCCAAGTTTTCTAACAGCAGAAGAAAGGCTAATGTTATGAATGAAAATTGATATCTTAATTTTTATTTTTTATTGAAATTTAAGCATTACACTTAAATTTTTGGGGAATTTTCGTTTCAACCTTCTGGAGTTGTATACCATTCAGCAAATGAAAATACAAGAACTTATAGTTTTGGTGAAAACAATGCAATCTTCCTAACCTCTTCGGTCAATCGGATAAGTGTGTTTTAAGGAAGAAAATGTGTTTAATTAAGGATTTTTAATCAAAACTACGTCGTTTGATGGTTTTGCATCTAAGGTTAGATGCTTAACAGCACCATATTCACTTTCCCCTTATGTTTTATAACGTTTTTTATATTTCAATAAAAAATGTGTGTTCAAGTATTTTTTTTATTTTTTTTTCATGCCTGTTTTTTTCTATCGAATAATGATATAATTTTTTTTAGGCCTGAGTTGTGAGAAATGTTAGAAAGGGGGAGGGGGGGGGCTAGTAAGATAAAGAAACTAATTATTTAGATAATTATATTTATCTATAAAATCAACAAATCCTAGCTTGAAAAAATCCTTATAGTTAGGACATTTGGTATATCATGTATGGTGATAGCGTGATTCAACTTATGACGTGAAACACCATCCCTTTCAGACGTAATTGGGTGACGTGAGTCATCCGCATTGTTTGTTTCAAGATGAGAAATTAAGTAATGGTCAATAAATAACCGTTCAAACGGTCATATGCATTTAACTTTTTTTTAAAAGTTACCCAACAATTTTACTATTTAAACATCAAAAATTTTACACCATTTTCAAGCTCTCCTCTCCCTAAAAATTTTACATCATTTCAAACACTCTTCTTCACAATATGAACCCTAACGATCCTAACAATCCCAACCCTTGAGTTTGAGGTTCTTATGCGGGGAACCAAATTCATGGTATACGGGGGATGTTTATCGTTGACAAATGGACTTATAATCTCCTTCACCACGAGTGAGTCAACCATCATTTGCACCATCATATGCACAATGGGGTCAACTACCCCCACCCTAACTATCACCCATGTTAGCACAATCCCAAGCCAACCAGAACCCAAGGAAGAAGGGGTTGTTTCAGAAACACAAGAACAACAGGTAGCACCAAAGAAGAAGATGGATCAGGGAAGAAGCAAGTCGAAGCTTATTCGATACAAGAGTGCTAGAACGTAACCAAGGTGGAATGGGCCCGAAGAAATTGTCTTGGTTAAAGCGTACACATGGGCGAAGCTTAGTGGAACCCCGGGGGGGCGACCGCCCCCCCCTCCCGGTTTTTTCGGTCGTAGTGCTAATTTTTACCATTTTCGAATTTTTTTTATATATACGGAGAACCGCCCCCCCCCCCCCCCCCCCGAGATTATGATCCGTGACTTTTCGCCCCCCCCCCCCCCCCCAAACTTTTCCCCGAAACTTCGCCATTGGGCGTACATGGGCGTGTCGATGGACTCAATTGCGAGTAATACTTTTGAGTATTGTTATATTTTATTTTTTAAATATAGTTTTAAAATTGTGAAAATACTGAATTGATTCAATGACAATCTTTTACCTTGCAATATACAAAGACTGAAAGAAAACCCTATAAAGCTAATCTGGACTGGTAGGCTTAACCTAATAATAATCAATACAAATCTAATAATATATTCGTTAATATTTCTTAATAATATATTCCAGTAGTCTCCTCTGGATTTCTCCACATTATTCACTGGTTAGTAAGATTTATTACTTCTTTTACTTATCTGGTCCACTCTAGTACATGTAATTATTAATAAGTTTTAACTTTTCTTTACATATTAATCGATCTATGATACCTAAACGAGTATAAGAAGCTAGGCCTCCATATAATATGGGCATGTGATCGATGTTGAACTACTAATCAAGGATAAAGAGAATGGTGTTCCTAATCACCTTATGTGACACCTCGTCCGAAACAGGTCAAACCTCTCTCTGTTGACTTTTTAATTTAAATTTTCATACGTTTTAATTATATGATTAACTGAATTAGTTTTAATAATTAACTGATAACTGATTTAATTCCGCGTTTGTATACCCGTAAAATATGAAAGTTTTCATATTTTGAATATGGAATTTTAATAACAAGAAATTAAATATAAAAAAAAAATTGACTTTTTTATATTTTATCAAAACTGATATAAACTGTTTCACCATTAAAACGTTTAGTGAACTTAAAATGTGATAAAAACATTCTGTTGTCAAGACTTAGCCAAACGAGGAACCCGTTAAACCCATTGGGCCCAGCTAGGCTCAATAAGCCCGAAATAACGCGAACGGACCCTAAACTTTACCCAGTGACTCGACTCGATCAACCGAATCACCGACCCGACCCGGAGGCCTGACCCGCGGCCCAATCGGCCTTGGGTCGAGCCCGATACCTCCCTCCTTTGCGACCCACTCGAGAACCGGCCCAAACCCGGTTTCCCTCTCCTCGCGGCCCAAACCGAAAACCCGGCCGAGCCCCACTCGTTTTCCCCTTGGGCTTCGGCCCGACTCCCTTTCCAAATTCATATGGGATTCGGCCCAAACTCCAAACCCTTTTATTCTAATAGTTTGGCCCATGAAATTTTTATAAGTTTAACCCACTATGATTTTATATAATTTTGGCCCATCAACCTACAAAATTTGCCACCTTTATAGTTAATTATACTTGGACCAAATTTATAAAAATTATGATTTTTATAAATCCCTAACCTCTTCATATTTTATAAAAGCCCTTACTTTTTTATAAAAGCTTGAAAGATTTTTAAAGAATTAATCACCTACAATTGACTAGTTAGTGAAATGAGGAGCCACATAAACTTGACAACACACCTAGTCTAGGTGAGATTAAGGGTAATGACCATTGGTTAATAAACCAAGTTTTGGTTATAAGAGGAGGGGATCTCCACTCAAACCACCACACAACCAACATCCTTACTCACTTGCTCTCTCCCTCCCTCTACTTGTTTCGCCCGACCACCACCCCCCTCCACCCACTGACCGCCGCTGCCCAACTCCTCCGGCCACCCTTTGCCGCCGCTGCCACCGTCGGAAACCACCATCGCCGTCGCCGGAAGCCACCTTCTCACCACCGTTTTCCTCCTCTTTCTTTTGTGAGTCTTCTAACTCACTTTTCTCACCTATTTACACCATCAAGGAAACCCTCAAGTCTTGACAACCAAAACTTTGAATGCTTACATTTTGTTAAAACAACTAACAAAACTCTCTTCTTTACCTCTTTTCTTCCAAGATCAAACACTCTCTTGGTGCATTTGAATGCTTAAAGATAGCCAAAGAGTGTGGTGAAACACATTTGTGAAATCAAATGAAAGTAACAAGTGTGCACCATGATTCTTGTAATCATGAAATATTTGATTTCAAAGTTAGTTGGTTTAACAAAACTCAAAGCCTCTTCTTATTAATAAAAATCATAAAAGATGACTAACTAAAATGATATATGATTATATGATTGTATGTTTAATTTGTCCTAACACTTGAAAAGTGTTAGTAGATTTATATTTATTTGTCCTAACACAAAAGTGTTAGTAGATTGTTATTTATTTAAATTTGTCTTAACACAAATGTGTTAGTTGATTGTTAAATTATTTAAAATGTCCTAACACAAAAGTGTTAGTAGATTGTCATCTAATTTTGGTCCTAACACTTTATGTGTTAGTTGATTTGATTACGAATCATAACATGTTAATAAATGGACATGTCACATATTATAATTTATGTTAAACAAATAAATCTCCTAACAAGATTTATGGATTTAAATATATGTTACACATGTAAATTATGACCATAAATGACTAAACAATTTGTGACAAGTAAAAGAAACAAAAAGAATATTTCTTGTTTTAGTAAAAATATAACATTAAAGTGTTATAAAAGTTTCAAGACAAAGAGAATGTTACTAGATTTTATTACTAAAAATGGTAGGAATAAATTTATGTCAAATGATTAATTTGACATAAATTCTTGGATTTATTACAAGTTTTAAACAATTAAATAAATGTTATCAAAATAGAGATTTTTTCTATAATAAGGAATTTGTAAAATGATTATGTCTTATAAAAGATTTTTATAAAAGTAACCAAAAGCCAAGCAATTGACTTTAATTTTTATAAACCTATATTATTACTTTGATGAATCGAAGTAATCAAAATACGTTGCGTAATAATAAAACCGGGACCATACGACGATATACGCGAAAACGTAAATGTTTGAATTCTCAAACCAATTACTTATCACGTTTTATTAAAACAATCCAAGAGTTTTTAATAAATAAACTTTTATAAATCCAAGTGTCACCAATTAATGTTTTTATAACAACGATTTAAAAAGAAATGAATATTTCATGCAAATGAAATATTAAACGATTTCGAGATATTAAATGATAAAATGTCGTGACTCAAAAATATATCTTTCAAACGAATCATGTTCTAAAATGAAATGGACTTTAAATAATTATTCAATTGACTAATAATTATTTACAAGAGTTTAAACCATGATTTATTTAAAGAAATGTTAATCATAATTATTTAAAAATAATTATAATTTGCATGATTAACAAATCAAACACATAATTATTTAATTAAAAATAATTATACAAACTCATGAAAATAATAATAAACATTATTATTTTTAACTCGATGTTCAGGACTTGATTGAACTATTTAAGGTTTAATCTTTTATTGTATTTATTGAACATAAATATAAAACGTCACAAACATATTTTTTTAATAAATACAAGCTAAGGGGTTTTTAAACGAATACAAACGGGATTAAAATGTCAAGACTTGACCGGTATCACTTGGGTGACTCATGTTACTCAATTAATTGTAGACCTTATGCATGTGCCTATTTATTTATTTATTTATTTATTTAGGACATTGCGTGTTACCGTTCCTACACTGTCTATTTACCGACTACCTGCTGATCTAGTGAGTTTCACGACCCTTTTTCTTTTAACTGTTTTATACTTTGGGTGAGAAATCATGAAATCTGATAAATGTTTTTTACTTAATATTATGGTTTATCTGTTAGCCGTATGACTACTTGTTCTCTTACTGATTGCCCAATTATGGTACATTATCGTTATAAACGTTTGTACAACCGTATCCCACCATTAATTGATTTCAATTAGTTCTGTACGAAACGATAGCTAGTGAATAGATCTATTTGGGTTAACAACCCTGCCCTAACTGGTAGCTCCAGTTCTGACTCCGGATTGTCTGGGGGTACACGTCATTTATTCTGCTCTGTTCAGTATCTCTCGGGCGAGATACTATGGGTGGGTAAACCGTTAGTATTTGAAATCAAGGTTCAGGTGAGTTCATACAACCACAACGGTAAACCAATGTAATATTTAAGTATAGGAAAAATTGCATGAAATAATCCAAACTTTTCCCCGTTCGCAAATAATAATCCCACCTTTCGAAATTGCAAGGGGCAGTCCCACCTTGTCATTATTTTGCAACGAACAGTCCCTCCGTTAAAAAAATTTAACGCCGTCAAATACTGATGACGTGTAATCCGATGTGTACTCCGGCGACCTGAGATTTTTCCGGCGACCTGCGATTTTTCCGGCAAACCAAACCCAAAACAACCAACCAACTTCAATCAAGCATATCTTGATAAAAAATTGACGAAAATCAAATCCGAGAAATGCGTTGAACTCGTATCCACTAGACGAACAAATCTAGCACCATACTTGATATGTTTCGTTAAGCTTTGAAGGCCGAATAACTTGCTCTGACAACTATGAAAAATCGAGTAACTGTGATTTGCTCAAAACACACAAAATTGAAAACCGATTGTTGAAATAGACTCGTGTGATCAAACTGAATGTGTAGGTATCAATATTACACAAGATCGTTGAGTTTTTCGTATGTGTGTTCTTCCAAGTTCTTCAATGGTGATTTGAGAAATACTCAACCATATCGTATAAATTTGGTACCAATAGAATCGTTTTTATCACACAAATCTGTTGCAACAATCAGAACGTGTTTTGGTGTTGATTTGAGAAGATTTCAATTTCACAAAAAACTTAGTTCGTCGGAGATAGTCGTTCGATGCCCAAACCTCATCAAAACATATCAACTATGGTACTAGTTTGAATCCTCACGTCGTCACGAATCTGTAGCAATTTACGGAATCGATTTTCGTTAAGATTTGAAGAATATATGTTAGTTTGAAGGTGGTTGGTTAATTGGGTTTTTGTTGGTGGCTGGTGGCCGGAGAAGATGACCGGAGATGGTGGTGGCTGGTGGCCGGAGAAGACGACCGGAGATGGTGGTGGCTGGTGGCCGGAGAAGACGACCGGAGATGGTGGTGGCTGGTGGCTGGTGGCCGGAGAAGACCGGAGGTCGCCGGAGAAGACGACCGGTGGTGGCTGTTGGTGGTGGGGGTGGTGGCTGTTGGTGGTGGGGGTGGTGGCTGTTGGTGGTGGGGGTGGTGGAGTGATGATTAGGATGGTGACTGGATAAAATTAAGAAAAAAAATTGCCACGTCACTCGCCACGTCAGCAAGATTTAACGCCGTTAGTTTTTTTTAACGGCGGGACTGTTCGTTGCAAAATAATGATAAGGTGGGACTGCCATTTGCAATTTCGGAAGGTGGGATTATTATTTGCGAACGGGGAAAAGCTGGGATTATTTCATGCAATTTTTTCTTAAGTATACTGAAAGTGTTTTACCAACTTTAAACGTAGAGTCATAAACCTGTGAACATCACCAACTTTATGTTGACCTTTTAAACTCATGATTTCTTAGGTAATTGATGCAAACAATGGAAGACATGCAAATGGGGCTTCATCATGCTATCGGACCTGCTTACGGAGTCATAGTCCCAACTATCTCAATAAAATGTTTTTAATATTTATTTAAGACTTTATGATTTTCAAATGTAAGACATGATCGTTTCCACTACTCTTTCCGCTGCAACGAAATGATGTGATGTTTTTATAAAACTTGAAATTATTAGAAGTTGTTCTATGTATCCTCTGCTATGATTTCATTCTCGTTCACACCCGAATCCGTTGACCGGGATGTGACACCTTAGCTAGTAGGACAAGTAAAGTAGGGAGTCGAAATAGAAAGATTATATGGATTGTATTAACGTGTGATTGCATGAGCAAATACAACTATAATAAAATATTCTTGATCACGTTAAAATCACCAAGATAACTACGCTAAATGCAAAGAATTCATAGACACGTCAGCATGTTTGGTCGCACATCCTACAGAAACTCAAAAAACCCGTGTGTAGTTTGTCTTGGGTTATTAACGTGTTAGACACGCGGATATAATATTGGGTTAATAAATAATAACTTGTATCAACATGTTACATGTATAATCGATATGGTGAGTATTGGATATGGTTTAGTTTGTATCCATACCCAACAGGCCAACATGTAGAATAAAATGAGTAAAATTGAGAATAATTTTATGATTGCAATTTGCAATAATCTTTATGTATGGATTAGACATTTCACGTGATGGCCGATGGGAAAAAGAGACTTGATAGAGTGTATCGGTAATAATGTGCGTAGATTGTGGTCGATAGATACTGCCGGTCACTCTCCAAGGACTTGATTTTTCATTTTTTTTGGCCGAAATAATTGACATCCATTAATCTTTTAAAGTTAAACTTTTGTGATGCTCTCATCCACATAGTTAAATGGTAGTTCATAAAGTGATGATTTGATGGTAAAATAGCGGCTACTTAATCAATCAAATGACTGTAGGTTCAAATCTTGCAAAAGTGTATGGTGATTTAGCTGTTAATCCTAGAATCTAGCATTTTTTTTAAAAAAATTGGGGTTAAAAAAACATAGCTAAGCAGCATTTTTTAAAAAAAAAATTAATCATCAGAACCATTACTGTATTTTTGAGCTCAAACACGTTGTATATTCTTTGCCTTGTAATTTTTCAAATTTTCTTCAGAAAGTGTTTTAGATTTTCTGATGACTTATTAACTTTATAGTGTAGTGATATTGTGCTTCATAAAAGAATTATGAGTTCAAATCTTTAAAATATAAGTTGATAAAAATAGGAGTTTAAAAAAGTTTATGTTTAAAAAAACTTATGATTAAGAAAACACATGTGATGAGATGAGATGAGATGAAACGTGTCTAAAGTATGGAACTAGTTTTATGCGATCGAGAGTTGTTTGCAATAATTATGCCCCCTCCCATTCCTCCTGCTTTTTCATCCCTTGCATCTCCACATGTTTTTCACAACACTCTAGATTCAAAGAACCAAACTTGTTTTTTATAAACAAATAATAAATTGTTTAGGGTGGGCGGTATGCATGCCGCCGCCCATCGGCGTAGAAGCGGCATCGCATGCCGAGCTTCGGCATGCATACCGTCGGTGTCATTCCATCGGCATCGGCATGTGGGATCGATTTTTGCGGCAAGTTTTCGCCGATTGACGCCGAGCAAAAAGAGACCGTTCAACGGTCATATTTTCGACCGTTTGAACCTTTTTTTTTATCAATTCCTCCACTATATAAATCCCTTCAAAACCAATAAATTTTATACACCATTTCTCCTAAACAAACAAAAACCTTTAGTTTCTTTCTCAAAAAACATGAATCGCCCTCGCCCACGCTATAAAATCCCACCCGAGCTTATGACTTCTTTTAGTAGTTCGAGCGATTCGGACAATGACGCGATGACTTTCATGAATCTATGTCATCGTGTTGTTGTAGACGAAGAATCTCGAGAGAAGAGCACAAGGACGAATATTTATCGAGATCGTAGAGCAAGCCATGATCGTTTGATTGAGCTATATTTCGCGGACGAGCCACGTTTCCATGAAGGTATTTTTAGTGATAGATTTCGAATGTCGAAAAGATTGTTTAAACGTATATTGCATGATATTGAGAGTAACTTCGAGTGGTTTACGTTTCGTTTCGACGGGAGGGGTCGTCCAAGTTTCACTGCTTTACAGAAATGTACGGTAGCTATTCGTCAATTGGCAACCGGTAACGTGCCTGACGAATACGATGAGTTTTTAGAAATGTCCGAAAGAACATCACGTGAATGCTTACACTACTTTTGTGATGCTATAATTAGACTTTATAAAGATGAATTTTTACGTTCACCGACTAGCCATGATCTTGCTCGTTTATATGAGGCTTGCATGATACTTCACAACATGACATTGAAAGATGAGGGCGTGGCTATTTCACCGGTACACATTCGCGATCCTCCAGTCCCGCCGACCGACACTGAGAATGTTTATATGGAGATACGCGACAGCGAGACACACTTCCAGCTACGATTCGACATCACTGAACATATCGCCAACAACTTGGAAGTCGTGCTAACTGAAGAAGAGCTGAATGCAAATCCTCCACCGCCCTAGATTTGTATTTTTTTTATAAAAAAATGAAGAATAAATGTTGGTTTTTTTTTAGGAATTTGGTAATTTTTAATTTTTTTAGGACTTTGTAAGTTTTTTTTAATCTAATGAATTGTTTTAGTTTAATTTTATTAGTTTTAGATTAAAAAAGAAAATAAAAAAAAATATTTAATCCATGCCTAAACCATGATTAAATGAGTATACCCCCTACAAAATCATCATTCTACATCAATTCTACATCAATTTTCTCTCTCCTGTTGGCATCATCCTATTGGTCCAATTTAATGCCTAATACATACTTGAAATGAACATAACTCCCACCCTTATTAATCTGAAACACACAATTATATAACACGATTCTTTAAAAGAAATACGTTTCCTATAAAAGTACTGATACGGCCAGAGTAGTGTGTTTTTTTTTTTTTTGAACAGCCATAACATTAAAACAAAGGCAGAAACCCCCAGCAAGAAACTGGGGGCAGCCAACGGCACACATACAAACAGAAGAGAAGGAGCTTACATTACAAACAATTTCCACCTATTCCAATCCATCCCCGACCCCTTAAACCTATTTGCAAACCATAAAAAACTCTAAGCTTTCACCTCCTTGATGACAAACGATATCGAAGGACTCTTCCTGTTAAAAATAGCGTTATTCCGTTCCCTCCATAGACACCAACAAGTCGTAAAGAACACCGTCATTAATGCAGCCCCTTTTATTCGAGACACACCCAAACCCTGCTCCTCCCCCGCGAATATGTCACGAACAGAGAAGAAAAAGGGTGTTGGAATTTTACACCACATAGCGATGATGCCCCACACAGTCTCCGAAAACTGACAACCTGTATATATGTGTTTCGTCGATTCCTCCATGTCCAAGCACAGAGCACACCTAGCCGAGCCAACCATAATGTTTCTCCTTGCTAAGTTATCCGCCGTAGGGAGACGCCTATCATTACACATCATTCACATATCATAGTATTAGACACAATCAGTTTCATCACCATATGATTACAAAAGATTCATTTCATCAAAACATGACTTGTAGTACCGAAAATATGTGGTGTTCGGTTCCATAGCCCTTCGGTTCGATCTTGACCCGTTAACTAAGTTCTACCTGCCAAAAACACTAGTAACACATTAGTATAAATGGCACACAACAGTTTTCAGCACAAGACATCAGTTAAATACAAGAAACAATATAAAAATCCGGACATCAAGCTCCTAGCGTATCGCTTGGAGCTCCTGTCATGCCAAGCGATACGCCTGGAGCCTGGTTTCCAGGGCTCCAGACTGTATTTTCCATACTTAGCCATTTTTTTCAGCATTTTACATCTTGGTTCCTTTTTATGAGTTTCACTTCCATAGTTGATGCCATGAACTCTCTAACACCTGCAATCAAGAGGACTGTACACCACTCACTAAAAACATATTAGTTTCACGAGTCGGGTATCGATGACACCTTACCCAACCCGTTTGACCCGCTAACACATTAATCATCTAAACAACTTATACCTCATCCTTTCACTTGCAATTATTGCATCATATTGTTCCTTTGGCACCTAAACATTAAACCAAACAACTTGGTCACACGTTAGGACCATTTTAGGTCTATGACCCAAAATCATCTTTCCGCCATTATTCAGCTCAACCCATATGGGTCACAATCGTCTTCCTGTATCATGACTAATTTCTCAATGTTACCAATCTAATCACTTTGACACCATCTAATGCTAATATCGATATTCATTTGCACATCACTATCTAATGCACATAAGTAAACCGCTACATGTCACCTTACAACTTTTAGTATAACACACAAAAGTTATATACATTCAGCTTATCCCTACGGGTCACATTACAGCTGTTAGTCTAACACATAAGGGTTATATACCTTCATCTTTACCCTTACGGGCCACATTAAAATATTCCACATAATTACACATACATCATCTGCCCACATTGCCCCTACCTGGTCATTCTCTACCATTTTGTCCAACCGGCCATCTAACACATTCTTACGCTTATCATGCAACATATATACACAATCATAACCCAAATGGGTTGTTTACTGCTATAATACCCAAACGGCTCACTCATCACAATCATACCCAAACGGGTCACTATTATACTATCCCACACTTCTATACGATGTTGTAGCCTTCATCTAACTACAAACATCCTACATTATTTTACGCACCGAACATCATATAATCATCTATGTTATTCAACTAACTCATAATTCGTTCATGATTAATTCACATAATAATATATATCTATTTGCACAAACTACATTAACCACTCATATGTTACCTCGAATCTTTCATTTTTGCATTCCTTGACGGCTTGAGCTTCCTTCAACTTTACCTATAAATAATTAAGCATTTAGCTTGATAAATCACAACTTGATCAAACATAATTCTCAGGCATTACACCACTTTTAATCCCATCAAAATAACCTACTTTCAAGTTCAACTTCTCTTTTAGGCATTTTCACAAACACTTGGTGTGCATTATCACAACAAGCATATTTCAACTTAGATTGCTTATGTTCCAAACCAAATCTTTCATAACACTTTAATATCTCATTCTATGAATCTTATAGACCACATTTAACACATAATAACTCAGATTAGTATTCAATCTTGCCACTACATCTTGGATAACGATTTTCCCCATTGTATTCCCCAAATTCGTATTTGTGGTTTCACCCTCCCAAATCTTGATGTTAACACAACAAAACTTAGTATACAAGCTTGTATAACCTCACACAAACATTATACAACATATAAGCCCTAAAATCGCAGCCTCAATCATGTATTCTACCATAGATTTCGAATTCTCCAACATGCAAGAAGATGAGGTTTTTCTACATAACAACTTACAAGAATTTAGGAAGGTCTCTAGCTTCAAGAATCTTGCAAAACCCCTAAAAATCGCAGCCAATTTCCTTCCAATTGAGGATTATGAATTTTTGAGGAGGATGGGGGGTGGAATTCGATTTCCAGCAACATCATACGACCTCCCCCAATTCCCTTTCCTTTTTGTTTCCTCAAGTTTCCTTTAAGTGCATACTGCCCCCCTCTATAATGGTCTTTTGCTATGTTTTAACCACTAACTTATATTTCACATATAACACCCTCATCTTCCTTGACTAGTACTTTCAAGCATTAGCCACCAAAGTATAACAAAACAACTACACTCCATTAAACATGTCGGGTTATTATTAAACCGCTCATACCCGACCCATACCCGCGATGGAATAATATTTTTAAATCAGTTCGGATTTCGGGATGTTACAAATCTATCCCCCTTAAAGGGAGTTTCGTTCCCGAAACTAAGTCATACACTTATAATAGAAATATTTCCATTCACTCCTTTACTTCCACCTACCTTCTTGTAATCATCAATTCGTGACTAAACACTTTTCTACACACTTACCCTTACTTCATCTTGGTCACTCGCAGGTCTTACCACTTAGTAATGATAGTTTATCAAGTCATTATAATGACACTCTCCATCGTTTAAACACTTATCTTCTATTCCCCCTTTTAAATTCACATCCACTTCGTATCCTTCCCTAAACCTGATTGCTATGACATCACTCACAACCTTTATTCAACCTTCCACATTCACTCACATTTGTAGTTTGACATGCTTTGCCATCATTTTACATGAAACTCAATTCATCTTGTCATTCACTCGTATATCACCCTTATAATCTTGATAGGTTTATGCATACCCAAGTCATTGCCTTCGATCGAATTTCATATATCCGTCCTTCTAACTTGGTTTACACAAGTAGGCATCTCCACTTGCCATATACAACATTTATTTCTCTACTCATTTAACACAAAGTAGATCCATGTATAGTATTACGTACAACTTAGACCCCCTTTCTATTTTGCTATCATAAAATAAATTCTTCCCAAACAATATTCTCCACCTTTAAATTCTATTTTCAGCTAACGCAATAGAGATTAAACACATACACTACCCTACTTAGTTGCACAGACTAGGGGTTAACCGCTTTCTTCATAAATGCACACTATTCTACATTGCTCAGCATGTAGACTTTCGACTCGCTTAACATTCCCACACTCATTCTCTACTTATAGATACAAGCAAAATTCCAACATTCACTCCCGCATCACAATCATTGTCCTTCATGACGTATGCCGGTAAGATTCCATCATTCAATTTTTTTGCAACTCAATCCTATACGATTCATACAAGTAGGATTTTACTATGCTCATCATTCATGCTCTATCGTTTACATGATTTCATTCATGGAAATTTCCTCTACATACTTCACTCCCACTCCAATCTAACAATCATATGCAATAATCGTATTATCACATTCCTCCCTAAAAATCATATACAATCATGTTATCATTATCACGTTCTGCTTTATCATCCGTATTCAATCACATCATCATTCTATCCCGCTATCAACAATCATGACATCATCATCACATTCCGCTCTAATAATCCTAAACAATCATGACATCATTGCATAGTCATCATACTCTGCTTTGTCTCACATTCACGATCGCCGTTTTTCTATCACATTATGCTTTAACGCACATATATGATCATAACTTTACAATCATATTCAGCTTTACCGCACATACACAATCACAGCTTTACAATTTACAATCATATTCAGCTTTACCGCACACACACAATCACAGCTTTACAATCATATTCAGCTTTACCGCACGTACACAATCACAGCTTTACAATTTACAATCATATTCAGCTTTACCGCACATACACAATCACAGCTTTACAATAATATTCAGCTTTACCGCACACACACAATCACAACTTTACAATCATATTCAGCTTTACCGCACACACACAATCACAACTTTATAATTTACAATCATATTCAGCTTTACCGCACATACACAATCACAGCTTTACAATCATATTCAGCTTTACCGCAGATACATAATCACAGCTTTACAATTTACAATCATATTCAGCTTTACCGCACACACACAATCACATCTTTACAATCATATTCAGCTTTACCGCACGTACACACTCACAGCTTTGCAATCAGATTCAGCTTTCAATTTAACCACAGTAGTGGTCATCATAACTCATTCATCAATATATAATATTAACAGCATATAATTCATGAAAGGATCACTTACCGGGAGACAAGATCGAGCCTTGAACCGAACACCCTTTCACATCACGAGCACTTGGTTTGAGTTCAAGTGCCCCCACGACACTTGAATCCCTCAAACCGTTGCTCTGATACCAACTTGTAAGGCCCCATCCCGTTTAGCAAGTTTAACCGACATTTGAAAATCAGAGCTAGAAAATTTCTTCATTTAGTTAAGAAATATCACCCATCATTACACATCATTCACATATCATAGTATTAGACACAATCAGTTTCATCACCATATGATTACAAAACATTCATTTCATCAAAACATGACTTGTAGTACCGAAAATATGTGGTGTTCGGTTCCATAGCCCTTCGGTTCGATCTTGACCCGTTAACTAAGTTCTACCTACCAAAAACACTAGTAACACATTAATATCAATGGCACACGACAGCTTTTAGCACAAGACATCAATTAAATACAAGAAACAATATAAAAATCCGGACAACAAGCTCCTAGCGTATCGCTTGGAGCTCCTGTCATGCCAAGCGATGCGCCTGGAGCCTAGTTTCCAGGGCTCCAGGCTGTATTTTCCATACTTAGCCATTTTTTTCAGCATTTTACATCTTGGTTCCTTTTTATGAGTTTCACTTCCATAGTTGATGCCAAGAACTCTCTAACACCTGCAATCAAGAGGACTGTACACCACTCACTAAAAACATATTAGTTTCACGAGTCGGGTATCAATGACACCTTACCCAACCCGTTTGACCCGCTAACACATTAATCATCTAAACAACTTATACCTCATCCTTTCACTTGCAATTATTGCATCATATTGTTCCTTTGGCACCTAAACATTAAACCAAACAACTTGGTCACACGTTAGGACCATTTTAGGTCTATGACCCAAAATCATCTTTCCGCCATTATTCAGCTCAACCCATATGGGTCACAATCGTCTTCCTGCATCGATTGGGTCATGTATCATGACTAATTTCTCAATGTTACCAATCCAATCACTTTGACACCATCTAATGCTAACATCGATATTCATTTGCACATCACTATCTAATGCACATAAGTAAACCGATACATGTCACCTTACAACTTTTAGTATAACACACAAAAGTTATATACATTCAGCTTATCCCTACGGGTCACATTATAGCTGTTAGTCTAACACATAAGGGTTATATACCTTCATCTTTACCCTTACGGGCCACATTACCATATTCCACATAATTACACATACATCATCTGCCCACATTGCCCCTACCTGGTCATTCTCTACCATTTTGTCCAACCGGCCATCTAACACATTCTTACGCTTATCATGCAACATATATACACAATCTTAACCCAAATGGGTTGTTTACTGCTATAATACCCAAACGACTCACTCATCACAATCATACCCAAACGTGTCACTATTATACTATCCCACACTTTTATACGATGTTGTACCCTTCATCTAACTACAAACATCCTACATTATTTTACGCACCGAACATCATATAATCATCTATGTTATTCAACTAACTCATAATTCGTTCATGATTAATTCACATAATAATATATATCTATTTGCACAAACTACATTAACCACTCATATGTTACCTCGAATCTTTCATTTTTGCATTCCTTGACGGCTTGAGCTTCCTTCAACTTTACCTATAAATAATTAAGCATTTAGCTTGATAAATCACAACTTGATCAAACATAATTCTCAGGCATTACACCACTTTTAATCCCATCATAATAACCTACTTTCAAGTTCAACTTCTCTTTTAGGCATTTTCACAAACACTTGGTGTGCATTATCACAACAAGCATATTTCAACTTAGATTGCTTATGTTCCAAACCAAATCTTTCATAACACTTTAATATCTCATTCTATGAATCTTATAGACCACATTTAACACATAATAACTCAGATTAGTATTCAATCTTGCCACTACATCTTGGATAACAATTTTCCCCATTGTATACCCCAAATTCGTATTTGTGGTTTCACCCTCCCAAATCTTGATGTTAACACAACAAAACTTAGTATACAAGCTTGTATAACCTCACACAAACATTATACAACATATAAGCCCTAAAATCGCAGCCTCAATCATGTATTCTACCATAGATTTCGAATTCTCCAATATGCAAGAAGATGGGGTTTTTCTACATAACAACTTACAAGAATTTAGGAAGGTCTCTAGCTTCAAGAGTCTTGCAAAACCCCTAAAAATCGCAGCCAATTTCCTTCCAATTGAGGATTATGAATTTTTGAGGAGGATGGGGGGTGGAATTCGATTTCCAGCAACATCATACGACCTCCCCCAATTCCCTTTCCTTTTTGTTTCCTCAAGTTTCCTTTAAGTGCATACTGCCCCCCTCTATAATGGTCTTTTGCTATGTTTTAACCACTAACTTATATTTCACATATAACACCCTCATCTTCCTTGACTAGTCCTTTCAAGCATTAGCCACCAAAGTATAACAAAACAACTACACTCCATTAAACATGTCGGGTTATTATTAAACCGCTCATACCCGACCCATACCCGTGATGGAATAATATTTTTAAATCAGTTTGGATTTCGGGATGTTACAAAGACCCTCATTAATCATACTACAATCCTAATTTAAAACTCAACTTAGTTTTAGGATCAATTGACAGTTAAGCCCTTAACGTTGATTTGTACACAAAGTGTCTATGGTGGCGTTTGTTTTTTCACAAAAGATCTTCTAAACCTCTTTTATCTTCTTGGCGCAGACGCGGGAAGACGTTTTCCTCAGAAGACTGTTTGTTTTCTCGCAGACGTTTCATTAAAAAACGTCTGCGAGACCTCTTTTTGGAGAAGATGTAAACCCTCGCTTCCAACCTCTTCTCACACTTCAAAAAACCTGCCCTAATTCCTCTCTGCGCCTCCACCGTCCCGTCTCCCTCCTCGTCCGCCCAGACTGACCGGCGCCGGCAGAAACCTCGCCGCCAGTCTCTCCCTCGTCGCGCATCAGAACCTCGCCGGTCCTCTCCCTCGTCGCGCAGCAGAAACCTCCCCTCCGGTCCTCTCCCTCGTCGCGTTTCAGACCTCGCCGCCGCCGGTCTCTCCCTCGTCGCGCATCAGAACTTCGCCGGCGGTTCCCTCCCTCGTCGCATCAGGTATGTATGCTTCCTCCTTTCATGATTTGTTCAATGGTTGAGTAAAATCTCTTCTTTTCTTATGATTTGTGTGAAATTTCTTGTTTTCTTTCATGTATTAAGGCTGATTTGAGTGAAATTTCTTGTTTTCTTTCATGTATTAGGGCTGATTTGAACTTAATTGATTATTTACTTCATGTTAATTGATTGTTTGTTTTGTTCATGTTTATGGCGGATTTGAAGTTAATTGATTGTTTTCTTCATCTCAGTTGATTGTTTTGTTCATGTTTATGGCTGATTTGAAGTTAATTGATTGTTTACTTCTTGTTAATTGATTGTTTATGGCTGATTTGTGACTAAAATTGGTTAGAAATGGGAGAAAAACAACAATGGTCGGAATTGCAACAAAAATGTTTGTTGGAAAGTTGCATTGAAGAGGTAACCATCGCGGGTAGAAAGGGGATGAGTTTGCACAAGGACTCATGGACTAAGGTTGGAAAAGTTCTTAAGGAAAAGTTTAATTTGGATTTGAATCAAAAACAACTGAAAAATGCGTATGATAATCTTAGAGCCAAATATGTTGGATGGGTTTACTTGAAAAACAAAACCGGCAACATATAAAATCCTCAAAACAACACTTTTACCTTAACGAACGAGGAATGGGAAGAATTTAAGAAGGTATGTTCATACAATAATAATACTTTTACATATAATTTTATAACATCCACATTTAAACAAAATAATCAGAACATTTTTTTTCTTCTTAGGGGCATCCGAAAGCTGGTTCATTGAAATCATCACCGTTGCCTTTTCCTGAACTTTGTGCTCAACTGTTTGATGGTGCTAGTGCCACCGGGAATGGCAAGTGGACATCAACTCAAACATCGGGGGTTGGATCGTCTTCTTTTCATCGTACCCAACCACTTCTACGTTTTCATGACACAGAAGGAGATTCCGGCACGTTTAACCATACCTCTGAGCCTACTTTTGGGCCTACTTTTGAGCCTACTTTTGAGCCTAGTCCCGAGCGTACCCATGAACCTAGTCCCGGTCCTAATCCAAAAAAAGGGCAAAAAAAGGGCCAACCGCTGATGAGTTAGCACTTGATATGCGAAGTGCTCTCAAATATTTGATTAAAGGCAAAGAAGGGCCAACCGTTGTTGATTGTTAGAGAAGTTAAAGCAGGTTGGGTTAGAGCCGGTTGATCCTATATTCTTAGCTGCGTTTCATATTTTTGGAAAGTCATCAGATATGAGGGAGGCATGGATGGCTTTGCCGGATATTCCTGAAGTATTAAGGGGGTGGATCGTGATGACGGCTAAAACTTTGGGATTGATAAAGTAGTGAAGAACATGTTTTCTTTTGGTTTTCTGTTACATTTTGGTTGAAAACTTTGTAGGTTAAGAAAATACTATTGGTAACTTTGTAGGTTTTTATGCTTATGTTGGATTTTGCCATGTTGAAAACTTTGTAGGTTTTTATGCTTATGTTGGATTTTGCCATGTTGAAAACTTTGTAGGTTTTTGTGCTTATGTTGGATTTTGCCATGTTGAAAACTTTGTAGGTTTTTATGCTTATGTTGGATTTTGGCATGTTGAAAACACAGGTTCGTAATGGATAAGAATAAGAAAATACTATTGGTAATAGTTATGTATTTGTATATCCGCTATTTTTGGAAGAGAGGTTTGAAACGAAAGCGAGATAATGATTCGAACATGAGGGGAAGTCAATATACTTTAGAGTTATTGCAAGGGAATCCCAAACAATGCCATGAATTGCTACGTATGTCTCGTGAATCATTCGTCCGTCTATGTGCACATTTTAGAACAAGATATTCGTTAAAGGATAGTAAACATGTTTCGGTTGAGGAAAAGATGGCCATGTTTTTGATGATAATCGGTCATAATCAACGTTATGTGGTTATCAAACGTAGTTTCCAACACTCAAAGCAAACTATTCATAATTTTTTTTATGAAGTGTTGGAGAAAATGATGCTTTTTGCAAAAGACGTGATAGTACCAACTTCTTTCAATCCGAATCCAAACATTCCGGGACATAACAAGAGGCTACGAAAGGTTTTTATAGGAGCGGTCGGTGCACTAGATGGAACTTTGATACATGCTGTTGTCCCCGCTTCGAAACAAGATTTATATAGAGGAAGGGGAAAAGGGGATTGTTACCAAAATGTTTTAGCAATTTGTGATTTCAACATGATTTTTACGTTCATTGTGGCCGGTTGGGAAGGGGTAGCACATGATTCTAGAATACTTTCAGAAGCATTATCGGATCCGGATGCACCATTCCCCTTCCCACCACCAGGTACGTTCATGGTTTGTTAAACGTCTATCTTATTTTGAAATTATAATTTATTTTTTTATATTTGTACAGATAAATATTATCCTTGTGATGCCGTGTATGCACACACACGAGGATTTATGGCTCCATATCGTAATGTACGGTATTGGCTTGCGGATTTTCGTCGAAGACGTGCGTTGACCAATAAAGAAAAATTTAACCATGCACATGCAAAACTTCGAAACGTCATTGAGCGTTCTTTTGGTGTCTTGAAAGCACGATTCCCTATATTGAAGAGGATGGCACCATTTCCATTGACTACACAAAGGAATATTTCCATTGCATGTTTCGCGCTACATAATTTTATAAGGAAAGAGGGTTTGAGCGACGACTTCTTTGAACAATACGATCAACCCAATGTTTCGTTAGGAAATAGTCATGTGCAGGTTGGTACGGATGGAGTCGAAGGTGAAGCACATGGTACTGCATCGGATCGGGAATTTATGACTCAGTTACGAGATCAAATCGCTGAGCAGTTAATGCAAAATGTTGAATGAATATCTTAAAAAAATGTTATTGTTGTTTTATGAATGTTAGTTAAATATTGTATAACTATTAGTTGAATTGTAATGTTTAAAGACTCTTTTTAAGTTAAAAAACAGTTTATTTAAAATTCAGTTTATTTTAGCAGTCTGCAGACGTTAAAAAACAAACAGTCTTCTTCTGGCAGACTGCAGACGTTTGGTCCACCTCTTCTTTTACAGATGTCTGCAGATGTGGTCCGCAGACTGCAGACATTTTACCTCTTCAAAAACAAACAGCACCTATATGTCCGGTTAGGCATGCGTAACATATTTATTAATAATACAATGAAATTTGATAGATTAATAGTATACTTTTTGTTTTTTAAACTTTGGTCACGTGACTTTGGTGCTTTGATGTTTTCTACCCCCTAAACTTTTACAATTTGATTTTTTTCTTTTTAATTAAATAGTAAACTTTTGGTTTTCATAGTTTGGTCACATGTGTTTCATACTCTTACATTTTGCACCGTTCAACTTTTAAAGTTTTTTTTTTAATTTTAAGTTTGTTGTCTTCTATTTTGGCCACGAAATTTTTAACTTTTCTACTTTCGTTTTTAGTATATTTTTATAGTTTTATACTTTCACTACAAGACTTTTAGACTTTTACGTTTTATACCTCTTAACTTTTTTACACTCTAACTTTTAAACTTTTTTTTTTATTTTAGGTTTTGTTGTCTTCTACTTTGGCCACAAAGCTTTTAACTTTTCTACTTTCGTTTTTAGTATATTTCTATAGTTTTATACTTTCACCACGAGACTTTTAGATTTTTACGTTTTATACCACTTAACTTAGTATATTTGTATAGTTTTATACTTTCACCACAAGACTTTTCGACTTTTACGTTTTATACTCCTTAATTTTTTAACACTCTAACTTTTAAAGTCTTTTTTTTTGTTTTAAGTTTTTTGTCTTCTACTTTGGCCACGAAGCTTTTAACTTTTCTACTTTCGCTTTTAGTATACTTATATAGTTTTATACTTTCACCATGAGACTTTTAAACTTTTACGTTTTATACCACTTAACTTTTTTTTAATTTCGTTTAGTTTACAAATTCAACCCCGCAGCAACGCGTGGGGAGGTAAACATCTCGTTTAGAGACAAAACTAATCAAAACGGATGATAAGAAAATAATAATTAGTCATTCATAGTATGATATGCTTGGTCATTAGTATAACCCCGTCTTTATTATGGGCTCTTAGAAAAGACTTATATGGATAGACCTTCATTTATAGTATCCTTAAGCATACCATGAATGTTTTCAATACAAGGACTTAGTTTCCTCTACTTGTTCTTAAATGAACAATAAGCTTGTGTCGAAAATTTAATGCAGCTCCGCTCAAACTGTTATTGTTCAAGAAATTAGGGTAGTTGACTTTATCATAATAAATCTTCAATATGTTATACTAGAGTTACATAATTATGAGTCCACTGGTAAATTAGCCAACAACGTTTAGTGAAAAACATAATAACTTAGGTTGTGTTATTAGTTTCTTATGACTTTTCCATAAGATTATACCCCAAAGTTGACATTTTGATTCATTTGACTACAACAAAGTAAAAGTTAGGAAACACTCAAGCACTTTTAAGTTTCTCACTTCTTCTATAGTTCAAATTATAGTCTTTCATTCCTTATAGATATTAGAATGCCATCTTAGATGATTTATAATGAACTAAACTATAATTGTATTTACATCATTCTAGTGTTTTAGCAATGTAGGCAATATCTAAACGAGTACAGACTTGAACATACGTAAGGATTCTAATTACTAATGAAGCATAAGATATAAATCTTATTTACTTATTCGAACATCCATTATTGGTATCCTTTACTTACTAGAGTTACAGACTAAGAGCAACGTTGCATGTTGTAATGTGTGAACACACAGTTAAGCCTTATTAGACTAACTAATGTCTCATATGGTTGACCTTGGTGTATTTCGATGCTTATTATATAGTAAACATATCTAAGATTTTAATGTCAAAATTATGCGGGAATAAGCCGTTTTAACACATGCAACAAGAATAGCTTAACTCTTGCCTACAATAGTGTATATAAGGACAAGTACAGTATTAGTTGCTCTCACTCATCTTGAGGTAGGTACATAAATCCATTTATTCTTGATGAAGAATGGTTATATATATATATTTTTCATCAAATTTTAAGTTTCACTGGTAAGTTTGCTTGTTTTAACCCTTTATATGGATTTACTCATCTTAAAGACTAAGTGCTCTTAACTTTCAGGCTTAAAATCTGCGGTCTATATGAGGAAAATGCATTTATATTGAGTGAGTATTAGAAAAATATATTTTGAAGTCCATTATATATCACTCTTATTTAAGTATAGCTTTAGAAACCAACCATGTTTTACAACGTCCAACTTCTTCTTTTGGATTTCATTCTAGTTTTGAAAAACTAAACTTCTAAAGTTATTTTGATTTAGGGAGCTCATTAGTGATAGCTTATTCAATCAGATGACTGATCGCTACTAATGGCTTTACTATAAGAGATAGAATCAGTGATCTTTTGAATATCCGTATAAACTTTATTAAGGTATGTTACATAATCATCAAAATTAATAGGAAACTTATGCCTTGATAACCTACTAAGCTGGATCTAACGGGTGAAGCAAATATAGTTTCACAGATTTCCCATTTAGCATTTAATTCAGGTATATTATGAGTGATATTATTTTCTAAGTGTTAGGAAGTGGTGTAGTGTTGTCGCATCACGGTGTACAAGAGGTGTAATCGGAGTTAAATTCGAAGTTTAAATTTAACTTTGTCTCTCTCCCCCGCCTCTTGTGCTTTAGGCAAGTTATGGATAAGAACTTTTACTGCTCCCACTGACCTTATAATTCTTTAGGAACTTAGCCTGCTTAGTGTTAGTCACATGTGTGACTGATGAAGATTAACAGAATCTAATAAGGAAACGACATAGGATTTCATGTAAAGTTTCTTATGTTGAGGACCTTATAAGGTTCGACTATGACTAACAACTAATTATATGTTTTATACTTGGTTGCCTTCCTGTCCAAATTTCAAAATGAATTTTAGGGACATATTAAGTAACCTCATTTAGCATATGAGTTGTTGGCTTTTTAGAGCCTCAGTCCATATGAAGAGAAGTAGGACTTTAAATGGCATACTTATGTATATAAGGATACTTGTATCATCTAAGCTTAATGATGATGTTGATAAGTTCCAGACATGATTTATTGGTTTACATTAGTATGGTCCTTACTAATGGACTCTAAACATTACCAATATTTATATGTCAATCTTAGTATTTCATCTTTTATATCAAATCTCACAACTTTCATTTTATGGTCAAGTTGATTTCAACTTCGTCCTTAAAAGTTTCTTTTGAGAAATATGTTTTTCTTAGTTAGATACAAGAATAGATAATCAGTTACGTGAGTGATAACTGATGTGTGCCCAGATACTCCATTTTGAGATAAGAGCCACTAATATGTTTGAGTTTTAGTACGTTATAACGCTTAGTTGTGTCTTGTTTATTCCCTTAACACGTCACACGTGTACTCTCTTTGTTAGTTCTCACTTATACTATATGATAACAAAGAATGTGAATCATGAATCATCTAGTTATATGTCATAAATATTTCAATCCACGTAAGTACAACTAAATAATTATAACCAACAACTTTAAGAGTTTAAGGTAATAATGACCTTGTAATGGCCATCTGACACCTTATAACCATCAATGTCTTACTTTAGTAATGATACTAAGTTGCAAGTTGTGACAACTGTAACTTCCCAAGTTGACTCCGTTAACTTTTCCCGTTAGTTTCGTTAGTGTCGTTAGTAAACCCGAGACCCGTTATTTGAATGATTTTATATTTATTTATATTTACTTGTTAATTGACTTTAGTAACTTGCTTCGTGAATCCGTTTCGTGACTTTATGTGTTAATTATGAAAATTTGCATTTTTATGCGAAACCGGGCCTTGTGTGTAAATTCGGATTTTTATGTACAAACGATTAAATTTATGAAACCCGACTAAATCTTACATGTTAAATGATTTAAAAACACTTGGAAATATTTTTAACTTTTACTTTACAACTTGTAGTAAAAAACCCACTTAAATGAGTTTCTATGCCTTATATGTTTAAAAATAAAGTTGAGGGGCCAAACATGTAAATTCTCACAAGAGAAATCTGCCCATATCCTCCCCCATTTCATTTTCACGCATCATCTTCATCCTCCTCTCCCTCTCTCTCTTTCTCACGGTCACGCACACACACACATACCTACTTGGAATTTTCGTGAAATCGAGCTTCAAGGTGGTGGATTCGGGTTCCTACTAGCTTCAATAACATCAAGGAAGCTTCATCATCTCTCCTTCTCCTTCTCATTGCGATTTCTACCTCAAATTTGTAAGCCCTAATTTTTGAATCCGAAATTAGTTGATTGCATGTGTGTTTTTGTGTGTCTATATGCTAAATGGAGTGTTGTTATGCTCATATTTCATGTTTTAGGTTAAGATATGTTAACTTATGATTTGGGACAGATTTGAACTCGGGTTTAGGGCTGGGTTTTGAGTTCAATTTCTGCTGTGAATGCTCTTGTATGATTGTTGAGTGTTTGGTTATGAAATTTGGGTGTTATGCTCTTGTATGCTAGTCACATGCTCACATTTGCTATGATTGTGATACAACCTTGTTAGGACCAGAAATTACATGTTATGTTGATTATAAACTTGTTAGTAGGTGTTTGATTGATCGAATGTTAGCATAGAATTGAAATCCTAAACATTTGCAAACTAAAGATTTTTGACAGCTTTGACCAGAATTTTGGGTCAACTTGCAGCAGCCATAACTTACTCAATTTTGCTCGAAACTGATTAAATCTTTTTCCCTAGTAAAGTAGGATGTCTTAGCTTTACAAAGGCTACTCGCACACCTTCTAAAACCTTCGTTTGGTCACTCAAAACACTGCTGCAAGTTGGGTACTCAAAGCTGTCCAGTTTAGTGAAAAGTATACTTTCAATTTGGTTGAGCATGCTAATCTTGTTTTATTGACAAGTTTATAGATGGTAAATGATGTTTATATATTAAAAGTAAGATCTAGAAAAGTTGGTTCATAAATTCAAAGTTTTGAGTGAGTTATGAAAGTTTTCATTTCACTTTGACTAGTTTACTAAATGCTGAAAATGCTAACTTCCGACGTGCATAACTTTGTCAATTCTTAACCTTTTTACTTGATTCTTTTTGCAACAAGTTCTATTTGATATGTAGTATATGCCTGTAAAATTTAAAGAGTTAATTCCAAGTATTGTGGATTTTAGCTATGTCACTAGATAGGTGCTTGATGTTTGACTTTTTGGGTCAGCTTTGACTTAAGTTGCAATTGCGTGATTTTCTCCCAAGTTGGGACTTCTATGTAAATTGTATGACTTGTATGGATGCATGAAACATGTTTAGGTGCTTATGTGTTATTATTCGTCCTAGTGATAACTTCTAATCCGGTTAGGCCATATTTACCAAATTAGGTCGATCTTGACCAACCTGTAGAACCAAATGCCGCGTACCAGTGCACCCTAAGGTGAGTTTCACTTACTATTTTTGTTGCATCCGGTAAGGGATGGCAACGCACGGTAAAGGTATTTATTTACTTGAGTAGTTATCCCACATATATCACATGTTTCACTGAATTGCTTTTAATATCAAAAGTCCTTACTTATCGGACCATTAATATAGAATAGCGAGGTAATGTTGAGTAGTACTACTGGGGATTGACACCCCCGCTCAGCGGTACACAGGATGCACCCTCCCGACTGGCGGTCGGACTGAGACCAATATTAGCCTAGGACTACCGTGATCGGAAAAGACACGGGAAGGAAACTACATAGGTTATGCCTATGATGCATTCGTCAGCTTTGGTTTCGAACGTTCAGGTGAGCATAAGCATAGGCTAGCTACCTATTGATACGGATAATACTTGCGTTACTAGATTATGAATTGTTTCCTTACTATTCATATGCATTTTTTGGTCTATATGGTGTTGTGTAGACTGTTTTAGTGAACTCACCAGCCTTTTAGCTGACACTTGATCGTTGATTACTTTTCAGGTCGTTTAGGTGGATGCATGGATGGCACGGATGGCGGCAGTACTCAACTAGCAAACTTTTGGGAAATTTACATTCCAAAACCCCTTAGAACTTGTCATTTTGTATATCAAACTTGTAATCACTAAATTTGCTTCCGCTGATTTTCTAAACTAACTCATGATTCTTGTAAGACAAACTTTACTTCATTTTGTATAAACGTTCTTTATCTTTTATTAAACTACCGTTATGGCTTGGTTGTAACTAAAGTTTTGGATCCTGGTTTGGTTCACATCCCACACGGTTATACTCCGTTAGTGGAAATTGGGGGTGTGACACAAGTAATGTTGGAATATGAAATGTAACATAAAGTGTAATAGATTGAGTGGCTTTCATGGTTCTTACAACCTTGACATTAATTTTGTCACTAACTCTCACTATAGTTGTTCTTTGGTTTATTTATAGTGTATGGATTGTAAGAGATCTCTATAATACTAGATTTGATTCACTATGTTAATTTAAAAAATTAATGAATGAGCTCAAATATCATTATATTATTGATTATGCTTCCTTAGCTAGTTGTCCCATTGAGGACTTAGAACTGGAAGTTTTTTCATGTATTTTATTTCTGTACCTTAGAACTATCCTCCTTATTGTAAGTTCTCTTCATTTTATCATGAATGAGGAAATCAATGCACTACTACAGCAAAGGAGCTTCTACATTCAACTCAACAAAGAATGCTTTATTCAAATTAATAAAAAAAACTGAGAGTCATGAATGATAGAGTCATAGGATAACCTAATTAATTGTACTATGTTTCAAATGTTATTGATCAATGAAATGATCTTTCCATTCCTTATTTTACGTCTCTTCAAATACTCAGGGAGAGATTTTTAGAGCAATCCAGTGTGATAGTTAAAGTATCAGAGGAAACATAAACATAAGATAAGAATACTAGGAAAGGAAAGATAGAATATGTCGCTTGACAGATTCTAACTGTTCAAAGAACAGTTCACAGAATATATGTGAACTTCACAAAGCGATTTCACAGAGCTCTGTGAAGATTTATGTGAAAAACTTTATCACATTTTGGACACTATGATCACATACGCTTCTAATGGGAAGTAATAAAAGTCTTCAGAAAGAAATCTCGAAGGAGTTCGAGACCATCAGAAGATAAGAAGGATGTATATTCCAAAGAGACAAATGAATTAATGACAAAGACTTTCTACACATAGCAAGGACCCACATGCTTTGTTGAAGTGCAGTAAATTATTCAATTTACTCAACCACTTTATTCTCTTATCGACTATATATAGAAGGAAAGTTGGTCCCTATTAATCTCAATTATCACATATTGACTGATAATTATCCCAGTTTTGATTTTCCCCAAAATAATCCGAGTTATAATCATATTGGCCTATATTGATCCGTCGTTAAATAAACACTAACGGCGTTTGTTTTTAGCTGACTGGACATCCACATAGGATCCTAGATGTCATTTTTATAAAACATTTTACCTAAAGCATTATATCATCCCTTGAAGCACATGTAAAGCCATGCACGTATGTGTATGTATACTTAAATTTTGAATCCATTAATTAAGTATACAAAATAAACAAACCATGAGATCAGTAAAAGTTCAATGTGGATATCCAGTCAATTAAAAAATAACACCTAGGATCCTATGTGGATGTCCAGTCAGCTAAAAACTAACGTCGTTAGTGTTTAGTTAACGACAGATCAATATACGCCAATATGTTTATAACTGAGATTATTATGGGGAAAAATCAAAACTGAGATCATTAGCGCCCAATATTTGATAACTCGAATTAATAGGGGTCAATTTTTCTATAAAGAAAGTCATTGTCTACCAACAAAGCAAGACAAATATCAACGAAATATCAAAAGCTTCTTCACTCGAGCTAAATCCATACTCTTGTAGAAAGATTTCTCTGATTTAAACATACACATCATAAACTCTTGTAACCATTCTTTATAAAAAGATATACAAAAAATCTTTATATGAATTGTTTTTCTTCCGGTTGATTTTATTTTCCGCACTCATATTTAAAACTGTTAGAATTCAACTGAGCCAACTCTGATTATAGCTCAATCAAGACCTAACAAAAGCTCCAAATCAGTCGAGCTTGAGCTCAAGCTATCCATATGAGACCACTGAGCCGAGCAAGCTCATTGCTATCGAGTTTGGTTCGACTCACCCGTTAAAAAAATAAAAATAATGATAAAGATATTTATTTATTCTTTTTGTCTCAAGAGGGTAGCACCCAGAAGGCCACACCACACATACGGTGCCTCATCCCGCTGCCTCCGTCACCGTCACCGTCACCGTCACCGTCACCGTCACCGTAACCGTCACCGTCACCGTCACCGTCGCCTCCGCCGCCTTCTACAGTTCATAAAATTTAGTTTATTTTCACATTTCTATGTGCAATCATCTCTGGAGCTGCACAATTCGGAGGTAATTAGATATTTAACCGTTCGAATTTTTGTTTCTCTAATGGTTCTCGTATCATCGTCACAGCTACATTTATAATTAGGGTTTATTTGGTTAGGCAGTGAACCGCAGACTAAATTCACTTGAATTTCTGTTTCCGTTAAAAATCCAGTAAGAATATGAATTTCCGAGTTCCATTTTGTTATTGAGTCAGTGATTTCGAAACTCCTTACTGACTGTTGGTTTCGTGGGTGGTTGTTGAGTTATCGTGCACTTTTGAATAGATAAAGAGGTAAAATCAAAGTAATTTTAGGGTTTATTCTTGATTGTGAAACCTAGGGTTTTGTGCTTGACTGGAAATCTGTTGTTTTCTGTCTTAATTCTGATTTTAGGAAAATATGTTCTAGTTTCTGATATTGTTAATTCATTTCTTAGTGTTTGATTTTCTTCATTTTTTTCATGTTTCTAGCGTTTTGTTGCGATAAATCAAAGTATATTTACTGGTGAAGAGCATGCTTGCTTCAACAACCATGAACATTCTCAAAATTCATGGTTGTTATGGTCTCCAACCTCGAAATTCTAATATCTCCCCGAATATTCATCTCTCTTCCCCTAAAACATATCATGCATCCAAACTCTGCAATGTCTCATCAGCCTCGGTCCTTTCTTGTCCTCAATTTTCCATTTCTGGAAGGAATTTAAAGCTAAGAAGAATTAGGGTTTCGGAAATCGGAGCTCCGTTATGGACATGGAAAGATGATGAAGAAGAGAATACTGCGTTCTTCTGAGGACTTGACTATGAATGGAGATGTTTATCAGAAGACTTTGAGGTTGGTCGAATGTTCTATGTTTGCTGCTCTTGGTGGGTTAACCTACATTCTAAGCAGCTCTCTTGCTATTGAGGTACTTATCTGAGTGAGGTTTTCTTGCTAGATTAATTGAATTTAATACTTTTGGAAACAGATTTTCAAATTCTGAACCCTTGTAATTATTGTTATAGCTGGTTTTCTTGATGTAACTCATTTACATGTTAGTCAACTTAGTCTACATGTTAGTCAACTTAATTTACTTATTATGCTTACATGGCAGAACTACTTTGGTTGTTTCTTTGCCTTGCCTATAGTATTCTCGTCAATGAGATGGGATGTTGTTGCTGGCAGAAAGACTATGGTATATAACCATTTATATTTCCCCTTTTTTAAAAATTACTATGTTCGACTTGCTGTTTTTTTGTTTTTTACATTTCAATTTTGTTTCAACCTTTTTGTAGGTGGCAACCGCTACACTTTTGCTTGTCTTGGCTGGCCCAATCAAAGCACTAACTTACCTGGTTAGCAAATGTTTCTCTAGCATTCATCTTTAATTTATCAGCTTTATTTTATATATATATTTAGGTTTTTTCTAATCTTCCTCTTTAAATTGCTCTAAATCCTTATTTCTTTGATTAAATTGATTCTTTCATCTCAGCTAATGCATGGTTTTCTTGGTCTTGCGATGGGCTCTTTGTGGAGGTATGCAGTTAGGTCAACTTACATCAATTCATTGTTATTTATTTTTAAATTATTTGTCTAATGTTGGTCTAGTTAAGAACTTGTTATTTAGTCAAGTCTCAAAAAATGGTAGGGCTGAATCAAGCATTTGAGGCTATTTCCATTCTCCAAATGATATTTTGCCAACCTTCACATAAAACATAAAGAAAATATTTGAATTGATTGATTCAAAGCCTTCTGTGTTAATCCATTTATTGTCTCACATCCACTGCTTAAAAGAAAGCTGCTTTTGCTGTGATTTATCATCTCTCAGATCAAAAGCAAGTTGGGGTGTTTCCGTGCTTGTGAGCGCACTTGTAATGCTTCTCTCTCTCTCTCTCTATATATATATATATCTAATATATATATGTGTGTGTGTGTGTGTGTGTGAAGAGATGCTCATTTCAGACTCAATAGTATTTTGAGAACTGCCTAACCCTTGTACTATTTATAATATAAATTGACTAGAATGCATGTGGATTTCAACATGCTTGAGATATTTTTTTTTTTAAATTCAGGTATTGATAGCATTTATAAAATGTGCCTCATGCACATGTGTAGTAGATTGTAAAAATCGGGCGAGAATAAAATCAAAGAAAAAGTGTGGAGAGGGAAATAAATCATTTTTTCCTATTCTACCACTTTCATTATGCTCATGTGGTTCCCATGATTCTCAACATATATTGGTTCTGAAATGAACACACATGCATCTACTCAATTCCTAGTTATGGTCGCATGTTTTCTCATCTTATAAGGATCCAATTTCAGGGATATACATCTTAAAATTATGCAGGTTCGAGCTGCAGGTGCAATGTGCTATGTTGTGATGTACTCTTTCTTAATCAGAGAGAACATCCTTGCTTTGGTAAATTTACTTTGTCGTTATCTGAAATTTCTTTGGTACCATAAATATTTATTTGAACTAATCAAGATTTTCTTGTAGATCACCATAAATATTCATGCCTCCGCTACGTTTATCCTATCATCCTTGGGCTTCTTGGCTATCCCGTCCATGGATATAATATATGCCATTTTTGGGACATTGGTTAGTCTTATTACCCCCTCTCACTTTATTTCTAACTTCCATATTTTAAAAAGAAGATACAAAATTTTGTGATCATCAACTCCATAACTGATATGGGTTTTTCAAAGTTAGGAGATAAAAATGGGTTCATCTTAATTCTGAAACTGTAATTCTCCTTGTAGAGAAAGGTTTATTACAAAACAATGCTAGAACTGCTAGGACCAATCTAAGACATTCATTTATTATTAAAGATTAGATGAAATGATATTGTTGTGATTAAAAAAAAAGAACTTTTCTTGAATTCCAATTAATTAATTTCCCTAATTTCTCTACTCACTTCCTCAAAACAAGTTACATACAAATGTGTAGATCAGAGAATTATAGTAAATCTATACATGTGTAAATGTTCATAATATATGAACACACATAAGTTTATTCACACATGCATAGATCAGTTCAACTCCATAATATAACAATGATGTATTTTAATATTCATGTTATAATCTCAGATAAATACACAAATAAATAAACGTTTCATATTTGTACTCGTAGTTGTTATATTGTTTACTGTATTGAATCCTTTATGTATTTTTCTGAAAGGCAATCTATCATACTCCTAAACTACTCACCAAACGAAATTCATATGTATTTTTAACTCAAAAGTCGAAAAGCACTTTTCTATAGAATCAAAGGGGCTAATTATCTTTTCTAAAGAGATCTCCTCCTTTTGGCAGCTTTTACTCAATTGCAGTTTCTTTGTATTCCTGCTTCATCTTCTATATGCCCTCTTCTTTACAAGGCTTGGAATGAAGGCTTCCCTGAGATTACCGAAATGGTTTGCCAAAGCCATTTGACCGACTACACAACCGAAACTGCTTTTTATTCATTTTAATATGTATTTGAATCAACAGCCAACGCCCCGGCTTTTGGGAAAGCATAGGTTACATGATATACTTGCAAATGGTGATTCATTTTAGAGGTGTCAACATGGGTTAGCCAGATAACGGGTCGAAGCGGTTTCAGGTTGGAACAAATCCTTTATTTGTAATTTAATTGTTCAAACAATATGAAAAGTTGTATGTATTGGAAATAGCTTCAATTCATTAGGCTCTTTATTGAGCTAAATCTTTTGTTTTACAAGGAATAAGGCTTTATATTATTGATTACCCTACTCCAGCTTACGTTTCCGAGAGCTTGGGGAGTTTCTGATCATAAGAAGAAGAAAAGGCTACTCATACTCGTCAATGAAACGATTCTTTCTAAATACAAGTATCTAAGGTGCCAGGTATCTAAGAGCATTCACAACCCAACTGGTAAACCGTTCTTTATCTTTATACTATAAGATAAATTTTAAAAACCATCAACTTTACTTCTCAAACCCATTCTATAAATCATACCTTATCTTTATAATTTACGAGCAATATTTAAGTTTTGCACAGTAGACTGGTATATTTACCCACTCTTCTCTTTTTGAACCATATTTTTTGATTTTTTCTGAATTTGGAATTGCATTACAGTGGGTGGTAGTCAAGTTGAAGATTTGATTGTGCTTGTTTTTATTGAGTTTTGACAGTTTTAAAAAGAGTGCAATTGTATTCGTAGAGATTTAAGAATTTTGATGTTGGTCGATTTTTTGAAGATTTAATTGTTCTTGTTGGTTTTGCACCTAGTTGAACAGGATGAACATTCAAAGTTCTTGATGTTGATTTTAAGTTCTTGTGTGTAGTGTTCTTTGTTTGTTGTTCTATGATGCTTTTTTTATTGGTGTTTGACCTGGTTTGTATTTGAATTTATAAGAGGAGGAATCAATTGCTAGGATCCAAATTGCAAAATATTACATAGAAAATTAAGCACATTGTGAGAAATAACACCGTAATCACCGAAGATCCAATCAAAAGAATCAAATCGATAATACTCAAAATTGAACGCCAAATCTTATTACAACATAGAAATGAAAGATTACAGAATTGGAAGAAAACAAAGATTGAGAAAATATGAAGTCGAATTGCAGAGATGAATCAATCACATTGTAAGCTGACCTAATCTCCTAATTATATCCGGTACTAGCCGTTAAAACTAATTAACGAAACTTCTTTCGGATTGACAACTCTAGTCCCTTGACCTTCAAGTTTGGCACACATGACAAAATCTACCCAAAAGTTTTATAAACTCTAATAAATCAACAAGTATTGATCAAACCACATAACTAGTATAAGAAACACTTGAATTACTCTGCCATCATCGCACACCAGTGATCCGATGGATTTATGTGTACTGATGTGGCTGATTAATCCTCATGCAACTTTGTCACACCCCC
>JBCNJP010000017.1:10469895-10540936 GCA_039602395.1 Deinandra increscens subsp. villosa
GCAAGTTTTCTTTTTAACTTGGGTTTTCCATTTTCAATCATGACACCAAAACTTTGAACTACTATGAATGTTATAATCTTTTAGTTTCTGAAAATTAGTTTTTGATTCTTTTGTTGAAATTGAATTTTTATTAACTTCTTCTATTTTTCTTAACGTCTTGGACTTTTATATACGATATTTTTTTTTTAAATTACACTATACAAACGAGTGTTTTATCTTAAAAGCAAATATAACATTGCTATATATAAAATAATAAAAATTTAAAAAAAAACTCTTTATGTATTCTAATGCGCCACTATGTCTTTTTGCTCGTCATTGTATTTTTCTAAAATTATTAGTTCCGCACAACATAATTATAAAATAACATTATTTTGTACTTCTAATATGTAGAAAACAATAATAAAATAATAACAAATTTATTCCAATATATAAAAAAACAATGATAAAATAAAATGAAATGAGTTAAAACGTAAAACACGATGATGAATACATATTACATAATGATCTGAAACATAAGACACGCTCATCTAAACTTAAAACACAATGACTAAAATATCCCCTTTTAAAAATATTGAAAAGACATGTATTAGGCCCAGAATAGTAGTTTTTAGACTTCTTAAATTTTTAAACCCCTTCTTAGTTAAACTTAACTCTTAAATTATATAACCAAAAAAAAATTCCTAAGTTTCCACCCAGGAGTTAAAATATGGTGGACTGAGTTCATGACTAGTGAGAAGGAATCGGGACAGTGTTTGCGTTGAGTTATGGTCCAAGTTGCTAGCTCGGAGTCGGGGACTGTGTTGAGTTAGATGTCTTTTCTTTTTTGAACAACGTTTTTTCGAGTCTTCCTGAGACGACCTGACCCGTCCCCAGTTATTCGACGCTTCAGGGCCAACTCAAAAAGCCCCCATAGGCGGAAGCCCTAACAACCAGGTAAAACTGCCCTCTCGACGCAAGTTCGAGCCTCGAACCAGTGACCTCTCATAGGAGAGTTAGTTAGTGTCTTTAGGAGTTTTAAATTTGACACAATTCCTACAACCTAAAATAGAGATTTAGAAAAATAGAATCAAAAAATTTACAATCCCTACAAGAAAGTACTAATATTGTTTTTCCCTCTTCATTTGCACAATATCGACTGCACCTCTAGTATTGATCTGGGTGCCTCCACATCTTTATCCCCAACTAATCTTTGCATTTCTAATCTAAATGTTTCATTTAAAACCTGCCAACAAAATATTGAATTTTCAATCTGGGTTATATTTTATCTATAATGGATTAAATCGCATATTTGAACAACGGAAATGATTACAGGATAACTTAGAAAGAAAGAAAAAGGCATTTGTGGGTTCATATGTCGAAAAATTGTTAAAAACAAAACATATTATATCTTTATACTATTTACATTTACTGTAAGTAATAGTAATCATGTAAATTATATTTGACACTAGTTTTATATTTTAAATATTTTGACAAAAATGTTTCATTAACTCAACCCAACCCGAAACCAGTTTTGACCCGATCCCCAATTTCAGTTGTGATAAATCATAAAACAAAGAGTTGTGACATACATCAACTGCAACGCGTGAGGCTTTACAAGTCCAATTCTCTTTTCTGTTCTCCAATACCCTCAGCACATCCTGTTTCATAATAAGTTGAAACAGTTAGAAAATCGATATAAAAATTGTAAAAACTGAATAATAAAAACAGCATGATGTCAATCCATGTCACCTGTCCCATTCGATCCCATAAAGCTTGACAAACGATTATGAAGACATGATTTTCAAGGTGGCCATGCAGATCATTAATCGTCTTTGTCAGAATATCCTTTAAACACTGCATCCTGTTTCTTATATCGGACTCACCAACACTCTCCTTTGCTTCTTGGATTACCTTCTTCAGGTTTGTAGTATTTTGCAACTTTGTCTGCAATAAAAGAGTAAAATAAAAGGTTTACGTTTTGGGTAACCATCTTTTTTTCACTGATAAAAAAGTAACCAGGTAGCAACTTTAAAAGGTTATAACTTAAGCCTTTAAGGTGATCATAAACCCAGTCAACAGGTGTTTTCTGGGCACCAAGTCAGAAGAAAGTCAACATGGTCAAATTACCTACATCTCATCTTCCATCTCCGCATTTTTTACCAATAACGTGTACAGGTTACCTTGAATCGAAGATTTTGAAACTCTTAGGGTGTTTGGTTGTGGAACATGTTTTTATGTTCGGTTCCAATTTGGACAATGAAAGGGGTTGTCTATCACTAGAAAACACATGAAATTTGTTAAAAGAAGCGTTCAAAATTGAAACGTGGAATTTCCATTTTCCATATTAGAAGACTAGAATACTTCGAAAACTGAATATAGACAACTTCGAAATAACAATAAAATGTCAGTTTTCCAGATTTCATTTTCTACAGTCAGAAACCAGTGTTTTTAATTTCCTAGACTCCATACTTTGTCTGATAAATTGTAAATTGAGTCACGATTTCTATTCACGATTTTTGAAAAACATCGTGTTTTCAAGAACTGAATACGTCCTCTAGAGTTTGTTAATATGTTCCTATAATCGGTCCAATTTGACTAGATACCGTCTATATAAGCCAGTCTGGTAGGCAGGTACTATAGAACTGCAGTTCAGTCAGGACCGAATTTTCAATAAACTATATATCCTATGTAATATCTCATTGACAGAATCATTTTGTAATTCACAATCAGAAAATTAGTTATTCACAGACTCCATACCTTGTGTTAAATTTAAATCCAGTCATGATTACATCCATTAACAAAACCAATCAGACCAACGGACTGGTTAGGCCTCCAGTTTGCTGACCGATCCGGTTATGAAAACATTGGTTGTTTTATTGAAGATATTGAAACTTTAAGGGTTTTTGTGAGTGAAAATAAACATGGTTATCTAAAACAGCATATCGGAGACCAAACTATGTTACCTGTTTTTGTGATCACCCCTATCAGTGATATAAAAAATATGGGAGACCCTAAAAGTAAAAACAGAAAACTTGTTAATAAAACTCACATTTCCAGCAAGTTTCTCCACAGCTGCTTGCATATAATTTCTGAATTTAGTTCTCAGCATTACAGTTACTTCACTCAAAAGTTCTCCTGGAACTGCATTTTCACTCTGTGAAATGCACACGCTGAGTGATTTAAACTGCTTTTCTATTTCAGGTTGTCGCACATCGAGCATCTTCTTCATTGAATTAAAAAGAGTTCCTAACTGAACAACAGTAAAACAGATATATTAAATAAAACTTCAAATTCTTTTATTCATAGGGATGATTAGATGGGAGATACAATTAACCTCCTCGGGGAAACTGTAAGGTAATGAATTTCCTTTTGCAAATCTTTGAACATATTGTACTGCCTTAACCGAAATTGTGTTTTCCTTCAGTGGTGATAAAATGTCATTATATTTTTTCTCCAGAGTTTCCATAATTACCCTTTCAGTGTCTGCTATAACCTATTAGTAGCAATACACACAAAAAAAAAGTAACAATAATAAGAACTTCTACAAAAATTCCACAAATATAAAACTGTTATTAATACCTTTTCCAAATCCAAAGTGTATTCAGGCCAACGAGAGATGATGACTTGAAATTCACACAAGGTTTCCTTCAGTTGCTTGTACATATCATCAACAAAAGTAGATGTGGAAACTTGTGGCCCAACACACTGGAGGAGAAAAGAATAAATGGCATTGTGCAGATAGTGGTTAGAAAAATGTATTAATTTTCAAGCTTAATTGAAGTATGGTATCTAACTGAATCATGTCAAACAAAGGGCTTGTAGCATAGCGGTATCATGATATGTAGTAAAGGTGTTCCTCCCAAAGTGGTTGAATGATTCACTCCCATTGTGGACATTGGTGCAAATTTAGAGGTAGTTTTTTAGAGGGTGTCCAAGTTAGTGGATAGTTGTTGAAGACTCAAAGGCACACTCAAGGCGCAAAGGGTAAGCCTTGGGCCTAGGCGCAAGACGCATAAAAAGTGAGGGCTTTTTTAAGGGAGGTACATAGTATAAACATACCTTTTTAGATGGTTTTGGACATGTTTTAGGCTTGTTTTGGGCTCGTTTAGGTTTATTTTAGGTTCATCCCAGGCTTGTTTAGGGCTAGTGTAATTGTTACAGACTTGTTCTAATGATTTTTGGCCAGAACTCGGCCTGAAAATATACATTACACAACTTTTGAGGGAGTGAGTAGCTTGGAATGTAAACAGATCTATTCTTTGTTCTTCGATGAAATCCAGTAGCATGTGGTGGTGAGTAGTTAATTAAACCCCGATGATGGATGATGGCAGGTTGTTTCTATTCGAGTATTGTGTATTATATATTATAGGGTATGGGGTCTCTCTATATATAGAAAATAATATTACACTTTCATACTCTCTAGTCTAATACAATATCATAATTGGTCTAATATCATTTATTCAAAAAGAGTAGAATATTACTGAAATCATATAAATTTTATAATCTGAGTCGGGGGTCTCTTAGGGAGCAATCGCTTTATCCCATGGGATAGAGGTAAGGTTTGCACTCATCTCACCTTCCCTAGACCTACTCTTTTGAGTGGGATTTTACTGGGTACATTTGCTTGTTTATATGAGTTTTATAATCATGTTTGACACACTATTATCTATTTAAGAAAATTAAACTTTTGGACGTTTATGGTTGACCTACCCGAATAATAAGTAATCCAATTGACCCGAACCTTTTACACAACCTACTCAATTTCACATATCTATATAGACAAGTACTATAGAAGCGTATGAACCTTATCGAGTTTGCAGGATTCAAGCAAATCAAGGTGCTTATCGTGAATCAGGCGTGTTATGTAAATGTGGAACAATTCTTTGGCATCAACACCTCCTTTAACAGGACTGCAAGTAAATTAAATAATATTCAAAGAGACATTTCAGAAAATCATTTATATAGATACGAGAGAAAGAGCATTTTATTACCTAATATTCCAGTAAGCAAGATCCTTTTGAAAATCACAAGTTGTGATAATCAGGTCAGTTACGGGAGGTGAGAGGCTAATAGGTGGATATGAAATCAGAAAACCACGTATTCTATTGCAAAGCTCTGAACTATAAAGACATGAAGAAAGATTCGGTAGCTCTAAGAAGCTACAAGTAAAAGATAAAAACCAATTATTAACGAATCAATCAAGTATGATATGAAAGAAAGGTGGCAATATGGGTGGATCGGGTGGGTTTGGTAACGGGTCAAAATGGGTTTTGTTTGAATGGGACATATTCTAGTAATGGTTGAGATAGGGCCAACAACCTGTACTACTTTGCAGGATTTGAACCAACAACCTTTTGGTTGGGAAGTCACCACTTCACCGCCAATCTGTCCCCTTGACAACTTTTCTATATATAGTTAATTTGTTGAAGTTAACTATGATTGCCAATGCAATATTATTACAATAAAAGTCTAAATCTTTAAATTAAGCGATTTAGAAGATTGTATACATTAAAGACTTTGGATGACTTTCAACCTGTTTGGACATGTTACCCTCTTAGCTAATTCTTTGGAATTCACTCATTTGACCCATTTGACATAAAAACAATTCAGATCAACCCATCATAAGTAAATGGACTAAAATTGCCACCTATTATAAATGAATGTAAACTAAAAAGATCACATACCTTGGGAGCACCTGCTGATTATTTATTTTTGTGTCACTAATAATTTCATTTCTTATATTTAAACAAAGAGACTTCATATTCTGATAAGCATTTGGATAAACAATCTCGTCCACAGTTGACTTTTCACTGCTACAGCAAACCAATTCATTGGTCTCTGCCAAGTGTCTTCCTAAAATCTTTCTTACAGCAATCTGAAAGAATTATAATCATTACTCATTATAATTTGAAGAGGAAGGAAAATTATATAAGTGAATGAATGTTTAATACCTGAAAATATTTACATAACTGCAATTGTGCTTCTGGAGACTGTATGTCATGCAAAAGATTATATATTTTCAAAGCAGGTTTCAGAGCAGGCGCTATGAAGCCAGATACAGGTGTAGGCTTATCTGTCAATCCTGATGGTGAGTTTTCATCAAGTGATTTGTAGTTCTCAAAAACTAAGGCAATGGTCTCTTCAATTTTGTCAGAAAGCTTCACCAGCATGCGATTCTGGACAATATGTGATAGATTATTTTATGATAAAATCAATATCATCAAATCCCAATTAATAACCAATATAAATTAAAGAATAAAATATCAACTACATCAACATGTCATCAAACAAACATAAGCTCATGTTACCAAGTAGACACATTCGTCCTTTTTGTATAGCCATACTACCCTATTATGGGATTGCGTTTTTACGGTGTCTTGGATTGAGATAACAGGTGTCACCCTGAGCAGAGCGTGCAGATTGCGTACGAGATTTTAAATTGAAATGAGCTGGTCCAGGATGACCCAAAAAAAAAATATTCAAACTTTAAAAAAATAAATAGGTGTTTATTATGATTACAGAAACAATGATATTGTAGTAATATAAATTTTGAATCAAAATTATTTAGGATGTTGTATGCATTAAGAATACCCTCATGGCACATTTCAACCGGTTTGACCTGCTCAACTCGTTTGATCTATTCCCCTTGATGGCTACTTTTCTACTTCACCATCTAAGCAGTTAAGAGATAAAAGACAGCCTACATTGACTCATTCATATGTAAAAGGGTCAAAATGCCACCTCTATTTATACAGTCCACTGTGCCTATCATTCTATCAAAAGCCATGAATTATTCTCACCTCTTGGGAACTCAAAGTGCCCTTCATTTTTCCTGTTATTACTGGAGACAGTAAGTCATGTATGACATTTAGGCAATCTGCAGTTGGTGTGGCAACATCCATAACATATGAAAGGTATCTGGAAAACCAACACAAGATGTTATAAGAATAGAGTACAGACCATTCACCAACCTTATTTACAATAAATATGCATATAAATTGGATTTAAAGGGCACCTTAGCTTAGCATATGCATCAGAAACTCCATAGTAAGTAGCAAATTTAGTTACCAACCATCTCCACGAGCCATGAAGAAGCAAGTTTCTTTGCTTAAAATTTTGGGCTTTCATTGCTGCTTCTAAGACCGAGTCATATGCAATAGTTTCAGCAACAATACCACACTAGAGAAACAAAACAGATAAATATACTATTAAAACCATACAATTTTACTTAAATCAAGCCCATTTTGCAAGTTTAAATAGTAACAATGTAAATATTAGTACTCAGGGAAGACTGATGTTCACATTGTAGAGAGGTCAATAATATCAATTATTTCTAATATTGTCTAGCGTGAAGTATTCTTTACATTTGTCAAAGTCAGGATGAATATATTTTATTTTCTCTCATTGCACGTATTGCAATCTCAGGATATATAAATATATATATATATATATATATAGGGGGGGGGGGGGGGGGGGCGTTCATTTGAGAATTATTTGACTCACAATTCATACCTTCATTATCATTATTATTTTATAAAATACAATGTTCACTTAAGTGCTGAATTCAATACAGTTTTTGAAATTAGCATCAAGAAAGTAGTTTCTTAATCATGTGTAAACCTTAAAAATGGAAAATCAATTCTTTTTACCTTTACATTGTTATTCTCATCTGTACCAGTTGAATAGTGTATGTTTAACTGAATTCTTCCAACAGGCTCATGCTCTGGTTCACGGTATATTGGCCACCAACGAAGCTTATCCCCCTGTAATTATCTTTACTTTCTCAGACGTGTTACACAAATGTGTTTAGATAATAAATCAAGAATTATGTTTAACTATACCAGATCATCTGCTATGTCTGCCATCTGAGCAATTACGTGACCACAATACTTCCCTTTTGAATCAGTAACTTCAATGATCAAATCATCTGTCATGCCATCTGGCAAACTGCATTTGATAACTATTCAGCGCTACCACATCGAGAAGTAGAGGTGGCAATTTTGACCCGTTTACATATGAATGAATCTATTGGGGTTAATATATAACGATTCAAAAGAAAAAGAAAAAGAAAAAAAAACTTAAAAGGAAACAGGTCAAACGAATAGAAAGTGGCCCCGCAGTATATTATAAAGCATAAACCCTCCTAAATCATGTTATTTAGAAAACTACAACATTATTGAAATAATAAACTTTGTAATCATGTTTGCCACACAAAATAGTTATAATATTTTTTTTCAAACTTGTAGTCTAGAAGTGTTTCAAAGCAACCCAATTTGATCCACCCGTACATGCAAATTACATGTTTTGACCTGAACCCATACACCCGTACCCAACACGCCCATTTTGCCACCTCTATTGAGAAAGGAAGGACGGGAATATGCACACACAACACATGGGTTTCACAAGATCCTGGCTGCATCCGTGTCATGTCAGCATCAGATGAGCTTTTTAATCTCAAAGAACATAGATATGTTTCTGCATTGTTATAAAAAATGGCGTGAACAAACAAAAGTGTGTATGCAGAAAACAAAATTAAATTGCATACCTTGTGCTGGTTCCGGAGGTGTTGAAGCATTATGCAAACTTGTTATACCTACTTTTAGGAGGCCTGCCATATCTCTGAGATAAAGTGTGCCATACTGTAAATAAGCCATACTTTGGTGTGAAAGTGATCCATTAGAAGAAAATTTTGGTGCCCCCCGGACTCTTTTTAGCGCCTCCCATTCTGAATAAACTGTTGATTTCATGGTGGACAATCGACGATTAACTCTTTGCAACTTCAACACCGGAGGTTTCTTTATTGATGAAAAAGTGCAACCATTGGGTCCATCCAAGCTCATTTTAACCTTTTTAACTGAATTGCAACAATTTCAGAGAAATCATAAATCCTTGCTGTAATTAAAACGAAATTCATTGCAATATAAGAAGATAAAAGTTACCTTGAACTTTCAATTTTCCAAATGTTTTCTGGGGTTTTTTAATAACTTCATGAACGACTGATTCTGATGCTCTTTTGCTCAATAACTCTTCTTCTGGTTGTAACAGATTTTGCTCCAAACTACATCATAAACAAAGTTTCTCGTAAACTGAACATAAATCAACCTCATAAATGATCACTATTGTTATCGCTAACAATCTGTAAACTAATTACCAAAAGGCGGTCTGCAGGAGGGAACATTCATTTTCTAAGAAGACACGAGCTTCACGGCCATCACGACCACCTAGGAAGTAGTACTTCAGACACAGTCGCACACATGCATCATAGGAGATTACAGCACACCATGGTCCTAGCTCGCTGAAATTAGTTTATGGCATATATAGTCACATATAAAACAGTAGTACAAATATTAACCAGGGTAAAGTAGCAACTAAACTTCTCTCATAAACCACAATTACAAAAGCTATTAGCTGCTACCTTGCGTGATACGCAGGAAGGCCAGCCGGCAAAGGAATGGGAGATGCAACATCTTGCCTATTACATAATAACAAATACCCTTAAACTATTAGCCAAAATTCTTCAAGACGCTGTAAAGAATATATTAAATATTCCTCTATATCTTTTCATACTTTATAGATGGATCAGAACATCTGTTTGCTTCATTAGAAACCTGAGAACTGCGAGCACGTGTAGGCTTCCAAAAATCTTGAATATTTCCAGGCACAGAACCAGCATATTGAGGTGCATTAGATACTTTCGGACCCATTTAGGCCTAGAATCAGTCCGAAGAGAAAATTACTCCACGCCTCCTACAGAGTAGAAACCACCAATAAATGCCTCAATTTTCCAAGAAACATATGTGATAACTATGTTTACTAAATCAGCAAAAAGTTATCAAATATTGACCTGTAAGGCTGTAACCCTCAGCAGAATGAGCAGCCAACAGTTCCACTGTTCCAGAATGATCACACGTTTTCGCCGAACCTTAGAAAGTGAAAACACTCTAAATAGGCGTACATGCTCTTAACATTATAGTCAAAGGCACAGATCTGCAAATTTAACGTATCAGCATTTACAAAGAGTTCGCTCATCATGAATCATAGGGCATTTAAGAAGATAAACGGAAATAGTTCCCTAAATTGAGTTCTGATTCTACGATAAATGCCAAACACACTAGAAGATTTCCGAATAAACTAGTTGCATACTTGCATAATGAATTAATGATAAACACACAAATATGAGCAAAATCAATTGAAAACAATATTATATCTACCAGAATCAAATTAACGAAAAGGAACACAAAGAGACGGTGCCATTACCTGCGAAGATTCTGATTTGCTCACCATGAATCATACGGCATTGATGAACGGAAATAGTTTCCTAAATTGAGTTCCGAGTAATAACTAATAAACTCTCGTTAATGATTCGAGCGATAAATGCAAACACACTTGAAGATTTCCGAATAAACTAGTTGCATAAATACAGAGTAAACTAAAATCGATTGCAATCTACTAGAATCGGATTAACGAAAGGGAAAACAGAGATACGATAGATTACCTGCAAAGATATCTTCTGAAGAATGTAGATTTGAGACCCTAATTTCAACGTGAAGGAAGCAAAATTCAACTCCTTTTCAGTCGTTTGTAGGTGAAAGAGACTAGAGTAAGAAAGACAGAAAGTTGCGAAGATGCCAATTGGGGTTGTCTTTTTTTTATTTTTTATTTTTTTGTATTATTGATATTTATTATTATAATAATATAATTTTCCTTTTGCCTTTTGGTGCCTTGATTCATGCAATTGGGGGGAAAAGTTCGTTTGATAAGACATTATTTCATTATTTGTGTGTAATATAATAATATAAAAGTGACTAAGATCTATGTATAAAGTTGATTTATATTTATATAAAGTATGAAAAATATGTTAAAGATCCTCATTTTATAAAAACAATAAACCAAGTTTCTTTTTTTTTAACGGCTTATTATTACGGCCCGACCATCTGGGAGTGCAGAGGGTATAGATATATATTCGCGAATGCTTGAGTGATCGGGGGCGGGGCACACCAACGAGCCCATTTTCAGAGAAAACTAGCTCCGTAAAGAGCTTAGATGAAAAACTTGTTGGGCTCGAGATAGAACTCTTAACCTCTCAGTCTCGAGTCTTTTCTTTATTGTCATATCATTTAATCAAATGACCGACGGTAGTAAACTGAATTTGTAAGTTATATTATAAAAACTGAGTAAGATCTATATATAAAGTTGATTTATTTGTTTATATAAAGTATGAAAATGAAAATACGTTAAAGATCCTACTTTATAAAAAAACAGTAAACTAAGTTTCTAAGTTATATTAGTAAAAGTGAGTAAGATCTATATATAAAGTTGATTTATTTATTTATATAGAGTATGAAAGTACGTTAAAGATCCTCATTTTATAAAAACAGTAAACCAAGTTTCTATTATTCATGTTGATAAATCGAAGGTGTAAAATAAGTTATCACGTGACGTTTTCTTGTCAACTAAGTAACATGCAATTTTTTTTTAATTTTTTTAACGGCAAACAAACAGAAACTGCTCAATTACTTCGTACAAAGTGACCCAATAACAAAAGACCACCGTCAGCTGGCCTAATCCATCCGTACGGAGCATTTAAGCACCCAATATTACACCAGGTCCGGGGAACCCACTAACTCGCTCGTCCGTAGACACGACGACAAATTAATGGTAAAACTCAGTTGCCTCAAGAATCGAACTTGGGTCTCCCCAAATCTCCTATCACTGGCCAGCATACCTCTGACCAGTTGAGCTGGACATCAAACAATTAAAATTTTATTTAATTAGTTAAAATTGTTTTAAATTTGATAATATATCTTCAAGGTTAAAATCAAACAATTATAATGTGTAGCGCGTTGTGACAATAGAATTACATGTTAAATTTGATCAGTGCATAGGTTATTAATATTAAGTGCATAGGTTATTAATATTAAGAGCAAATTATACTTTATGTCCTTTATAAATTATTCAAAGTTCACTTTCCGTCCTTTAATTAAGGAAATTATAAAAAACATCATTTATATTTATGCTTGGTTACAAATTACGTCATTTCGTCTAACGGACGTTAACTTTGTTTGTTAGTCTGATCATGTGCAAGACGCATGAGGGCAATGTTGTCATTTTACTATTTTATAAGAGGAAATTACATTTAACGTCATTTAAATTTTACTCAAATTTCACTTTTCGTCCTTAAACTAAAGAAATAACAAAAAACATCCTTTATATTTATGGTTTATTGCAAATTACGTCCTTTCATCTAATAGACGTTAACTTTATCCATTAAAACAGGTCATGCGCGGGCACACTAGAGCCATATTGTCATTTGACTCTCTTTTATAATTTACTCAAGATCTAATTAATTTTTGTAAATTTAAGTGGTTTAGGATTTCCTATTTTCTCTGTATAACTCACTAAATCGATAGCCAGAGACTTCCACATCTACCATAGATCTGAAGCAGCACCACCACTCACCACCACAGTTTCTCACAATCCTCCTTCTCTACCAAGTCGTTACCCATCCATTGCCTTTAGAAAATGTGACATTTAAATCTCTTTAATCCTTGGATGCTCAATCCGTCTCCTGCTCCTCAAACATGTCGATCTTCACTGACAGTCGTCTAGGTACGACGAAATAGTTGTGTGTCCTGTTCCCAACTGAGAGGCGGGTGATTCTTAAAATGGCGAAGTTAGGTTAGGTTTGTCAATTTCTACAAATGATAAATATAATTACAAGCCTAACCTAACTTCGTCATTTTAAGAATCACCCACCTTTCAATGGGTAACGGGACACAAAATCATTTCGTCGTACCTAGAGGGCTGTCAATAACGATCAACGGGTTTGAGGAACAGGAGACGGATTAAGCAGCCGAGGATTAAGTTGATTTAAATATCACATTTTCTGGAGACAATGGATGAGTAACGGCTTGGTAGCAAAGGAGGTTGTGAGAACTGTAGTCGTGAGAGGTGGTGCTACTTCAGACTAGAGGTGAGCATGGTTCGGTTCGGTTCGGTTTTTGGCTCGAACCGAACCGAAACCGAAGTTTTCGGTTCCTAAGAAAAACAACCCGCTCGGTTTCGGTTTTTTTTGTTCGGTTTTTTTTCAGTTTGGTTTTTTCGGTTTTTTGTTGGTTCCGGTTCGGTTTTGTTCGGTTTCGGTTTATTTATTATTTTTTATTTTGTAATATGTTGTTAATATCATTTTAATTTTAAATGTATAATCTTAAAAGATAAATATGTAATAGTAAAAAACAAGTAACGTCATAACTAACTATTGAATTAAACAAAAAAATAGTCACGTGAAGCGTGTGACCATACAAAATACGAAGTGACTTTAAATTTAAAAGTTTTTAACACTAAAGATCTTGACATAAACTATTAAATTATAACTTAAAATATAAACTAAGGGAACAACGGTTACTAAATTATTTAACTTAAGTGTTATGTGTTAACTTAAAATATAAATCAAGGTTTAAAGATTTAAAATGTGCCCTCCTAATATGTTATTTCACACATTTGCCTATCGGTTCGGTTCGTTTTTATAATGGTTCGGTTCGGTTCGGTTCTTAATAGAGTTCAAACCGAAACCGAACCATTTTCGGTTCGGTTTTTTCGGTTTTGTCCGGTTCGGTTTCATCGGTTTCAGTTCGGTTTTTTCGGTTTTTTGCTCACCCCTACTTCAGACCTATGGTGGATGTGGAAGTCTCCGGGGATCGATTTAGTGATATGTGCAGAAGAAATATGAAATTATAAACCACTCAAATGTACATAGTCAGATGACAATATTGCTCTCATGCGCCTTGCAAATGACTTGATTTAACGGATAAAATTAACATTCGTGAGACGAAATGACATAATTTGCAACAAACCATATATATAAAAGACGTTTTGTTATTTCTTTAGTTTAAGGACGAAAAGTAAAATTGAGTAATTTTCAAAGGATGTAGAATGTAATTTGCTCTTATAAAAAGGTAAAATGACAATATTGCCCTCATATACCTTGCACATGATCTGATTTAACGGACAAAGTTAACATCCAATAGACGAAATGACGTAATTTGTAACCAAACATAAATATAAATGACGTTTTTTGTTATTTCCTAAATTTGAACCAAAAATGAATTTCGATTACTTTATAAAGGACGTAAAGTGTAATTTGCTCTTATATTAAATTTGACTTAAAAATTAAATCAGTTTGACACTAAACACTATACAAAATGAACAAAAATCTAACAAGCGTCAACAATAAAAAAAATACATGTATTTTTATGTCAAATCATGCGAGACAAGAGTACCACATGAACATAAAATTGTTAAACAAATTAAACTTAACAGGCTAGATCTTAAACAAAATTTATGTAATAACATAGATCGGAAAGTCAAACCAAACTACAAATAAAATAATTATATTCAACTGGATAAAATACATACCGAAACATATTGAAACGTATGTCACAGTTGATACATTTACTCATGGGACAACGCAATGTAGAATTGTAAAGCGAGCTCGTATGCTTTAACAATTATAATAATCTACACTAAGGCTATCTGTAATGGGGCGTGGCCGGGCGTCAAAGGGCCCTATAACGCCCCTATAACGCCCACCCCCACTACGGTGGGGCGTTATAGGGGCGTTATAGAGGAGAGGGTGGCGAGGGGCGTTAGCCCTTTAACGCCGAGAAGAGGAGGTGAATCAAAAAAATAGCCGTTCAACGGCTAAATTTTGTACCGTTGAGGGTTTTTTTTTTTAATTTTTTTAATTTAAACCCTCTTTTACCTATAAATACCCCACTTTTTTAAACATCTCACACACCACTCCAACTCCTCTCTACTTCTATTCTTCTACTATATATACCCCATCTATTTTATAAACTTTCACAAACATTCACAATGAATATGGGTAGTTGGAAGACCGAAGACGACGTAGCGGTGGCACAATCTTTCGTTAACGTCGCACACAATTGGAATGATGGACGCCCGCCAAACGAGTTTTGGCCTGCCGTGATTGATGACTTCAAACGGCGACGTGGTGTGGAAGATGTAAACGGGAACTTTATCAGGGCGAAATGGTGGGCCTTGCAATCGAATGCACGAACTTTTAATGATATCTATGAACGACTCGAGCGACAATATGGCGCGGAGGGTATAAGCTCAGTGCTGCAAAGGTCGTTGAGCGAGTACAAAACTGAAAATGGCAAGAGCTTTGTAAACGCAGGCGTTTGGGCTTTTTTGAGGCCATACATCAACAACCCCGAAGATCCTATTTTCAAGTTTAATCGTTATACATAGGCGTTCGTGTTTTCTTTTTAAGTTGTGATGTTTTAATTTATTTTGTTGTCTTTTATTTTATTTTTAATGAAAGTACTTTTTAAAAAAAAGTTAAAAAAAATAATAATAAGGTAATGATGATGGTGGGCTTTATGGGGCTTTATCCACTACACCATAAAGCCCATTGCCCAGTCAGCGTCCACATGGCGCATAATGCCCCTTGTGGGGCTTTATGGTGCTTTAACCATTACACATAGCCTAAACCAATATATTATAATCCAAGGGTTTAGAATGTCTAGTCTCTAAAAAAATAAAAGCTTGCTGGTCAAACTCCAAAATAAATATTCTACATCCCATTTTCTCATAATTAAAAGTTCCTTGACTTAATTTTAAAATTACACATATTTGATATATAATGTCTAATCTCTATAAAGTAAAAGTTGTGACCAAATTCTAAAATAGAAAAATATACATATTACTCAACGGCAAGTTATATAAACCTATGTATTATATGTGATGTCTTAAAAATGATATATTAATAACTTCGTATATAAATATTATTATATCTTTTAAAAATAAATTTAAATATAAACATATAAGAAAATAAAAGAGCTTTTTATGCAGACACACATGAAATAAAAAAAAAGTAATAAAGATTTAACAATTATAAGATTATTTTTAAGATAAGATATAATTAAAATCTTATTATAATTTATTAAGCTTTAAAAATTTGTTATATTAAAAGATTAATATTTTTAATATTTAATTATATAACTTTAAAACCATTAGTATTTAATAGAAGAGAGTATTTGTATTTAATAGGAGAAAGGAGTGAAAAAATCATAATGAGGGTGTTTGTAAAAACTTTCACTTTTATATTTAATAACAAGTGACATGTGACCAGTTTATAGAGATACATCTATTTATAAACCTATTGATAAAGACTAGATCGAACCTATTTTAATCATAATCGTAATATATGATTGTAAAGTGGAAGTTTTTAAATACAAAGCTATTTGAATCCCTTTTAATCATAATCATTATAATATATGATTGATTGTAAAGTGAAAGTTTTTGAATACAAAGCTATTTTAATCCCTTTTAATCATAATCATAATACATGATTGTAGTCGAAATAACAGTAGATATGCAATTAAAGTTTTATTGGATCTAAAGTATCTAAATGAGAAAAAAAAAATTGTACCCCCTCTACAACTTAAGTGTTAATTAAGTGATTTATGAGAAAACTTTTATTAATGCTATCTGAGACGCAAAGAATTACAAGTATTGTAGACCGTATAATACAGTTAATATAAGTTTGAAACAAGATTGACATCGGTTAGTTCAGTTTGAAACAGGTTCTGGCGAGATGGTTTGGTTTGAAAACAGACTAATATCGGTTCACTTCAAGTTGAAACCGCTTTACATGTAGAGTTGGGAACCGATTGTTGGGGTCAGATTGAAATGAACCCAGTTCGGCAAACGGCCAACAAACCAAAACTGCTCAAATACTCCGTACGGAGTGACCCAATGGCAAAAGACCACCGCCAGCTGACCCAACCCAGCCGCACGGAGCCCTTAAGCCGCCAATGTTACACCAGCTCCGGGGAAAACCCACTAACCCGCCCGCCCGTAAACATGACGACAAATTATGATAAAACCCAGTTGCCCCAAGGATCAAACTTGGGTTTCACCAAGTCTCTTATCACTGGCCAGTATGAGTATATGACTCTCACCAGTTGAGCCGGACTTCATTATCATACAAATTATTCAATCCAAAAAATTATACCACAGAACAAACTATAAAGCACTTTTTTTAACCTGCTACTGAAGATAGAAACAACAAATGTGTTCTTAGTAAAGTCAGAAAACAAGATGATAGTGAGAACATAAGCAAATCCTGCATCCAATTGCAAAAGCAAAACGATTTAGATTCAACTCTCTCTGGTCACATTTGGTGTAGCTAAAGGTCAAAGAAACTCAACCATAAAACTTAACTTATTGAAGATATGCAGAATATGCAGAAAAAACTGTAATAACAAGTGAAAAAAACAGCTCAAGTAAAAGGTTTAAAGAACATTAACTCTCTACCTCTAAAAGGAGCCAAGAAATTAGCATTGATGCATTTAGAATGCATTTAGTACAATTTCAAGTAAAAATGAAATAATGTTACGAGAACCCTGAAACCGAACCGAACGTCTAAATGCTCCCAAAAACGGGTAATCATGACATATATACAAGTTAAAACCAAACAGGGTTCAATTTACCTGATGGTGACAAACTTGTTGGTGCCATGTTTCGCCCAATAAGCCCGCAAGTCGATTGCATTAGCAAAGTTATAGCTTTCAGATGCAAGTTTCTCCAAAACCTTCTTGAATGCACCTTGACTCATCTTCCTTCCAGCAATCCGAGCCCCTCGACGTTTAGTACTCATTGGAAGCGGATACATTGATATGGTGGTTGTGCAGCAAGCCGACTGCCAGCCACCGCATCCCCATCTGTAACACTGCTGTGGGACCCCGGTACACGAGCAGACAGGTATTGGGATACCAGAAATATCCATATCAATTCCGTTAATCACCATGTCAAGATTTCTTCTAACTGGTTTTGACTTTTGACCCGAGGCATTCTCATTGTCTTTTGTTGAAAAAGGAGCTTTCTTTGGCTTCTTGGGTTTTGGCGGTTTAGGGGTGGCCGATTCCGCCCCTGTTCTTTTCTTCAACTGTCCACCACCAACTGTTTGATCTTCTAGATTCATTGAATAGGAAGGTAAACTATCAGGAATAACTGGAAAATCAGGGTTTGGAGGTAACATATGGAGGATTATTGAATCAGGTGGTTCTGAAACCATCGAATGGCGAGGGTGGTGGTAACTGTAAGGCAGTCCATTAGGGCTCCCCATGGTTAGATTTTCGCGTGAAGATAACAACAAAGGTTTTGCATCTCTATGATCAACCATAGGAGGCATCAGTTGCAAACCAAGGTGTTCTTTTAGTGCAGGTTCATAATAGCCCCAATTTCGCATATTCAATCCATCATCATCCATCTGAAACTACAAATGCAGGCAAAAAAAAAAAAAACACCATACAGATGAAATCTTTTGCATATTTCAATCTTAAAGAACTGGCAGCAGAGCTTTTAAAAGGAAGCAAAAGATCCCTAATTATCAACAGAAAAGTAGATTTCTTTTCGATTCAATATTTCAATAACAAAACCTAATTGAATCCACACACAAAAAAACGTAGAGATTTGAAATAACAGATCAAATATTGATACAATTGTTGCGTTTAAACACATGCAAACATGTCAAATTGTCCAATTAAACCATATTTCAATGTTAAAGAACTAGCAGCAGAGCTTTTAAAAGGAAGCAAAAGATCCCCAATTATCAACAGAAAATAGATTTCCTTTTGATTCAATAACAAAACCTAAACAAATCCACACACAAAAAAAAAACCTGTCGATTTCGAAATAACAGACTAAATATTGATACAATTTTTGCATTTAAACATGCAAACATGTCAAATTATCCAATTAAACCATATTTCAGTGTTAAAGAACTAGCAGCAGAGCTTTTAAAATGAAGCAAAAAATCCCCAATTATCAACAGAAAAGTAGATTTCTTTTCGATTCGATATTTCAATAACAGAACCTAATTGAATCCACACACAAAAAAACCTAGAGACTTGAAATAACAGATCAAATATTGATACAATTGTTGCATTTAAACATGCAAACATGTCAAAATATCCAATTAAACCATATTTCAATGTTAAAGAACTAGCATGGCAAAGCTTTTAAAAGGAAGCAAAAGATCCCCAATTATCAATAGAAAAGTAGATTTATTTTCGATTCAATATTTCAATAACAAAACCTAATCGAATCCACACAAAAAAAACCTAGAGATTTGAAAATAACAGATCAAATACTGATACAAATGTTGTATTTAAACGCATGCAAACATGTCAAATTATCCAATTAAACCATAATTCAGTGTTAAAGAACTAGCAGCAGAGCTTTTAAAAGGAAGCAAAAGATCCCCAATTATGAACAGAAAAGTAAGATTTCTTTTTGATTCAGTATTTCAATAACAAAACCTAATCGAATCCACACAAAAAAAGCCTAGAGATTTGAAATAACGGATCAAATATTGATACAATTTTCGATTTTGAACGCATGCAAACATGTCAAATTATCCAATTAAACCATATTTCAATGTTAAAGAACTAGCAGCAGAGCTTTTAAAATGAAGCAAAAAATCCCCAATTATCAACAGAAAAGTAGATTTCTTTTCGATTCGATATTTCAATAACAAAACCTAATTGAATCCACACACAAAAAAAACCTAGAGATTTGAAATAACAGATCAAATACTGATACAATTTTTTGCATTTAAACACATGCAAACATGTCAAATTATCCAATTAAACCATATTTCAATGTTAAAGAACTAGCAGCAGAGCTTTTATTAGGATGCAAAAGATCCCCAATTATCAACAGAAAAGTAGATTTCTTTTTTATTCAATAACAAAACCTAATCAAATCCACACAAAAAAAAAAACCTGCAGATTTGAAATAACAGATCAAATACTGATACAATTGTTGCATTTAAACACATGCAAACATGTCAAATTATCCAATTAAACCATATTTCAATGTTAAAGAACTAGCAGGGCAAAGCTTTTAAAAGGAAGCAAAATATCCCCAATTATCAACAGAGAAGTAGATTTCTTTTCAATTCAATATTTCAATAACAAAACCTAATTGAATCCACACACAAAAAAAACCTAGAGATTTGAAATAACAGATCAAATACTGATACAATTGTTGCATTTAAACACATGCAAACATGTCAAATTATCCAATTAAACCATATTTCAATGTTAAAGAACTAGCAGGGCAAAGCTTTTAAAAGGAAGCAAAATATCCCCAGTTATCAACAGAGAAGTAGATTTATTTTCAATTCAATATTTCAATAACAAAAACCTAATCGAATCCACACAAAAAAATAAAAACTAGAAATTTGAAATAACAGATCAAATACTGGTTAGAATTAATTCGAGATCTGTATTCATTCATGTCTGATCAAAATGCGGCAAATACAATCAAACAGAATAACAAGGAAACAAAGCCGATATCGAAATCAAGAGAAAGAAGAGATCTTGCGATGAACTTTGGTGGCGATTTGTCGGCGTCAAAATAAAGTACAACATATATCATGTGAAAATGAAAAAGCAAACATTCTTTAGCAGTTCGTATGAGAGAGAGAAGGTGCTTACTTGTGTGGGAAAATGACTTTTTTAGGGTTTTTTTTGGAGAGAGAAACAGAGGAGAGAGAATGGGAGGGTTTGAATGAGTTTCTATCAAAAACAAATTTTCAATTTCATATTTATTAATTAAAACAAGAGTATATGTCTCTCCAACTAGCAACCAAACCCTAATTAAGCCCCTTGTTGATATGGGCTTCTCATCTTTTCAAATACATGTTTTTTTTTTTTGGTAATTATTTGCATGGCTTTTTTTAATGGGACCTGCGAACTCATATACATATAAAAATTTTGTTATTTTGAGTTTGTACGTTTTGTAAGAATTATTCTTAAACTTTATATAATACTGAATTTTTTTTATATCATACAAACGTTACACAGAGTGTTTTTTGACTTATTTTTTTCGTTAAGCTAAAGGATATTCAGTGTAACGTTTGTACAATATAAATGTCACTCGGTGTAACGTTTGTTAGGTAAAAAAAAACTCACTGTAACGTTTGTATTAATATAAACGTTACTTGGTATTATTAGTAAAGTTTTAGGACAATTTTATCTCTATATTCTTTTTTTATTAATTTTTTCTTTTTCTTCAATTTATAATCGTAACTAATAACTATTTTTGTCTTATTATCATTTTCTTTTAAAATTTATTATCAATCAATTTTAATAGAACAGTTTTGGGTCAAGTCGTTCCGCCTGAAATAATAACCTTTTGGTTTAGGTTTGGATCAACGAGTCACGTTAAAAACAACAAAATCATCAAACTCAACTAACCCATTTACAAACCTTCTATCTCTACAAGACATGTTGAGCAATCTATATAGCTGGTTTCATCAATTTGCAACATATATATATACTAAAAAACCAATCTTTATGATGAAACATGGGTTCTGTTCGCATAATGAAACATTGGATTACAAAAAACAAGTGATTAAAAACTCATTTGTAGTTCCAATAAAAATATTAGAGAAAATGAATGCTTCTCCATCCCATTTGGTGTGATAGATAAATAGTCGATTTGTAAAGGAAAATTAGCGTCAAATAATTCGAACTTTTCAATTTGGCAAATAATAATCTCACATTTTGATTTGGTAACTGACAGTCCCAAAAAGCTGAAGTGAAAGCTGACATGTATTTTTTTTCTCTTTATAAATTATCCAGTCATCATCACTATCACCCCCATCACCACCTCACCACCATCACCACCTCCCTACCACCACCATCACCACTCCACCACCACAACCACCCCATCGCCACCATCAAAATCCGCGAAACGATCAGACGAGCGACAGGTGCGATGCCGACTCTGATTATACGCACTTTTGGGTCGAATCCGAGCTTAATTTTGGAAAAATTCATTATGTTTGACTTTTTGGAGTCAAACTTCATGTACTTTGACTAAAAAATTGGACCCGAATTCAAGTTTGTTTGTGATTAATTCCGGTAGTTATAGTTCATCAAAACGAATCTACCGTAGGTTACGAAAATGATTTTCATTATGTTTTGTTCAGAATCGTGAAATGGGGGTGGTGAACGTGTTCTTGAGCTCATCAATGGTGGAATCTTCAATCCTTAACGGTTTTCTGCAAGTCCGGCTCCTTTAGATTTGGTTTGAACTCGTGAATTCAATAGTACAATCGGTTTCGAATTTCGTGAATGTTTGTGTGATTCGTAAAATCAAAGAATGGTGTTTATCAAGAGCTCATCAATGGTGAATTATTCAATCCTTAACGGTTTTCTGCAAGTCTGGTTTCTTTAGATTCGTTTTGAACTCGTGAATTCATGGTACAATTGGTTTTGGATTTCGTAAATTCTGTGTGACGTCGTCGGATGGTGTTAGGGATGGTGACGGTGGTAGTGGGGTGGTGTTGGTGCGTCTGAGTGCTTTTGGGATGGTGACGATGGTGATGGTGGTGGTGGGGAGGTGGTGATAGTGGTGTGGGGAGGTGGTGATGGTAGTGAGGTGGTGGTGGGGAGGTGGTGATAGTGGCGTGGGGAGGTGGTGAGGTGGTGGTGGGGAGGTGGTGATAGTGGTGTGGGGAGGTGGTGATAGTGGTGTGGGGAGGTGGTGATGGTAGTGAGGTGGTGATGGTAGTGAGGTGGTTATGGGGAGTTGGTGATAGTGGCGTGGGGAGGTGGTGAGGTGGTGGTGGGGTGATAGTTATGATGACTGAAAAATTTATAAAAAGAAAAAAAATACATGTCAGCTTCCACGTCCATTTTCTTTAACGGTGTTAAATTTTTTTAACGACAAGACTGTTAAAAACAAATAGTTGACAAGTTAGGACTGTCAATTGCCAAATCGAAATGTTGGATTACTATTTACCAAAAGTGAAAAGTTCGGATTACATGACGCCAATTTTCTATCGGTAAAACTGCAATTAAATTTATGGTTTGAATAAATTGGTTCAAGCCCAAAAGTAAAAAAAAAAATAAATAAATAAATAAACAAAGACATCCTTTCTTTTCTACGCGTTGTGCTTAATTTTCTATGTAATATTTTGCAATTTGGATCCTAGCAATTGATTCCTCCTCTTATAAATTCAAATAAAAACCAGGTCAAACACCAATAAAAAAAAGCATCATAGAACAACAAACAAAGAACACTACACACAAGAACTTAAAAAACAACATCAAGAACTTTGAATGTTCATCATGTTCAACTAGGTGCAAAAAACAATTAAATCTTCAAAAAAATCGACCAACATCAGAACTCTTAAACCTCTACGAATACAATTGAACTCTTTTTAAAACTGTCAAAACTCAATAAAAACAAGCACAATCAAATCTTCAACTTGACTACCACCCGCTGTAATGCAATTCCAAATTCAGAAAAAAATAAAAAAATATGGTTCAAAAAGAGAAGAGTAGGTAAATATACCAATCTACTGTGCAAAACTTAAATATTGTTCGTAAATTATAAAGACAAGGTATGATTTATAGAATGGGTTTGAGAAGTAAAGTTGATGGTTTTTAAAATTTATCTTATAGTATAAAGATAAAGAACCGTTTACCAGTTGCGTTGTGAATGCTCTTAGATACCTGGCACCTTAGATACTTGTGTTTAGAAAGAATCGTTTCATTGACACCGAGTATGAGTAGGCTTTTCTTCTTCTTATGATCAGAAACTCCCCAAGCTCTTGGAAACGTAAGCTGGAGTTGGGTAATCAATAATATAAAGCCTTATTCCTTGTAAAACAAAAGATTTAGCTCAATCAAGAGCCTAATGAATTGAAGCTATCTCTAATACATACAACTTCTCATACTGTTTGAAGATTTAAGTTACAAATAAATGACTTGTTCCAACCTGAAACTTCTTCGACCCGTTATCCGACTAACTCATGTTGACATCTCTAAAATGAACGCCATTTGCAAGTATATCATGTACCCTATGCTTTCCCAAAAGCCGGGGTGTAGGCTGTTGATTCAAATACAGATAAAGAAATGAATAAAAAGCAGTGTCGGTTGTGTAGTCGGTCAAATGGCTTTGGCAAACCATTTCGGTAATCTCAGGGAAGCCTTCATTCCAAGCCTTGTAAAGAAGAGGGCATATAGAAGATGAAGCAGGAATACAAAGAAACTGCAATTGAGTAAAAGCTGCCAAAAGGAGGAGATCTCTTTAGAAAAGATAAATAGCCCCTTTGATTCTATAGAAAAGTGATTTTCGACTTTTGAGTTAAAAATACATATGAATTTCGTTTGGTGAGTAGTTTAGGAGTATGATAGATTGCTTTTCAGAAAAATACATAAAGGATTCAATACAGTAAACAATATGACAACTACGAGGACAAATATGAAACGTTTATTTATTTGTGTATTTATCTGAGATTATAACATGAATATTAAAATACATCATTGTTATATTATGGAGTTGAACTGATCTATTCATGTGTGAATAAACTTATGTGTGTTCATATATTATGAACATTTACACACGTATAGATTTACTATAATTCTCTGATCTACACATTTGTATGTAACTTGTTTTGAGGAAGTGAGTAGAGAAATTAGGGAAATTAATTAATTGGAATTCAAGAAAAGTTCTTTTTTTTAATCACAACAATATCATCTCATCTAATCTTTAATAATAAATGAATGTCTTAGATAGGTTCTAGCAGTTCTAGCATTGTTTTGTAATAAACCTTTCTCTACAAGGAGCATTACAGTTTCAGAATTAAGATGAACCCATTTTTATCTCGTAAGTTTGAAAAACCCATATCAGTTTTGGAGTTGATGATCTCAAATTTTTGGATCTTCTTGTTCAAAAATTGGAAGTTAGAAATAAAGTGAGAGGGGGTAATAAGACTAACCAATGTCCCAAAAACGGCATATATTATATCCATGGACGGGATAGCCAAGAAGCCTAAGGATGATAGGATAAACGTAGCGGAAGCATGAATATTTATGGTGATCTACAAGAAAATCTTGATTAGTTCAAATAAATATTTATGGCACCAACGAAATTTCAGATAACGACAATGTCAATTTACCAAAGCAAGGATGTTCTCTCTGATTAAGAAAGAGTACATCACAACATAGCACATTGCACCTGCAGCTCGAACCTGCATAATTTTAAGATGTATATTCCTGAAATTGGATCCTTATAAGATGAGAAAACATGCTTCCATAACTAGGAATTGAGTAGATGCATGTGTGTTCATTTCAGAACCAATATATGTTGAGAATCATGGGAACCACATGAGCATAATGAAAGTGGTAAAATAGGAAAAAATGATTTATTTCCCTCTCCAGACTTTTTCTTTGATTTTATTCTCGCCCGATTTTTACAATCTACTACACATGTGCACGAGGCACATTTTATAAATGCTATCAATACCTGATTTTTTTAAAATAATTCTGAAGCATATTGAAATCTACATGCACTCTAGTCAATTTATATAATAAATAGTACAAGGGTTAGGCAGTTCTCAAAATATTATTGAGTCTGAAATGAGCATCTCTTCACACACACACACACACACATATATATATATAGGGAGAGAGAGAGAAGCATTACAAGTGCGCTCACAAGCACGGAAACACCCCAACTTGCTTTTGACCTGAGAGATGATAAATCACAGCAAAAGCAGCTTTCTTTTAAGCAGTGGATGTGAGACAATAAATGGATTAACACAGAAGGCTTTGAATCAATCAATGCATATATTTTCTTTATGTTTTATGTGAAGGTTGGCAAAATATCATTTGGAGAATGGAAATAGCTCCAAATGCTTGATTCAGCCCTACCATTTTTTGAGACTTGACTAAATAACAAGTTCTTAACTAGACCAACATTAAACAAATAATTAAAAAATAAATAACAATGAGTCGATGTAAGTTGACCTAACTGCATACCTCCACAAAGAGCCCATCGCAAGACCAAGAAAACCATGCATTAGCTGACATGAAAGAATCAATTTAATCAAAGAAATAAGGATTTAGAGCAATTTAAAGAGGAAGATTAGAAAAAACCTAAAATATATATAAAATAAAGCTGATAAGTTAAAGATGAATGCTAGAGAAACATTTGCTAACCAGGTAAGTTAGTGCTTTGATTGGGCCAGCCAAGACAAGCAAAAGTGTAGCGGTTGCCACCTACAAAAAGGTTAAAACAAAATTGAAATGTAGAAAACAAAAAAAGCTGCAAGTCGATCTCAATCATAGTATTTTTAAGAAAAGGGGAAAAATGGATGGTTATATACCATAGTCTTTCTGCCAGCAACAACATCCCATCTCATTGACGAGAATACTATAGGCAAGGCAAAGAAACAGCCAAAGTAGTTCTGCCATGTAAGCATAATAAGTAAATTAAGTTGACTAATATGCAGACTAAGTTGACAAACATGCTTGGTTTATAAAAGCGCACCCAAGGCGCACTTTTTTAAAACCACGCTAACATGTAAACGAGTTACATTAAGAAAACCAGCCATAACAGAAATACAAGGGTTCAGAATTTGAAATTCTTTTTCCAAAAAGTATTAAATTCAATTAATCTATCAAGAAAACCTCACTCAAATAAGTACCTCAATAGCAAGAGAGCTGCTTAAGATGTAGGTTAACCCACCAAGAGCAGCAAACATAGAACATTCGACCAACCTCAAAGTCTTCTGATAAACATCCCCATTCATAGTCAAGTCCTCAGACGAACCAATATTCTCTTCTTCATCATCTTTCCATGTCCATAACGGAGCTCCGATTTCCGAAACCCTAACTCTTCTTAGCTTTAAATTCATTCCAGAAATTGAAAATCGAGGACGAGAAAGGATCGAGGCTGATGAGACAGTGCAGAGTTTGGATGTATGATATGTTGTAGGGGAAGAGGGATGAATATTAGGGGAGATATTAGAATTTCGGGGTTGGAGACCATAACAACCATGAATTTTGAGAATGTTCATGGTTGTTGAAGCAAGCATGTTCTTCACCGGTAAATATACTTCGATTTATCGCGATTTATCGCAACAAAACGCTACAAACATGAAAAAAAAATGAAGAAAATCAAACACTAAGAAATGAATTAACAATGATCATAAAGAACAGATATTATCACAAACAGAGCATCTGTTCCTTAAATCAAAATTAAGCACAAAACCCTAGGTTTCACAATTAAGAATAAACCCTAAAATTACTTTGATTTTACCTCTTTATCAATTCAAAAGTGCACGATAACTCAACAACCACCCACGAAACCAACAGTCAGTAAGGATTTTCGAAATCAGTGACTCAACAACAAAATGGAACTCGGAAATTCATACTCTTACTGGATTCTTAACGGAAACAGAAATTCAAGTGAATTTAGTCTGCGGTTCACTGCCTAACCAAATAAACCCTTATTATAAGTGTAGTTGTGGTCTTTTACAGAGAGTGCTGAAATGAATACGATGATACAAGAACCATTAGAGAAACAAAAATTTGAACGGTGAAATATCTAATTACCTCCAAATTATGCAGGTCCAGAGATGATTGCACATGGAAATGTGAAAATGAAACTAAGTTTTATGAACTGTAGAAGGCGGCGGAGGCGGAGGCGGAGGTGACAGTGACGGTGACGGTGACGGTGACGGTGACGAAGGAAGCGGGGATGAGGCACCGTTATGTGTGGCGTTCTGGGTAGCATACCTCTTCCTTTCCGTGACATAAATTTATATAATATACAACACAAATTGAAGATGAATAGGAAACATTTTGTTTCTTATAGTTTAGCCACAAGACTTTAGGGTAATGACAGTTTCTACCCTTTAAATACATTTTGTTTCTTATAGTTTAGCCACAAGACTTTAGGGTAATGACAGTTTCTACCCTTTAAATTTTATTATATTTATAAATATTACAGTGTGTAGAATGGTCTGGAAGACTCCAGTCTCTCTGAGAGAGGGAGAAAAGAATCGGCTCAGAAGAAAAAGAAAGAAGCACACAGTCTGGTGACTCTGGTCATCCATCATCATCCAAACCGTTGTTGCGACATTCCATCGCCTCTCATACGCTTTCTTCCATCGTTGCTGATTTCTTAGAATTATGGCAGGTATTCGATTTGGATTTGCTACCAATTCTGATAAACGATTCCACCTGATTCGAATCTGATTATGGTTGAGCAAATCAAAAGGCTTCAACAATTAGGGCTTCGGTTTTGAGCGATTAGGCTTCAACAATAGGGATTTGGGAACCCAATTTGGGAATTATTTCGTAAGGTACGTTCTCCTCCTTGCATGTCGTGATTGTTAACTTATGGCGTAATTAGGTTAGCGACGAGAGGATGGTGGTGGTTGGTGGTGGCGCTGCTGTAGTATACGGCACAATTAGGGCTAAAACGTTGGATCCAGTAAGCGACGAGAGGATGGTGGTGGTTGGTGGTGGCGCTGTTGTAGTATACGGCGCAATTAGGGCTAAAACGTTGGCTCCAGATCTGTACATGGTTGTCGTTGAAAAAGGGAAGCCACTGGCAAAGGTTTGTGCAAATCTGTTTAAAATTCTACTCCTATTTATTTTGGTTTTAGAATTTTTAGTTATTAAATTTGCTTTCTTTGAAGGTTAAAATACTGGGAGGTGGTCGTTGCAAAGCCACAGCGATGGCGGATGGTCTGAGATTATCCGGTGCCAGCGGCTACTTCTGTTTTTTATCGATTATTTTCATATTCAAATTTCACGTTTGGTGTTTTTTCTATAGGTACGATTGTAGTACGATTAGGGGCTCTTACATAATGTTATAGCCTATTCTTTACTTTGGGACTTTAGTTTAGTTGTTTGCATCTTTTCTATCTAATTTATAGCGTGCCTACTTTTACAATTTCTGTGGTTTTTATGTTGGTGGCAGCAGATTGAAGTAAATAAAGGTTCCAGGTAATCATCTTTAATCGACCTAGGGCTCCAGGTAGTTCATCTCCAGATCTGAAAATTCTTATCATTTTAATCGTTCTGTTGTAAGTTTTGTGAGTTTATAGATTGATGATTAAATATGATGTTAATATAATGCTTAATGACCACTATTGTGAAGCTTGATCCAACCCTTTAAAAGTATAATCAAATTTATGAAGTAGCGTTTTGTTTGGTGACTTTTTCAATTAAACATGATTTCGTTATATGCTACAAGTGCTTGGAAAAAGATGTTTTGATGAGCTGGCCAGTTTGTGTAAGAGTGCGAGGACGTAGAACACATTTTATAAAAATGGCCAGTTTGTGTAAGAGTGCGAGGACGTAAGGCCTATTTCTTTCATTTATTATATTTTTTTTACCTTCTGAGTTTGGTGTAGTGAGACGCCCGAGTAACTTATTATTTCAAAGAATTCTAGGAAGGCAACAAAAAGCAGAGACTAACCCATCAGATTGAGCTTACACTCTTGCAGGTTGGTATCCTTGTGCTTTTATATCTGCGGGTCAAAATTCATTCTGATCACCAAATTTGACAGTCTTGATATGTTTAATGAATAATTATAGAATAGTTAATTCTCAAGTTTCTAATTTTCAAGATCTCATCAAGTAACTAAAGGCAGTTTTTTTAAACCACTATCTAAAGTCCTATATGTTATCATAATTTTGCAGGCATCAAGAAAAGCCCAAAGCCCAGGGTCTACATTTGATGAGCTGGTTCTTTGCTTTCTTTGTGTGGATTTTACCGGTAAACAAGTTTACTTTAACATTTGCATATATTACGATTACATGTGCAGGACTAAAAAGGGTAGCTAAATGGGGACACAAGCCCATTTTAGTAAATGGGAACCCATCTGTTATCTCATTAGGAAACTATCAAAAGGTCTACATTTTCACCCTTTTAGTTTATAACCAATCTTTTTTTTTTTTTTGAGTTCTAAGTGGCTCTCACAGCTTATATTCATATTTTTTCCGACATATATTTACAAGAACAAAGCGCAAAGTTGTGCTACTTTTCTTGCATACGATGACAAATCTGCGTTATATGTGGTTTTATATTTATATATTATGCTTCTAACAAAGATGGTAAGTTATTTCACTTTCATGTGGGCTTATTGGCTAAAGTAACAACAATTAAATATGGGTTGGTTTGTGATACACACATTCACAAGAATGGTTGTTGAAGGTAATAAGAATTGCACATGATATGATTTGTGATACTTACATTTATAGGAATATGGATAATTGGTATGCTTAAATTGTCAATTGAAATTGATCGTAAATAAGTTGTCCGCTACAACACGACAACAGGCCAAACACTATTTTTACTAATTGTATTCAACGAACATTGCTCTTGCCAACTATACTAGATTATATAAGGTTGTAGTCTTTTTGTTGTTAACCCTGCTCCTCTTGAATTTTTTAAATCATTTCCATGTCTCAGGTTCTCATCAGCGAGTTATCCTCCCAGGCAACCATTGCATTCTGAAGGTAATTATGCCTGAATTGTAGCTTTAGGTTCGTCCATGTTTCTTTGATTACCTTCCTAAGTGCCTTTTGTTTAAAAAAAATATTTCTATCACATTATAAATTGGATTCAGTGCTCAACAAAATCCTTACAACATCTATAAATTATATACATCTCTAATACGAAAGCTCTACTATATTTATTTTAATTAATCTAAATGACTTACCCTATATGTTTCTTTTTGCAGGGTGATGCCATCGAAGCAGAGGTCGAAATACATGATAAAACACTTCAGTCGTTGTTAAAAGTTGGTCGTTGTTACACCATAAAATGCTATGTTTGTGATTCTCCCAGGTCATTTGGAAAAGTTGTGGAATTTGATGTTTTCATTGTATTTGGAAGAAGGGCTGCAGTTGCTCGGTTGCTCCTATCATTAACGATAATATTCCAAAGTTCTATTACAGCTTCACTTCCTATGAAGACCTATACCCAACCCAATGCTGAAACACAACAACCTTCTCACATGTCACTTTACAATGATAACCAAACCCTTACTTTTACTTTTCAGTTATATTGATTAAATTCTGTTTTTTTTTCCAGATTACCTAGGAAAGGCACCTCAGAAGAGTTACTGAATTTCAGGGTACATGTAACCATAGGTACATCCTAACCTCTACAATAACACAAACATTTATAAATACAGATGACAAAGAACCACCTCTGAAGAAATCAAAGGACAAACAAGAATAAGAAGGAAGATCAATGTCAATTGTTGTAGCAAAAGGCTCATTTTGAAGATCAATGGCTCAAAACTGCATATTTTGTACATATCTCACAATAGCCAAAAAAACATCAGTAATCACACTTTTCGTTAGAACATGTAGTAAAGCAAACCCAGCAGTCGACGTGAATGCAATCACTCACTTTTTGTACTACGTTGTAGTAGAAGAAATCCAGGAATCAGCAACAATAGACAAGAATGCAATCACTAATAGGTTGCTATTGGTTAACTGTTGTCTAGATGCTGGTATCCTTAACGATGTTTATAAATCTGCAACAGGTAATGAATGCATACAAGATGATTCCTTCCATTTAGCCTACTTGCTAAGTCAAAGAACGAGGGTGGCCCGCCGCAACGCGCGGGCGGGTCACCATCTCGTAATATATAAATATCTTTATTATTATTTTTATTTTTCTAAGGGTGTTTGTAATGGTGCAAGATTGGGATTAATTCAGAGCTCGGGATCGCGGGAGAGCTCGGGAACACCAGGAAAGTGGGCTCGGGATCGGAACTCGGGACTATACCGTGGGACTGGGTTACCGAGGGGGGAGAGTTGGGAAGATGACCGTGGAGTGCCCCCCCCCTCCCCCCCCCACCCAACGGTCCTTTTGACCTTTTTTTAATTTTTTTTTTACCTCTTTTACTTATTTAAACCCCCTTTATTCACTATTTTCCCACACATTTCACCCATACCAACTCCAATTAATTTCTTTTTTCTCCATCTTCACCATCACCATGTCTCACAACTTTTTCCCACACTAATCCGATAACGAACCACCGACACCGACCTCTCAACGAAACGTGTTTGGAGAACCCGGTTATCTACCGGTTTTTTCCGATCAAGAACCCGGTTTTGGTCAAGAATACGGTTTCTTACGCGAAGACTTCAACCTTGAAGACGAGTCTATTCCCGATGTTGTGATGAAAACACAACCATCACAAAAAAACCCAAAGAAGAAGACTATGGCTAAGAGACCGAAGGAGAAAATCACCCAACCACAAGGAAAACGGGTGTCGATTCCGTGGACTTCTCAAGAAGAAGTGGTGTTGACCCGACTCTACGTTGATAACTCGGAGAATTCGATTAAGGGTAAATAACTTTTTTTTATTTTTTTATCTTATAACTTTTATATTTTTTTTTGTTTTCTAACCCGTTTTTTTATTTTTATTTTTTGGTATGTAATGCTCAATCGGGTACTTATTTTTGGAACAAAATTACCTTGGAGTGGCACCACATGATGAACCTTCCCGTTCCCGACTTCAACGATGTAAGCTCGTTTGTTCGCACCAAAAGTCAAGTATATTCAAAGTGGAAAGATTTGAATTGGAAGATACAAAAATTCAACAACATTTATATAAATCAAATGGCGGCACGAAAAAGCGGGTGTTCGGAAGCCAACATCCTCATGGCGGCACATCATCGATACAAAGTAGAGTGCAAGGGGGTTGCGTTTGATAAAATGGAGTGTTGGGAGATTTGCAAAAAATCTCCAAAATGGCGAGCGGCGACGCCGGTGGACCAAACACTACTACAAAAATGGCCTTTCTTGACGCTTTTTGCGCGTCAAGAAAGGGCCCAGATGACGCGCAAAAAAGCGTCAAGGAAGGCAGGGTCAAGAATCCTCTTGACGCGCAAAATGCGCGTCATCTGCTTCTTGACGCGCGAACAATGACGCGCATTTTATGACGCGCAAAGCGTGTCATAAAAAGCGTGTCAAGGAAGCCCACGTCATAAATATGCTTATGACACGCATATATGCGCGTCATGAATTAAAAGAAAATTTAAAAAAATATATATTTTTGTAGATTCACTAATTTCCACATTAATGACAATTAACCTCCTAATCAAAATACAATACACTTGTAGCAAAATAATACATTTCATATATAGAGCAAACATTACAAAGTTAACATTAGTTTACATTGCACTAACTACATGTAACCTTAGCAAAATAATACATTTCATATGCAGTATGTTTTATTCCTTTAACTACTTTTTATATGTCTAACCAACCTCCTCCATTTGTTCCCAATGCAGCTGAACATATTCCAAAAGCTACAATTGTTGTTGGTCCTGATGAAGATCCACCTGTATACCTCTCCACATCATGCGGGTTTCGTGTTGTTCTGTGATTTTGGAAAACGCACACACATCAATACAGTACAGTGGCAAGTTCAACCAAAGTTTCAATGTTAAACTAACCAAAGAAATAACTGCAACTTATAAAACTGTAAAACACCATACTGTAAAACTGTAGCTTTAGATATACCACTGTTGCTGTAATTGGGATGTATAATATGAACCTTAATTCATTTTGAGAACCAAATGGCTACTGTATGACAATCTATAAGCTTGCATAATTAGGTTTAGTAATGAAGTGCAATGGGAATATGCAGACAATATACATCAGTTCATATTTATCATAAAGCTATAGTAAAGTAATGAAGTTTGAAGAGATTTCATTTTAACAAGTTCATTTGTTCCAATTATATTTCCATCAGGGTTTAATGAACAATTAAATTTCATCAAGACAACATAATACATCTATTTGAATCAATGATTAAGAACTAAAAAGTAACCAAATACTTTATCATTTAGCATGAAATGGAGATAAATGATAAAACCATCAAACGGAAGCACCAATAAACACAGAGGTGAAGATTACCTTCAATTTCAATGATGAGCCTTTCAACAAACACAGAAGTACTAATTCCATTTTGAGGCGATGAACTAGGAAATCGACAACTTACGTTCAGATCCACTAGGTCCTTTTCGATGCAATCGTCGTTTCCAGAGTCGGCGCTCAGATTTCTTCCCGCGATTAAGTCTTTTTTGCAGATCTAAAAAGTGTATACAGAAACAAAGCCCAAATTTTCAGTTACATTTTAACAGTTGAATAAATTTGACCACTCACCCATTGCCAGTGCCACTACGGCGCTCAAACACCCTCCTGGGTTGTTCACCATCAGGTGCATCCCCACGATACCCATCATGAGGGCCACAGTTCCATGTCATGCTGTAACATCCCAAAATTTCGATAACTTAAATTCCCGTTAACGTCTTGTCAAGCTAAACTTAAGTAGATAAAAATTTAATTGATTTATATGAATTTATGGGGGCTAATTTTGTAAATAGAAACTTTGGTTAAGTTTAAAAATAATGTGTAAACTAGAAGGGCCAAAGCTGTAAATATTAGAAAGATGAATAAACAAAAAGAAAAAGAGGAGGAGGAGGTCGCATACGCGACCTGGAGATCGACCTCCAACCTCCTTCTTCCCCAAAAATTCGAAATTGCAATTCTAGGTGTTAGGGCTGCGATTTCTTGGTTAGAAATTGGAATTGGGATGGTGATTCTTCCTCTAATTCCATCCTTGAAGCAAGTAAGTACAAACCCCTCTATGGTGCATGCATAGGTCACGAAATTTGGGGCCTTGAATCTGCAAATTTATGATGTTATATGAATCCCATGATGTTAGAGAACTTATATGTGGCATAAATTTCTAATTTGGTCAACAATTTGTGAAGTAGTCACCAATTGCATGTTCTTGAACTTTCATGTCGAGTGACTACATATGAGTTGGTGAAATTGCTTACTATGCTTGAATTCTTGTATGAAATTGATGCTAGATGATGAATAGATGATGGGTTGGTGATGGATTTCACCAAACCTATGTTAAATAGTTAATTGGGAGGTTCATGGGATTGGGTTACATGTGTGCATATATGTATGCACACAAGGTGTTTGATGAAATGCCTAACCTAGATGAAATGCCTAACCTAGATGAAATGTTGAAGTTCATGACTAGATGTAAGAATGATATATTACTTACAATCATGAAATAAGAATGTGCTTGATATGTGGAATCCATGCTTATAAAGTGTGTTAAATGAGATGGTATAAAACCTTGAAAATGTTAAGAACCTAGTTGTGGGGCTGTTTTGGAATGGGCGTATAAGATCACTCGTATGTCCGTTTGGGATGTATGATATACGGTTGAAAAGCTTGTTCTTAATACTACATTTTGTATTTGAACACTAGAAGCTGAATCTGATGTATAATGGGTCAAAATGACCCGTTAATATAGTCACTCAATTTTCCAGCATGCTGTTTGGTTAAAATTATGGTTGCTGTCCTGTTTTTAGAAAAATTGTATAAAATAAACCGTAACTCCGAAAAATGTGTATCTTAGGGGGGGCGGTATGGGAGGCGGTTCCAAGGGGGAGCCGGCCTGGTTCCAACGGCTCACCACACCTCACATGCTGGCTTCCCACCTGGCTTCCTCCTACCCGGTTTCCACCGGTTCTCCAAAGCCGGCCAAAGCCGGCCACCTTGTGACCGTTTTAATTCGACCGTTGGTAGCCAACGGCTATCCAACGACTCCTTTCTTCTTTTTTTTTTGTTTTTTTTTTCCACTTAAACATACACTATATATACCCATTCATCCATTTTATAAAAAACACACCTCTTTCTCTCTACAATATCTTTCACTCTAAAAAAAAAATGAACTTCTACGATGAAAATGACTTCTTCCCACCAACCGAAGAGGAGGTGAACGCAAATCCTCAACCCTAGATTTGAATTTTTTTTTTAATAAAAGTTGTAGTTTTTATTATTTTTAATGAAGGTTGTTTAAGTTGTAATTTTATTTTTAGTTAATGAATATTGTTTACTTTTATTATTAGTTTGTATTATTAAAATGTTTGGTTTTTATTATATTATTTTTAGTTAATGAATATTGTTATGTTTAAATTAAAAAGAAAAAAAAAAACAAAGTGGGACACGGCTTGGTTTGAAGCCACACCACCACCATACCTAGTGGTGTGGCTTCACATGGCTTCAAATTTCTTGACTTTGACATGGCGAGATTTCATTGGTTGGTGAGCATGGCTTCTCCAAGCCATGCCACCACCATACCTCCTCCCCTTATATGCTCGGAAAGCCCTATGAGTCTACTACAATTCATATTTGAACTTGAAAGGCTGAATAAAATTATTCAGTGGTCAAAAATGTCGATTTCAGCGGCAACGCAGTAAAATCCTGCACAAAAAATAAGAAGTTTTTATAACCCGTTAAAGTTGGATATGTTAACTCGGATGATTAAAACATAAACGGGCGATTATAATCGATTATGTGCATATAGTTGGGTGTATTAGAAGCATCTGAGGTGCATGGAAATGATTTATACAAATATTATGCACATGTATATTAAACATGGTGGACTTTTAGAAAGTCCAAAACAAAACCATGAATTTAACATGAATTGTGTATAGGGCAAATCGTATTGAAGCGGGTAAAGAGGCATGAGGAAGTTATAAATGCCAAGATGCTTTGAGGTAAATGAAGTAAAGGTTAAGCTACCCAAGGATCATAAACTCAAGCTCACGAGGTAACATCTATGCTATGTTACACATTTGTTTATGACTCATATTTGCATTAATGATATAGAATGCATGATTATTATGAAATGTGATAAACGTTCCCTACGAGGCAAGTTGTTGAAATGTGTATAATTACAAAGTAACATACCTAGAGTTAAGCTCTAAGTAGGAAAAGAGTCAAAGAACAATGCTTAACCAAATGGTTCATAGGAACCATGGTTACACAAATATATGATATTAGCGGTAAATGAAACGTAGAATTCATGCTAACGGGTCAAATGATTCTAAAGGAATCATGAATATATGAGATTAGCGGTGAATGAATCGTAGAACTCATACTAATGGGTTAAACGGGTCAAATGATTCTAAAGGATTCATAGTATTAAATCAAAGTATAATACTTACTAATTGGTTCATGGGAACCATAACCTTATGCTAATGTGTAATTTATTAATAATGGTTGTAGGAACCAATTTTATGTGTAACATTATTTTTGTTACATGACTTAGATAAATATATGTGTATTGGCAATTTAGAAGAATAAACTATAAAGTGCATAATGGGTGAAGAATGGTTCTAGGAACCATGAAGCCCAAGCCAAGAGGTTCTCCAATGATAAACTTGACCACAGGAAAGATTCGGACGAATCAATAATGAATGGATGTTACAATGGCTAAATGGGCTAGAAGAGTCTATGCCGAGAACAAAAGAATGGAAATCATAAATGGTTAAAGAACCATAGGTTCCAAGGTTTAAATGTGGTCAAGTGAGGCACTTGGGGTAAACCAAAGGCAAGGACCCGTCTTAACGGGTCAAACAATGGTACAAGGCCTGTTTGGTCAGTAACTAAAATGATTTAGTAAACCAATGACACGTAGAGTGAAAGTTGTATGAACTATGTCAAAAACTTAGTGTATTAGTAATGTGCAAAGCTAGACTCGCAGCAGAAGCATAAAACTAACTATGGGTATACATATGAGTACTTTGACGTTATATTTGCTTGCATTATGTTTCTAGTAGCAAACCATATGCGGTGGGTAACTTCTGGAAGGTAACCTTAATAGTTACCACAAAGAACCTCTAAGTGGGTCAAACGGGTCGGGTGAACCCGGGATTAGTTTTCAAAAATGTAAACTATGGCCAAGGTATGTAATTGCATAGTCTTTATGCTTAAAAATATGTTTTTGGGATATTCTAATGGCAGGAATAAAGTTCCAACGATTCTGGTGCAAAACTGGTAAAACAGGGGAGATAGCCAAAATTTGGCTAAGTATAGAACATGCCAGATTCCGGTCAAATCCCTGGAAAGTTGGCTCCAAGCGTATCGCTTGGAGCAACTGGAGCAGAAGGCGATACGTCTAAAGAACCAAGCGTATCGCTTGGAAATAATGGAGATCTAGGCGATACGCCTAGGAACCCTTTTCTGAATTTAATTGTTGTTTATCATTGTTAATGATGTTTATACATGTTCATGCAATAGAAACTCACTATTGAAAGTGAGTAAATTGCAGGTACAAAAAAAGAGAAAGCTTAAAGGATGCTCATCAAGACGATTGAAGAACCGATCACCCAAAGGACGAAAGACCCGTCATGTGTTGCGGTAAAAAGCATTTATGTACAAGTAAATAAACATTTTTGGATGACAAACTCATTACTAGAATATTTCGTAAATGGGAACCATAATCATGGTGTTTATGATTGTTAAATCATATTTTTGTACAAAAATTTTCTGGGACCAATTTTTAACGATGTAAATTGTTAAGTTTGGCATCAAATTGAATACGGGTGTTACACATGCGTCACAAGTTCACTGCTTAAACCTGAATGTAAAGGGTTGCATGAGTTGTGTTAATCAATTCAACTCAAACAAGAGAAGTTGATTGTGTGCTTCATCCAACTTTCCTTGCATTTCTTACAAAGCATTCTGCAACTTTGTGATTTCTTGTTCCTTTGCTTCTTCAAGATCAACCTGCAAGTAAGATTAACTTTTGAATATCACAATTTTTATTACCATTAGCATGTTATTATCCATTGAACATAAAAAACATGTACCCTGAAGGGTAAGAGTTTCTTTCTTTTTATTCTTATAACCAGAACGAGCATAATATCTCCTCTCAAAACAAGAAGACTAATATAGAACCTCAGCTCTCCTTGCATCTAATTTTGCCATCTGTCCAGCCCTAAGGAAAACCTTGCTTTTCCCTATCTAAAATGTAAAAAATTATAGCTGGAATGATTAAACTCTTTTTACCTCCTCTAATTTATATGGTTTTCATCTATCTTATATATACCAGTCAATCCTAAAGCCATCTTCATTGAATAGGTCATTTGTTGATTTGAATTCTTAAACTTATTCTTACCAAGTACCAACATTATCATCACTTACAGGAAAGCAACCAAAATTTATTAAACACATGTACGAATCTGTAATAATGGTATATATCAATTATGAAGTGAGAAAAATACCTAACACCGGCATCACCATCAATTCTGATAGCCATTCCTGCAGATAGACCAGCAAGAATACAAGCCAAACCAGAGGAAAGATGTGCGTAGCCAATCCCTGTACTGATGATGACATCAATAATCACACCTTAAATACCAAGCACACCATCCATAACCACCGGAACAATGGACTTCATCACTCCTCGCAGTCCCATAAACAGCTCCCATGCCTATGAAAATCAATCAATCACTAAAAACATAATTTGATTTTTCCAAATCCAAAATTCTAATATTGGCAATACTTTAGTTTCTAATCAAATATACAGATCAACAATTAATATATCACCACATCAACCATGACAGATATATTAAATAAATTAGGGTCTTGGAGAATAACAATAGATCTAATAAAATTAAACAAGCATAAGAAATGTAAGGTTTAAAGATTATTAACCTACTCTTCAAGCTCAGAGTCAAGGATATAAACAAGGCTTGTTCCATCTATGATCAACGCAGCAGAACTTGCATCATCTTCAGAAGCATGTGTAACATTACTAAGCTTTCTAGATGTAATCAAGGATTATTCTGCACATAATAAGTAAAACAAGCTAGAAGCTAAAATGGCAGACAACCTTTAAATTTGTAGATAACTTTCAGTAAGCATAAAATCCTAAGTTACCTCATAAAATCCTAACATCTTCATATCTCTTTACACTTTAGAATCTATTAAGGTCATATTAAAAATATAAATCTCCTGCTATAATTTTTTAAAGAAAAGCCTACATATGTTGGTATGTTGTCTCGTAGAAAAACCAAAGAGATCATATTTAATTAGTTCAGACATCTTAACAACTACAAGCAACTAGCCAAACATGTATATCCAATGAACCACAAATTAAAGAGGTAAATCTATAATATATCATAGCTTATAAAACATTCCTTAAACTGGGCAACAGATAAGGTGTAAACGAGCGCTGACTACATCGATGATTTAGTTTAAAAGTCATACGCAAACAGAAAGAGAATAGGCCAAAATTGAATTATATACTTCCATTCATAGACAAAGTTAAAGCAACAATTGACGTTAACATGTTTAATTACACAATCCAAACATCGAATTTTAAAAAAAAATAGAAGGCAATGGTAACCTTTGCAGCTTGAGCCCTGCGTCTGTATGTCGATGCGATAGAACGAGATATATTTGGGTGAAGCGAAGCCCTAGCCCTAGCTGTACCTTGAGCCGGAAAGTACCTTGAGTGTTGCGGTTGAAGCCCTATCCCTACCTCCATCGATTTGAAATTCTTATGGAGTGATAGAGTACCAGAGATGTTAGGGCTAAATCGAACCACGGATCTCCATCTGTTAGCCCTAGCTTCACCCTTTGAGGAATCGACCGGCGGTAGTTCCGGCGTTGTAAAAGAGAAGAATCGAGAGAAATAGGTCTGGATTTTGTGAGCTGTGGTGAAGGAGAAGACACGAAGAAGGAATTGGGGAAAAGAATTAGCGGATATGGATTTTAGGAGCGGCGGGTTCAAAGTTTTAGGGCAAAGCGGCGGGTTCAAAGTTTTAGGGCAAAAGCGGGAAAACAAAAAATATAAAACGACAGTTGTAAGATGACGCGCGTCTAATGTGTACTCCGTGTATTTTTATTTACGACAGAAATTTTATGACGCCCAAAATAGCGCGTCATCTACTCTTAAAATTTTACAATTTATGACAGATTTTTAATGACACGCGTTTTTACGCGTCATTAACTAGCGTGCGTCATCGTTCGCGCGTCAAGAAAGGCCATTTTTCTAGTAGTGACGTGTGCCAAAGTGGTGACCAAAATGGTTCAAAAAGAACCAAAACGTCCGAGTCAAACACCTACGTTAGTAGCCCATCAGAAGGAAGGACTCCGATCGACCTCAACGCCGAGGGAATGTCTCCAAAGAGCCCACCCGAGGAACCCCTTCCAATGGGTTGTCAAAAGGCTAAACGAGAAGCCAAACTAAAGGGAAAGGGGAAGGCCAAAGCGTCTTCGAGTTCAAATTGGGACGAACATTTTGGATCGTTTAACGAAATTCAAATGGAAAAGCTCCAACTTGCACGAGATGCCCGAGAGGATAGAAAGAAACAACTCGCCATTATGGAACGCGAACAAATGTGTCGTGAGATCGAGACGGTTGTTAAACCGGTAAAAGATTTGGACGACGCGTCTCGTGCCTTGGTTGAAAAAATTAAGGCGAGGCTCTTCGAACAATATAAATAAGTAATTTTAGGAATTGGTAATTTTTATTTTTTAGGAATTTGGTAACTTTTTATTTTTTAGGAATTTGTAATTTTTTTATTTTTTAATGAAAGTTGTTATTTTTAATTTAATATTTTGCTTTATTTAAATGTAGTTTTTATTTTATTTTAGTTATTATTTAATTTTCTTGAATAAAAAAATATTAAAAAAAGGTGCTTTGGATCATGGGATTGTGGGATAGGTATTACAAGTAAAAATGGCTTGGGATCATGGGAGTGGGAAAAGATGATGTGGCACTAAAAATGGCTTGGGATCATGGGATCATGGGATGACCATTACAATCACCCTAACAGCATCCATCAACATCCTTATCATTATAATTTATATCTTTATTATTATTTTTTCTTTCTTTTATTCACAACCACAATTAAATAATAAATTTTTATATTATTTTCTCTCTCTTCACAACCAAAAATACATTTTTATATCATTTTATCTCTCTTCTATTCACAACCAAATCTTTAACTTTACAGAATTAACAGTTTTTCAATTCGAATTTTAATATATTTTTCCTCTCTTACTTACAGCCACTTACAATCAAAACTCAAAATTTAAGGACTACACTCACCTAATTATACAGAACAGGCTGTGAATGATTTAACTAGCCAAACCAAACTTGACGTATTGGCTTGAGCTCGGTTCGTAGCTGGCTTGAGTTCGGTTCGTATCCTCGTATGGATCTAAGAGAGCTCGAGCTCAAATTCGGTTCGTTTATAGCTTTATTTTTTAAACTCGAGCTCGACTCGTGAAAAATTATTTAAGCTCAAACTTGGTTTTAACTCAACTCGTTTATCACTATTATTTTATCTATATATTTTTATAATTACTTTTTTATATAACATAATACATATTAATGTATTATTATTTAATTAATTTATTATAATTTTATACACATAGTAATTATTTGTTAAAATATATTTAATAAAATTTATATAAATAAAAGGCTCGCGAGCTAGATCGAGCTCGAGCTCTGCTTGAGCTCGATAGGCTTGGCTTGTTTTGAGGTTTTATCCATCCGATCTTGAGTAGTTCACAAACAGCTCGCCTCATTAGCCCTCCTAACTAAACTACACCTAAACTATACATATTGCTCATCAATAATGCAACGAGAAATTAAAGACTACCCGTCTAAACTTTAAAAACTTTATTTTAAATGAAAACCACAAAAAATACAGAGCCTTATATTTCTATTTACACTAAAACTACACATTAAAAAAAACCTAGATAGACTTAAACTAAGAAGTTAATTAACAAATAAAATTATAAATATTGTATTAAAATAAACTCTAAAATCATCTTCAAAATCTTTTATTGATTTAACTCACTTTTTCTCGAGACACATCTTCAACAAACTAGGATTAACTCTATCATTTTATAACCTTTTAAAAAACCTAGCTAGATATTGAATATGCAAGCAAATTGAAGAATTAAGCATTATAATCTTGCTGAAAATCGACCCATATTGACCAAAATGGTGATTTTAAATACCATAGTGTTTTTAGTGATCCATAATTGGCGAAAATGAACAAAAAGTAGTCTTGTAGCATGTTTGAATCAAAAGAATTGATATGAAAATGGTGGATTTGATAAATTTGTTGTTTGATTTCAAATTATACTAACAACTCCAAATCGGTATATTTTTTATTTACCATGAAACTAAGCAATTTATTTCAGTCATACTTTTAAACCAAGTTACAACGACACAACTCAAGACATCATAAAAGGAAGGTGGACAACAAGCTGCGCCATCAACCCTTTCTGAATAGCAAAATCTACACGTGTAAAAACAACGTTCATTGACCTAGAGGACGCAATATTCCCAAGCATGACTTATTGGATACGGCTAAGTGTGTCCACGGCCTCCGATGCGAGGTGACCAAAAATGTCAAACAAAAAGGGAACAAACACATATTGATTTTCAAGACACGTTTTCTCGTGTTTGTCCACATTCTCAACCGCCGCTTTAAAAGCTACTTGGCCAGCTCTGAACATGCCGGGCATCAGACGACCAGGGGAAAACCCCAGTAAGATCACTTGTACAATTGTACGTGCATAAACATGTGGTTTGGATGTTAAAAGTATTAGCTTGTACATTGTTTATATTCCATTATATATATTTACAAAAATAAGTGGTTGTCATACACTAAAAAACACTATTCATATGTTGATCAATGAGGGCATGACACGTGTCATGCCTAACCACTAATAGCATGACACGTGTCATGTCTAACCAATACATGTTTTCCACCCAATAATTAAATGACACGTGTCATGTTGTTTTTTTTTAATTTTACGTTTCATAGCCCTTAACTTTTTTACTTTCATTTTTAGTATACTTTTAGAGTTTTCGACTTACGTCATCCTTTATAGTCGTTAAAAGGTGACCCGTTGCAACGCGCGGTGGTCAACTTTCAGACCACTTTTAGAGTTTTTGACTTTGCTCACAACATTTTAAAAAATGGGTGTTAGGTCGCGTGTCATGTACATATGGTATTTTTTTCAGACTTAAGCGCAAGTTGTCAACTTTTAAATCACTTTTAGAGTTTTCGACTTTGGCCACGACGTTTTGAAAAATGGGTGGCCCGCCGCAAAGCGCGGGCGGGTCAACATCTTGTTGTATTTATGATAGATAGGTTACTTGTCTTTTGAACTACTCTTGTAAATCTATTTAACCTATTCTTTGTAATAGTTAGGATCATCTAATGAGAATGACTTCTCACATGGTATCATAGAAGCTTTCGATCCTCCTTTGCCTAAATCCTTCCATTTACCTCCACTGCCACCTGCTTTCTCTCCATCACGATGGGAGACAAGCCACTTGACAACTCTTCATCCCAAGCAAAAATCCTCCACCCTGCCTATTCGGTCACCGATATCACACGACGGGTCTGTGACCTCGACGGGGTCAAGGTCTCTTACTCAACTTGGGTTAAGTTGTTCAATGTGCAGGCACGTGGTCATCGAGTTATGGCTCACATTGACGGGACGGCTCCGCCGAAGACCACTGATCCAAACTACACTTCTTAGTTGGAAATCGATGCGATTGTCTTACAATGGATCTACGGGTCATTATCGGACGAACTTTTGGTTCGGGTACTAAAAACCGAATCCACCGCATATGAAGCTTGGTGTCGCATTGAGAAAATCTTCCTCAATAACAAAGGATCAAGAGCCGCGGCGCTTGAACTTGAGTTCAACAATCTCACCCTCAAGGCGATGCCGTCTTTGGAAGCGCATTGCCAGAAATTAAAAGACCTTGCTGACCAACTAAACGATGTTGATTGTCCCGTGAATGATCAAAGGCTTGTATTACAAATGGTTCGCGGTCTTCCCCCCAAGTACGACACGGTTGGTGCGCATATCAATCAGACTCTCCCAACATGGAAAGTGGCCCGCAGCATGTTGCAATTGGAACTTCAACGCCAAACGGCGTGTGAAACCCTCTCTACAACTGCTGTTTTTCCGGCTATAACCACTGAGCCTATTGTGCAAGAGAACCCAAACTCCCAGAACCGAAAACGTGGCAACAATCGGCCCCCTTCGTCGCGTCGAAATCCACAACCCGAAAATGCCAATCGTCGCCGTGATACATCCTCTTCGGCCAGACTTCTCCTTGGAATTCATCAGGTTTGCGGCTCCCTCCTTGGGCTTATTGGCAGCCCCCTCCATGCCCCTTCCCAACCCAACAGGTTGGGAAACCCTGGTCGCTACCTTCTGTCTAGGCCCAACAATGGAGCCCAAATGTTCCTCCTAATGTTGCAAGCTTTAGGCGCACAGGTAATTCTTCACAGAATGCTCAAAGTGCTCCAAATGCTTTCCTAACTGAATTTGATCCTCTCAAACCCACTCAACTTGGCGAAGCTTTAAGTGCTATGACTAAAAATTCGGATGAGGATTATTGGTACATGGATTCCGGAGCTACTGACCACGTCACGGGAGATTATGGTAAAATTGCAACACCTTTGTTTAATTGTTCTAACGGTTCGATTTTTGTAGGGAATGGATCTCGCATGTCGGTTGTTGGATCCGGACACTCAACCATACCCACAACCTCTCGCTCCCAACACCATTATTATTTTAATTTCCGTTTGAAAATTTACTATGGATAATAGTGTCTCCGTTGAGTTTGACCCGTATGGTTTTTTTTGTGAAGGAACACAAGACTGGGAGGCTCCTCATCCGTCATAATAGTTCAAGTCGGTTATACCCATTGACGTACCCGGTTTCATCACCAAGGGCGCTCACCAGCATCGTTCAAGACTTTTGGCATGATCGATTAGGTCACCCCGGACTTCTTGTTTTTAACTTTCTTGTTTCCAATAAAATCCATCCCAAGTAATAAATGAAATAAAACTTTGCTTTGTGACTCGTGTCAAATATCCAAACATAAACGACTACCATTCTCGACATCTACTTCAAGTACTTGTTTACCATTCGGATAACCATAATTTCAAAAACTTTGCTCATACCCATGGACTTCAATTCCGTTTTGCTTGTCCTCAAACGTCCCAACAAAACGGTAAGTCCGAACGAATGTTACGGAGACTTAATGACATCATTATAACCCTTCTAACACATACGTCCCTACCAAAAAACTTTTGGGTTGAGGCATTGCACATCACGTGTTATTTACACAACATTTTGCCCACAAAGTTACTCAATTTTAACACCTCAACATCCGCCTTATACCTCAAACATCCAACTTATGAACATCTCAAAGTTTTCGGGTGTATGTGTTATCCTAACACGTCATCCACCAGGCCACATAAACTCACCACTCGGTCTACCCCGTGCGTTTTCTTAGGGTACCCAACTGATTTTAGAGGATATCAGTGCCTCGATCTTAACACCGGTAAAGTTCTATTATCCCGACATGTCACGTTCGATGAGTCAGTATTTCCGTTTGCCAAAAAGCCACCTGAAACACAACCTGACTACTCTATTTTTGAACCTGAGATGCCGTCATGCCGACACAATTTTTCCAAATCAACCAACTCCTTCACAATAATCCTCAAACTATAGAAAATCAAAATGGGACCTACTATTCAGACACCCCTCTACCAAAATTCACACCCCGAACAGGGGCGGTTTGGGCAAACCGGTCCTGTTCAAATAAAATAAAACTGTCATTCTATTTCAGAACCCGGAATACGAGGTTTGACTGGCTCAAACCGGGGCGGTTTAGTTATTTTTTTTATTTTTTTTTTTATTTTTTTCTTCTGAATTGTTATTATATGTTACAATGTTAACTCAACTTAGCTTCCATCTTACTAGGACCTCATGAAACATAGTTATAAAAGGCATTATTGGTATTTTTTCTTCTGAATTGTTATTATATATTACAATGTTTTTTTTTATAAAAAATAAATGTATTACTTATTTTATTTCTGTGTTATATTATATTTTAACTAATATGGATTAGTTAAAATCTCAAGTCAAAAAACAAAAAAACAAACAAGACAAATGGTTCCATTTGAAAAAGAGTATAGCAAACGATGAACTAACAAGTCGTCATTCATATTTCATAATCGTAAACACTTAATTTTAATTTCATTTCATTTTGTGATCAAAAAAAAAAAAAAAGTTAAACCGGGACGGTTTGATCAAACCGGGGCGGTTTGGGTTTGTCTTTATTCAAACCGGGGTGGTTGGATCAAACGGGGGCGGTTTAGAGTGTTAAAATAAAATTTTGGGGTGTCTGAATAGAATCTGCGAATCAAAATATACCTCCACAAAATATACCTTCTCAAAATAAACCTTCATCCGCTGCCAGCTCACAAAATATACCTTCACCCACCCCTCAATTTTATTCCACCCCATCCCATACTTTACAATCTGCCACCCCACAATTTCCTTCCACCACATCACCGAATTTACATTCTGCCACTCCACAATCACATACAAACAACACCCCATCACCTTTACAACCAACACCATCCAACCCCACACCTCCACAACCAACGCCACCAAACTCCCCACATCCGGTGCACCCTATGGTCACTCGCTCCAAAACAGGAAGTTTGAAACCTCATGTCCCTCCAAACCTTCACACTCAAACCACCGTCTCACCCCTTCCCACCTCCTACCTCAAGGCCCTCCGCGATCCACATTGGCATGCAGCCATGACCGAAGAATTTCGTGCTCTTATGAACAATAAAACATGGGTGCTCGAACCGCGACCACCTAACACTAATATTATTCGTTGTGGACTGTGACGAGACCTTTAGTCCCGTGGTTAAACCTACCACCATTCGTACGGTACTTAGTCTCGCAGTCTCAAGAGGATGGCCAATCAACCAGTTGGATGTTAAGAACGCTTTTCTTCATGAAACGGTTTACATGTTTCAACCACTAGGATTTATTGATGCACGTTTTCCTAACCATGTTTGTAGGTTAACAAAGTCTCTTTACAGCTTAAAACAAGCTCCAAGGGCCTGGTATGACCGGTTTGCATCTGAAATAACCAAATTTGGTTTTCGCAGCACCTCAAGTGACACATCCTTATTCGTGTACAAGAAAGGCGCTCAGATGGCCTATTTATTACTATATGTCGACGACATCATTTTGACGGCTAGTGATCACACCTTGCTTCGACACATATTTTCCAGCTTATCTCAAGAGTTTCGCATGACTAATCTCAGCCACATTCATCAATTCTTAGGCATCAATGTCACTAAACGAAACGGTGGTCTCTTCCTCTCACAAAGCCATTACGCTAAAGATATTTTAGAACGTGCACAGATGTCTGATTGCAAACCCGCCGCAACTCCTGTCGACACAACCTCAAAACTTAGTGCCACTAGTGGAAATCTCCTTTCTGATGGTACCCTGTACCGCCAGCTGGTCGGAGCTTTACAGTATCTAACTTTTACTCGCCCGAATATTACCTATGCTGTTCAGCAAATTTGTTTTTTCATACATGTTCTCAGGGACCCTCACTTTCGATTCTTAAAACGGGTTCTCAGATATGTCAAGGGTACCATTGATCATGGCCTTTATATTTCACCTTCAAAATCATCTCGTCTTGTTGCTTATTCAGACGCTGATTGGGGCGGCTACCCCGATTCAAGATGATCCACCTCTGGTTATTGTGTGTTCCTTGGAGACAACATTGTTTCATGGTCATCAAAACGCCAAAACACTATTTCCCGGTCCAGTGCCGAAGCTGAATACAGAGGTGTTGCGAATGCTGTTGCTGAGGCCACTTGGTTACGAAACCTTTTATTGGAATTGTTTGTCCCCATTCGCCAGACCACAATTGTTTATTGTGACAATATTTCTGCCGTATACTTGTTCGAAAATCCAGTTCAACACCAGCGAACGAAATATGTCGAACTTGATATTCACTTTGTTCGTGAAAAGGTGCGTATTGGGGACGTTCGGGTTCTACATGTTCCTGCCGACTTTCAGTATGCTGACATCTTCACAAAAGGCTTGGCGCCTCGTCAATTATTCACTCGTTTCCGATCCAGTCTTTGCCTTCATCAGTCTCCGGCTCAGACTGCGGGAGTGTATTAGCTTGTACATTGTTTGTATTCCATTGTATTTATGATAGATATGTTACTTGTCTTTTGAACTACTCTTGTAAATCTATTTAACCTATTCTTTGTAATAGTGAGGATCATCTAATGAGAATGACTTCTCACAAAAAGTACTACAAATGAAAGTGACCGATATGATTTTTAGTTTTTTACATTAATGGGTCGAAATATGAATGAAGGGGTCTAAACTCAATTATTCACTACTACAAAAAAAGGCTTTAATGACGCGCAATGCGCGTCATAAAAGCCCTTAGATGACGCGCAAAAGCCTGTCATTGTATCCACCGTCATAAATTTTTACGACACACAAAAACGCGTCATCGGCTTATGACGCGCATTTATGACGCTCATCGCGCGTCATAAATGTATTTGTCAAGAAAGCCCCCGTCATAAAGAGAGATGACACGCAAAAATGCGTGTCATATTTTTTGTAAAAAAAAATAAAAATAAATAATAATATTTTTTTAGAATCACTAATTTCAACCTTAAATGACAATTAACTTCATAATAGAAAATAAAATACACTTATAAAAAAATAATACATTTCATATATACAACAAAACAAGTCAGTGTATACAATTATTCAAGTTTTTCACAAACTATATACTATATAACTAAGAACTTTTGGAGTTCCTTAGCTAGGTAATCATACATCTACTGCTGAATCTGTATGATGATTCTTGTTGGTAGGCCAAGTAGACTTATAATGCATCTGTTGGTGATTCTGGTTTGGTAGGCCAAGTGTGCTCACCTTTCACAAAATGTCCTTTTTGCATGTGATTAATTCCTACAACTTAAAAAAACCAAAAAACAACCAGCCTTGAATAATATCTTGTAAATAAACATTCCTAAACAAACCTCAAATATTAACTAGGTGGTTAGATATATTTACACCTAATCCACTGATGTATAAAACAAATATGTAATATGATTGGCTGGTTGTAATGTCCTTAGATACAATAATTGTAATGTCCTTAGATACAATATTAACTAGGTGGTTAATTACAGTTTCTCTTAACACTTACTTGACATGTCCATGATGATTCCAATAATTGGGTTCTTTCCTTTATCCTTTTCATTCTTTTTCTGTCAGATATCTGGTTATCCTGCAACATAACACAGATGAAATCAGTTAATTAATAAACAATTTTAACAGTTGTTGATCAAAATTTTCCTATATATAGAAGATGAAAGGTACGATATAATAAATATAAAAGTGCATTGGACATCATGTAAAACATATATGCATCATAAAAGATGTCAATAGGTTATATGGGCCTGAAAGATACAGATCAAGCATAATTAGAAGAACATTAAAATAACAAGTTAATTCTACCCAAGAATTGAATAACTATAAGCTACAATAACACAAACAACAGGTGAACTCCTAAAAGAGGTAACCAAAAAATATAGTATAAATAAGATCCATAACTATTGATGTAAAAAAGAACATCTTATCAAAGCTAAAACCTTATTAGTAATTTGCGTAAAAACATATTTATAGAGTATAAGCAAAAAAACATTATGCTAACCAACCAACCTGACCAGTTTCAAACTGCACAAAACTACCCATTTGACCTGAGCCTGTTTTGATATATTACCCAACCCGCCGTCCCACCCATTTTGCCACTTCTAGTTATACAACAAACTAACATTCATGGAGACAACAGACAAGTTTCAAGAAAGCGAACATGTAGTCATCCTGGCATCCTGCCTTACTGGATCTTGGTTTGTGTTTTCTTGTTCAACATTATCCTCGGGTCTGGGCAATAAGAAATCAGCTAAGCCAAGCGCCCAACCAACTACAGCAAACCACTAATGTAACAGCTAAATGGAAATGATTGTTTAGAACTATTTTCAAATGAACTAAAGAAAGAACCTAAAATATGAATAAAGAAGAAATCAAAGAAGAACTAATGAGATAAATGTTCTTACCTTACCTGTGCGGGTGTTTGGAACTTGACTAATTGCAGCTACGGATATGAATAGGTTGATCAGTTTAAGGGCACCTTTAAATCTTGAACTGCTCTATGCAAGTCAATACAAAACAAATATATTCAGTAAACTAGAAGGTGCCCTCAATATGTGATGATGAACAAGTAAATTTTGTTGCAGAACAACTAAAAATCCTACAAAATATGCAAACAAATCTAAAAGAAACCTTAAAAATAGCTACATCTCAAAGTCTCTATTTTTGCTTTTTCACCCTGCATTATGGATGAAAACCTCTTAACTATTGTTCAAATAGAAAAATGCACGTTAGACCTTAAGTAAAGATTGATTTACAATTTGCTCCACAATAAAACACAGTTTTCATCTTCAACAAAAAGAGATGGCAGGAACAAATTCGTTTAATTCTTTCAAGCACATTTTAAATTTTTAATCTTACTTGTACATGAGGCACACAAAGAACTTTATGACCTGTTGAGCCAACACATGTAGTATAACGGGTTAAAATGGGTTCGGGTTAAACAACATTCTTGTATCTAATCCCAATCGAGCTCTAAGTGACATTGCTTCAGCTGCTGATGCAATATGAACTCCAGCTAGCAGTCAGTTCACCAAAAAACTTTATGACCTATTGAGCCAACACATGTAGTATAACGGGTTAAAATGGGCTTGGGTTAAACAACATTTTTGTATCTAATCCCAATCGAGCTCTAAGTGACATTGCTTCAGCTGCTGATGCAATAAAACCTCAAAAATAAGTTTATTACTGAAAAAAAATAATCTTGTAATTGTATTTCTCAGACTAACCAAAAAACTTTATGACCTATTGAGCCAACACATGTAGTATAACGGGTTAAAATGGGTTCGGGTTAGAAAACATTCTTGTATCTAATCCCAATCGAGCTCTAAGTGACATTGCTTCAGCTGCTGATGCAATATGAACTCCAGCTAACAGTCAATTCACCATCTTTACACCACTACAGATCAGAGAATAACAGATGATCTATGTGGAAGAACTACAGAAAAGGGAGAAACGGGTTAGTTTAGCTCACAAAACCATAGATTGTATTTACACTTTTAGCTTAAACTTCATTTGTGACCATCACAATGAGAACATCTACATCTCAAAGACTTAAGTACCACAATTAACTTGACTACAGTACATAAAAAAGCTCATTTAGCATATGAGGATAAACAACAATATATACCACATGGCGGTTGCAATCTGCTATCTTTACTGACTTCAATTATGTCCATATGCCTTTTAACAGATATAGTACCATCCATAGTCATCCGTTAAATAATCAAAGAAAATACAAATGCTTATTAACCTTAATAAACTCAATAACATGCACAAAACAAAATTTATGTTTGTATACCTGAGAAAGTGTAAGAGGCTGAACCAAAAGACAGATATAAAGTACAACCCTATGTTCGAATTTAGAGACTTCTTGCTTAATTTGAGTCAACCCTCGATCCGTTGGACTGGTTATCCATACCTCGTTTAATCTAAAGCCCTACCAACAGCAATCCTATACATATGAACCTGCCTACTAACATAAAAAGACATGCAATATACAACCAATTAGGCACACTAACAGGGATAATTCAAACTAAAAAAGAAATCTGCAATGTACAAAGACAAACACACATAAATAATTTCTATATTCTAATTCGACTCCCCAAAGCTGATCCCATGACCGGTTATGTATTATAGAAGGTTTATTATAAGGAACTTACCCCTAGATAAGAATGCCACTTCTAGGGTTTCATGTAATTTTGCACGGACCTTTCCTGTTTTTTAATCAACACACCGAGCAAAGCAGAACCTATAATAATCAAAGAGGAAAGGGAAATCTAACAATCACCGAACATATTAAAGGCCTGTGTGGGCCTCTTTGGACAATAGCAGTTCGGAAAGCTTCTCGGTGTACATCTCAGGCGGTTGGAATCTAAGCTTCTCGGTGTACATCTCCCGCGGTTGGAATCTAAGCTTCTCGGTGTACAACATCAACCACCGAGTCTCATCGTCGAGGGCTTTCATCATCCAGCAATCGCTTTTATCGTAGCTTCTCTTTGCATAGACATACGGTTGAAGAATCCAAAACCCTAGGTGAGAATCAGTTTGAGGTGGTTGCGTTGATTGAGGGTTTAATCGAGAGGTGAGTTTGTGAGATGGATAGGATAAACGTATGGGGGAGTGAAAGTGAATGGAGGCGATGAGTGAAATTAGGGCTTTTTCACGAAGAGCGGGACTTTAATTTGGGGGCGCGCGCGAGAGATGAAAAATATAAAGCGACAAAGAGGATGACGCGCACGTTTTAAAAGTGTCATCCATGTTTTTTTTTTCCTTTTTTATGACAGTTATTTTATGACTAACAAAAATGAGCGTCATCTATTTTTCATATTTTAGAAATTATGACGGGGTTTTTATGACAATCATATTTGCGCGTCATAAAATGAGTGTGTGTCATAATTCGCGCGTCATTAAAGGCTATTTTTCTAGTAGTGATTGGTGCTGAGATGTGGACTATGTAGATGCCAATATTTAGATAAAGATAAAAGCTGATGTTAGGCTATTCGTAGTGGTAACCCCTCTTCCTTGGGGGTTATGTGTCATGTGGCGTATGATATGGAAATGGAGGGTTATGAGGTAAGGGGTGTAGTGGGGGGTTATGAGGATGAGAGAACCAATAGGAAAAAAGCAAACAAACAAAAAAAACATAGAAAGTGGAGGGCGTTATGTAGGTAACGCCGGTGATGAATTCACCTAACATGACGCCCTATGGGGTGTGAATGGGGGGATTCAACCAAATATCATTTTACACTTTTTTAAACCAAGTGTATCCAAATTAAATCCAAATTCAATCAAATATTAACCAAGATATCCAAATTCGATAGGAGTGCTGGAGGGACGAACTCGAGAGGAAGAATGGAGGACGAAGTGATGAACCTCCAGAGTTATAGGATTGAAGATGGTCGATGACTCGATGGAGGCAGGAGGGCGGAGGCTGGAGGATTAGCCGAAGGCGACAAGGGCTGTTTCAAGTTAGAATATTAGGGTTAATGTTTTAAATGATATATATAAATATATAATAATTAAATAAAAATTCGGTTTTCGGTGTAAACCAAACTAACCGTATTAACCGAAATTTATAAAAATTATAATCCATAACCGAACCGAAAACCGAATTAAAAATTCGGTTACAGTTACAAACCGAACCAAAAACCGAAATTATATAACGGTTGGTTTTTTTTGTTACGAATACGGTTCGATTTAGAGTTTTTTTCGGATTACGTTTTTTTTAACACCCCTAATAACTGCTACCATTCTAAGTCTAATTAAACAAAGAAAATAAGGAAAATAAAATTGTAGAAAAGATATGGAAATTGGGTAGGACGTGGGATTCAAGCAAAAGCAACATGCAAATTATGCATGTTTACTTGTGTACGTTCGGGTCTTCAACCGGGCATTTTTTTCTCGGGTCATGCTGACCCAGTTAGGCACCGGTCAACCCGTGATGACATGTCAAATTCTCCGACGGTTGGGTCACGGCTATCAATAATGTATAAGTTTATCAACTTTTTTTTTCTTTCTTTTAGTGATTTTTTTGGTCTTTATTTTTTTTTTGAACAGCAGCATTTATTAAACACCAAAAGGCAAACCCACCCTAGCAAGGCACTAGAGAAGGGCGCCACACCAAACAACACCTTACATTATACAAAAATTGATCCAATCAATCGATTTCCGGCATCTATTATCACACCACATCCTACTCCAACTTTTGATATTACAAATAACCTTACTAATAGACGGGTCTTTATGTTGAAACACCACTTCGTTGCTTTATTATTATTTTTTGGTTTTGGTCTTTATTATTGTTTGCTTTTTTAGTTCTTTCTTTATTATTATTTTTTGGTTTTGTTTTTTATCCGTGCGTAATGAGTTTAGCAAAGGAGTTGGTGATCTAATAGGTGCGAACGTCTAGTCGTATAACATAGATTTTATTTATTTTCAGTTGGTGTAGACTCCATAGTTTAAGCATTTTGGTTGTTACGCAACTTTTTCTATTTTTATTTACTTTACGTATCATTATAGCAATGCAACTGTTTTATATGTCCGCGTTATCCCGACTACAACGCCTTTATTTATATTTTTTTTATTATTATTAAATCATTTTTAAATGTTTCATATGGTTTTAATTTTAGTTCCACACCGTTGTGTTTAAGTATTTAATTGTTTGTAATGTTAGCTTTAACGTTGTGACGGTGTCTTTTTTTATTTTCGTTTCTTTACGTTGCGTTTTAGCAATACAACTGTTTTTATACCCGTGTTATCTCTGTGGTAACGCGTGGATGGTAAAATCTAGTTTTTAATATCTTTTTTGACATAGATGATGATGTGGAGATACGAGAAAGATAAGAGAGGCTAGAAAAATCTTTTCTAAGTTAACATGTATTTATAGTGTTGTAAGCTGTCAGGTTAAGAGTAATGATTTCCCCATTTCCCTATTTCCCCACTTCATTTTTTGTGCCACCTCATCATTCCCTACCCCTTCTCATTTTTCCCCATTTTGTGGGTAATGCCGTAATGGTTTCCCCATTTCCCCATTTCCCCAATCACTCATCTTTCTTCCTCTCCGGCGAATTATTTAAAATAAAAAACCAAATAAAAACCAAATAAAAACCAAAAATAAAAACCAAATATAACAAATTATTTAAAATAAAAACCAAAAATAAAAACCAAATAAAAAAAAAAAATTCACCGCTCATATTTCTTCCTCTCCGGCGAGATCCACGTCGCCGCCGCTCCTCCGTCGCCAACGACCGGTGGCATCCGGCCGCCGCTCCTCCGTCGCCATTTCCGTGCACCACCGCCGTCACCGGTGACATCCGCCGCCGCTCCTCCGTCGCCAACGCTTGTATCCCGATCCCTTCTCCTTCGGCGTCGGTACCCCAAAGCTCCTTCCCGATCGGTGACCCCGATACCACCGCAGTGGTGTTCCCGATTGTACCGAGGCCACCGAACACCCCGATTTGCCCTCTCCCGAAACCATTACTATTACCCTCAGAAGAGAAAAATAAAAAAAGAATGAGTATGAGGAATGAGAATGTTTAATTCATTTTGCATCGTATCCATCCATTTGTCACTTTCGCTTACTGATTTGAACCCTTTCAATTCAAAGGAGGAAAAAAGAGCCAATGATGTTGCGTATGAGCGAGGTTCACCAAGTGTTTCAGTTTAAAGATCCTAGCCTTTGCTCGAGTAATCATATGATGGACAGAGATCACTGGTTGTGAGGTTGGTTTTGATGTCAAGTCTGTAACAGGAGGGTCAGGGGCTGCCATAGATGTTGAAGAGGAGTCCTCATGGCTGGATGTTGGTGAAGAAGATGCCCTAGTGGATGACAAATGGGCCTAAGCGGAATCAGACTTCAAATGGACCTGATCAGAAGAAGGATCTAGTTGAGATCCAATTTGTGTAATATGTTGGAAAATTTCTGGTTTTTTTGGATAATCTGAAGTCGTGTGAGAAACACTTTCAGGTCAAACAAATTGGAGTGTATATCAATTGAATGACCGGATAAAATCAGATTGATTCGACAAGATTTCTGAATGGATTATATTCGCTGTTGATTGAGAGGATTTTCTGAAATCGTAAAATTTCAGAGTAAGAACGCCCAGATCCCAGAGGAGCGTATATTCAGTAATCGAATTCGATAACTGAATTTAACTTCTAAAATTGACAATTTCAGTCCCTCTAATTTACTTAATGCTATTTTCGACCCCAGCCAGGGGCGCTGCCCCTTGACCCCGCCAGAGGCTGCCGCCCCTTGGACCCCGCTTCTCGAGGGCGCTGCCCCCGAACCTCCGTTAGTCCCGATGACATTCAAACAAGCTGCAGTCTTGTTTGAATGTCATACGTAACCTTAATTACACTAAAATACCAACATAACAATAATGGGAGAAGAAGGATATGATTGAGATCCAATTTGTGTAACAATAATGGGAGGTAGATGTGCAAATATCAGTTATTTTCGAGAACCAACTATTGACAAAATCGATTACTGGCGTAACCGGTCATTACCAATAACTGGTTAGTACTATTAACTTCTTTTACTCATTAAAAACATTATATAAACTAAAAAGCTACTTTTCATTGATTTAAAAAATAAAAACATTACAATCACAATGTGATTCTAGATAAAATATTATAAATATAGATGTATAATATATATTTATGTATTAGTGTTAGTGTATTTGATGTTAGGTAAGGAAATGTGATCCTCAGCCTCCCAAGTCCCAATCATCCTCTCCCTCAACGATAATGTATCTCCTTTACAGAATCATGTTATAAAATTGTGTTTTCAGATTAATAAAAATTTATTATTTGTTTATAAAAAACAAGTTTGGTTCTTTGAATTGAGAATGTTGTGCAAAACATGTGGAGATGCAAAGGATGAAAAAGCAGGAGGAATGGGAGGGGGCATAATTATTGCAAACAACTCTCAATCGCATAAAATTGGCTCCATACTTTAGACACGTTTCATCTCATCTCATCACATGTGTTTTCTTAATCATTATTTTCTTAACGACTAACTTTTTTAAACTCCTGTAATTATCAATTTATATTTTTAAAGATCTGAACCCATAATACTTTTGTGAAGTATATCACTAGGCTATAAAGTTAATAAGTCATCAGAAAATCGAAAACACTTTCTGAAGAAAAATTGAAAAATTACAAGGCAGAGCATATACATGTGTGAGCTCAAAAATACGGTAACGGTCTAATAGTTATTTTTTTTTTAAAAAATGATAGATTCTAAGATTTTTTTTAATTTTTAACATTTTTTTAATTAAACACATTTCATTTTACATAACAATTACAAACGGGAAATACATATGACATCAAATCGTCATGCCGGGAAGACGGGCAACAAGCTACGCCGCCAACCCTTTTTGAATAGCAAAACCTAGATGTATAAAGACAAAGTTCTTCATTCTAGAGTTTGCACTATTCCCTTGTATGACTCTTTAGATCCGCTTCAGAGTGGCCATCGCCTCTGATTCAAGATGACCGAAGGTATTAAACGCGAAAGAAACAAACACATGTTGATTTTCAATACACGGTTTCTCGTGTTTGTTCACCTTCTCAGCAACCGCTTTGGAAGCCGCTTGACCGGCCTTGAAGGTACTGGCCCTCAGCCTCACAAGAGGAGAAACCCCTGTAAGATCGACGCAAATATGCTTCCCATTCCGCCACCCAAGATTATCAAAACATTTACCACACGGTTATTGCACTATGTACAACACCAAGAAACCAGCATACCGTCTAGCTATGTTTTTTTAACAGCTAAATCGCCACACATTTGACATGATTTCAATATATAACCATTTGATTGATCGAGTAGTCGTTATTTTACCACCAAACTCTACCTCCACGAACTACCATTTAATTATGTGGATGAGAGCATCACAAAAGTTTAACTTTAAAAGATTAATGGATGTCAATTATTTCGGCCAAAAAATGAAAAATCAAGTCCTTGGAGAGTGACCGGCAGTATCTATCGACCACAATCTACACACATTATTACCGATACACTCTATCAAGTCTCTTTTTCCCATCGGCCATCACGTGAAATGTCTAATCCATACATAAAGATTATTGCAAATTGCAATCATAAAATTATTCTCAATTTTACTCATTTTATTCTACATGTTGGCCTGTTGGGTACAAGTTATTATTTATTAACCCATATCCAATACTCACCATATCGATTATACATGTAACATGTTGATACAAGTTATTATTTATTAACCCAATATAATGTACCCGCGTGTCTAACACGTTAATAACCCAAGACAAATTACACACGGGGTTTTTGAGGTTGTGTAGGATGCGCGACCAAACATGCTGATGTGTCTATGAATTCTTTGCATTTAGCGTAGTTATCTTGATGATTTTAACGTGATCAAGAATATTTTATTATAGTTGTATTTGCTCATGCAATCACACGTTAATACAATCCATATAATCTTTCTATTTCGACTCCCTACTTTACTTGTCCTACTAGCTAAGGTGTCACACCCCGGTCAACGGATTCGGGTGTGAACGAGAATGAAATCATAGCCGAGGATACATAGAACGACTTCTAATAATTTCAAATCTCATAAAAACATCACATCATTTCATTGCAGCGGAAAGAGTAGTGGAAACGATCATGTCTTACATTTGAAAATCATAAAGTCTTAAATTAATATTAAAAACATTTTATTGTGATAGTTAGGACTATGACTCCGTAAGCAGGTCCGATAGCATGATGAAGCCCCATTTGCATGTGTTCCATTGTTTGCATCAATTACCTAATAAATCATGAGTTTAAAAGGTCAACATAAAGTTGGTGATGTTCACAGGTTTATGACTCTACATTTAAAGTTGGTAAAACAGTTTCAGTATACTTAAATATTACATTGGTTTACCGTTGTGGTTGTATGAACTCACTTGAACCTTGATTTCAAATACTAATGGTTTACTCACCCATAGTATCTCGCCCGAGAGATACTGAACAGAGCAGAATAACTGACGTGTACCCCCAGACAATCCGGAGTCAGAACTGGAGCTACGAGTTAGGGCAGGGTTGTCAACCCAAATAGATCTATTCACTAGCTATTGTTTCGTACAGAACTAATTGAAATCAATTAATGGTGGGATACGGTTGTACAAACGTTTATAACGATAATGTACCATAATTGGGCAATCAGTAAGAGAACAAGTAGTCATACGGCTAACAGATAAACCATAATATTAAGTAAAAAGCATTTATCAGATTTCATGATTTCTCCCCCAAAGTATAAAACAATTAAAAGAAAAAGGGGTCGTGAAACTCACTGGATCAGCAGGTAGTCGGTAAATAGACAGTGTAGGAACGGTAACACGTAATGTCCTAAATAAATAAATAAATAGGCACATGCATAAGGTCTACAATTAATTGAGTAACATGAGTCACCCAAGTGATATCGGTCAAGTCTTGACATTTTAATCCCGTTTGTATTCGTTTAAAAACCCCTTAGCTTGTATTTATTAAACAAATATGTTTGTGACGTTTTATATTTATGTTCAATAAATACAATAAAAGATTAAACCTTTAATAGTTCAATCAAGTCCTGAACATCGAGTTAAAAATAATAATGTTTATTATTATTTTCATGAGTTTGTATAATTATTTTTAATTAAATAATTATGTATTTGATTTGTTAATCATGCAAATTATAATTATTTTTAAATAATTATGATTAACATTTCTTTAAATAAATCATGGTTTAAACTCTTGTAAAAAATTATTAGTCAATTGAATAATTATTTAAAGTCCATTTCATTTTAAAACATGAATCGTTTGAAAGATATATTTTTGAGTCACGACATTTAATCATTTAATATTTCGAAATCGTTTAATATTTCATTTGCATGAAATATTCATTTCTTTTTAAACCGTTGTTATAAAAACATTAATTGGTGACACTTGGATTTATAAAAAATTATTTATTAAAAACTCTTGGATTGTTTTAATAAAACGCGATAAGTAATTGGTTTGAGATTTCAAACATTTACGTTTTCGCGTATATCGTCGTATGGTCCCGGTTTTATTACTATGCAACGTATTTTGATTACTTCGATTCATCAAAGTAATAATAAAGGTTTATAAAAATTAAAGTCAATTGCTTGGCTTTTGGTTATTTTTATAAAAATCTTTTATAAGACATAATCATTATACAAATGCCTTATTATAGAAAAAATCTCTATTTTGATAACATTTATTTAATTGTTTAAAACCTGTAATAAATCCAAGAATTTATGTTAAATAATCATTTGACATAAATTTATTACTTCCATTTTTAGTAATAAAATCTAGTAACATTCTCTTTGTCTTGAAACTTTTATAACACTTTAATGTTATATTTTTACTAAAACAAGAAATATTCTTTTTGTTTTTTTTACTTGTCACAAGTTGTTTAGTCATTTATGGTCATAATTTACATGTGTAACATATATTTAAATCCATAAATCTTGTTAGGAGATTTATTTGTTTAACATAAATTCTAATATGTGACATGGCCATTTATTAACATGTTATGATTCGTAATCAAATCAATTAACACATAAAGTGTTAGGACCAAAATTAGATGACAATCTACTAACACTTTTGTGTTAGGACATTTTAAATAATTTAACAATCAACTAACACATTTGTGTTAGGACAAATAAATATAAATCTACTAACACTTTTCAAGTGTTATGACAAATTAAACATACAATCATATAATCATATATCATTTTAGTTAGTCATCTTTTATGATTTTTATTAATAAGAAGAGGCTTTGAGTTTTGTTAAACCAACTAACTTTGAAATCAAATATTTCATGATTACAAGAATCATGGTGCACACTTGTTACTTTCATTTGATTTCACAAATGTGTTTCACCACACTCTTTGGCTATCTTTAAGCATTCAAATGCACCAAGAGAGTGTTTGATCTTGGAAGAAAAGAGGTAAAGAAGAGAGTTTTGTTAGTTGTTTTAACAAAATGTAAGCATTCAAAGTTTTGGTTGTCAAGACTTGAGGGTTTCCCTGAGGGTGTAAATAGGTGAGAAAAGTGAGTTAGAAGACTCACAAAAGAAAGAGGAGGAAAACGGTGGTGAGAAGGTGGCTTCCGGCGACGACGGTGGTGGTTTCCGACGGTGGCAGCGGCTGCAGGGGTGGCCGGAGGAGCTGGGCAGCGGCGGTCAGTGGGTGGAGGGGGGTGGTGGTCGGCCGAAACAAGTAGAGGGAGGGAGCGAGCAAGTGAGTAAGGGTGTTGGTTGTGTGGTGGTATGAGTGGAGATCCCCTCCTCTTATAACCAAAACTTGGTTTATTAACCAATGGTCATTACCCTTAATCTCACCTAGACTAGGTGTGTTGTCAAGTTTATGTGGCTCCTCATTTCACTAACTAGTCAATGGTAGGTGATTAATTCTTTAAAAATCTTTCAAGCTTTTATAAAAGAGTAAGGGCTTTTATAAAATATGAAGAAGTTAGGGATTTATAAAAATCATAATTATTATAAATTTGGTCCAAGTATAATTAACTACAAAGGTGGCAAATTTTGTAGGTTGATGGGCCAAAATTATATAAAATCATATTGGTTTAAACTTATAAAAATTTCATGGGCCAAACTATTAGAATAAAAGGGTTTGGAGTTTGGGCCGAAGCCCATATGAATTTGGAAAGGGAGTCGGGCCGAAGCCCAAGGGGAAAACGAGTGGGGCTGGGCCGGGTTTTCGGTTTGGGCCGCGAGGGGAGGGAAACCGGGTTTAGGCCGGTTCTCGAGTGGGCCGCAAAGGAGGGAGGTATCGGGCTCGGCCCAAGGCCGATCGGGCCGCGGGTCGGGCCTCCGGGTCGGGTCGGTGATCGGTTGATCGAGTCGAGTCACCGAATAAAGTTTCGGGTCCGTTCGCGTTATTTCGGGCTTATTGGGCCTAGCTGGGCCCAATGGGTTTAACGGGTTCCTCGTTTGGCTAAGTCTTGACAACGGAATGTTTTTATCACATTTTAAGTTCACTAAACGTTTTAATGGTGAAACAGTTTATATCAGTTTTGATAAAATATAAAAAGTCAATTTTTTTATATTTAATTTCTTGTTATTAAAATTCCATATTCAAAATATGAAAACTTTCATATTTTACGGGTATACAAACGCGGAATTAAATCAGTTATCAGTTAATTATTAAAACTAATTCAGTTAATCATATAATTAAAACGTATGAACATTTAAATTAAAAAGTAAACGGAGAGAGGTTTGACCTATTTCGGACGAGGTGTCACATAAGGTGATTAGGAACACCATTCTCTTTATCCTTGATTAGTAGTTCAACATCGATCACATGCCCATGTTATATGGAGGCCTAGCTTCTTCTACTCGTTTAGGTATCATAGATCGATTAACATGTATAGAAAAGTTAAAACTTATTAATAATTACATGTACTAGAGTGGACCAGATAAGTAAAAGAAGTAATAAATCTTATTAACCAGTGAATAATGTGGAGAAATGCGGAGGAGACTACTGGAATATATTATTAAGAAATATTAACGAATATATTATTAGATTTGTATTGTTTATTATTAGGTTAAGCCTACCAGTCCAGATTAGCTTTATATGGTTTTCTTTCAGTCTTTGTATATTGCAAGGTAAAAGATTGTCATTGAATCAATTCAGTATTTTCACCATTTTAAAACTATATTGAAAAAATAAAATATAACAATACTCAAAAGTATTACCAGCAATTGAGTCCATCGACACGCCCATTGTACGCCTTAACCAAGGCAATTTCTTCGGGCCCATTCCACCTTGGTTACGTTCTAGCACTCTGTATTGAAGAAGCTTCGACTTGCTTCTTCCCCTATCCATCTTCTTCTTTGGTGCTACATGTTGTTCTCGTGTTTCTGAAACAACCCCTTCCTCCTTGGGTTCGGGTTGGCTTGGGATTGTGCTAACATGGGTGATAGTTAGGGTGGGGGTAGTTGACCCCATTGTGCATATGATGGTGCAAATGATGGTTGACTCACTGGTGGTGAAGGAGATTACAAGTCCATTTGTCAACGATAAACATCCCCCGTATACCATGAATTTGGTTCCCCACGTAAAAACCTCAAACTCAAAGGGTTGGGATTGTTAGGATCGTTAGTGTTCATATTGAGAAGAAGAGTGTTTGAAATGATGTAAAATTTTTAGGGAGAGGAGAGCTTGAAAATGGTGTAAAATTTTTGATGTTTAAATAGTAAAATTGTTGGGTAACTTTAAAAAAAAAGTTAAATGCATATGACCGTTTGAACGGTCATTTATTGACCATTACTTACTTTCTCATCTTGAAACAAACAATGCGGATGACTCACGTCATCCAATTACGTCTGAAAGGGATGGTGTTTCACGTCATGAGTTGAATCATGCTATCACCATACATGATATACCAAATGTCCTAACTATAAGGATTTTTTTCAAGTTAGGATTCGTTGATTTTATAGATAAATATAATTATCTAAATAATTAGTTTCTTTATCTTACTAGTAATTGTCAACAACTAGCCCCCCCCCCCCCTCTCTAACATTTCTCACAACTCAGGCCTAAAAATATTATATCATTATTCGATAGAAAAAAACAAGCATGAAAAAAAAAATACTTGAACACACATTTTTATTGAAATATAAAAAACGTTATAAAACATAATATGTTTAAACAACATATTATGTGGTTGGAGCGGACCTAATCTATTATAAAATTTAAGTAAAAATACATACCTAGCGGGTTGATTAAACTTATAGAACAAATTCAAGAAAGAAAATAATTAAATATATATTCGTAAGGAAACCATACATACCTACACTAAAAAAAACCAAAAAAAAAAAAAAAACAAAATATGTTACCCCCTAAGGTTTGAACCCATGTAAACTACAACACAAGGGAACTCATATAAAGACCCTTAACCAGTTCCCTATAACATATTTATTTACAAGTTGCACATAAAATTAATTTAACATAAGAATAGATATGCTACCCGCCAGTGCGTTGTGGCGGGTATAACGTGAGTAAATTAAAAGGTTAACTAATAAAAATATATCGGTTTTAATTTTATATATATTTGTTGTTTTTGACGAGAATTCCTAATTTACTAAATTACGGGATTGACGAACTAAATAAATGTCACCGATTGACGTTTAGACGGTTATTGGATCAGACCCTAAGGTTGTTGGGCTCAACTTATCCAAGTGGGCTCGGGTTAGAGACTTGGGCCTAGAGGTGATATAAAACCCGGAGATTAGGGTGTAAGTGTATAGAATTTCATAATTAAGATAACCTCCTCCCTAAGTCACTCTCTCCCTCTCACTCGATTACGCACCCTAATCAGCCGGCCCCTAGCCGACCGTCGCCAGTACTCCGAGCTGATGTCGTCCTACGCCAATGCTACTGCCGTTAATGTGATCGGCGCCACCATCACCACCGCGTCCAATTCGTCTCCTCACCAGGTCACCATCGCACCACCACTAGGGTGTTCAACATTTCGGTTTACTCTTTATTCGGTTTATACAGATCGGTTTATTCAGTTTGAAATTTGTTTTTAGCACATCCGTATCCGAACTGAACCGTATTGAAAAACTTGCAAACCTAACTGAATAAACCGTATTCAATGCGGTTCGATTTCGGTTCAAAACCGAATAAAACCGTATTGTAACCGTATAAAATTGAATAATATATTTTGTATATTCTTTTCGTCTAACAAGAAAAAGTAAATGAAGAACAAACATTTTAACATATGTGTAAAGTTTAGAACTATAATACGACATACAACTTAGAGTTTAGAACCATAATATTGATATTCTTGAATAATTGTTCTTTTATTCGTAATTTAGTTTATTGTAAATGGGTCGATATTTTAGTTGATTGTGGACTTGTGGATGGGTTAGGCTTAATTTTAAATGAACTAAAAAACCTTATTAAATGGTTAATAAAAATATATATTAATACATATATATATATATATATATATATAAATCTTATTCGATTTAAACGGATAAGATAATAAACCGAATAAAAAAAACCAAAACCGTAACCGAACTCATAATTCGGATACGGTTTAAAACCAAACCGTAAACCGAATTCACAATTTTGATCAGTTTATTCGGATACGCATACGGTTCGGTTTGTTTGTTTATTAGGATTTCGATTATTCTTGCACACCCCAGGCCCACCACCGTCGTCTCCGCCGTATGCGCCATGCGCCACCGCAACCACGTCGCTGGTGCTGCCTCCGCCACCACCTGGGGCACCTCCGACCAGGACAACCATCGTGCCACCTTCTCGGTAGCCTCAACCGCTATATGCCACCGCACCTCCACCACCACCGCCGCCGGCTGTTGCCGGTGGTGAGGTGTTTTTCGGTTCTTTACCGCCTACGTGGTTTGCGGACCGATTGTCTCGACCTCCACGGTACGCGAAAGTCACCCTGTCCCAGTGCCGCCGCCAAGGTTGATGTCGCCACCACCACTGCAGTCACCACCTGTTGTAGCCGTTGACCAGGTGACTCGCCAGTTTGAGTTGGGGATCTTGTTTGGAACTAGCAACAACTCGTTGCATCCCGGAGTCTCGAACTGTTGTTCGGAACAAGCTAAAGTATATCTAACACTTTTTTAGATATTTAATTTATTTATGTATTTAATAAATATGTATTTGTGTTTGCCTTGCTGATCTGATCCTTTTGTCATGGTTTTAATATTCGCGTTTAATTTCATTGCGTTTTAAATGTCCGATTTAATAGAATATATATATATATATATATATATATATATATATATATATATATATATATATATATATATGGTTAGTTAGATCCTGCGAAAACACATTTTTTTGTGAAAACTGTGAAAACACATATTAAAACTCACGTAACTTTTTCATACGTTAACGATTTTTCATAAAATTTGCGCCAAAAGTCTTAGAATTACGTTATCTTTTAATATGGAGCAAAAAATTTAAAAAAAACTGAACGTTTTTTTTCCCGTGTGATGCACATGTGCATCATATAATTAAAAAAAGTTATAAAATGTTATTTTTTCTTTAAATCTAAAGATAACACAACTATAAGATTTATGGTGCAATTTCTTTTTAAACTATTAATGTATATCAGATGTATGAGCGTTTTTTTTTGTATGATGCACATGTGTATCATTCAATAAAAACGCAAAAAAATGATGAAAATATATGACATATGGTGCGACTAAGAAAAAAAAATTAACTCATACTAAAAGTATGAGTTTTTTTTTGTGATGCACATGTGCACCACACAAAAAAATATTTAAAAAAAATAAAAAAAACGTTAAGTTTTTTAAAACTTTTATAGGATTAAAGATAATATAATTTTAAGACTTTTGGTGAAAATTTTTAAAAAAAATATTAACGTATGAAAAAGTTATGTAGGTTTTAAAATTTGTTTACGCAGTTCTCACAAAAAAATGGTGTCTTCGCAGGATCCTTCCCCTATATATATATATATATATATATATATATATATATATATATATATATATATATATAGGGTTAGGTTCAAATGAGAACTTTTTCTTTTGAGAACTTTTGAGAACCAATTTGGGCCACTAATTTTCAAGGGGGGAGCATTCAAATTCATGTGATGGTTTTCCATATATATAAACTAGTGGCTAAGATTAGTTCTTTTTAGTTCTCAAACCCAATTAGTTCTCAAATGATCCTCTCCCTATATATATATATATATATATATATATATATATATAGTGAAAAGTTCATTGTAGACACCCCATAAGTGTAGACAGGTAGACACCCTTTTTCACCATTAGATCTCTTGATCTAATGGTTGTGATTAAATTTTTTTTTCTTTTTTTCTTTTTTTACACTTTTCATACAATTTCGCATGTGAAAAAAAACAATTTATTTTTTTTCCTTTTTTTCTTTTTTCAAATAATTTCGCATGTGAAAAAAATTTGTAGACACTTTCGCATGTGAAATAGCTCTTCTTCACATGTGAAATTATTTGAAAAGTGTGAAAAAAGGAAAAAAGTGATTAATCACAACCATTAGATCAAGAGATCTAATGGTGAAAAATGTGTCTACATGTCTACACTTATGGGGGTGTCTACAATGAAACTCACCTTATATATATATATATATATATATATATATATATATATATATATATATATATATATGGGTTAGGATCCTGCGAAAAACACATCTTTTTGTGAAAACTGCGAAAACACATATTAAAACTCACGTAACTTTTTCATACGTTAACGATTTTTCATAAAATTTGCGCCAAAAGTCTTAGAATTACGTTATCTTTAAATATGGAGCAAAATATTAAAAAAAAAACTGAACGTTTTTTTTTCCCGTGTGATGCACATGTGCATCATATAATTAAAAAAAGTTATAAAATGCTATTTTTTTCTTTAAATCTAAAGATAACACAACTATAAGATTTAGGGTGCAATTTCTTTTTAAACTATTAATGTATATCACATGTATGAGCATTTTTTTTTGGTATGATGCACATGTGCATCATTCAATAAAAATGCAAAAAAAATATGAAAATATATGACATATGGTGCGACTAAGAAAAAAAAAATATTAATTCATACTAAAAGTATGAGTTTTTTTTGTGATGCACATGTGCACCACACAAAAAAATATTTAAAAAAATAAAAAAAGCGTTAAGTTTTTTAAAACTTTTATAGGATTAAAGATAATATAATTTTAAGACTTTTGGTGCAAATTTTTTTAAAAAATATTAACGTATGAAAAAGTTATGTAGGTTTTAAGATTTGTTTACGCAGTTCTCACAAAAAAAGGGTGTTTTCGCAGGATCCTTCCCCTTATATATATATATATATATATATATATATATATATATATATATATATATATATATATGTATGTATATAGGATTATGATCATTTGAGAACCTTTTATTATTGTGAGAACCATGAGAACACTTCCTAGACACATATTTGGATACTAAGCTATTTTATTTACTTTAATTCAAAAGGGTAATAAGGTCTTTAACATATATAACTAAAAGACAAAACCTTATTAAAATATTAATATATTATTAACTATTAATATCTTGATTAATCAAGATTAATTGTTTTAAATATTTTTTAAAACTTCTTTTATGTTTTTATTACGTTTTTTAATATTTTTTTAAAACATAATTTTTAATGTTTTCTAATTTTTTATTAACTTTTTTTATAGGTTTTTTATTTTTATTTTTTTAACAATTTTTTAAAACTTTCTATTAACTTTGAATTTTTTATGTTTTTTTAATAACTTTTTTTAACTTTTTAAAACTTTTTTATTAACTTTTTTAACTTAATTTTTTACTTTTTAAATTAATTTTTTAAAAAACTTTTTACTTGTTTTTATAATTTACTTTTTATGTTTTTAATATAATATTTTTTACTTTTCTTTACTTATTTTTTATGTTTTTTTAACTTTTTTTACTTTTATTAAATAGTTTTTTAAACTATTTTATTAACTTTTTTTTACTATTTTAATCTATTTTTAAAAACTTTTTATTAGTTTTTTTATTTACTTTTTATGTTTTTTAAAAATATTTATTTTTTCTTTTCTTTACTTCTGTAAGTTTTTTTTAAAATGTTAAATGTCTACGCGCATAGAATATAGATATTAACAACCATGCAGCATATGCCTACGAACATGCAGCGATATGTAACATCTATGTAACATACGCCTACGTGTTTACATTTTTGTTACACAATGCTTCAGGTTTGTAAGAACCAGCAACGTGGTTGTAGCAAGAAAATGTGTTTGGGCATTTACCTGATAGATAATGTGCTTACGAAAAATGAAACAGAAAGAAATGTGATATACTGATCAATGAGAGAGAAATTTAAATATTATATATTTTTTAATATTTTACCTAGGTGTAATTGTTCGTTACACATATGTATTTGTTCGCTACGCATACGCTATTGCTCGTTACCAACATGTAACAACATACATTAAAAAAAATTACACCGAAGTGTAATTTTTAGATCTTGATATTGTTTTGGTGCTAGTATTATCATGGTTTTAGTTTTCGAAGGCTGGTAACCTTTTCCTATGAGTTGGTAGGACTCTGTTATTAAAAGATAACGTATATGTAAGAAGATACAACCATGTAACAGATGCCTATGATCATACAATATAGGCAACAACAACTATGTAACAGATGACTACGAGCATGCAACCATGAAAATACTTGTTTACATTTTTGTTACACAATACTTCAGGTTCGTAAGAACTAGCTTCGTGGTTGTAGCAAGAAAATGTGTTTGCGGAATATGTTTTTGGGCATTTACCTAATATATAATGTGTTTACAGAAAATAAGAGAGAAGAACATGTGATATGCTGATCAATGAGGGCGAAATTTAAATATTTATATTTTTTAATTTTTAATATTTTACATACGTGTAACTGTTCGTTACACATATATATTTGTTCGCTACGCATAAGTAATTATTCGCTACCAACATGTAACAACATACATCATCAAAGTGTAATTTCAAAATTGCGTGAGTGTTGGATCGTTTTCTAATCTAGTGATTATGAGATGTAAAAGAGATGAAAATGTAAATACAAATGAAAGATTGTATTGATAAGCTTGAGAGAAAATCCACACAGAAAACACACACAAAAGGTGTAGAATGTGACAAGAAGTTATAATCTCTATATAAGACAACCTATTTATAGTTGAACTTTTCTAACCTAAACCACGATCATCCGAACCTCCAGTTCGGACCAGGTTCGTGTGGTCCGAACTAGGAGTTCGTCTAGAGTTTGGCTCACAACAAACTTGCATCACTTTTTCTTGTATTTGATACTTCACATGGCGACATAGAATTATGCATCAACAAATTTTGAGATCTCTAGTATTATCATGATTTTAGTTTTCGACGGGTGGTAACATTTTCCTAAGAGTTGGTAGGACTCTGCTATTAAAAGATAACGTATATGTAAGAAGATGCAACCATGTAACAAATGCCTACGATCATGCAATATAAACAACAACAACTATGTAGCTGATGACTACGAGCATGCAACCATGTAAATATGTGTTTATATATTTGTTACACAATGCTTCAGTTTCGTAAGAACCAGCTACATGGTCGTAACAAGAAATTGTGTTTGAGGAAAATATGTTTGGGCATTTACCTGATAGATAATATGTTTACGAAAAATGAGAGAGAAAAAAATATGATAAACTCATCAATGAGAGAGAAAATTTAAATATTTATATTTTTTAATATTTTATGTACATGTAACTATTCGTTACTCATATGTATATGTTCAGTACCAATATGTAACTGTTCATTACCTACATGTAACAACATACATTAAAAAAATGACGGAAAAAATTCTATAAAAAAACGAGACTATAACCAAATTAAAGATAAAAAAACGTCCTATTTAATGGTGTAATTTTAAAAAAAAAATTTATTATTGTTTAAAAAGTTATTAACGATACAAAATGGAGGGTGAAAGTAGATATTAATGTCACATCACCTTATTTGTCATCTCAATTTAAATAGAAAATTACTTTTGTGCCCTTTTCTATATATTTAATAGATTTTTTAATTTTAATTTAATTTAAATAAATTCAAATTAATCTAGACCATTCATTTTAAAAGGTGGTTAAAATGTGTGGCTCATATCTGTTCTCGCGGTTCTCACAATATATGTTGATTCTCAAAAGAACCTAACCCTATA
>JBCNJP010000017.1:10541436-10682814 GCA_039602395.1 Deinandra increscens subsp. villosa
GTTTTTAACAAAACCTCGTTAAATATTCGTGATAAATATTAATTAACCTTTAATTAATATTAATGCATTTGGTGTCGAGACGTGTGACCCCGTAGGTTTAAATAATATCCGGACATACGCTTACTATTACATGATCATATCCCTACACCCTACGCCTCTTAAGCATATCCACCACCTCCAATAACTTGCCACTAAGAGTGCCCACATTCCATGAAGCTATCCTCAAGCTACACTCTCTTCTTAACCCCCTACTTACACCTCTCCTCCTAGGACACGATCTCAAGGCCGCATTACCAAACGTCTCGTCTATGGTATAAAATTAAAGGCAAAAACACCACACAAAAGGAAAAACACACCAAGTACCCATAACAAACAGGATGCACCAAAAAAACACACTACCAGGTAAACCCAAAAAAAAACCCCACCTTGCTGACTAGAGATTACAATCTAAAACTTAATCACACAAGTAAAAACGAGAGACAACTAGCAATTGCGTATTTAGTAGGTAAAAATCTAGATAAGTATGAAAACTCCCCTTGTTTGTTGTCGTAAGCAAACTGTTAATCCTCCCAAAACACGATCCCTATTGAAAAGTTGAAATCGTAGACCCAAAATCAACTGCAGCAAGACCGGGATACTGGTGTTGTTTTCGTTCCACCTGCAAAAACACAAGGAGAAGACGCAGTGGGGGTGGGTCTGACCAGTGGGTGGTCAGTACGAGTTTTAGGGTTGTAGTGGTCGGCGTGACAGATGTTAACAGAGGAGGTTTGGCTTGTATAGGGCGGGAGTTGAGAGAAGAAGCTTGCAGAATCAGGGTTTCCGGCAAGGGGGTGTCAGTCGGCCAGTGGTGGATGTGGGTTACGGACAAGGATGGGACGGGAATAAAGAAAGAAGAGCTAGCGGCGAGAGAGGGGGAGAGAAAGAGAGAGAGAGAGAGAGAGAAGAGAATAGGGCTTACCTTTCGTTGTTGTGTTGCCGACCGGCGGTGACCGGGGACTGGTGGTGATGGTCCTTTTCTCCGGCCGACTGTCTTGGGATTTTAGCGTTTGCTAGTTTCCAGAGGATTGTATGAACTCCCATCAAGTTGGTTATTTCATAGTATCATCTACTACTTTTACTATTAAACACAATTAAACTAAACCACTTTTAAATGTAGAGGCCTACAATCCATTTCAGGACAACCATCCACACGAATGTCGGTATATCCGAACTCCATCACCTCCGTTTTTTTTTTCTGCACGACCACGTTAGGACGTTCATCCCGTGCTTGAATATCCATCCCTTTACTTGTATCAAATGGTTTTGTTTCTTGTTATCTTCTGCTTGAGAGTTCCCCTAGCAACCATACCACCCCCTAAGGCTGTCCGTAGTGGGGCGTTATAGGGCATTTTAGGCTAACATGACGCCCCCTATAACGCCCAATACCGCCCCCCGGGGCGCCATGTTAAGAAATCCGGTGGGCAGCGCTATGAACATGGCGCCGTGTAATTTTGAGTGTGTTTAATTTTCGACCGTTGAACGGTCGAATTCCTTTTTTTTTTCTTTACCCACTTATTTGACACTATATATAAACCTTCAACCATTTTTTTAAACACACAACATTCCTTTCATCCTCTTTTTTAATATTCTCTCACCGCCACAAAAAAAAACAATGTTTCCTCGTGGTGGTTCTTTATCAAACCCACGTTTCCAACAACCGCGGCGAACAAACTCGAACGATCAGGAACCGCGCCGACGTTTAACAACTTGAAAGCTTGGAGAGTCGTTTACGATAGTCCGAAGTGGAGGGACCAAGCGGACCTCACAGAGACGACAAGACGACCAAAAAAGAAATCTAAAACGTCGTCTTCTGCCGCTACCGAATCTCCTAATATGTCCGACGCTCGGGACAAAGCAAAGGCACGAGCGAAGTCGAAGCGAGCGTCCTCATCCTCGACTAGTCGAGCTCCCTCGGACTACACCGCCCACCAATAAGAAATGAAGGACCGATTCGATCGCTTTTTGTCACTTAAGACGCAACAAGTTAGTGCTAACTTACTCCTTTTCAATTGAAGCTCATTTACACCATAACATACTACACACCAAAATTATTTAAATTAATATCTTTTATACCTAACTCGGTGTGTTTAGGGGATAACTAAATATAAATAAAATGTAAACATTCGGCAAAAAGAAAAAGATTTGGCGAGGCTAATGGAACCGATCCCGGATGAAGAACCCGTACGAAGTCTCGCGTTGCAAATCCGAGAGGATATCAAGACCCGATATGGGCTCTAGTTTTTTTTTAAGAATCTATGTGTGTTTTTTAAATTTTCATGTTTTAGGTGTTTTTTTTAATGAACTTTTTTTAAAAAAAATTTCTAGTGTTTTTATAGATTTTGTTTTTTTTAATGAATGTTGTAGTTTTTTAATATATTTAATATTAAATTATATTAAAAAATTAATTAAATTAATAATTAGGTAATGATTGGTAGGGGGTTATAAGATTGTTACCACTACACCACTTTCATCATACCCCCCCCCCCCACTTGATGATGTGACGGACACATGACGCATAACCCCCATAGGTGGAGGGTTATGAGTACACATAGCCTAAGGCTATCACATTTCGGCTTCCGTTTGGAGTTGTCCAGCTTTGCGAAACAGCAAGTAGCTGTGAGCTTTGTGAGTGTTTGACCTTTTTTTTTGTTTTTCAAACCTGGAGTTTCAAGGCTTCAAAAACCGATCATACTCTCGCTCCTTAAGCTTCAAGGCTTCAACCTCTATTTTGTTCTCCCTGGCTCATAATGTAAGCATATCCTCCTCCCTTAATTACCTCATAATGTAAGCATATCCTCCTCCCTTAACTACCTTCCTAACAACATGGATGCGCAAATTAGGTTTGGATTCGGGTTTGGGTTTAAATGAGTTCAGTTTGAAACCCAATCTGGTAAGTCAAAACCAGTTGGGTTTTAGAGAACCGGTTTTTGACACACAGGCGGATTTTCATTTCAGTTTCGGATCGAACCATTTCAATCTAACATAACAGGTAATGTGACCCATTCGTAATAAGGATGTTATGATATTATTCTAAATATATACCATAGCATGTATGTTAATACATTATATAAAAAAATATATATAGAATAAAAATTTGAATTTGTAGAAGCCTGTTGTATATACTTCAAATGCCAACGAAGAGTGGAAAGTTTTACTCAAAAGGAAAGAAGGCCTCAATTTGCCACATACATATAACATATATAGATATATATAATCATATAAACATATGTCAATAATAATCATGAAGAGGAAATTTATTCACACAAAGTCTGCCTTTATGACTTGACATCTTTAAGCCCACCACCTTTCTCAAGCTCACCAACTAGGTCCCTGAGTGCTGGAACCTTCATGGCTAGGGTCCTATATAACCTCGAATACCGAGCCCGGGTTCCGTCTGCGGTTCGAGCCAGTGCGAGCAGGCTCAAAGCCTCTGGTAGTTTACCAAACACCTCTTTTATCTCCTCCAAGTTCATGTTCTCTAAAACCGTAGGCCTCGGAACAACCCTAACAATCTCACCACCTTTCGGTTCTTGAACCCTGTCCTCTGCTTTGATGACCAGTTCAGAATGTGAATTCGCGCCACATTTGATGATGAAAGGGGTCGTGGACCCCGTATTGAACTGCAGCACGTTCCACTGTGTCACCTCGGTTTCGGCACTTGAAACTTCTTCTGATGCAGCCCTTGATGTCCCTTGGAACTTGTCATCCTCTTCAACAATGGACTGCCAAATAAAAATAATCAGAACAGTTGATATGAGTCGAGCCGCTTGTGACCGACTCGAGATCTACTCGCTAAAAGCTCGAATCGAATCAAGTTTAATTGAGCTCGAGCCTAAACTAAAGATCGTTTAATAAACGAGCCGAGCTTGACAAGGCTCGTAGGCCTAAACAAGCCATATTATTGATATAAATATAATAATTTGTATTTAATATAATAAAGATGTATAATTTACCTAAATATTTACATATACAATTATGATAAAAATAACAAAATAGTATATATTTGTTATATATAAAATTTTAACAATAAATATAGATAAAAGATTACATATATACGAATATAATAATAAATACTTAATAACTAGCAAATGAGCCAAGCTCGAGCTTTAGATGGAGAGATCAAAATAAACCGAACTCCACCTCTTTCAAAATTAAACGAGCCAAGTTCAATCTTAGGTAAGCTCAGGCTCGACTTGTTTACACTCCTACTTTTGACCATTACTTTAAACAATTATCTTACCTCTACAACACGACGGGCATCTGCAATGTGCCTCTGAGCACATGGATGGTCAATCTCAAGCAAGGAAGGCAATTGTGCAGAAAGATCATCTAATGCTGTAACTAAGGCTTTCTTCTTACTTCTACTCATTATGTTAACCGAAGATTGCCTCATTATTTCCTGTTAGATTTAGAGTTGATCAAAAGCGGGTTAAATGTTTTTAAGGTTACTTATACAGTCATATGTAGAAATTAAAAACTACATATATGTAGAAATTAAAAACCTTGATTTGCTTTAGAATGTTATCGAGAGCAATTAATGATGCGAGTCGGGCATCTTCCGCAGCAGAGGAAGGGTTCCGGATTGGTGAACCACCATCTTCTAATGTTAATAATGCATTATCACCTTTCATCTGTTGCAGAATCTGATCACAATATAACATGATTTATTAGCATTTAAACATAATAAAATCACCTTTCATCTGTTGCAGAATCTGATCACAATATAACATGATTTATTAGCATTTAAACATAATAAAATCACCTCGCAAGAAAAAGTAAGTAATAGGCTTACCTTTCTTCTCTTGTGATCAACAGACTCCAGAGCGGACCGGAGTTTTGCTACTTGTGCCGAGTCTTCTGCTGCCTCAGTTGCTAACGTACCTGCAATATCCTAATAACACACACACACACATATATAGACAAGTTTAGAGAAAAATATAAATTTGGACAAAAATGATTTTTTGGTCACAGTAGAACTGGTTATCAGAAAACTCAGGGGACCCCACCAATACCAAATTAACCAATGAGATTGGGTAAAAAACACAGTTCATGCTGGGTGGGTGGCCTTTAAAGAGGCTAAAGACAGAAAACCAATAGAAGCTAGGTTTGAACCTAAGACCTCTGCTAGAGAGACTCAGGCATTTACCACTAAGCCACACAAAAAGTTGTAAAGTACAAAATTGTATGTAAATCAGAAAAACAAAATTAAAAAGGTTCACCTTGAGATGCTGCAACTGAGAATTATAAACCCGTTTTGCATACTCTACTAACAATTGTCCAAGTGCGTCAGTAAGGGGAGGCATTGCAGCACCAAGCCCCGCCATCCAACCATCCATTATTGCAGTTGAAAGAAGCTCCAGTTGACCTGTGGCCCCGCCTACAGCATCCACACCACTGACCGAAAGAAAGTCAAAACTCATAGCAAGCCATGATCTGATCTGGCGCTGCAGCTCTCCAGCTGGTGTATGAACAAAAAGGGCAGCAAGAGCTTTGTTCCCTGTTGCAAATGCTTTGGCATCATCAGTTATTTCTCTAAGCTTAGCACCAGTAACATGCTGTCTCCATGATTCCTGTACAGAATATTCCTCATTTAGTGGTTTCCTTTTTTATTAAATGCAAAAGATAATAATTTCGACTTCGTTTCTGGAATACAGACCTGATCAATTCCACGTATCTTGAGAACAACAGATGATAACTTTGACTTTTTTTCTGGTTTGATATTTACTCTGAAACCTTGCATCTGGCTATCAAGTATTAGAGCATTTTTAATGGTGGGATCATAACGCCCAGGAGATCTTCCCGGGCTGCTACCTCTGCTTGAGCTTCTGCTGTGCCCAATGGTAGGCTTTTCTAGAAATCTCTCAACCGCAGGAACCTAAATTATCAAAAAATTATCTTATTAAGAAATATGTTTATACCGAAAGCTGTCCCGAGCGTATTTTTTAATGCATAGTACCCCATACATTACTTTATGTATTCCAAAAAATTATTTTAAGGTTGAACAAAAAGTGATGAAGGTCGAACCAGCCAGTAACAATTTTGACCTTTTACTCAATTTGACTGATCCACCCATGTAACAATGTTGCGACCTATAGAAGGCATCAACAACAGTGGTTCAACGAATAGATTAAATAATTTTCACCTTGATAGATTGCAGCTCAGGTGACCTGGCAAGCAATGATCTTATATACAAAATTCTAACACGGGAAACAAGCATGGTATCCATCACTCTATGTGGCTCCATCTTTCGTATAAATGAAAAAACTGCATCTCTTATTTCAGCAAGTATTTCATGTTCTCGTGAAGCACCTGCTTTAATAACAGCAGCCAACACCTACACCATACAAATCGCATTCACCTAAAAGTTAAATTGAAAATCGAGAAATTTATGGAGTGATCACAAAATTCACAAATAACAGCAATCGTACCAGCATTAGTAGCTTATTTGCCCCATCAGAAATAGCTGCCAGACCATCATATTGTTCCAGGTCAAAATCATTCAGAGCAGATGTAAGATACTCCCCTGCTGGGGTTGACTTTATCTTGTCTTGACCAGGTTTGACTAAAGCTAGAGTTCCATCAGTCTTTTTTTCAGCCGAGAACGGTACAACATCCATTACAGCCTCTTTATTATTACTGTTATGTCTTTAAACAGATGAAGCAAAATGGTATTTAGATTAATTATAGAAAGAAAACATATTTAAACTAATTACAAACTAATATAATGAATTCACCTTCCAGGGTCAGGGGACTGATTTAGATTTTTGGCAAGCGCTCCTATTGTCTGATAAAATAAACAAGTGAGAAATTCACAAGGAATTCTTGGTGGGAAAATTTTGTCAGAAGAAATGATAACCTGTTGGCTTGCAATTGAAGACGCCTTCTCTGTCAATCGCTCAAAAAGTTTCTCATTTTCTTCATGCAACCTCTGAAAAAGTGTTTAACCACAACAAAAATTCTTATCAAAAACATAATCCAAATAATAATATTTATTTTAAAAAGAATGAGGAAAAAAGATAATCATAACTACAGGTTCTTGGATGTGTGATTTGAACAGCCTTTTTTTTCCAGCAATAATTCATTTATTATCTTTTAAGTTATATTTTATGACATTTGTCTTATTTAAACCATAAAAGTAAATACCTCGATTAGGGCATCACGTTTCAGGAGTTCTTCTTCAAGTTTCTTGGTAACGGCTGCAGACTCCATGCCTTCTGTTGAGTTTGAGCTGGTTTTAGGCTTATTCTCACTGGACTGAAGGGCTGCATATAGCTGTGCCTCCGTTGCTTTTAGTTTTGCCTGCAACATAAGATTACAGAAAAATAGATGCTCAAAAATCATAAGTAGTTTAGCAAAATTATATGGATTAGTATTATCGCTTATTAGACTACTTTATCATATTTAAGGTTTGCTCCTTTTTCTTTATTTTTTATGCTAATCCTAGAGCAACAGGCCAACAAGTTTGCAAAAAACATGACCTTTTTGTTGCAGGTAAAACAAATACAATAAAAGAATGCCGCTTATAACATCAATTTACAAGTTGTTAAACAGATGTTGCAAAACAGTGAGTTTCAAGCGCTCGAAATATATAACCGATAGTCGACTTAGATGATGAATGAGAAACCAATGACGAAATAATGGTGTGGGTCCAATTATCATAACATAGCATATACGTTACACTTATGCATGAACTTCGACCAGGTTTGGTATTTAGGTTCTACGGTTCTAGTATATTTTTAACAGCAACACCTAGAGTTTTTCTAGGAGATAAATCACCACAACCTGCACCTTGTGGGATTTGAACTCACAACCTTTTGGTCTGAGGTACACCATTTATGTTCTAGTAATAAGAAAATATTTATTTCCTATGTATAGAAGATTAACCAAACCAAAAGAGGCGAACCATTGCTTTCAATCAATAGTTATTTTCATTAAATAGAAACTAAAAAGTGCTGGATCATATAAAAATATCATTAGGAAAACTCAATAAGTGCAAAACAGAAAGAAATGAGATTATGGTAATGTGAAAAGTACAGAAACAGATAATCAACCTGTAAAGACTCAATTGTTGAATCATGTTGTTGTATTTGCAACTTTTGGTCTTGCACTTGCTGTAGTAATTGAGCTACTTGACTTCTCAGATCATTGTTTTGATCCTTCTCTATCTTATGCTTTTCAGCAAGCATAATGTTTTCAGCCTGTAATAAGCATGACGAGGAGAAAATTATATGATAGAAAGAATATAACATATTTTAGAAGTAGGATCATAGATATACAACACACTTAAAGTTGTACCAAACCAACATGTAAATTTCAAAAACCTTTAAATCTGACTGCAGCGTGAAAGAAACTTTCCAGGCTTTCTGAACTTCATTAAATAATAGCACACATTGATCGTTTGCAACTTTAAGTGCTTGTTTCATCCCTGCAACCTCTTGCTTCAGGTCATGATTTTCTTTTTCTTTTTCATAATATTCCTTGCGAGCATCATTTGCCTACATAACGGAATGTAAATTATGCTCCCCCATAGAATGCATATTTTTCATTATTTTTTTTTTAGAAAGAGAATCGCCAACTTACAATATCTTTCCACTTTTTAATGGTATCTCGATTTCCAAGACTCAATATGGTGTTTCTAGCTCTAGCAGAGAAATTCAGAGATGATAATGTCTCGGACAAATTTGAAACATTTGGACATATGTTTACAATCAGCAAGGTTTTTGAGCTTCCACCTAGGATGACAGAACAATTAAAAAAACACATAAATCAGAAGCAAATAAACAATATTTTATCAAATAACAAAATCACGTAATTTTTTAAATGTACCAAGTGAATCAGCAAGAGCTTTTGTAAGCATAGAGTTCTCATAAGGAACATTTTCCTTCTTCGATGTCAAGGAAGCTAACACATCTCCCAACCTACATTAAATCCGTTATTGGTTACAAGATGTTCAGATCATAAAAACTATGATATTAAAGACTTATAAACATATACTAATTGTATTAAGCTACATACGCAGAGAGTGATTTCATGACATGTAGCATATCTGTTGTCTGCTCCCCATTATTATCTTCCAGACCTAGGCTTTCACTTCCAGCCAAGTCAACAAGAGAAAGCTTGCTATATATATTTTCACCAGTGATCAGATTGTCATAATATATATGTATGCTGATTATCCTGTCAAAAGATAGCAAAGCGATGACTTTTTACGCTCTTTTTCTTTGAAATGGAGGTATCAAGATTCTTAGAAGGAATTATAAATAGACAAGTAAGACAATAAAACTATTTCTAAATATAGGCCTTTGTATAAATGTTTTGACGAGAAACCATTTTGTTGCCATATAAAAAGTGATTACGTATTTTCATTAAACCATAAGGTAAGGAAACAACCTAAAAACCTCCTTTCAGAAGATTTCTATGATAATATGTATGTGAGATTCCAACTGTATTTTCAGAGTCACGAAAATTGACTTGTTAAAGATTCCAACCATGTTCTTACATTCTAGCTCAAATTGAAAAGGATGATAAACTGATAAAGTTAATATTATTTCGCTGATGATCAAAATAGCAGCTCAAGTGATTTTCAAATAGTACTCTTTTAGCGTATTTGAAATAAGATTTCATCATTCCCAAGACACCCACTACGTATTTGAAATTTGAGGTTGTAAAATTTCAAATAATGATATAGTTAACTAACTATACCAACGAAATCATACTTCAAGTAACATTTGGTTCAATCCATGCATCATCTTTATTAATTAAAAACACACATGGCACTCTAACGAATTAGAGACACAGACACTACATATCTTAAACAGAGTTTCTATTTTCTTTTTCATGTCTGGGTGGGATATAACGTGTGGCCATAAAAATCAACATCACTCATAAAAAGAAAATGACCAACTGGATAAAGTTAAACTTATATCCTGATTAGAACACAAAAATATGACACTGTGCAAAATTTCAAAACTTAAATCAAAACAAACTAGTGCGAAAATGGGTCAAGAGATCGAAACACATACAGATGAGAATTATTGCTCTTGGTTTTGTCAGCACTTCTACTTAAAAGTGCCTTCTTAATGAGTTTGGAAAAGTCTAGTGGGTTGTCAACCTTTTCCTGCACAAGATCTATATAAGAATCTAGTGAACCCATCCGGACCTTTGACAAACCGCTCTCAGACTCCAAAAGCAAATCATGCATCTATAGAACACAAGCAAATTATCAAAACTTTGGTTAAATTTGCGTTGATGAGTACATTTAAATAATCAAAGAATGAATTCTATTAAAATACTAACCTGCTCGTTATGAAGCTCAACAATCGTTACAAAAAAATTAAATCGGGAAGTCGAAGTTGTATCTGAGTTTGACACATCAAACAACTCTTCGAAGCATCTGGCATATAAACCACGATCATGGCTAGACCCTTCCTGCACGGAGTTAAGTCACATCAGTTAATATGAACATCTTTTAATCTAAGAAGATACAAGGAATTAGTTTATTATACATTGATTTAACTAACTTTAGTGGTAAAGGTTGGATATATAGCTTTACAGCCATATAAATTGCATAATCATTTTAAACTTGAAATAAAAAGCAAAACACATGCATATGGTTGAGAAATATGGAACAGACCATAGTATGCGTCTTTCCTGAACATGTTTGCCCATAAGCAAATATAGATACATTATGTCCATCCAAAGCTGACTGAACAAATGGTTGAACATCTGTGAAAACTTCAGCTACCAGGACAAAGATATCATATGTTATTATTCATTAGATAATATAAAAAACAAATGATACAAATTATCATCAAAATTTGTCTGGCACAGTGTGGCATACCTTGCCCGATATGTGGTCCGTAAACCCTGTCAAATTCATAATCTTTCTTCGGGTTGGATACAGTATCATCACCAGTATTGACTCGTATAGTAAATTCATCAGGAAATTCAACAACCGATGGGCCTTCATCCTCAAAAAGTGGTCTTGTTCGACAAAAGACCTTTATATTTCCTGAAATTATGGAAGAACCATTCAACTTAAAAATTACAAACATGCACCAGGATGAAGCTACCTGCTACCCAATAAAATGATAATGCTTCATGTAAGTATGTTGCGGCTTAAGAATTACTAGGTATAATCCAGCTTTACAAACTTTTTCAGGAAATAGCTGGTTTACCCTTAATAAATCCAAACTGATTTTGACCACTATTTGACAATTGGGCAGTGACTTCCCACCATTCACATTGAGGGATATTAGATTTCTTCAAATGAAAAGATATTTAGAAAACATGTCACAACTCAAGTAAGTTTTTTAGTATGGCGTAAACAAAAGTGCTTGGATAATCTAATGACAGATGGATAATTGATTAATAACTATACTTATAATATCTTGCACAAAGTTGATGTACATGACAATGCAATGAATAGGAGATACTCCTAAATTGAAGATATCAGGATTACCTTTGGCAGTCAATAGCTCATTATATAACCTTTTCTTCTCATTTATAAGTGGGGCAACTTTAGCTTCAGCTTCAAGAGCAGCCTGATCTGAAATTAATGAGAATGTTGGTGTATGACACATATCAGCTGGAATTAAAAATTATTAAAAAAAACTAAGAAAATTAAAAGGGGTAAGGAAAAATAAAAGATAGTGAACTTCAGTTGGACGTGCTAGCACAGAGAAATGAGATACAAACTGAGCATAACAAATATTAAAATTCACGTTCTAGAATTTTGAAGAATACTTAACATAACGATAATTCAGTTTGAACTACTGAAACATTGATTACAGAGGAAAAAAATCACTTGCCCTATGTTCCAAAACAATGTACAATAACAAAAATATTCACAAATTATATCATCCTCATAAATCTACCTGACTTTAAGACTAGGGCTTGAGAGAGCAGTCAAATAACACATCATGCAAGAATCATATCTCATAAAAAAGGAACCAAGAGTAATTATCTTTTAAAAATAAAAGTAGAAATTAAAGCAAACCCTATGCATACCTAGCTTACGAGTCTTTTCAGCAAGAACACCTAGATATCGTGTTACTCGGTCAAGTTTTGCATTAGAATATTCCTGAAGATCAACTGCTTCTTGTCTCAATTCTACATAATCTTCTCTTGCGTGCTGTCAACATAGTATAATAAGTTTGCTAATTTCAAAAGGGTATAGGATTAATCAAAAAATAATAATAATAATAATTACCACATAATAATCACAAGAAAGAGTCAGCTACAGAGCATGAAAATTACCACATTTTGGACATCTATTATGTTCAAAAGCTATGTTGTCTCAGTTGTTAAATTAATAAATTCATTAACTAATCTTTTCTGTTGACTAAATATTCAGCCTGTTCATATAGATCTCTTTAAGTCAGATCAGAATATCAGATCAAAAGACTCAAAAGAATGTACATTAAATGAGTAACATTTACAAAAGAAGATAAACAATAAGCTTTCATATCTCTCAATCATTGCTATACTAATAACCAAACAGCTGATTGGTTAAGCTTTCATAAAAGAGATAAGCAGATACCATTGTAGCATATCTTCTCTACTGTTCTACCAGCACACTCTATCACTCATATGTGCTTATAGTGTTTACCAGCTATCGCTGCATTATTGCATTTCAATGTGGGTTACCTGGAATCATGTCTGAAAAGAATTTACTAAACTGACCACTTTCACCTGATAGTATTTCCACAACTCTAGAATCCTTTCAAAATGAATATCTTGAGGTACTGGTCTAATGTGTTAGATAGACCAACCATTTGACCAAGAACCCATCGAATGCAGCGTCTCATGTCTGATGGCCAGCTAATGATAATGACATCTTGGGGGTATTCCAAGTTACATATACAGTGGCAAACTTGCAAACTTTGTGGTAAACTTGATGATAGCTATATGTTTTCCTGAGGGGATTGCGTGCTCACACTTCACTTCTGTTACTTTAAAGTTGTTCACTTGAAGTGAGAGTGACACTATGAGTTTGTATCACCTAAATACCTTATAATGAACTTCTATGATGCACATGCAGGCATGAGCCTTTAGAAAACAAGCAACCTCGTATATTAAAACCATATCTTCACCTTTCATGTTGTTTAAATTCCAGGCTGGCCCCAATCTTCAAACAACATGTTGTGTCATCATTCATCAAAACTATCATGTCGATCAACATAACCTACAACACTACTACACTGGTTTGTTTTGCAAACCAACACATTTAAGCCTCCAAATACTAATAGTAACAAATGCGTTTAGCCGTTTATCGCCGAGATCTTTTAAAAACATGCCACATAACTTCACAAAAGTATATGAAGATTAGAATTTGAGTATAAAAATCAACATATCCTCATGTTTGATATGATAACCATTCCGGCAAAGCTATTTGATTATTCATAAGCCCAATCATCTAGCCTCAATCTAGCACATGTTCACATACCACACTCATATCACAAACAATATAACTCAAAGTACTAAAAAACTTAGACATTAATAATAACTCTCTCTAAGAACAAGTTTCTAAATCTAGCTTCATGATCAAACAGAAATATAAATTACACATCACTTCCCTACAGCAAACTTCAGAATGCTTAAAAACGATTCAGTAGACTCATACAAATTACAAAACTCCAATTGCACATCACTCCAGAAGAACGAAAATGAAACTTCGTAGCAAGTAGGAACACACATGTTGTAAGAACGAAAATGAAACTATTGATGAGTGAACATATAGTAGTTGATGATATTTATACCTTGACCTTATCCTTCAAATTATGAAACTTCGTAGCAATAGCCTGTTTGTAAACGGCTTCGGAATGCGGTACAATTGACGGAGTAGAGATCGAGTATCTCCGGAGAAGAGGAGCAGGAGCTGACGGTGACGGCGACTGCTCCGCCGGAGATTTCCTTGGCTCAAAGCCACTCACCTCCCAGTTCCACCTGTTGTTGTTCGACATTGATTGATTGTTCCTTGATACGAATCCCTAATTGCTGAAATTAGATGAAAATGGAAGAGATTTGGTGGTTTTTGGAAGAAATTGTGATGACGGAGATGGAGGCGGAGGAGAAGATAGTCCGGCGAGCAAACACACCACTTTCTCTCTCTCTCTCTCAAATCCAAATCTTTGGTTGTGATGATTTTCCCTCTTTTCCCCTATTTCAGTCACGTATTTTGAGCTGCGAAATATAACTCATAAAATATTACACTTTATATTAGATATTTATTTATAATTTATAATTTATAATATTTATATAAACATGAAAACATCAATATGGAATAATTCAGTATTATTGTATTAAGCTGAATGTAATGGGCGTGACTGGGTAAAAATGGTGTTTCTATAGCGTTCCAATACACTCACGGAATGTTATGAAGTCAAAATTTTGTTCTCCTATTATAAATATAACGTCGTGCAAGATGGTATGTAATTGGTTCTTTTTTAAAGGTTTTTTTTCACTTTTTTAACATACACTTTATTTTTTATTATTATATTTTTCTCAAAATTATTTTAAAAAATATATAAATATTATATAAAATAAACAAATAACATTAAATTACATTTTTCAACAGTAATTTTTTTGTCCACCACAGAGTTTCAAGCATCGTCATTTAAAAAAGGCAAAGTGTTATCCAACACCAAAATACCATTGAGTCAACACCATTTGGTAACATTTAATTTCTTAAAATACAAAGCATCATAATGAAAATAAAAAAAAATTACTAAAAGAATTAAATGAAATATTAAATATACCCAACGTTCAAATTGTTCAATCAAAAAAGGCAAAAAATATACCCAACAAAAAAATTAAATGATTTTTTTTTTACTAAAAATACTAAATTACTTAAAATAGAAAAATTAAATGGATTTGTACAGAAAATTAATTTGTTCATTTTATTAGATAGAAATTAGATTTATCATTCAGATTGTTTAATTGACCGCCGCTCTGCGATTAAAACCATGGCGCAACAACGCACGTAGGCGTGTTGTCGCATCCGCTGTAACGCCATGTCAGCCCATTTGATATTTTCGTATCCGAGAATCAACAAACTCGACTCCGCATGGTTCACAAAATTGCGGGTCTCCCTTTTCATCTCCGATTACTCGATAACTTCCGCAAGCATAAATTCCATTTTTATAGGCCAAGAAATTCTTTCACAAAATAATCCATCTTTTTCCGGTTTATTGGTTTTGTAATGAAGGTATAAGGTTTTGTCACCTCTCCATTCCCCATCGCACACCACGGTGGGTGTGTTACCCACACTCTTATGACTACACATAGCCTTATCATGAATAATATATGTTGATAAAAATTTATTTATTTTTATTAAAATGGAAAATTGCATATATCCCCTGATTTACAGCAAAATTGTATATTTTCCCAAAACATAGGTTCTCAATACATAATGTGCAATACTCTTTAAAAAAACTTTGAAAAATGATACATTTTGTTCATAGTTAATATTTAAGTGCATAAACAACCATCTGGCATCAGCTAATCATTCTTTATTATCGCTCTTTATCGGCGTTTTTCACAACCCTCCAACCTCATTGTAGTTTGAAGAGTTCATCATTGTCATATTCTTCTTATAACTTACTAACATCATTCACTACCAATTAAAACTTTAATCGTAAACACACATTCTAACTTAAATAAAAATGTTAAAGAACATGGTTGTTGAAGAAGCGTGAAACGAGCTATAAAAGATACATAAAACTATGAAAGACGGTTATGGTTGTGGTTGGTGTGTTCGAGAGAGAAAGGAGAAAAATGTTATCGTGTTACTAATACCACTAATAAAAGAGAAAGTATGTTCTCCTTAGGGTTATTTAATTTGCTCGTTAAGCTATTTTAAATTTTTATTTTTATTTCGCTTTTGTAGCGTTAAGCTATATAAAATAATTATTATTATAATGTTAGAAATTATGTAAAGTGTATATTTGTAATATGAATTTTCAAATCCATTAAAGGTTCTAGTTTATTTCATTATCAATAATAATTTCTAATTAATAAACTTAAAGAAAGTTACGAGCATATTTAGTAGGAGACGTTTTCATAGTCAAAACAATGAAGGGAGTGGCACCCAACACTTTATTAATAGAGTAAAGTGCGCGTATGGCCCTCGGGGATCATACATATTACAATTTTGGTCCTCATGTTTAAAAATATGCTCATAGTATTTAATATTGTATAAAACTTGTTATGTATTTATTTTTAGTCTCATGGATGGACGTTAAATTTATCGGTTGAGTAGGATGTAAAATGACTAAAATGCCCTTATTAAATTATAAAAGGATGGTGGGGACTAAACATAGCGAGTTTTACAAAATATTAGATGTCATTAGCACTTTTTAAACATGAGAACCAAAACTGAAATACATGTAAATTCCAGTAACCGTAAGTGCACTTAAATCTTATTAATATTACGAACTCGATATCGCAAACCCATTTGTTGCCACACCGGTAAATATAACATTAAATTTTGACAATCACCGGTAAACATACGATTAAATTTTAAAATTTTCTTCTAAAACTATTTAATCGGGTTTATTATAATAAAAAGAAAATAAAATGGTTGATTAGGAATTCAAACACCTAAAGGCGATATGGAACACAAGAATTTGTGTTTCACGATTCACGAAGAATCGCTTTCTTTGTATAATAGTGGTGGGGTTTTTGTATTTGGAATTTGGATTGGGTTGGAGGGAACGTGTGCATCATTTTATTAGTGGCTTTTGGACCGAATTGGGCTTGTTTAGGTTACCTTTGCTTTCAATTTACAAATTTTCAATTAAGAGAATATATGGTTTTGCTAGTGAAGTGTAAAAGTTAATTAGGATAAGTCACGTGTATTTTTTAAAAGGATAATATAGCACGCATAAAGTAATTTATAACGTAAGTTAGATAATAATTATGTAAGCTACATAAAGTAATCACGCAAAATGTATATTTATAATTACACCAAATAGTAATATAATAATCACGCAAGTTATACGGATAATCATGCTACTTATATGAATAATTACGTAGAGATAATCACATAAATTATACGAGATCACATAGACAAGCTTTTTTATTTATTTAAAGTATAACAATAGTATACTCGAACTAAAGAGAATAAAATTATAGGCTATATCAAATTTTTTTTAAATGATGCCACATAATAAAATCTTGAAAACAATTTTTTAAAAATGATTTTATGTTGTAAATTAAAAAAAAAATGATGCCACATAAAAAAGTTATAAAAGTTTAAAAAACTTGAAAACAGTCAATAATTATAGGCTATATCAATTTTACTCTTCCACACTCTCAAACTTTATTTCTATAGATCTGTATCAAATATTATTAATTTTTAGAAAGTCCCTTCACTAATAGATTTTCTACTGGTTCTGATTATCAGGGGTGAATCTTATTGGGGGCCAGCGGTGACCCCGGTCACTACCATTTTTTCGCCAAAAAGCCCTGATAACACGTATAGTTCGTTGAATTTTTTTATATATATTGAGTCGGTCACCACTAAAAATAGGAGCGGAACTACAGAAAGGTAAAAAAGTTGAAACTAAACAGAAGTGTAAACAATATATGGCCGGAATTTTTTCCGGTGGCCGACGATGATATATCCGAATAGCAGGAGTGGAAAATTTGATGTATGAAGAAGAAGACACTATTTACTTTCAAATCATCTCAGTGTTAATTTAATTAAATAAGAATATAGGGAAGGGACACCTGACAAAAGTTAGTTCTAGCTTTTCAGAAAGGTTTTTAAATCAATTTTTATTTTTATTAGATATTATTTAAAATAGAACTTCAGTTTTTATATTAAAATATAAAGTTTGGTATTTTTAATTTTAATAATCCCGTATAAAAATGTTTTTGTTTTGTTGTATTTGATTTTTCATTTTCTAGATTAATATTTTGTTTATAAATTTCTAATTTTTGGCATATTGTTTTTTTCCCATCGGTAAACTTGTTTACCCTATTCATACTCCATCTCAAATTATACATCAATATTCGAGCTCGGGTTTGAATCTGAGACCTCCACCAATTAAAACATATGAATCTTATCATTAATTAATTTTGTTTGACCCGACCCGACCCATACCGGATAGTTGATCTAAACATATACCTCGAAACATAGTGATGGATTTTTTTTGGGTCACATAACTTTCGGTCACCACTAAAAATTTTCTCAAGCTCCGCCACTGCTGATTATGACATACTAATAGTAACTCATTGATTCATTTTTAGTTTAAAGAGCTAATTGATTCTTTATATTTTATCGATTGTTTTCCTAGTGTCGGAGTTTCACTAATATTTCATAGGTTTTATAGCTAAATTGCAATCATTTTTTAAGCCAGATATTGAAGTACCTTTTCAAATGGGTGTTTGGGGCTCCTTTAATCCATACGGGGGCCCAAGCCCTTTTCCGCCATGTACCTCTTATGGGCCGGCATCCTTCATTCCATACCGGTCCCGTCACGTGTTTTTTTAACAGCGTTTTTTTCAAGTCTTCATGTGATGAGATTTCAAATGTTCTCAGTTATTTGACGTTTTTGGTCCAACTCGAAAGTTCTTCATAGACAGAAAACCCCCCAACAACCGGCACCCGACACAGGCTTTTGACGACACGTGGCCCTTCACCCACCACGGGCTTTCTGGCTTATTTATAGCCCAATGGCTTCTTTTAGGAGATGTTGCCGGTTCGAGCATCGGCACTTGAGTCGGGGGAGCGGTTTTACCCGGTTGTTGGGGGATTTTTGTTTATGGAGGGTTTTCGAGTTGGGCCTGAAACGTTGAATAACTAAGGACGGTTGAAATCTTGTCTTTCTCTCATAGAAAGACTAAAAAAACACTCAAAAAAAGAGAGGCTGGGTTAGAGTTAGCACACTCACATGCGCCTGTATAGGCCTTCCTGAACAAGAAAGTAATAAATTAAAATTGTTAACCAGATTGTTGAACAAAATAACCAGATTTTTTTTCATTAGTAATGTAATTGTGATGACAAGTGTTGTTGTAAATTGTAATGGCAAAACGATAGGAACAAAATTATCATATATGTAGAACAAAATGATATAAATGTTACAGTTGTTTTCGTTGTTTTACGGACATAAATATTAAAACTATTTTATTTACTTTTTTTTAGAACATCAAAATAGAAAGCTGGTGCAACTAATCATATTGTTCTTAATTGTAGGGGTGTTAGAGGGGCGTTGAGCATGTGTGGTAAATGCGACGGAACATGACCTCACATTTTAAGGGGCTCATATTTTTAAAAATTTATATAAAAATTGGAGCATATGAAGTATGAAAAATTAAATTTCTATTAAAAATGTTACCAGATTTGCACAATTATCGGTTAACTACATAGAATGTTATTTTAAAAGTATAATTTTCTTATATTTATTGCTATTACTTAAATTTTTCTTTATTTAATTTTTTTTATTTGCAATTTTTTCTCCGAGTGGGGCCTATTTTTTTTAGCTTAAACAGGGCCTCCGAATCCTCAGCTCCGGCCCTGGTGTGTTCATGGTTTTGTTTCAAACCGTGAAACTGTCCAAACCAGTCATTGTTTGGTTTTACGCTCGGTCTTTTTCTTCTTAAAGTATCGATTGGTCGGTTTCAAAAGTTTTAAACCGTAATGAACGGTTTGGTTTAAAGTTTATACCAAAAATCATTCGTAAAAAACCGGACCGGACATGTATATATACATATAATATAAAATTAAAAAGTATGAATTATCTACCATATGAGTTATCTAGACTCGAGAGTTTAAGTTAGGCATTTTTTTTTGGAACGGCATCGATCAGGCGACTTTGGTCTCACGTGTAAACCTACCCTTGCGGGGCTATGTCCAAGGTCGATTACTCGGACCTCCGTGAGAACCAAGACACCCCCTCCTGAAGCTTTCTCCTGGCAGAAACCCCCTCCTGGGACAACATGGGGTAAAACTGCCTCCCCTTGGATTAGAACTTGGGTCACATAGTAACCCAAGCCCTAAGAGCCAAGGGGGTAACCACTAGGACAAGTTCTTTTTACTTTTTCAAACAAACTGTGATAAATTAAAAGATATGAATTATCTATATTTCTTTTGAAAGTAACATGTTCGATATTTTATGTTTCGAAAATGTTTCAAAAATCCCAGACCGTAAAATTAAACCGGAAACAAACCATTAGTAACAGGTTCGGTTTTAATTTTGAACGGTTTGTTTTGGTTTTTGATTATCAAAAACTGTTACTAACAGTGTGGCTCTGATTTGACCTAAAATCGTCAAAACCGAACCACGAACAGCCTACTTAATTGTGATGATGACATTGCCGTGATTAAGACTAACCGGTATGGGCCACCACACCACGCCTTTACATAGCGTGGTGAGTGTAGAACGCCCTCAATCCCCAACACCATTACGCGGAAAGAGATCCTCCGCTTAGAGCAGTCCACGCGATATCTGTTAGGTTTAATCGGCGCATCGGAATTTACCGATTCACAACGAACATGCAATAATAAAGATAAAGAAACACGAACAGAGAATTTTACGTGGTTCGGTCGGTGTGACCTACGTCCACGGGCTACAACTAGGGATATTTTATTCAGTTCAGTACAACGATTACAATACATAGACACGATATATATAGAGAACAACTAGGGTTTTAGGAGTGGTGAACAAGAAATCCTAACGGGCCTTTAAACACCCAAGCCAAAGGACTTCAACCCCAACAATCTCCCACTTGAAGGCCTTGCCATAAACACCAAGTCTGCCAACAAGCACAAATCAATCCATGTCTTCAGTAATCAGTAATCACACATGAACATAAGTCTTCAGGTCCAGCTCCAAAGAACAAACCAAACTTCAATCCAAACATCCCGAGTCCACCAAGTTGCAGCGGCCCAATCATCATCAGTAAACAGACGGGCCCGTTAGAGCCCCAAAAGACCCCAACCTGGTCTTAACAGACCTCATCATAACATCCTCAATCCCATCTGACTCCCACAAATCAGATCCAGGAATACCCAGAGAAACACTCTCCAATAGTAGCAATTTCCCAGGAGAGACTTTTTCATTCGGCCTTCTAGTCTTTCGAACCCAACGTTGATTTTCACACTGTGTCAGAATGCTCCCACTGTTACGAAAATCCCGCCTGTGCTCAGACCTTCGAATACGCTCAAGCTGATCAACTGGAGCTCTATAATTCACTGCTACAAACCGAACTCTCTTAGCACTCGAACCAGCGAGCCCGATTATGGCATTCGTCTTCACAGGGGTGGTCACATCCCCATACGGAACAGGCACAAAATACAACGACCCCTTCTTGAAACCCTTGACAATAACGAGATTATCCTTGACCACCTTCCACTTTCCACCACCAAACTTCACGTCTAAACCTTGCTCATCCAGTTGCCCAACAGAGATTAACTTTGTTTCAAGCCTCGGAATGATCCTCACATTAGACAAAGTCCAAGTAGAACCCAAAATAGTAACTAAGTCAATATCCCCCATACCAGTTACATCAAGAATTTCACCGTTTCCAAGCCTAACCTTGCCAAAATCGCCTTCTTTAACATTCCGCATGCCATTGCTATTGTTGGTAGCATGAAACGATGCACCGGAATCCATAACCCAAGAATCAACGCTACTCTCGACACTAAGCAGTAGTGCCTCATCATCAGAATAATTTCCAACGACAGCAGTAGTGTTCAACTTTTTCTTGTCTTTAGGACATTGACTTCTGTAATGTCCTTTCTCGTTGCAGTCCCAACAACGCACACTCGACCGAGCTCTAGACGAACTCCTGCCCTGACCCTTGCTGCTCCCACTATTTCTGCTATTATCCCTTCCCTTGCCAACATGTAACATCTCAGAAGAAGACCCGCCATTAGCACCCCTCCGGCGAATGTCTTCACCCAGTACCAAATCTCGAATCTTCTCAAATGTCATCCCGTCAGTTCCTACCGAGTTGGTAACAGCAGTCACCGTCCCAGACCAACTATCAGGCAGTGAAGATAGCAATAGTACAGCCTTGGTCTCATCATCGAATTTCATCTTAACAGATGACAACCTGGACAAAATGGAATTCAGATTATTAATGTGCTCGGTCACTGAACTTCCCTCTTTCATTCTCATCGTGAACAACTCTCTCATCAGGAACACCTTATTAGCTGCATACGGCTTTTCATACATATTTGACAATGCCAACATCATACCACGAGCAGTGGTTTCTGACATGATGTTATAAGCCACGTTTCTCGTCAATGCCAATGTAATAGTGCCTCTAGCTTTCTTATCTTTCGCGTTCCACTGAGTTTCCTTTTTGTTCATACCTGATATGTGCGTCGTGTGAAGTATCAAGCAATGTACAAGATCAAGTCAAATTAGGTCTGGCCGAACTAGGTCTGAACCTGAAGTTCGGACTGGCCGAACCTGGGGTTCGGACAAGGATCGGCCAGCTGGGTATATATAGATGTTTGGTCTTTGTAAAAGGTAGTTCTGAGCGTGCGAGATTACAGCTAAGTGTGTGTTTCTGAGAGTGTTCTCTGTGTCTGTATTCTGAGTGTTTACTGATTGTAATTGTTCATTGTGATCAATAAATCAATCGGTTAATTACGTTTCGATGTCCGATTAGCTAGATCGAGTAGACGATCCGATGCTAAATCTTTTTTTGGTTTTTCCTCGAGTACCATGTCTAAATCTTTTTGGCCAAGCAATGCCTCAATCTGCATCTTCCACCAACTAAAGTCTGAACCGTCAAACTTTTCAATCACAAATTTCCCGTCTTCGGCCATAATGACAAATGAAAAAATTGACCAAAGTAACCCGGTTCCAAAAGTTGATAATAACAAGTCAAAAATATTCCAGACAACAATCAGAATCTCCAACCCTAAACCCGTAGACAAGTCGAGCAAGCGCAAGGGTCAAATTCAAATACTCAGAACTTTTACTTCCAATCGATCAACCACAAAAAAAACCAACCCCTAATCACAACAGTAAGAGCAAAACGAAAAGTTCAAACAGAGACCCAATTACCATAGTAATCGACGACGGCTGAATAGAAAAAATCGTAACTCTAATCAGCGACGAACAAGGAATTGACGAAGGCGGCTCCAAAAAAAGACGAATAAAAACGACAACTGCGATCAACCAAGGTGTCGTGTAGAGACCCAAATCGCAAACCACACTTCTAATTCTCCTCCTTCTGATCGAACAGGAACAAAGAAGAACGGCGATGAATTTTTTTTCCCTTCAAAGTCAACCTAAATTTTTCTAAATAGGCTCCTTCAAAATTAATTCACGTCACCTGTTTTCTTTTTCTTTTTTTTACTTCGATCGACACCCACGTGACCTTTTCTTTCCTTCTTTATTTCCTTGAAACAAAACTTCACCAAATACGGCAATAAAAAAAACGTATCTTCGATCGAACGTTTATGAACGGAACAATGAGAAAACCAATCGCGAATCGTTCCGTGAATCAAACGAGCCAACACTAGCTCTGATGCCAATTGTTAGGTTTAATCGGCGCAGCGGAATTTACCGATTCACAACGAACACGCACTAATAAAGATAAAGAAACACGAACAGAGAATTTTACGTGGTTCGGTCGGTGTAACTTACGTCCACGGGCTGCAACTAGGGATATTTTATTCAGTTCAGGGGATTACAATACATAGACACGATATATATAGAGAACAACTCGGGTTTTAGGAGTGGTGAACAAGAAAGCCTAATGGGCCTTTAAACACCCAAGCCCAAGGACTTCAACCCCAACAATATCCGCACCCACATATTTTCATTTACCCCCTAGAAAGTACACTTTAATCCCTGTAAGATTTATTTAAAAAAAATACACTATATACCCTCTAATGGGTATATAGTCGTTTTTCTTATAAAAATATTTCTCTAACTATAATTACCAACTTGTATTTCATAATTTTCAGACCTATTTCTTCAAACTCTCAACTTTTCTTTTCATAATTTTCCACTTAAACTATCTAAAATGGCTTTGCGGTGTTGGACACCTCTAGCTAGGAGAGGGAAACTTTGCCATTTCTTTGCTTCACGTTTCCGATTTAGATGAGCCCCTAAACCCTTAAGGGAATAAGTTTTGGCAGCAAATTACTGAATGGTTTCATGCACGTCACTTATTTGGCAAAGACCGCGCGTTCAATTCACCAACTAATCGCTAAGTGACATGCAATGAGGATGAGAATGATAAAGTTTCACGGTGTTTACAACATCTACAACAAGCATGAACTTGGTTTGAATGACAAATAAGTTTTGATAGTGACTCAAGGTAGTTACCATTTCACAAAGGGTAAAGATTTTGAACTTCTCGTAGCTTGGCTCATGGTGAAAGATCATCCAAAGTGGTTGATCTAGGTTTATTTTTATTTAATTCTCTTTATTTTATTTTAAACTGTGCAACGTTTATTTTATTTTAATGTCTTGTTTACTTGAATTTTGTTTCAATTTATTGAGTTCGAACTTGTTTCAGAGTGTCATAAAGCTTCATGAATTGATTTACATTAACTACTACCGGGCAACACCTATATGAAAATCATATAGGTGTAACTGCATCACCCGTCACTAGTTAATGTTGTCAGTTCATGGATTTTGAAGGCCCTCTCATAGAAAGTTTAGACTCGAGAATTAAAATAAGATTATGTAATGTAATTTTTAATGAAAATGTAGTGTTTTTATTTATTTTTAATTACGTAAAAAAGTGTGTTTTCTATCAATATTTTGATTAATATTTTTTATTTTTCACCTTTATTTTTTTAACCCTGGAGTGAATGAATAGTTCATAACTTTCTGGAGTGAAGTAGAAGAGAGAGAAAACTGATATGGCATTGAGCAAATAAATGAATGAGTAACACATAGCAGATAGTCAAAGTACATAATCAAACATAGATAAAAACACACGAAATGTCGATGTCGGTATGTTTAGAAGTCGTAGAAATGGCGTTAAAAACACAAAAATAAATATAAAAATCCGTATAACCAAAATATAAAACCTGAAAACCCATCGGAAAATAATGAATGTAAATATGTCCTATTGATCCGACTTTGATTTTGAATAAAATTTACGTCAAAACATAGACAGCTTGTCATGAATAAAACTTATATCAAAACGTAAATAAAATAAAAAGACCGCTAATACATTTTGGGGGTATAAAAACACTACATTTTAAAAATATAATGAAAAACAAAATGCCGTCTTCACCCATTTCTATCCAATAGTACTTTTGTCTACATCCACTAGCTTAGCCTAGTGACAAAGGTGTATGACCCCTTATCTAGAGGTATTGGGTTCAAGTCCCACTTATAACAAAATAATAAAAAAATGGGGTTACAAGTTGGGCTAGGGGATTTTCTAACCATTGGTGAGTTTCCTCCCGATGGGTATTGAAGATGATTGGGTGGGTAGTGTAGTATCCCCGTCAATGATCCAAATTTACTATTAAAAAAAAGTACTCTTGTCTGGTTTCAAACTTTACTTGTTTACATGTTATTTTGAACAATATATTTTTAAATTAACTCTTTATATTTTAAAGTTATTACTTATTAGTCATTTAAACCTTTATTTTTTAATTATCTAAGATCTACCTCATTAATCCTACTATAAGTAAGGTGAAATACATTATTAGGTTTATGATTTATCATTGAAAGGGTTCAGCTCACAAGCTTAGTTAGGTTTCTAGCGTTTCTTATGTACTCTATATATTGTAACATAATCTTTAATAATTATATCTATTCATTATTTCATAATCTTACATGGTATCAGAGCCTTAGGGTTATGGTTATCTTCTCCACCACGCAACCACATAAAAATACAAACCCTAACCGTCATCACCAAGTTGAAACCCTAGACAGGGCGATGTGCCACCATCGCCGTAGTCCTGTCCCAACTTTGTTTTGTTTTAGTTTCTTATTTTCTTTTCCTATTACCAGTTTTGTTTCTAATAAATTTCGTCTCGTTTCTAGATCCCAATCACCATCTTTCGCTACCATCTCGTTTCTATTTATAAAGATTTAATTGTTGTTGTTGCCTTGTTACTTTAATCCTCCGTGGATGTTATAAAATCGTTAGGGTTATCCCAAATCGAGTGAACGTAACCGGCTGGGTTTTTTATGGATAATGACATAATTGTGACCGTCAATTTTTATAGCAACCATCTTAAATTGTGGATATACAAAGTAGTTGTCTTCTGCTGCTACATCGATCGTCTTGCAACCACTCAACGGTTCTGTATACTGTACATCTTTCTATTGCCATCTGTTTCTCGGCTCCTCTCGTCGAACCACCGTATCTTACTTGATCCAATAACAGTTTGATCATGTCTCTTTAATTCTTTTCTATCCTCTCTTACGAGGACCGTTGTCTGACCACAATCACCGATGTTCGACTTCTGTCTTTATTAGATATACGGATCTCATCTGTTGAGCTACGGATCTAAGAGACCGCTGTATACTGCCTCGACAAATTGCCGCACGACCGCGATCACCGGTAGTCGAGTTGTTTTTTTTCTTTCTTTTTAGCAACAATTCTTCCCTCTTCCACCTAGTCATTACTAACAAAGATGGAACCACAATTGGGAACTTGTCAATCGTGCTTATTATTCAAGGAACCTAAACCCAAAACAAGATGAAGTTGTGAAAGGAACTAAAGCCGAGTAAACTTAACAATTCTTTCAGGGATGCAACTACTCTAAGCCACTTGCAGAAGATTGGAATTTCGAGTCATGGACCGAGATCGAAGCTAGTTTTTAAGTTTTTATTATTATTCTTATTTAATTTTTTTTTGTTTTTTTAGTTATCATTCCACTCCAACTGCGAGGGAGTATTGAAATATATGATTATGTTTATGATTGATTATTATTAGGATTGAGCCCACGTGATCAGTAGGTTTCTAGGATTCTTATGAACTCTATATTTTGTAACCTAATCTTCAATAATATTCAGTTTAGTATTCTATAATCTCACACTAATTTGGAGTATTGAATTATTTATAATTTTACCATTGGAAGTAATTTACGATTTTGCCATTAGCAAAGTTTTAATTATTTACGATTTCGCCATATGAAGTTATTTATGATTTTATTCTTTTTGTATTTGCGAATGAGTTGTTTGAGTTTCACAAAAGAGTTGTGTTTCTTTTGGTGGGTTAATAGTTACATATATATTTACATAGGTACAATAATGTAACATAGTTTTTGGTTTGCAGTCGTTTGATACCAATTCAAGTCCCAACCAATGATCAACAACATACGTATTTGAGTAAACTCTTGTTTTATTATACGAAGGAAAATAAACTCAAAACCTTAATACAATAAACCCTCATAATCCCATAAGCTCGAGATGTATGAGTATATATAGAAGAAAAGTCTTGATGAACAAGAGAAGATTTCCTAACCTTAATCCACCCCTTGGCAGGTCCCTCCTTTGGATCGGCCCTTAGATGATAGGGTATGGGCTTGCATAAGCTCGCAAGGCCCAAATGGGATGGAACTAACCCATCAATCACCTCTCTAATTTCAACTCGGAACTAGGAAAACCTTCCACTCTAAGCATTATCTTCATCTCGTGAAACTTGATTATTAACAAAGCTTTAGTTAGGATATCTGGTTTCTGAATATTGCCACTAACACACTCCTCCCTTACTTGACCACGCTCTACACATTCTCCTATAAGGTGGAATCGAGTGTTTAATTATGTGCTTTCTTCGTTCGTGAAACACCGGTTCTTCGACAAGTCCATGACATATTTGTTGTCAACTTTTATAATAATTGTTTGACTTCTAACCAGTCAAATCATTAGACCTTGTCGTCATAATGATTGACAAGCGGCAACATTTGCAGTCATAAACTCGGCCTCACATGAAGATAACAAAACCCTTGTTTGCTTTTGCGTACACCATGTGATTGGGCTTCTTTTTAGTAAAACATACTTCCCGACGTGCTTCGTCCATCATTAGGATCCATAGCATAACTACTATCACTATACGCGTACAAAATTCGATTACCACCATGCTTGTATCAAATTCCATTTGCCATCATACCTTTAAGGTATGCGCCAATGCATTCATGTGACTTTCCATGGGGTTCTCCATGTATCGTGAGGTAACTCCTACTGCACAACTGATATCAAGATGAATGTGAAGAAGATATCATAGGCACCTGATAGTCATCTATAGCTGGTAGCATCAACCAGTTTTTTATGTTCATCTTTATTAAGTTTGGTTCTAGTTTTCCATAGGACAACATGTATGATTACAATCAAGCATACTCGTCTTTGTTAGAATTTTCTTGAGAAATGCCTCCTGCTTGATTACTACCCCGTCTCTGATTGTTGTACCTCAATACCAAGGAAGTATAACAATTGACCCAAGTTGCTCATCTCGAACTCTTTTTCCATCTCTTTCTTGAACTCTTTGATATGTGCTAGTGTTGAACTAGTACTATTAGATCATCCACATAGACACCGATAATCAAAATGTCATTGTTGATTTACTTTTGATAAACAAATTGTTCTTGGAGGCGCTTTGAAAATCCCATGCCTTTTTACTGTTCCGTCAACCCTGACATTCCAAGCTCGAGGTGCTTGACGAAGCCCATAGAAAGCTTTGTTCATTCGCTATACCTTGTTTTCACTTACCTTTCTTATAAAACCTTCCGTTTGAGCGATGTATACGATTTCGTTCAAGTCCTCATTTAGGAAGGCTGTTTTGACTTAAAGGTGATGGATCTCCCACCTTTTTTGAGCTGTAAGTGCGATTATGAGACAATTTGTTTCCATTTTCGCAACTGGGGCAAATAATTCTTCAAAGTCGACCCCATGTTCTTGGATGTAACCAATTGCAACAAGTCTTGCTTTGTACTTTGATATTTTTCCATCTGCATCCCTTTTGATTTTAAACAACCATTTTGATCCGATCACCTTATGTCCGGGTGGTAAGTCTGTTAAAATCCAAGTGTTATTTCGCTCGATCGACTCTAATTCTGATTTCATTCCCTTCATCCATTTTAAATATATTTTGCATGCTTGAATCACATGGTTTCATCACCTATTGCAAGCACTAAATCTGCTTCACTTTATGTCAGGTATGTCCCTATACACTTCTTTAGGTTGAGGTCGAAGTGTATAGGAACATATCTTCATCATCAGTGTATAGGGAAAATACCAACCTCAACCTAAAGACAACATCATGCGTGTATAGGGAACATCTTCATTATCTTTTCGGTTTAGGTATGCCTCATATTGCTTCTTCTTCCGCGCAGGACATACCGAGGTAAAGTGTCCAAGTTTATCATAACTGAAGCAAACTAGATTTGATCAGTTGTTTTTTATGGTTTTCGTCATTTCTTTGAGATTGGCTTGATTTTGAACCATATTGCTGCTTCTTGTTGCCTTCTTTACCTTTGTCATAGTTCTTGTTAGGGACGAGTTTACCATATCCTTTTGAATTGTTTCTGGATGAGGATTATGCCTTTGTGAACATTACCCTGGTGTCATGAGAACCATCATCTTCTTTCACCCTTTCTTCATAAGCTTTCATCCTTCCAACAACATCATCGAACTCAATGGATTTTAGATCAACCACTTTTCTCTAATGACGTGACCATATGTACGCATTTTCTTAGCATACTGCTCAAGAAGTTCCTTACCAGTTTTTCTTACTCCATAACAATCCCTAGCGACGCAAACCTTGAAGCCAAACCATAAATCTTTCTTGCAAAATTCATCGATAGTTTCCGAATCTTGCATCTTAAGATTCTCGAAATCGTACATTAGGGTTTGTAAATGTTCTTCTGCAACCCTATCAGCACCTTGGTGTCTTAGCTTTATGGCATCCCACATCTCCTTGGTTGTCTTTAGTGTTCCTATTTGAAGTATTAAGTCTTCTAAGATTGACTGGAACAACAACGCTATGGCAACATTAATTTTATTTGTATCTATTGTTGTTCCTAGCTCGACAACCTCCTAAGCATTATGAACACTGAATATCGTCCGGATCCTTATTTCCCACAATGCACAATTAGTTATTGATAACATTAGGCAAATGAGATTGATCGGATTTGATTCCCTCATTCCTTGGTTTTCTGGTTGATCTCCCATATCGCCTTCATATTGTCGTAAATCCTTGCGTAGCAAGCAACCTTAGAGAACCCTTATGAACATGTCCTTCGAATCACAATCTTGAATTCAAGCCGATTGAATTATCTTGACCAATGTGTAGAATTTTGTTACTTGCCTGCACCGACAGACCACCATGACAACCGAATCGACTAGGGTTCTTGAATATTGGCTTTGATACAAGTTCAAGTCCTAATCAATAATCAAGAACACACGTATTTGAGTAAACTCTCACTTTATTATACCAAGGAAAATAAGCTCAAAACCTTAATACAATAAATCCTCATAATCCCATAAGCTCGAGATGTATGAGTATATATAGAAAAACAAAAGTTGATGAACAAGAAAATATCCCTTTAGCCGCCCCCTCGTTTGGATCGGCCCTTAAACGATAAGGTATGGGCTTGCATAAATTCGCAAGGGCCAATCGGGATGGAATTAGCCCATCACCATCATGTTCTTATTGTTGATGTTTTATGGATTCGTTTTCATTTGTAAAGGTTTTATGATTTTCTTCTTACTTTTAGATTGTATGTTTTTATACAAATACATTCATTATATCTTACTTAGTCTTAACGTACGATATCTTTCCACTTCCACCCGCTTTTATAGAATATACTAGCTGATATTTATCGTTCTAATCGTACCATTATTAAAAGACATAACTTGAGCTGGTTTTCTTTTTATTAATATTAGTATCTATAATATCTATAATATACTTATATAAATAATTACTCCCTTACAATCAATTTTTTTTTTGTTTAATCCAGCAAAACATCAACTAGTATATCAATAGGAGTAGGACAATAACAAAACAAAGAACATCATTTCTGCCGACATCGCTCGTGGTCGTGGGTCTCCCCACAGTTCAACAGTCGATCAATCTGCTCAAATTCCCCCAACACTTTAAAAAATATTTGAGCTTTTTTTTTTAAACTATTGAGATGGTAAAAGAGAGCTGTGTCACACCCAGAATTTTGTTTCACCATATAAAGAATCTTTTATTTTTAAATAAAAAAATTAATCAAAATAAATAAAAAATACAACAGTAACTCTTCCCTCTCAAGTCTCAAAAGTCAGTCAGGACTAAATTAGTTATTACACAACAGTTTTTACCCAAAATGTATACTATATCCCATTTCCCCCAATTCACCAATCAACCACTGACATCAACTCAAATCCATAAATTTTCTTTAGAAAGAATCTATTCCGATCTGTGAAATCTAAACTGCAATCTTCATGGGTTTTCTGTCTTTCTTTTGAAAGTTGAGTTTTTTTATTGATAAAGATTCATCATCTTCATCAATTAATCATCACCATCACCATATTCATTGTTCTTGTTCTGGGTAAAAGAGTGAATTGGGTAAATTGATGTTCTTGTCTGCTTTTTATTCGGTTTAGGGTTACTAATTTAAGCATTGCATTGCCCACCAAATTTGGCAAAAAACAATAATGCAATCCTTTTTGCTCTCCACAAGCAAAGATAAATATTTCTATTTATAAGAAGACCCTCTATTTGTATGCTGGTTTATTCCCTGATCTCTTGATATTAATCACTGCTTCTCTGTGTGTAATTTCCTAAATTTGTTTTTTTTTTTGTTTTTCCACACACACAGTGTGTGTGTGTGTGTCTGTGTGTGTTTTAGAGTGGCCGGCTTATGATGGCTAGGGAAAAAATAAAGATTAAAAAGATTGATAATGCTACAGCAAGGCAGGTGACCTTCTCAAAGAGGAGAAGAGGGTTGTTCAAGAAAGCTGAAGAGCTTTCTGTACTTTGTGATGCTGATGTGGCTGTTATCATCTTCTCTTCAACTGGCAAACTTTTTCACTACTCTAGCTCAAGGTAATTATCAAACTCTTTTTAGATGTATTTATGTATCTTGGTGTTTCTAGATTTGTTTCCCTTTTGGGTATAAAGCTTATGATAGGATTTCATAATTAGGGTTTGTAATTGATTAATTTCACATAATTGGATTTGGGTTTTAAAGGTGAGGTATAATGTTCCTTTTAGGAACAAGTGGTAGTAAAGAACTAAAATGATTCAAATAAAAAAAAGAAAAAAAACACTTTAATTCTTGTTATCCTGTGAAGTATACTGTTCCTTTTAGTTCTTATGAATTTGGTTTGTACTACATGTTTGTTTGGTTTGTACTTTGCCCAAACAATGAAACTTTGATCTTGATATGGTTAGTTGGTTATCTAATGTTTCTCCAAAAGTCACTTTTAATTTGTAACCTTAAAAGCAGATAATCTATGATGTGCACTTATGTAATATTTGCTTGAACTACAAACTATAAAGATACTTGATCAATGTTGTTAAAATTGCATCTCATTTGACTCTATTAAATGTGACAGACACTAGGTCTAATTATATAATGTTGGTTATTTATTTTTTAAACAAATTTGCGGATAGTACTCACCAAGTCAGTAATCTGCATTGGGTTTTGATTGTATATAAAACAGTGTTCAATACAGTAATGCCATAGGTTGACTATTACATCATTTCATACTAATGTTGTATTTATATCAACCAAAAAATCTAGGTCCTGGGCATTTTGTTTCATCTAATACAACAAAACAAATTCGTTTATTATAGCAAAGTAATGGCACAAAGACACATCTTTAAAAACATCATACAAACACCTCTTGCAGAGAGACAATTCTAATTCCACAAACTCAACTTTAATACACAATAATCTTACTTAGTCCCACCTCATGTTCCTGCAAGCTTTGACTTTTGAGTGTCAAATTATGAGTTCTTATGAAAGTTGACAAATAGCTATTTCTTTATGTTGATAGATTTGGAAATATAGTGCTTTTGGAAGTATTAGGGCTGCTTGAATATTTAAAATCAAAAGTGGACTGTAATTTCTGTAGTACATTGATCTAAATGCTTTGATTTTAAAAACTAGAGTAAGTATTTGTACCTAGTCCTTTGTACGTACATCGGTTGGTCTTCTTTAATTTAACTTTTTATCTGTCATGGATGTTTTTCAGCATGAAAGAAATACTTGAACGCCATAGCTTGCATTCAAAAAACATTGAGAGGCTTGACCAGCCATCACTTGAATTGCAGGTTAGCTTGTTTGTTATACCATTCCAATTTAAATAGTTATTATTTCTATGTCAAGTTTCTTTTTTTTTTTTTCCTATAAACAAGTATATAATATGAATTGGTTGTAAAGTGTGGCTGGCTATAGCTTGTAATGAGTAAGATATCCCAGTGGCATCCCCAAAATGAAAATTATGAAGTCTGAATGGAGTCAATTTGGAACCATGAACGAATTTTAACAAACTTTTTATGGTTAAAGTAATGAAAATGTTGTAATGCAGCTGGTCGAAGACGTCAACTATGCCAAATTAAGCAAAGAAGTTGCTGAAAGAACTCTTAAATTAAGGTAACATTACATTCTCACGAATAACTTTTCGGTGGCGTTTGGTACGTTCATGGAATGTAATGTAATTGGAATTGTAAAGTTTTCCTTTTAAAGTTGTGCTTAAGTTGGGTAAAGAAGGGGTTTGAAATACAATGAATTCCTTTAATCAATGGAATTTTGAAATCCTCCACTTTAACGAAGGAAAATTACATGACCTCAAATTCCATTGATTAAAGGAATTCATTGTATTTCAAACCCCTTCTTTACCCAACTTAAGCACAACTTTAAAAGGAAAACTTTACAATTCCAATTACATTACATTCCGTGAACCAAACGCCACCTTCGTGTTTGTTTGGATTTTGACATGATTTTTTCATGAAAAACAGGCGGTTGAGGGGGGAGGAGCTCCATCCTTTAAGTATCGAAGAGCTGCACGAGCTGGAGAAGTCCCTTGAAGCTGGATTAGGTCGAGTCGTTGCGAAAAAGGTCCGTTGTAATTTGTTATTATGGCAATGGCCAAAATGGTAATTTTAGCTCGAATGCATTGTCATTTGACGCCTCTAGCTGATGGCCTCTTGGCCTAGGGGCACCACATGTTTATCCCCACCAAAGTAGTGCCGATTCAAGTCCCACAGTGTGGGCATTAGGTGGATTTAGGAGTAGATTTTGGCTAGGGGGGTGTTTATGTTCAACGTTTAAAAAAAATTGATGCCTCAAAATTTTATTTTGATAATTTATGGTTGTAGGGGGTGGTCTTCCTTTGGGATTTTGTTATTAAAGATCTATATATAAGTAGACATTTGGAACTCCTAATGACAATGCCTCTCACTTGACTGTTTTATTGTACATCATGGTTTGAATTTGCTGTAGAACTGTTTATTTCTTTACATATATATATTTTTCGAAAGGTAACATACATGACCTAAGTCAACACGCAGGGAAGGCGGGCAACAAGCTGCGCCGCCAACCCTTTTTTTCAAATTATATATTTTTTCAAATTATCAAACCGTTGATTAGATGAGTCTTTCTTACAGACTGAGGTAATCATGAACGAGATCAACCATCTTCAAGAAAAGGTGAGAACGAACTAACTAACTACAATTTACTTACACAAACCAATTTTTGTAACTCCAAAAGATCAAATCTTGAAACACACTGCTTTTGATGCAACAATGCAGGGAACGCAACTAATGGCAGAAAATGACCGCCTCAGACAAGAAGTACACGTTTTCTCTAAAGATTTTAACATTTTCTTCTCAGCCTTCTATGTGTTCTTCCTATTTTTGGTTAACTTTTTATATCTGGCTTGTGGAATACAGATGTTAAGGGTATCTAATGCGCGAAAACAAGTTCACACTACTGTGGCAAATGTAATTGGCGAAGACGGTCAATCATCGGAATCGGTTTCCAACACCTCCAACTCTGCTGGACCTTCTCAAGACTATGAAGGCTCCTATACATCTCTCAAGTTGGGGTTAGTACATCTCTTGGCTCTAAAATTTGAGTTCCATAAACAAAAACAAAAAAAAAAAAAAAAAGAACCCAGAGGGCGAAAATTATCCTAATGATAGTTATTTTCTTAGTTCTTTCACTATATGTGTTTAAAGTCACAATGATCAGCTTTGAATCAGTAAAAGTGATTGGATTTTTCTAATTATTTAGATTTGATATATAATCATAATTGAATAATTAAGCAAAAGCTATTGTGAGAAAACTAATTATTGAGATGATTAATATAAAATTAGGCACATATTCCTGCACTTTAAGCAATCTTTATTGGATTCTCATTTCAGGAAAAAGACCTGTGACAGTTTAGTGATGGGAATAGAATAATTAGAGGTTTTCATTTCAATTAAAATGAAGTTGATACTTGATGTGTCTCCTATGACCATTAGAAAATGAACTTGGGTTCTTGCTCTATTTAGCTTGGATTTATATGAAAATTGGGACCCATGAAATGAATCAAGAATCAGATTAAATGTATATGGCTTACTATTTGTTTGTTTACTATGTGCAGGCTACCTTATATAGGCTGACTGGCTGTGGTAGAAGGATCATTCATGTATTAATTATGAAGCATGCAAATGAATATTAAAATTAAGATGTTGATGCAGTGATGCTTATGGATATGTTTTATATTTTCCATTTGGAATTTTATATCTTGATTGATCCTAACACACATAGCTACTTGTACTTGGAACTTGTTTAATATATATATGTATAACTAATTTTAGGTGTAGAATTGTAATAATCACCTGTATGTAGTGCGCGGGTCAGTAGAAGGGAGACAGTTATACGGTCATATAACCGTCTTATACATCATATTTAAAGCAATAGGTATAAAAGTGTCCATATATGTGGTATTTAAGGTTACAAACAAACAATATAAACATACTTAGTAAAGTTTCACTGGCATACTATCAACCTGAAATACTTATCTTAATCCTAATAAAGCAATAAAAATTTTGCCACATGTTTTATTTATAAATGGTCCACATCACCATCGTCACATGTCAAGCTCACAATCAATTACCAATTTAGTAATCATCAATTAAGATTAATTACCATTTTTATCAAAACTAAAATATTGTTTTAAAATTTTGGTAAAATTAATGTAGATTTTATTAATTTTAATGTTATAATAATTTTATATCACTCATAATTTTTAAATTTATTGATCATTATCTTTTTCTTTTGTATTTATTAGATATTATTACTCTCTATTCAGCCCGTGTATTACACGGGTTACTAACCTAGTATTAAATATTTTAGAGATTGTATTTGTATTTGATTAGGTCTCTTGTAATCTCTTCCCTATATAATGGGGGTTTTCATATCAACAATAATCAATCAATTTAGTCATACCATAATTACTATTATTATTGTAGGGTTGGGTTCTATAGAAAACCAATATTTTATAAAAAACCAAGGAAAAAAATTATTTTTTTTAAAACTTTTTTTATATGTTTCTTTCATGATTTTAAGAATATTGGAAAAAGAAAAAACTTTAAAAACGTTTTCGAGTTTTTTTTAAAAATAAAATAAAATTCGAATTTTAGCTTGAAATTAATATTGCACTATGCAACAATAATATAAAATTGGTTTATGAATGTCAATTCTTTGTTTTTTACATTATTCACATAAACCACATTCATATTTAAGTTAAGTCTCTTGTTTTTAAGTAGTTTTAATTATAATGCATTATGCAATACTATTGGTACTATTGCATGATGCAATAATAAAAAATCACTAAACTTTTTATTTTTTAAATTTTTTTTCCCATAAATAAAGCTAATAAAATTATAGAATTTTTGGTGAAATTATTTTAAAAAAATATTAATATATGAAGAAGTTATAGAGAAAAAAAGGTTGGTTTTTTGGTTTTCTGGATAATTATTGGTTTTCTATAGATCTTTCCCCTATTATTGTATCAGAACTAGTTATTAAAATATTTTAAAGATTGTATTTGTTTTTTTAATGGCCAACGAAACTTTTATTCACAAAACTACCAGTTGGTAGCCAAAAGATTACACCCGAAAAGAAAAAGACAACAAAAACACCACACCAAAGACTCAAACTATCATGCTAAAACGACACCAGTCTCTCCAACTTATCTCCAAATTCGATCGGTTCCTCAACCACAGGAACCCAAGTTCTTTTATACTATTTATGACTTTGTCGAATGTAACCGGAGTACCGTTAAAAATGGCATCATTTCGAGTCCTCCATAAACTCCAAATTGCCGTGTATATAACCACTTGCACAAGCTTCTTCCGAGAGACATTTCCGCGAATGAACCTGTGCATTGTTAACAAGTCCTGAACCGAGAAAAGATAAAAGTTTAGAATAGCACACCAGTCTCTGATGTAATCCCAAAATGATTGTATTTGTATTTGATTAGGTCTCTTGTAATACCTTCCTTATATAATGGGGGCTTTGATATTAATAATATTCAATCAATTGAGTCATATCATAATTACTACTATTGTATTAGAGCTACCGTTATAAAAAAACTAAAGGGAGTTGTTACATTATATCACCCAAACTTGATACCCACGTACACTTTGAACATGAACACGATCGTATTGTATCATATGACTCACGTTTAAAGATATGGGTTGTATTGTATCATATAACCCGTATGTAAAAATGGATCGTATTAATATACCATATGGCCTGTATTTGTTAAAAATTGATTTTTTTTTATTTTTTTAAATTATTTGACACGATGTATTATTACTCGATATCCGCGTCAATTTGACATAAATTTTTATTCTTCAAAACTTTCAATAAATTATTAAATGCTAATTAATCTCATTTTTCAATTCAACGCATTCTCGTTCCACCGAATAAAATTACGATGTCGCAATGTTGTCAAGTTGGGTTCTATACTCTTGAAATGAAATAACATATATAACGATTTATATAAAAAGTTTAATGAAATAATACGTCACGCCAAATAATTGGCATGATTGGCATGAATATCAAGTAATAATATATCATGCCAAATAATTTTAGGAAATTTAAAAAAACCAACCTTTAAAAAAAGATATGGGCCATATGGTACAATACGACCCATTTTGACATATATATGAGTCATATTGTACAATACAACCCATATCCTCAGACATGGGTCATATGGTACTAGAGGTGCACATACCGGTTTTTTCAACAAATCAGTTTCGGTTTAAGTTCGGTTCCTGAGCAGAAAAATCGGGACTGGTCTAACCGGTTTGAGTCCGGTTCCAAACCGGTTCCATAATAACCGGTATAAAAACCGGTTCACAAGAACCGATCGCTATATTTGGTTTTTTGAATATGGGCCAACTTTTTCCTACAACAATTTTTTGCTACTCTTTTTTTGTCTTTCTTTAAATTATTAAACAAGTTAATATATTAAACATCACATAAAAAGAAAATTTATTAAAACAACATAAGTAACAGTTATAAACACGATACAAAATAAAAATACGTCCTACGATACGGAATAAAAACAAGTCTTACGTTATGAGTTCGAAATAAAACACACGATTACGAAACATAAAAACAATAACCAAAGTACCAAACTCTAAACGTTTATTCGCCCTCAATTCCTCTTCACTCTTCAACGATTGGTAGAATGGTAGTTGCTAAACGTCTTCACTCTTCACTCTTCATCCGAACTATTTGGGTGAATACGAACCGATAAATCAATAGCATCTTCATCTTGTAGCTCCAACTCGTTTGAGTGCATCCTATCTTCAAGAGTAGTGTCGTCTTCAAGAGTTGTAATATTTTGTATACGTTCCTCTGCATCCAAATGATCCTTTTAGCAAATGCACATCTCAATCGAAGCCGAAGTGAGTCTTGTCCTTCTCAAAGATAATACCCTGCCACTAAGAGAAAATGCACTTTTCGAAGCTACCGTAGAAGCTTGGACGCTTAGTAGATCTCGGGCCATAGCGGCTAGGATATGAAATTGAATTTCATTTCCCTTCCACCAAGCCAAGATATCAAACGATTTAAATTCATCCCTTCTCATAGCGGTCATGAAATCGGTTTCGAAATATCTCTTAAGCTCGCTACTTGGGGTGGAACCCCTTTGATGTTTAATATTTTCAACAAACAAAATGTTATAAAAATCATCTGGGTCATGACTCGAGCTACTTGCGGTGGACATGGAGTGGTGGATGTGGGTTGTTGGACCATAACGTTGTAAATAAACATCAAACATGTATTGAATACAAGAATGAAACATCATTTTTGTATTTTGAGCAAAGTTAGCATCTTCTTCATACATAGACAAATAAGAACATATCCTATCAATAGCCGCCTCAACACCCGTCACATTATAACATGGGTTCAAAAACGCGGCATAAGTAAAAACGGGTGGTATCTCTTTGAAATATTTCTAAACTTTAATTTCATTGGTTGCACCATAGCATTGAACATGACATTTTTGAATTCATAGTCACTTAAAATTTTTGCCATTAAACAAAGATTGTGAAGAACAAAAGAATTTGTTGGATAATAAACCCCCGAAAGTTGTGTAGTTACGGTGTTAAAAACTTCAACACCTTGCATGATTTATTCATATGTTTCCTCAAAGTTGAGTTTGCACCCGACTCAAGTAACGCCCCGCAAGCATGACAACGAGCTTTTTCACTACCGTTCGACATTTCGCATAAATTGAGATGATCCCAAACTTCCCGGTTTCTATTTGTTTCAAGTATCCTCACAACAAAAATGCTTGAGGATGGAGTTTGCCCAATGGATGATTCACTCGGGTTCGGGTTGGGGTTGGCCATCGTAAACGAGTAAACGAGAGTTTTTTCATGTGGGTTTTGTGTTTTGGAATGTGGCAACAAGCCACTGTAAACGGCTGTGTGTATATATATTTTGAAATGTTAACATTGTGTGTATATATCAAGTTGGAGGATGAATGGGACCAAGAAAAGTTTAAAAAAAAAACGGTCAAAATTGCATTCTAACGGCTAGAAAGCCGTTGTAAACGGCTAGAATTTATTTCACTGCGTCGATTCCACTTTTTCGGTTCTAGAACCGGGTCCTAAACCGGTTCCGAAAAAAAACGGTTCTAACCGGTTCTTCGGCAGAAACGTGGGATCGATTCTAAACCGCCAGGTCTTTTCGATTCCAAATCGGTTCCCTTCAAATCGGGTCTAAACCGGCCCAGTTCCAGAACCTTTTTTTTTTGCATCTCTATATGGTACAATACAACCGAATGCCTGTATATATGCAAAGTGTGTGGGTATCAAGTTTGGGTGTATGTATCCAAAGCTAACCTAAACATCCACATACCTTTCGATCCTTGTTCTTGTTTCCAGTCAACACCAAGATCCATGTTCATCAAAATCCAAATGCTTGACGGATTCAAAGTCACGTACTCTTCATGGACTAAACTCTTCATGCCATGGTACCGCATACAAAGGTTTGAACCATATTGACGACTCAAAATCCCAAATCCTACAGGCTGAAGGTTACGACCAATGGAAGGAGATAGAGGCCCTCGTGCTTCAATGGATCTATAACACTCTATCGAATGATTTCCTCATCAGAGTTTTTAATCACCAAAACCAGCGTACGTCAAGCATGGACCAAACTCAAAACGGTTTTTTCATAGCAACAAGGGCTACCCGTGAAGGCAGAAGCGAAACTAGAAAAATATTTAAGGGTAGCACAAAAAAAAAATCTTGAACGTTAATATATAAAAAAATTTCTACAATTTCATTAGATGAGTTCAAACTAACGCAAAAATATTACATTTTAAAGTCGGTTACCCATTTTTCGAAAGCGCTCCATCACTCGTTCGGTCTTAATGTCTATAAGTGTTTTTTTTTTCTATACTACAAATCAAAACATCATTCATAAATCGTCACTTATTTTATTACGCAAGTCGGTCTTCAAGAACTTCATTGCGGAAAAACATCTTTCAACGCTTACGGTTGCGATGACATCATTCATAATATTGTCACCTATTTTATTACGCAAGTCGGTCTTCAAGAGCTTTATTACGAAAAACCATATTTCAACGCTTACGGTTGCGACGGGTAAAACCAAAGTTAATTTTAATAACTTATTAACAACTTCGCATCTTACTTACTCTACGAAATACAAATTATCAATTTACAGTTACCTTATAAATTATCAATCAATAAGTAACAATTATCATGGAGACATAGAAGTGGGTTTCACGATGATGGTCAATGTCTAGATCTGGTTTTATCAAAAATCAAATATATATATATTTTTAAAAAAGAGTCAAGAACAGCGGTTTGGTGAAACCGATTCAACCGATCCAACCGTCAAAACCGCCCGGTTAAAAGCCAAACCGGTTAATCCAAATAACCGGCTCGAAGACCGGGCACCGGTTCAACTAGTCGAGCCGACCGGTTCGAACCGGTTTTTAAAACATTGCCTTACCCTTCTAGCACCACCCCTAATTTAATTAATAAATATCCCATTCAATTCAATTATTATGTTATTCTATTATTCTGTCGTACAATTTCAACTTATTAGTATGTTATTAAGTTATTTTGTCATATATAAAATTCTAAATCACCAAACATAGCATAATTATATCTTTTTCCTACCACGACCAACTAGCAGGACCAATAGACTTTTAAGTCAAAATCTTTCTTCTTTAATTTTCCACTTTAAAGATAAATTTAATATAAACTTATTATCAAATTTATAAATATAAATATGAATGAATAGTACGCACTACTCCATAGTGTTTTGTTCTTTTTTAATAGTTGTTTTATAGTTTTTTATAGGTAATAGTAGTTACACTACCCTAGTTCCCTATAGTGTTTTATCTTTTTTAATAATTATTAATTTATTATAGTTTTTATATGTAGGAGTACCCTATAGTGTTTTGTTTTTTTTAATAATTATTATATATGTAGTAGTAGTTACAGAGGAGGTTTACTTAAAGAACTATTTTATTTTAAATTTTTTTGAGAATTAATCTGAACCATTAAATTTATGGTGAGGTTTTCCTTAAATATAAACTGACTCAGAATTATTCTAAAAAGTATTCAAAACCAGTTGATGCTCAAATGATCATCCCCCTTACACTTACAGTATTTTAACTATTTTTTTTCCGGATTTTTAGTTTTCTTGTCTTTATCACGTTAAGATATTTTTCCTCTTTTATAATACACTACAACGCACGGATCTTCAAAAACTAGTTACATATATCCAAACCCATAAAAAATATAAAAGCATATAATTCATTTAGAACAAATCTCATTGCATCTACAAATAACACCAACACATTAGAAGTAGAAAACCTTAAGAACCATCACATATTACAAAATACAACAATCTGAACATTGTGCATAGATGACAGGAGAAAAAAATTCCATTTGTATAGATTATAATACTGAACTACATAAATATTATACATATATAACATGAGAATGAGATCTCAATGGTGGGTATAATACCGTATAACTTACGTATTCGCGTCGCCATAACACATACACGACTACATATCCCCTATCGACACGACACCCATGTGGGAAAAATACAGTATACGCGAATCTCGAGCTATAGCACGCCTTATTTCGAGTGATGCCAAACCACAAACAATATGTGCTGACAGCAAAACTACACACAATGATCTTGTTCCCGCCTTAGCGCTGCTGGCACACGCAATCAGGGACCGGGTATGTGTATATCGACTGTTTCGGTTTCCGTTCCTTGATTTCCCCGAGCCGGTTTCGTTGCCCTTCGATGACGGATTCTTGAAAGTCTGACCAACTCATGCTTTTGTTCATGAAAAGCTGACCCAGTAACACCATGTTTGGCCGTATCGTCTTCATGCTCAGGTACGTTCGGTGTCCCACCTGTCACACGTTCGAGTTTTTGACAATTTTGATTATTTACGAAAGAAAAGAGGCGTTTGTGCGTTTACAACGCACAAACGACAGGAAATCATGACTATTGTGACTAAAGTTCAGAATAATAAGATGATTGGTTTTAGAAAACGAATCCAAACACGCCCTACGATATGCTTACCATGGCATTGTGCATATTTCCGGGAGAAGCGGAAATGAAGATGTCACTATGCATGCTAACATAATAATCAACCGCAGCCGACAATGAAGCTTTTCCTTTGATTTTGGCCCTTTCTGCCGAGGATGCGAGGCTCTTTTTGTCTTCCATATATGGAAATAGTTGCCGTAACGCTGCGATCCTTGCTTCTCCACCGTACACCTGTACACGTACTTGTCAAATGTCTAAAATACCCTTTTATTGTTTTTTTGGTAACCGTGGGAACCCGTCACCAGAAAACTCATGAAACCCGAGGCATTGTGGAAGTGGTCTTCAAGAGGGTTAAAGACAGAAAACCAATGGAAGTTGATTTTTGGAACACTTTATGTCTAGGAATTTAAAACTTGCAAATAGTTGGTTTCTAGATGTATTACAAAAAAAAATATATATCATTTTTGTGCTAACCTGTATTTTTATATAAATGATTCACTAGGTTTTACGCATTAAAATACACTATGGGTAACATTTGACCCGTTTGGCCACCCATTAGCACTAAAACCTAAACCCGAATCCCCCCTTTGATAACTAAATGGGTCAAAATTGTCACCTTATGTGAAGCAAGGTACAAACGGGTACTGTTGTCAAACCCCATAGCTGCAAGTAATAATCCAATTTCTTCAGGTGTCAACGGGCAACGGCCCTGATTCCTCAACTCCTCATCTGTGAACCGCGAGTTCATAACTCTTCCTTGCCAAATCGTCTGCCGATATTTAGCCAAAGCCAATTTCTCGGCTTTTCCTCCACCAAAATCACATGCCGAATGCGCAGCCATATCCTGAATATTCAGTTATAATAAACCATAATGTCAAGATATTTGTTTCTAAAGATAGAAAGTGACCAATTTGTCCTCCATTAGTAACAAGTTGTTTGTGTGTACCTTGTCAAATCGCAAGTGTAGGGAAACAAATTTCCCCGCTCCATGGCCGTCTTTGGTATCGATAACTTGTCGAATGTATTTGGTGCCTACCGCATCAATACTTTCAACAATTGGGTACCGAAGACGACTAACAAGTGCTTCCCCGAGACTTCTAACATGAGGAACAAACACTAATGCTTCAAAGTTGACTTTGCATCGTAACCGTTGGATTTCAATCGGCATGTTGTCAAAAGCTAGTCTGTGTGAAAACGGTGAAATCGCAGCTATCCCGTAGCTGAAAAACAAAATTTGGGTTCAACACATCGTATATTCCGATGCTCAAATCTCGTGCTTTGATTTTAAAAAATGTCGACGAGCAAAAAAAATGTTCATCTTCTACCATAATATCATGAAGAAAACGAAGTGTCGACGAACATGGTAAAAAGACGAAAATGCCCTTCTTATTAACACGTATGCAATCACAGATATACCGAATATACCAACCTCTCTAGAACCGGAGAGACGTTTTCAAGATACCAATTTGCGGAAGCATGAAGAGGTGCGTTTTTAACTCTGGTAGATCTAATTGCTGAAGCATAATACTCGCGTGTACTCCATGCATATTCATCGGGTAACTCCCTAATTATCGATATATCATCCTTCAATATATTCACAAAATGATCAACATCAAAAATATCCGTGAACGAGCTGCAAAGCACAAAACACCACATGCGTAAATATCCATTTCTAACAAATATGCTTATATATTAGTTCAAGGAGCATTAACTAGTTTTAAGTAGAGAACCACGAGAGCCACAATACACATTTGTATATAGAGGTGTAGTGGAAGAGAGAAATATATGCAGTTATGCGGTTACATAACCGCCTTATGTATCACATCTAAACCTAAAGGTACATGTGTTAATTCGGTTCTCGTAGCTCTCTACTTAAATAGATTTTTTATTAAACATCCCCCTATTAGTTCAAAGGTTGTAAATATGAAAAAAATGAAAGGACCTTGTGTCTTGCCAAACTGGATTCACTTCAAGATATGGTATCATGAGCGTCGCGTTGAGGATTTTAGCCACCGCCACGGCATCACATATCTAATCAAAAAAATTAAAATTAAGTAAACATGGATCGTAAAGATCGAATTAATAACAACCCACTTAACTCTAAGCATATCTACTAGCTAATAAAGATGCAAGTCAAAGCCTATTCAACTGCTTTCAACCTCCTACATCATTTTTATTCAACTAAATTAGATTATCTAATATTTTTTATGAGGGAAACCGTACGAAAAAGGCTCGGCGGGTCATCCGGCCAGTTTTGATCTGTTTTGACCCAAACCCGTTTTAACTAGTTGCCAACTAGTCAATCTCCCAATTTTGTCACCTCTAAATGTTATGAACTATGAAGGTTCTTGAATATATTTATAAAACATACCCCCATTCTCTGCTGATTCAATCCACCATCAAGGAACACCTGGATATATCCCGTGGACTCCGGCAACGATGCTACAAATCAAGAATCATAAGAAAACTAGAATTATATACACAACTTTTAATCGGGCCTTTAGGATTGCGGTTTCAAATTATACAAACATACCCACAAAAATCCCGCTCCAAAATAGAGCGGGAAGAGGGGGGGACGAGGATAACCTTACCTCTATCTCATGGGATTGAGATAGGATAAGAATCTCATAAATAACTGTTTGTTTGTGGTTGAAATAAGTCGTTTCAACCTCAAACAAACAGTTTTAGTAAGCAATCACAATCCTAAACACCCACCGAAATCGACATAAATTCATATGACTTACAAGAGGCAGATATGGATTCAACAAAGGGTTTCCATCCTTGGTTGGATAATGGTGTCCAAATATCAGATAGTTGTTCATTTGACTAAACAAGAAATTAACCAAGCAAAAGTGAGTAATTAATCTAAACAAAATCATATTTTGCAAGTAAAAATATGAAATTTATTTTTTGCAAATAAAAATATGAAATTTATCAATCAAATTAAATTAGACTCACTGCTTGATGATGTAATGCGCTTTTGAATAGACGTGAGTGCCGTAGCTTTGACGCATTCAAATCCTGCAAAAATCATCTAAAAAATCTGTAAAAATGGTAAATTAGAGAACTTTCCCAAATATAATTCATATCCATTTTGGAAATCTTGAATTTTTCCTCTTTTATGAGTCTGTTGCTGCTAATTTCTTGGGAAAAAAATGAATTTTGGATCTTCCAAAAACCCCAAAATACAAATTCTAACAGAGTTGACTTGCATTACACCCCTATTTATGAACCAAATCAACCCCAGATGCCAAAATTATATTATTCTGAAAAAAAATTTAAAAAAAAATAAAGAACACCCAGAAATCAAGAAATCAAGATTCATAATCTTGATTTCAGCAGTTTGTGTAAAGAATCACATTCCCATCAAAACTAAAAATGGGATTTTGACTAAATACCAAGAAAACATGAAAGAAAACAAAACCCACCGACAGAACTGAAGAAGACGCATGATTTGAACAACCGCCAAGTGGCAAGACTATGAGCAAGATAGGAAATAACTTCAATAACACACCGCTAAAAGGGTGGAAGTTCATGGTCACCGGCGGCGGGAACTCAAAACGGCGGAGCTGCGGCGGAGATACGGCGGAGGAGGAGAAGAAAATGGGAAAGGTGGGGGGGAGTGGCAGAGGGATTGATGAACAAAAGGAGCTAGCTCACATGGGGTCACCTCAAATTGTCGTACATTCTGAAATAATATATAATATTGGTGATTTTAATAAGGGGAATTAAAGAACAGCTGGGAGCAAAGCAATCAATTTGTTTGCTTTGGAGGTCAGATGATGGCGCATTGAAGGCGGAGAAAGTCACCGTATAGTAAAACGTACGTGTAATCAAACAAAACATAGTGATCTTCGGATGAGGTGCGGCTTTTTGTCGTCACACAAACGGTAATATTTTTGAGAGTGGTGGTTGGATTTGTTATCTCAATCATGAAAAGGGGGTAAAAATGTGGTGGGTTTTATAGGATTTTTTTAAGTTATGTTTTATTCGAAAGATTTTCATGTTGGAAAACTTCTAATTGGATAGTGAGTGATACACATGTTTTACGTATTATTTTTTTTGTATTATACGAAATATTCGATTTCCACTATATTTTAATGAAATTATAACATGACAGATAAACGGGTAATAAGTTACGGCTCAACCTTCTTTTAGATAGTAAAATCGATCATATTAAAAATAAAGTTATAATGTTTAGGGGTCGAGGAATTGATGTGCACGATCCGCTGAACTCTATTAAGGAACCCCACTGCCTCGGGGGCCAGAGGCCCAAATTTATCAAAGGCAAACGGGATAAGCACGTGTTGATTTTCTAAAACAGGCTTTCTCGTGTTTAGCTACTTTGTCTAATTCCGTCTTCAACACAGCTTGGCCAGCAACAAACCTGTTGTCCCTAAGTCCGACAAGAGAGGATACTCCTGTAAGGTCCACACACGCGTGTTTCCCTCCCGCCCATCCGAAAACAAGGACGTTAGTTGGTCGTAGAGAAGACATTCCTTCGAGCGGATATGTCGGAAAGTTAATAGGGGCTTCCTTTTCAGCTGAGATCCTCGCCCGTTTGAGCACATCACAAAGAACATCTCTGACCGAATCATATATGTATTTAAACTCAGGCAACTCCTTGCAATGCACCGCATACGAGAATTATACATGTTTTACGTATATTTTTTCTATTATATTAGATCGTCTTAAAGGATATAAGGCCGTTCATCGCTATAGTCTTTAAGATTTCGGGTGCCTAGTGCGAATTTGAAAAACATGCTCTTATATAAAAAAAATTATAGATCAACGATAATTGTTATAAAAATAAACAATACAAAATTATTTTGGCAAAAATATATATTTACATAGTTAAAATAAATCGTGACACTCTCTTTGTAACATCCCAAAATTTGATAGAATACGTAGCTACTATGAATAATACAGGTGATATATGTGTTAGGTAGCTAAACATGATGAAACAGGTAGAAAATGCATGTTTACCCATTACCGAGTGATAAATCGATCAACGATAACATTGCATGAATGATACACGTGTTAATTGATAAAATGAGATAAGGAAATAAAAAATAATATGTGTTATATTTCAAAGATAATTGATATATATGATATTGGCATGAAAAACGTAGTTAAACGTTAGTATGATAGAAATAAATGATAACCGGGAGGAAATGCCTTTACATAATTATATTATATCAAATACATGTATAAAAATATGTTTGAATAACATGGATACATGTGAAATACTCATTTGATGAATATATGAGTGAAAATACGTGTTAGAATAGTTAAACGTGTGAAAATGCAAGTTAAATAATTAACGAAAAAGTATAAGGGCTGAAAGTGTAATTTATGTAAAGTTATGAATACTTACGGATATTATACGTGTCTATAACTATTATAAGTACCCCGAGGCTTATAAAGTATTATAAAAATATCCTACAGTGGTTCGGAACATAAAATAATAAGTATTGTAAAGTTAGAAGGGCCAAAGGTGTAAATAATGAAAAATATATATAAATAATTATAAAAATATATACGTATGTATACGTATATTATCGAGAGCGTCCCGAGCCTTAGAAACTTTATTTAACATGTTTTATAATTGTTCGGTGCATAAAATAATAGTTTGGTAGCAATTAGGGGGTTAAAATGTAAATAAAAACAAGAAGGACCATTTATGTCATTTGCTGAAAGATGGCCGCGGTACGCGGAACCCAGGTTCGAACCTGGCGCGATACGCCGTGGGTGTGCAGTCGGAAAAACGCCACGAGGACGGCTTGGAGGCTACGTTTGATCCGAATACGTGTAGATTGCATCGAATTATCACCTGGAATACGTGTCTACCCCCTAGGCGACCTCCAACAGTATAAATAGAGATCGAATTCCTTCGTATTTGAGCACCAATTCACGAGATTTATCTCCCATAAACCCTAACCTCGTCCACGATCCTTATTCTGTAAAATTCGACCAAACGGGAAGGAATTAGAAGGCTATCTCCTGCAGTCCCACGTTTTGAGGTATGATCTACAAAAGCCCCATGTCAATTTCAAATTATATCCACATTTTGATCGAGTTCTAAATCTAGGGTAAAATTAGGGTTCTTAACTTATTCTTTCAAATTCAAGCAATCGGGTGGGAGTTAGGACCTGAAACTTTGCAGATCTTGTTAAAATGATATTTTCTAAAAAAGCCCTAAGTTAATTTTATGTTCGGAAAATGTTTCATATTTAATTAAAACTTAATATGAAACTAGAGTTTTTAAACAAAGGTTTTGCTAAAGTGACAATTGGGACTATATTAGGGCTTGATAATTTGTAGAATATTATAATATAATATTATAAACAAAACCCCTAAGCTTATTTCATTTTAAAAGAAGTTTTGATATTTATTTAATAAATATATGAAATTAGGGTTTTCTAGACGTCGTAATGCCAAAATTTCATAAACGGTGATGAGTTAAGCTTTGCTATTTTAAAACATATTATAAAATGTTATAATGAATAATACCCTAAGACGGTTTTGAATAAAAATGAGTTTTGTTATAGAAACGACAAAAACGGGATATTAGGGTTTCGGAATATGATTATTTTATATAAAATAATCCGGAGGGTATGGGGACTTGATTTTTGGTATGGTAACATGTTTATATATATAATAAACATATATGAGTTTCAATTGGATAAATAATAAAGTATTTAAAATACTGAGTTAATCGGATATTTAGAAGTTCGTGCGGACCGAAAGGGTGGGCGCCTGTACACTGGGGTTTCTGGCAAAGCGAGGGTGTCGCATAAATCCCCGTTGGGAACTGACATACCTCCCTGGGCGACCCCGGGGTGAGCGTTTACTTATAGAAATGTGCGTCTTCATAGTATCGTTAAAAGAAAAGGATAATTGCCTAAAAGACATTTTGATCATTTTGACCTTTAAAAGGGATAAACTTAATAATTGAATATTATTAAGATAATAAGATATTAAAATAAACATAGGAAGTGTTTATTGTATAAAACATTGCGTTAACGCCATACGATACGCAAATTAGGTTAAATTGGGAATCACAGCGGGAGTTCTGTCCAAGTAACCGGTTAAAGAGATAAGGTGAGTTCTATGAGCCCACTCTTAAATATTTTAAATGTTTTAAATGTTTTCGGGCTGATATACATACAAATGTTATAAAATGCATTAAAATGAATTATGACTGAAATGTTATATATCTGAACTATTGAAGTGTTAAATTGTTATTGAATTGATATATATACGTGGACTGTTATGGAAATGCATATACGTGAAATATCTTGAATAGATAATCTGTTAAAAGGCTTTTGGGATAATATATATAGATAAATATATATATATATATATATATATATATATATATATGATATGTTATGAGAATGATGTTAAATCTTTTGTACATATGATATGTGCTATATTGCTTTGAAATTAAATAGTCAAGTGATAAAGGGATTATTAGTAAACGTTATAGTGAATATGTATGATTATATGAGAACATGTGATGCATTCACTTTATTATTATGTGGTGGATACGCAGCTGGTACTTCCTATATATAAGCATAATAATATTAGTTACCCGGTATATCAGAAGTGTGGAGGATACGCCCCGTATACATACACCAACGGTAAATTGGGGGATGTCCACTTGTTACAGTATATGAAGACCTTATCACTGTTTACATAATCTTAAGTCACTTGGGTATTTAACTAAGGGCGGGTAGTAGTACAAGGGAGTTAGGAGGTAGTGTTGCTCAATGGGATTAGAGACCACTACAAATAGAAAGGAGGAAAAAGGCAACTGTCCGTTACAGGGAATGCCCTAGAAGGGTAAACTCGACAGTTAGCAAATAGGGGAAACGGGGCAACTGTCCGTTACAGGGAATGCCCTAGAAGGGTAAACTCGGCAGTTAGCAAATAAGGGAAAGCGGGGCAACTGACCGTTACAGGGAATACCCTAGAGGGGTAAACTTGGCAGTCGGCAAAGATGGTTTCTCTGCTTATACAGTTAGCAGGGTTTACAATGGTAATAAATGTTAGGGTTGTAGGAAGGGATAGCGGGATAAATGGTTTTATAAGGGGTGTTTCCTGTTAAGGAATATTACGTGTTGTATAATTGTGATATATATATTATACTTGATAAATATCTGTGAAAAAGAGATCTTGCAGGTCCAAGGGTTTTAAACCTCACGCCGAGGTAAAGCTTATAAAATATAGAACTCACCAGCGTAAGCTGACCTTTTCCAAAAATGTATGTATGTCAGGTCAGGGTGAGGCTTCGACTAGTTATGAGAAGGCCCTGGTGATAAGGGATTAGACGGGCAAGCTATCGGACGGAAGGAGGATTTTGGCGAGCTGGCATAGTTATAGCAATAAAACGTAGTGACATATAGTATTTCCTTATGTAAATTATCTCTTACTTTGTAGTACTTGGCAAATAAATAAAAGTTTAAAATTTCCGCTGCTTAGTTATCTCTGTTAATGTCTTGTGTTCATGAGTAAATCCGATTCGTGACCCCTTCTAGAGCCAAGTCTGGGAGTGAGTGTCACACTCTTAGCATTTTCAATGCAAAGTTGTTGATCAACTCTTCATAATCTATATCTACATCTACACTCTCTAATATAGTAATATATCATTCTCAATAGATTTCATTGTCAATCAATTAGGTCTTTCTTGTGTCATTTTTCATTGTAAGTAGGACTTCAACATCTTTAATTTCGAAGCTTCTTTCTGCGGATGCCACTTTTACTGGAATAGTCAATAAAACTCTATTGGACTTGTAAATGTTTTTACATGATTGCTCATTTATTTACTTTAAATATGAGTTTCAACTTAAAAATGTTAAATGGCATATGAAATAGAAAGGAACACTTTTTTAATATCCCCTCCAAAACATATGTCTTGTGTGTTTGCCCACCATGCACACCCTTAAAGAGACCCCTGGCTGACGGTGAATGTAGCTAGCCATATGTCCTGATTGCTTCGCTTCTTCCTTTTAATTAATCATATATGCATCTCCAAATTCATGCAACTTCAAAATGCAATTCACACTTGTTATCCTCCTGCACTTCACGACAAAAGCAAAACAAATTATGTGCTTTAACTTATAATATTTCTTTATTTTAAAACAAGCATAAAAATAATAATTTAATTAAACTTGTTAATGCAAGACGGTTTGAGACTTAATCATACTATTTACGCTCATTTTCATCTCAACATCCTAATTATTAAAACCAACTAAAATAATATACTTTAATTATACACAATTTGGTGTGTAAGGGGGAGTGATTAATATAAAATAAAGTGCACATTTCAACCTCTCATCAGGAATATAGATGATCATAACTTGAATGTTATGGTATCAAAGCCAACCTTATAGATACGCATAACTCCTTTGACATTCTTCTTCATTAGCCTTCATAGCTGATCTTAACATGCTATTCAATCTTCGCAATTGAAGTAAAGATGGTTGTCACCGAGAAGAAGTTCGAAGATGGTGGTGGTGAGTCCAGTAACAAAAATCATCCACCTTTTCACTAGGCATACCCCGTAACTAACATACAAAACAGAGTTAGTATTCTTGAAGGCATAAAAGTCACGTACTCTTCCTGGGTGAAATTGTTCAAACTACACACTTGTGGCTAAGAGGTTCTCGACCATATCGAAAGTTCCACTAAACCACTACCAAGTGATCCCACTTACGAGTCATGGATCAAAATTGACACTATTTCTACAATGGATATACGGTACGTTGTTGGATGATATTCTCTAATTAGGGTTTTTGAAAAAGTCTCCACCTTTCAAGTCCCGTGGGATAAAATAAGGGAATTTTTTCTAAACAATAAAGCATCATGAGTTGCTGCACTCTAGACCTAGTTTACCACATTAATCCTATGGACTTGTTCATCCATAGATGAGTATTGTAAAAAAGTCAAGGATGTGGCTTATCAGTTGTCGTTGATGGATGTGGATGAACGAGGTTAGTGAATCATGATTGGTTTTCTAAATGGTTAGATGGTTGGCTGCTAAATATGACACTGTTGCATCCTTCATAAATGTTAGGTCTCAAAGGGCTCTTATCAGAGTTGGTTAAGTTGATGTTAACAGTGATAAAAATTGTACGGAAAATAAATTCAACCGGAAGACATGAAGTATATAAAAGGATTTTTCTGTATATCTAAATGTAATAAATGGTTACATGAGTTTATGGTTTAAATAATAAGAACATAAATATATTTCTAGAAGAGTAATGATTAAGCTCGGTGAAGATGCTTGAGAATTATAGTTGTTTGTATTGTTTTTTCTTATTGACAAAGATCTTCTATATATAGCGGTGGTAAGGAATAATGTGGTTTAGGTAAATTGAATGAGATATTTAATTTATTCGATTTTCAACTACTTCATTTAAAGAGGGGACCCACCGGGTAACAAAGGTCTTTTTCATTACTTCTTTGTCTTTAAATCTCGGATCTTCTTATCTTCTGTGAATCTCGAACTCCTTCAAGATTTATTTGTTGAAGACTTTAGTTGCTTCCCATTTCAGAGTAATTTCGCAGATTCCGTGAGAAATGATTTCACAGAGCGTCTCATAGAGCTATGTAAAATCTTCACATAAATTATGTGAAGTTACAGAATCTGTCAAATGACACATTCTATTACTCTTTTCTTTCTTATATCTTTTATCTTTCTTTTAATACTTTATATCTTGTTACAATGGATTGTCCTAACAATAAAATCATTCATATCCAACATGTGATTTTTCAAGAAACACGATTCAACTTAAAGTTCTTCGATTATGTGCTCGTCAAAATCTGGCCCAATATCTCCTGGTTACTTTTCATGAGAACCGTGGACAAACGAATCGGCCTAACCAATAAAATTAATCAACTTAGTAGCCTCATATTGGAGCATTTTTCAGTAACAGTTTGCAAATAACAAGAGAAATCAAAGACCTTTGACACGGGACACGAGTTGTGCTGGCACTTAAGGTTTAAGGTATAGTAATTACAACAACCACAGATCCTATAATAATTAGCGACAAATGCATGTGTATCATGGACCAAGATACCCAATTTCTTATCTATGATTGAATACTCCACCATGTCCACACCCAACTCAATTGTGACGCCCACTCCCAGACTTGGCCCTAGGAGCGGTCACGCATCGGATTTACTCATGAACACAAGGTACAACAGAGATAACTAAAGCAGCGGAAATAAAAACTTTTATTCATATGCCAAGTATTACATAGTAAGAGAGACAAATACAAAAGAGAAATAAACATCTCCACGCCAGTTTTCAAAAATGTCTTCTCTTGATAGCTTGACATTGTCTTGATAGTATATGCCACCTAGCTCCTGCTCACATCTCAGCCTTCCCTTTTCGATCCGAAGGTCCAGCCTCATCTGACATACATAACTTAACAAGTCAGCTTACGCTGGTGAGTTCTATGTTTTGGGAAAACTTTACCTTTCGAAGGCACTTAGGTTTGTCAAACACATTTATGCAATTAGACAATCTAACACAAAGCATATAGCACATATATTCACATATTCTAACCTCGTGAATAGACTAACCTTCTGTTGCTTTGTCATCCTTGTCTCATATTAAATGCTATCTTAGGGAAATAGTGTTTCTATTTGCTTTACGAACACATCGTGTAGCAATGGTCCCTTTAGTTTTGACACTATATAGCTTTGACGCTGCTTAGCTTTGACGCTTTCTGGCTTTGACGCCGCTTGGTTTTGACACCATTGGGACAACACTATTTAACTTCTTGTTTCAGAAGTCCCTTACTTACCAATCTTTCCTCGATTACCATTCTTAATCTATTCTACTAGAAACATCAAAATGGCAATCTATATTTCCTCTACTCATCATCGTACAATCAATACATATAACAAGCACATATAACAATTGAGAATATTTTCACACAACGTTATGTATATCAGCCCAAAACGGTTTAAAGTATTTAAACAATTTAAAAGAGGGCTCATAGAACTCACCTTAGCTTTGCAAAGCTATTATTCTTGGGTTAAGTTCTTGTGAATCAGTTTCTTAATTCCTTTAACGTAATGTCCCTATCAAGACATCCTAAAGGTTACAAATCATATTTAAGAATTACCACATTATCCAAAACCCAACTCTTTATTGGTTAATATTCTTAATAGTCAAAATGACCATTTTGCCCCCTTTACATATTTTGTTATATATATCTTTCAAGTATTTGCTCTTTAACGTTTACCGCTCGTGTTTCCTCATGACCGATCATTTAGCGGAATTACTATGAGGAATAGTCACGGGGTTTGGAATTTGGTGACGATCGTTACCGGCCGTGTAGACGTCATTGACGACTATGAGGCGGAATTACTACAATCGTTGCACCGAGTAGCTTAATTATTAATTATCAAAATTTGAACTCATATATATTTAATATATATGTAAACATGCTCCAATACCAAAAATCAACATCCAATACTTTATGGTCATCCCAATACTTGACAATTATCCTCCAAAACCCTAATATTGACGTCGTTCCCAAATTAACATCAAAACTCCTTTTATCATCAAACCAACTTAGGGCTTCTGTTATAATATCATTTTATGATATACCTCAAAAGATGGAACCTTAATTCAAGCCCGATCATTCAATTTTATCAAAACCATGTCTAGAAAACCCTAAATTTGACCCGCTTCTAAAAATCATACCAAACCCTTTCTTTTTGTGAAAAAAAGTTTAGGGCTTTCTTAAAACACATCATTTTAGGATTACCTACCAAAATTCAGGCCCTAATTCCCATCCGATCATCCAATTTTACCCAAACAAGCTCAAGAACCCTAATTTGAGCATAGTTTTAGAAATCATACTTAGGAATCGATTTAGCCAAAACTGAAAAAGGTTATTTTAGATCTTACCTATAGAAGCTTGACTGCTGAATTTCGGCTGCTAACTCTTTACGGTTTGAGAGAAATCGAGTTTCTGGTCCGAATTTAGGGTTTTTCGGTTTAGATTTCGAAATTGGCAGCTTGTTTGTGGTCTAATGGGAGCTATTTATACATGTTAGGACCGCCCCAGACCTTAGACACGTGTTATAGTGACTCATGAATCGAAAATGACACGTTAGGGACACTAATATGAGTGAAACGTGGCTTCCAAACCGTGAATAAGCAAGCTGTCACGATCAGCAGCGCTATGCGGACCGCGTAGGGTTCGTGGCGTGCATGCATGCGGCCCGCATGCTTTCCCAGCCCCACTATTTTTATTTTCAGTCCCCCAAATTCGGTTTTATGCATTTTAACCCCCTGAACTTCTATTAAATTGTTATTTTATGTACTAAAACATTATAGGATATATTTCTAATGTTTCTAATGCTCGGGACACGTACGATAATATACATATACATACGTATATACATATATATTGATTTATATATATCTTTTGCTATTTTGCGTTCTAGCCCCTCAAACTTTACAACACTTATTATTTCATGTAATGGATCATATAAGGATATATTTTTACTATATTCTAAGCCTTAAAATGTTTATAATAGTTATAGATACGTATAATATCCATATACGTTGATAACTTTACATAAATTACACTTTTGGCCCTTCTACTTGTCCATTAACTATTAACACATATATGTAACTATCAAATCACACATATATCATCATGTTATTTGTATAAACATATATTTACCTCATATTTTACTTTCTTCACCGTTTAACTCATCCGTTTATACAAATTTCATCATTTTGGCCATTAAACACGTATTTCTAACATATGCAATTTATCTAATGCATAGTTTACCGTTTTTATCAATCAAACTTACGTATTAATAATATAGACACGTATTTACTAAATATATCATGTACCTGTGAAATTGGGGTGTTACAACTCTCTCCCCTTAAAAGGGTTTCGTCCTCGAAACATGCTCAGCTCGAGAATAACTCGGGATGAGATTCTCTCATTTCATCTTCTCGTTCCCAAGTAGATTCAGAACCTTTCCTGTGCATCCACTGCACCCTGACCATCGGAATGGTCTTGTTTCGGCACCCCGTGTTTAGAGATGATCTCCTTAATGAACAAACTAGCTAACTCTTCAGAAGAAATCGCCTCATGAATAGGCAGAAAGTGAGCACTCTTGGTTAGCCTGTCCACAATCACCCAGATGGTGTCATAACCTTTAGCTGTGCGAGGTAGCTTAGTTATGAAGTCCATCGTGATATGTTCCCACTTCCATTCAGGAATCTTCAAAGGTTGAAGCTTTCCATAAGGCTTTTGATGCTCAGCTTTAACCTTTGCGCAAGTCAAACACCTATTCACATATTGCATAACATTAAACTTCATACCTGGCCACCAATAGTCTCGTTTTAAGTCTTGGTACATCTTGGTTGCACCAGGATGAATTGAATAGCGTGACTTATGAGCTTCATCTAAGATCTTACCGCGAATCTCACCTAAAAGCGGTACCCACATTCGACCGTACCTAGTTTTAATTCCAAACTCGTTTTCTTCCAAGGTTCCTGCTTGACCGACCATTCTTTCTTTCTTGATATTCTCATCCTTAAGGGCTTCATATTGGTCCTTACGAAGTTGGATAAGAAAGTCAGGAGTGATTACTAACTTATATGATTTCACCTGAAAAGAAGGATGATTCTCCTTTCTGCTTAGAGCATCAGCCACTACGTTGGCTTTACCTGGATGATACATAATCTCACAATCATAGTCTTTAATCAACTCTAACCATCTACGCTGCCTCATGTTAAGATCTTTTTGTTCAAAGAAATATTTTAAGCTTTTATGGTCAGTGTAGATAGTGCACTTAACTCCGTACAAATAATGCCTCCATATTTTGAGTGCAAACACTACCGCGGCTAACTCTAAATCATGGGTTGGATAGTTTGTCTCATGGGGTTTTAGTTGCCTTGATGCGTATGCAATGACCTTGCCCCGCTGCATCAAAACACAACCTAAGCCTTGATAAGAAGCATCAGAGTACACTACCAAGTCATCAGACCCATCCGGTAAGGATAACACCGGTGCCTGAGTCAATCTGGACTTTAATTCCTCAAACGCACTCTGCTGACTAGGTCCCCATAAGAACTTAGTGTCCTTCTTGGTTAGCTTAGTCAGTGGCGTTGCAATCCTCGAAAAATCTTGAATAAATCTACGATAATAGTCGGCAAGTCCTAAGAAACTACGAATCTCTGAAGGCGTCTTAGGTGGCTTCCAACTCATTATCGTCTCAATCTTTGCTGGATCTACAAGGATGCCATCCGCGTTTATCACATGACCCAGGAACTGGACTTCCTTAAGCCAAAACGAACATTTTGAAAACTTGGCATATAGCTTTTCCTTCCTTAAGGTTTCTAGAACCTCTTTTAAATGCATCGCGTGATCCTGCTCATTCCTGGAATAAATTAAAATGTCATCTATGAACACAATTACGAATCGGTCCAACATAGGTCGACACACTCTATTCATGAGATCCATGAAAGCTGCAGGGGCATTGGTTAACCCAAATGACATTACCAGAAATTCATAATGACCATAACGCGTGCGAAAAGCTGTCTTCTCGATATCTTCATCCCTAATCTTAAGCTGATGATACCCTGACCTCAGATCTATCTTAGAGAACCAACTCGCTCCTTGTAGCTGGTCGAATAAATCATCGATCCTAGGCAAAGGATATTTATTCTTAATGGTTAGCTTATTTAGATCCCTATAGTCGATGCACATTCTCATGCTTCCATCCTTCTTTTTGACAAAAAGAACTGGAGCACCCCAAGGTGAGATGCTTGGCCTTATAAACCCTTTGTCAAGCAAGTCTTCCAATTGTGACATCAACTCTTTCATCTCTGATGGAGCTAACCTATAAGGTGACTTCGCTACGGGTTGGGCTCCTGGCACTAAGTCGATCCTAAACTTTATCTCTCGATCGGGAGGAATGCCGGGTAGTTCTTCTGGAAACACGTCTGGAAATTGGCATACTATCGGCACATCTTTTAGCTCCTTAGTCTTCACCCTCGAATCGATAGCATAAGCAAGGTACGCCTTGCATCCTCGTCTTATGAACTTCTGCGCCTTGATCATTGAAATGATCTCTACTGCTGAGCTATCACGATCCCCATAAATGGATATGATTTGCCCAGTTGGCGTTCGAAGTTGAACCTTCTTTTGGTTACAGATAATTTGTGCATCGTTCTCTGCAAGCCAATCCATTCCTAACACAACATCGAAACCTCCTAATGCCATAGGGAATAACTTAATAGGTAGTTTGTACCCTTCTAACTCTATTAGGCAGTTATCTACTACCTCGGTAATCCTAATGCTTTTCCCTGAGGCAATCTCGACCTCGAATGGTCTATTAGCCTTAACAGTTGGTCGATCAAATAGCTCACAGAATTCATGCGAAACAAAACTCCTACTAGCACCAGAATCAAATAACACAGAAGCAGGCACATTATTAACAAGAAACGTACCTGAAACTACATCGGGTATTATCTTGGCTTCGGTGGTAGTCAGGGTATAAGCTCTACCCTTCGCCTTTGGAGCCTCTTTCGCCTTTGGTGGTTCTGAATTCTTACCCAACTTGGGGCAGTTTGTCCTGATATGATCGGGGCTTCCACACTCGAAACACTTCCTTGGATCAGGACAACGATTGGCAAAGTGACCTTCCTTCCCGCACTTATAGCAGCCAGTTGTCATTGTCCTACTGTGACAACCGGACCTAAAAATCAGGTCAAATCTCTCTCCGTTGACTTTCTAGTTACGTGCTTTACTGCTTTAAATTGCATGATTAACTGTGAATGAATAACCGATTAACCGATATGAAAATTCGCGTTGAAAAACTGTGAGTTATGAATATAACATATTATTATTAATGGAATTTTAATAATAAGAAATTAAATATAAAATTTGACATTTTATATTTTATCAAACCATTATAAACTGATAAAACGCTTTACGAACTTAAAAGAAGTGATATGTTGTCAAGACTTAGCCGCTTATCCAAACGTTTAGCATATTGGGCCCGGTAAGCCCAATAACCCCAAAAATGTCCGGATCAACACGAAAACTTAATCAAAGGTTCACCTCAACGTACCGAGTAAATCCCTCGACTCGGATACCCGACCCGCGGCCCGAAACACATTGGGCCGAAACGGCCCAATCCTTTCCTCCTTTCTCTCTCGCGGCCCGGTTCCATCTCCAAATATTAATGGGCCTCGGCCCGTTCCACCATCTAAACCGTAATGGGCTTCGGCCCATAACCCTTTTCCATTTCGATTGGGCTTTGGCCCAATTGTAAAACAAGTAATTAAATTTGTTTTAAACCCACTTGTTTATAAAATATAACCCACTAATATTTTTATAGAAATTGGGTTAACAATGTTTATAAAAATAAAAAAAATCACCTTTCAATTGGATAAAATATAATTGAACTATATTTTAAAAAGTTGTAATTTTTATAAACTCCTAACACCTCCATATTTTATAAAAGCTCCTAGACTTTTATAAAAACCATAAAACTAATTAACCTACTCAAGAGTTTAGCTAGATGGCTTAAGGAGGTGACAACACACAATTACACAATGGTTAATCACCTCCCTTTTTTATTATAAAAAGGAGGTTAGGGCCATTTGTTCCCCTTGCACCAACATCAAGCAACCAAGCTCTCCTCCCCTTGTCCCCCCTCAAACCGGCCGGCCACCACCACCCTCCGCCGCTGCCGCCGACCGGCGCCACCTCCGGCCGCCACTACGCCGCCGCAAACCACCACCACACTTCACCGATTTTCTCTTCATCTTTTGTGAGTCTTCTAACTCACATTTCCATCTCTTTTTCACCCATTTGAACCCTTCAAGTCTTGACAACAATCAACCAAAATAATCAAAGAATGCTTGTGTTTGCAAATCAACTAACAAAACTCTCTTCTTTAACCCCCTTTCTTTCAAAGATCAAACACTTATCTTGGTGCCTTTGAGGCTTAAAGTTAGCCATGAAGTGTGGTGAAACATATTTGTGAAATCCTTGGAAAGTAACAAGTGTGCACCAAGATCTTGTTTATGAAACTTTGGTTTCATAAGTTAGTTGATTTCAAGCAAACCTCCAAGCCTCTTCATATAAATTAAATGTTAACTAACAATCTATACATGTTTATATTTATTTGTCCTAACACAAATGTGTTAGTGATTGTTATTTATATTTCTTTGTCCTAACACAAATGTGTTAGTGATTGTTATTTATTTTCTTGTCCTAACACAAATGTGTTAGTGATTGCATTTTTATTTAATCTTTTGTCCTAACACAAAGTGTTAGTAGATAAGAACTTATGATTATGTTATAAAAATGCTAGAAAATGAAAGGATATAATGAACAAGTTTATGGACTTATTTAAATCAAAGTGATTAAATAAAAGTTACATATGTAACCTATGTTAAAAACAAAAAGAATATACTTCTTAAAATAAGTCAAGTAACATATTTAATGTGTTACAAATGATTAAATGATTGGACAAAAAGAATAAAATCTATTACTAGATTTGATAAGAATAATATTTATGTCAAATGATTAATTTGACATAAATACTTGGATTTATTACAAGTTTTAACCTTTCTTAAAACTTGCTAGAAATGGACCTTTTATAAAAAGATTTTATTTGAAAATAAATGTTTTCATAAAAGATTTTTATAAAGATAAACCAAGACAAATCATTGGTTTAAAATATTTACAAGGACTTTAATACTACTTTGATAAACACAAAGTAACCAAAGATGGACTAACGTTCGTCGGAGATTTTTAAATAAAAATCAAGTTTTATAAATCAAACGTTATAAATCCAAGCGTCGCCATAAATATTCTTATCAACGTTTTTCTATTTAATATTTCATGAACTTGAAATATTGATTTACCTATGGAAATGATTAAATGTTGAAAACTTTAAATGTTTTTCCTAAAAGATTTATGTTTTATAAATAAAACAAACGTTAATAATTATTTTTGACAAATAATTATTTACAAGGAACTTAAACTTTGTTTTATTCATCAAATGATTGTTAATCATAATTATTTAAGATAATTATAACTTGCAAGATTAACAAATCGAATAAGTAATTATTTACTTAAAAATAATTATTCGAACTCATGAAAATAATAATAAACATTATTATTTCTTTTTACTCGATATTCAAGACTTGATTGAATTATTGAAAATGATTATTTGTTTATATTTATGGGACATAAATATAAATAACCATGAACGTATTTAATTAAATAAATACAAGTTAACGAGTTTTCAATAATACAAACGGACTTAAAACGTCAAGACTTGACCGGTATCACTTGAGTGACTTATGTTACTCAAATGATCATAGACCTTATGCATATGTTATTTAACTATTTAGGGCGTTACGTGCTACCGTCCTCCACTGCTTAAATTACCGATTATCTGCTGAACCAGTGAGTTTCACGGCCCCTTTTCCTTTTAACTGTTTTATACTTGGGGGAGAAATCATGAAAACTGATTAAATGCTTTTTACTTAATATTATGGTTTATTTGTTAGCCGTATGACTACTTGTTCTCTTACTGATTGCCCAACTTGGTACATTATCGTTATAAACGTTTGTACAACCGAAATCCCATCATTAATTGATTTCAATTAGTTCTGTACGAAACGATAGCTAGTGAATAGATCTATTTGGGTTGACAACCCTACCCTAACTGGTAGCTCCAGTTCTGACTCCGGATTGTCTGGGGGTACACGTCAGTTATTCTGCACTGTTTAACATCTCTGGGCAAGAGATGCCGAGTGGGTAAACCGTTAGTATTTGAAATCAAGGTTCAGGTGAGATCATACAACCACAACAATAAACCCTGATAATATTTAAGTATACCGAAACTGTTTTACAACTGTTTAACCTATCGAGTCCTAAACCTGTGAACCTCACCAACTTTATGTTGACCCGTTTTATATTCATGATTTTTTAGGTAATTGACAAGACTTTCTGAAGACATGCAAATGGGGCTTACAAATGCTATCGGACCTGTTCTTGGAGTCATAGTCCCGACTATCCAACTTAACCGTTTTATGCTTTTAATAATCATTTTAAGACTTATGTTTTTAAATTGTAAGACATTAATGTTCCCACTATCTTTTCCGCTGCAATGAAACGAATTAATGTTTTATGAAGTTTTTAAATTATTAGAAGTGTTCTATATATCCTCGACTATGATTCCATTCTCGCTCACACCCGAAACCGTTGACCGGGGTGTGACACCTACACTCTCCATAGTGATTTTTATTACACTTGTTACACAAGGGCTTGCTGCCCTTTGATCAATTCTTTTGCTTTTTACGGTGACCCCTGTCATTCCTCCTTGAACCTTCAGCCGTCTCTGTCCACTTTCTCTTAGACTCTTCTGGTCTACCTCCTGCTCCGAACATCTCACTATAGAGATTGGAGCTTAGATTCACCGTTGCCATGAACGTTCTAGGCTCAATAGCCTTAATGAATTCCCTAACTCGGCCAGGGAGGCCTTGGACGTATCGTTTCACCCTTTGAGCTTCAGGAGTGACTAACGCAGGCAACAATCTTGCCATAGCATTGAACTTGGACGTATATTCCCGATGTGTCATGTTTCCAGCTTCGAGCAACAAAAAGTCCTTCTCCAACTGATCCAGCTCTCCCCTAGGACAGAAATCTTCGAGAACTAACTTTTTGAAGTCGTCCCACTTCATTGCAGCGATAGCTGCACTCCCTTCAGTCTGCTTAACCATTCCCCACCAGTGCAATGCTTCAGATACAAACGAGTGAGCGGCGTACTTCACTGCTTGATCTTCTCTGCACTCACTGATCTCAATAACTGCTTCCATCTCATGAATCCATTCGAAGGTAGCTATTGCGTCCTTCTTGCCATCATACAAAGGGGGTTTACAACCACAGAATGTCTTGAAAGAACATCCTCTACCTCCTTGTCCTTCCTCCATATCCCCTGAGTCATTTCTATTCCCGTTGTTATTTCCTCCACCTCCCGTCCGGTTGGTTCCACCAACGCCTCTTTGGACTTGGGCTATTGCTTGCGCGATAATAGCCGCTACTTGTTCGCTAGTGAACGTATTAGCTTCGACGTTAGCTTCGGGCTCGGGATTTGCTCGCGTGATTCTTCTAACTATTCTACCGTCGTTGTCATTTCCACGACTTCCTCTAGCCATTTCCTACATTAAGATGAGTGACATTTTAGGATTTATGTGACGTAGAGTTTCCAAGTTTTGAATACATGATAAACAGATAAGCGCAGACGTCAATACGTTTATTTACATATAATGTCTTCAAAACTTATCCACATCTATTCACATGCGTCCTTTGTGTCCACATTCTAGCATCAAATAAACTATCTCGCATTTGGCCATATAATAACCAGTGCTTAGGGTATACTTATATAGTTAATACCAAATTGCAGTAGCTAATTGCAATTGGGTATTTTCCATACTCATATATCCTAAGTCCCTGTCCATTATATTCCTAATGCACATTCTACCCATGGGCATAACTATCAATACTGGCATTTGTCTCATCTTACTTGGCTTTCCCAGAGTCCTAGTTTAAGTTTAGACACTGCAATAGTATCTAAATCTCTTAAACCAAGGCTCTGATACCAACTTGTGACGCCCACTCCCAGACTTGGCCCTAGGAGCGGTCACGCATCGGATTTACTCATGAACACAAGGTACAACAGAGATAACTAAAGCAGCGGAAATAAAAACTTTTATTCATATGCCAAGTATTACATAGTAAGAGAGACAAATACAAAAGAGAAATAAACATCTCCACGCCAGTTTTCAAAAATGTCTTCTCTTGATAGCTTGACATTGTCTTGATAGTATATGCCACCTAGCTCCTGCTCACATCTCAGCCTTCCCTTTTCGATCCGAAGGTCCAGCCTCATCTGACATACATAACTTAACAAGTCAGCTTACGCTGGTGAGTTCTACGTTTTGGGAAAACTTTACCTTTCGAAGGCACTTAGGTTTGTCAAACACATTTCTGCAATTAGACAATCTAACACAAAGCATATAGCACATATATTCACATATTCTAACCTCGTGAATAGACTAACCTTCTGTTGCTTTGTCATCCTTGTCTCATATTAAATGCTATCTTAGGGAAATAGTGTTTCTATTTGCTTTACGAACACATCGTGTAGCAATGGTCCCTTTAGTTTTGACACTATATAGCTTTGACGCTGCTTAGCTTTGACGCTTTCTGGCTTTGACGCCGCTTGGTTTTGACACCATTGGGACAACACTATTTAACTTCTTGTTTCAGAAGTCCCTTACTTACCAATCTTTCCTCGATTACCATTCTTAATCTATTCTACTAGAAACATCAAAATGGCAATCTATATTTCCTCTACTCATCATCGTACAATCAATACATATAACAAGCACATATAACAATTGAGAATATTTTCACACAACGTTATGTATATCAGCCCAAAACGGTTTAAAGTATTTAAACAATTTAAAAGAGGGCTCATAGAACTCACCTTAGCTTTGCAAAGCTATTATTCTTGGGTTAAGTTCTTGTGAATCAGTTTCTTAATTCCTTTAACGTAATGTCCCTATCAAGACATCCTAAAGGTTACAAATCATATTTAAGAATTACCACATTATCCAAAACCCAACTCTTTATTGGTTAATATTCTTAATAGTCAAAATGACCATTTTGCCCCCTTTACATATTTTGTTATATATATCTTTCAAGTATTTGTTCTTTAACGTTTACCGCTCGTGTTTCCTCATGACCGATCATTTAGCGGAATTACTATGAGGAATAGTCACGGGGTTTGGAATTTGGTGACGATCGTTACCGGCCGTGTAGGCGTCATTGACGACCATGAGGCGGAATTACTACAATCGTTGCACCGAGTAGCTTAATTATTAATTATCAAAATTTGAACTCATATATATTTAATATATATGTAAACATGCTCCAATACCAAAAATCAACATCCAATACTTTATGGTCATCCCAATACTTGACAATTATCCTCCAAAACCCTAATTTTGACGTCGTTCCCAAATTAACATCAAAACTCCTTTTATCATCAAACCAACTTAGGGCTTCTGTTATAACATCATTTTATGATATACCTCAAAAGATGGAACCTTAATTCAAGCCCGATCATTCAATTTTATCAAAACCATGTCTAGAAAACCCTAATTTTGACCCGCTTCTAAAAATCATACCAAACCCTTTCTTTTTGTGAAAAAAAGGTTTAGGGCTTTTCTTAAAACACATCATTTTAGGATTACCTACCAAAATTCAGGCCCTAATTCCCATCCGATCATCCAATTTTACCCAAACAAGCTCAAGAACCCTAATTTGAGCATAGTTTTAGAAATCATACTTAGGAATCGATTTAGCCAAAACTGAAAGAGGTTATTTTAGATCTTACCTATAGAAGCTTGACTGCTGAATTTCGGCTGCTAACTCTTTACGGTTTGAGAGAAATCGACCCGTGAAGTTTCTGGTCCGAATTTAGGGTTTTTCGGTTTAGATTTCGAAATTGGCAGCTTGTTTGTGGTCTAATGGGAGCTATTTATACATGTTAGGACCGCCCCAGACCTTAGACACGTGTTATAGTGACTCATGAATCGAAAATGACACGTTAGGGACACTAATATGAGTGAAACGTGGCTTCCAAACCGTGAATAAGCAAGCTGTCACGATCAGCAGCGCTATGCGGACCGCGTAGGGTTCGTGGCGTGCATGCATGCGGCCCGCATGCTTTCCCAGCCCCACTATTTTTATTTTCAGTCCCCCAAATTCGGTTTTATGCATTTTAACCCCCTGAACTTCTATTAAATTGTTATTTTATGTACTAAAACATTATAGGATATATTTCTAATGTTTCTAATGCTCGGGACACGTACGATAATATACATATACATACGTATATACATATATATTGATTTATATATATCTTTTGCTATTTTGCGTTCTAGCCCCTCAAACTTTACAACACTTATTATTTCATGTAATGGATCATATAAGGATATATTTTTACTATATTCTAAGCCTTAAAATGTTTATAATAGTTATAGATACGTATAATATCCATATACGTTGATAACTTTACATAAATTACACTTTTGGCCCTTCTACTTGTCCATTAACTATTAACACATATATGTAACTATCAAATCACACATATATCATCATGTTATTTGTATAAACATATATTTACCTCATATTTTACTTTCTTCACCGTTTAACTCATCCGTTTATACAAATTTCATCATTTTGGCCATTAAACACGTATTTCTAACATATGCAATTTATCTAATGCATAGTTTACCATTTTTATCAATCAAACTTACGTATTAATAATATAGACACGTATTTACTAAATATATCATGTACCTGTGAAATTGGGGTGTTACATCAATATGGTGGGATATCTCCAGGTCCAGTTTCTTATCCATGGGGGAATTTGAAAAACGTCACAGTGATTCCAAGAATGAAGACAAAGCTTATCTTTGTGAGAGATTAGATGAATATGGTTTGGATGTTAAATTCGATGGTGGTAAATGGAATGTTATCGATGGAAATCTTGTAGCTGCTCGTGACAAGAAACGGGGATTGTTATACCTGGTGGAGGTACCGACGGAAGGAGTGAATCCTATTCCGGTAGAGACAAAGGTCGGTTCATAGAATCTTGTGGGAAAAAAGAGGTTTGTATTTTCAAGAGAGAAATTCAGAGCCAATGAGAATATTCAAAGTGAATGTGTTTGGAAGGTTATGCATGTCATAGAATTTCGTGACAATGGGGGCACAAATCATGTTTGTGTTACAATTTCTAGACGACTATGGGTTTTGAAAGCTAGTATTTCGAATGGTAAAGTATCTCATTATGATTTCTTGCTTAAATTGAAGAGTGTCTATTCTTAAGATATCTCAGGATTCAGTAGTGTGTGCAAGTTGTGACAATCTAACCTGTTGGGTGGGACCCGAGCATCAAAAAACTGATAAAAATGTCAAACCGGAAATCACGTATATAGGCATAGCGGGTCAATTAGAGTAGATGAGTCTAGTATCCTTATAACTCATAACAAACATCACAACAAGGTTAGGTCTAAAAACATTGGCGATTAATCGAAAACCGATACGTGTTGCAACTTTCATACGAAACTGTTACGTGAATTTAATTGTATGAACGTAAATTGATATATGGCATATTTATACTTGATTTTATTTGATTCAGTGTGATAAAAATGATGGTGACTAAATAAAAAGTGAAACTGTAGAAAACCGTGACCAAAAACTCGAAAAAATGGGCAAAATGGGAGTTGGTCAACAAAAGTCAACATGGGAGCTGACCCACCCGCCTTGCGGACCGCAAGAGGGTTCTAAGGGTCAGTCTCGTAGTCCGTAACGACCTCAAAACCGGAAAACCCTAGTTTTTCCCATATATAAACGTCAATACGTCATTAGCCACCACATCTTCATTTTATCTGCCCTAAAACACTCCTTACAACCCCTAGGTTCTTTCCCACGAGTTCTTTGAACAAATTCTTGAAGTTTTGTGTGTTTGATCAAAAAACCAAGCTCGTTTTTCATCACCGATCGCTTCCACGTTGTTGGTATTTCCATTTATTTGCTTTATTTTGTTTACTGATCATCAAGATTGAAACTTTATGTTAGATCTAGGCTTGTATGATGATGATTTGACGATTGCATGTATAGATCTAGTGTTATATGTGATAAAGCTGGGAGTTTTATGATAAAGATTTGATTTTTATGATGACCCATGATGATATATGCTAGACCTAGGGTTTGCTTCAATGCATGATGATAAAGGTTAGATTTTGATGCTTGAATCTTGTCATGGATGCATGTAAATGCTAAATCTAGGGTTTAGATGACATAAAGTTGTAAACTATACGTGTGATATTCGATAAAAATCCAATTTTGATGTTAACGCATGATGGATGACGACTAAGATAGCTTCTTGGTGCTTGATCTATGACAAAGTTGCATGATTTATGTAGAACAATGCATGACGAATGATAAAGTGTTGACCTTGATGGTTACTTGCATGAAAAATAATATATTTAAATAAATACATATTTTTATCGTACGAAAAGAGATCATAGGACTATATATGGCACATGCGTGTATTTGCGAACACTTTATATGACTTAAAATATGTTAGACATGAAATACATATGCTCAGTGTGTGATATTAACATGACTTTTACGTGAACTTTGGTTATACACGATAAATATATTTATTGGTTGATTATTTATTAAGTGACGCTTGCGTAAGAACCCATGATTGGTTGGTTACTTGTTTACGTGCGTTAGGTCAAACTAATTATAGGTTGTATGCGTGCACAAATTCTAAGTCTCCTACCTCGGTGGGAATGACAAGATTTTGTAAGACCGCCCACTCGATCTTACATCGTATATGCGAGACAATTAATAAGTAATTGTGATGCGTGAATATTTATTGCTACGTGGCATGTTATATGACGTATACGTTTTAGGATAGATATTTGAAAACCTAACTAAATCACCAATGTGTAGTAGAGTAAACTTGTCACTTGTCTAGTTGTCTGCATTTATCGAGACGATCGGTCAACATGATCAAACACTTACACGGTTATGTGTCTTAGGTGAAGTATAGATGATGCACACAACACTATTTTAATGTTGCTATATTCTTAATCAACCCATTTCATATGACATTAATAATAAATGCAATACAAGATACAACTCGATGATACAAGACATATTAACTTATTTAATCAGGTCACGCTAAGTCTGCATGCGATCCTATGGTGTCATCAATAGAACTAAACATCATCAAACAACACAACGTGCAACATGTATAAAATAAATGTCAACTATGAATAGTTGGTGAGTAAACATAGGTTTAGTGTAATATATAGATTAAAACATGCGAGTCAATGAGTCAAGTGCAATCGAGTTAGATAAACCATAATGAGATAGAGCAAATAAGCTGCATGAGCCAACTTTGACCTCAAGGTTTCCAATCACAGGGCGCCCAAGCCAAGGCAGGCCAAGTAGGCTTGTCAAGCCAATAGATCTATTACCGTAACCCTGGTTTTTTACAGTTAATGTCACGCGAGTATGAGTATGAGTATGTGCACAACCAATCACAAATAACCACATAAGTTCACATACAAGAGCACACATAACAACGTAGAATTCGCATGTAGTTTTTGAGTAAAGAATACAATGTAAGAGTTTTAAATACGATACATGTTGCACCCCAAATCGTTTAAAATAAAGAGGGGCTATGAATAGTCCTCTAATGAGGAGACACAAATGAGGGAAAGACACCACGACTCAAGACGAATAAACCCGCGGTCGAACTCGACAGCTAAACCAAACGGAGGAATAAACGAATAAATAAATAACCGTTCAATTAAATAAATAAATAATTTAATTCTCACGACACAATTGACTCGTCGACTCGTTGGTGATGCAATTATGGTAATAACGTACGATAGCAATCAGGAGAAAGTCGTCCCTAATTCTAGCATGTGACGACAAGAACAATTAATTAACTATTTATTTTACGACGCCTAGATATATCTTTATTTTCTACGGAGTCACATAATGTATCATGCTAAATATTAACCTAGCAGTAATCTAGTCATAGTCATATCATGTATACATAATCTAGCATAAACTATTCAATATATATTTATTTAAAAAAATAATTATTTATAACATAAACCATAATTTGTTTAATCTCTAATCAATAAGATTTAAACCATAACTTGCAAATCGTCCCACACATTTTATTTATGACAAGTCATGCATGAAAACCTAGATATATCATCTTTCATCATTAAGGCATCATTTTGTTATGGATTTAGACATACATACACAATATATACATTTAATTTTCATAGAAGAATCCATTAATTTGGCATTTTTCACAAACGAACTCAAGATCTATCAAGAATATCACATCCTTATGATGAACTAAGCTTAGAAATATAGTCTTTAACAAGCTTGACCAAAATCTATCAAAATCCAACAAGATTCAACAAGGTTTCATCATAAAAATTAATAAAAACTAATAAAAACTCAACTTTAATCATCTAAATCACTATATCTAACTTCCATTAACATGATTTGCCAAGATCTATGCTTGCTAACACATAAAGATCGAATCTTCATCAAGTAAAAGCATGAACATGAGAAGACGAGGTCAAGAAACGAAGAAAGCGTACCAAAAACGATGAAAATTGACACTTTCTATGCTTGAAATCACCAAAAAGGGGCCTTGAATCCTTAAAAATGATGATATAGGTGATGGGAGTTCGAGAGCAGTCGTCAATGGTCATTAGGGTTTGATAAAAGTGGTTAAAATGGTGAAAAATACGGATGGAAACGATTTTAAAAGGGTTTTCTTTATTTTAAAAGGGTTTTCTGGTTCAAGTGTCGCGATCCGCGAGTGCTGCAGTTTGACCAGTTTGTTTGGCCATCTTTGACTTTCGTTGACCAGAGTTGTAAATCAATGTTTTGACAAAGTAAATTAGGGTTTTTGGTCCCGATTTCATCACTATTGCATTCATTTGGCCATTTCCGCTAGAGACAAGTACCAATGTGATATATAAACATTTTCATCTGATGATTAAATTAAATAATTGCCTTTTATGGTCGGTTCAATGTTTTTGCTATAACTTCTTCGTTCTTTATCGTTTTCGAGTCCCGTTTTCACCGATTTTCATCATTTTTCATTCCCAAACATATGAGACACATTCAAGCATATAAAACAGAATATAGCATACCAAAATGGAATTATAAGCAACACAAACATGTTTTCTGGCCAATTTACGTACGTGTCGATTTTGGGTAATTCATTAACGATTCGTGACTCGATTAAGTGTGTGATGACTAATAACATGATAATTGATTATTATACTCATAAAAATGTTGCATTTGGTATAGGATGACCAAATACGAGATTCCCGATAAACGACGAATCCTGTACCAAAATTGCGTAAAAACCCAAAATTGTTTTATTTTCAATTCGAACATCCAATTCGATTCCAAACGATCGTAATTAAGTATTTGTTTTAAAAAACGATTATAATCATTTCAGATCCATTAAATGGGGTGTAACACCCGAAAATTCTTTCGGTTTTCAATAGTTTACAAATCGGTAAATCGTGAAGGTTCAAAACGGGTCGGGTTTCTCAATTGGGTATTTTGAAAATATTACAAACATGCGTTGCGGTAACGTTTATATTTATAAACGCAAACTTTGATGTACCAAACATTATAAACCATGGATGAATTTATTTGCCATAAGAGTCCTTCTACAAGTGTACCATGAATATCGGGAATAACGAGATATATGAGGTAGATCTACTGGGTCTGACAAGCCCCGCCTGAGCTAGTTGCTCTAGCCCGACTTGCCAGTTAGGGAGTGGAACGGATATTATATTGTCCTAATCTTTCTCATGCTCAACAAAGGCATGAGGAGAAGGCGTTGCTATAGTCAGTAATGTGGACACGCTCCTATGGGGTTACAAAACACTATAGATTTTTCATCCGCGGGAATATTAATCAGTTATAAGGATTTGAATCCCAAACTTGGTTAGTTCTCGGAGAGACTAACGGTTTACTTTTTGATAACCGATGAGAAAGTCGCTATAACTATTTATGAAGATTACAGAAAAGCAAACCAAGACGGAGGACAGTTTGAAGATTGTCAAAGAATCAAAGTGAAAGATTGTTGGGTGTCGAGGTTTTATTAGTCAGCTATAATTCTAAATGGGTTAAACTTAGCATGTGTTATATTAGGCCTGTCGAGTAATTTACGTATGTTGTATAATTTATGATTTCTTATTTCCTAAGTTGTATGTTTGTTATAAATAGATATAATTTCTTGAGCACCAAATAATCTCAAACCCTAATTGAAACTCATAGACGTTAGTCAATTTAGAACAAATCACGTAAAATTCGTGTGTCATCGTTTTTTCTTTTTGTAAGGTTTGATTGTGTAACTATTCACTATTTTGTCTTTTAGTTTAGTTTCTATTTTTTTTTTCTTTAGCATTGTTGTAGTACTTGGGTTGCTATGTAGTTTTTCTTTCACGTCTTATTTACGTAGTGTTATAGCAATTCAAATGTTTTATGTATTCACATTATCTCCGCAACGACGTGCGGGTCCTCGAAAACTAGTTACTATCCATATGAATTCACGACCTGCGAGGAAGGTGACATGATGATATAAAATGGAGGCTCTCACCGCCAGCAAGAGTCGTGGTTTATTTTTTTATATCCATGCTTTTAGTTAAATAAAGTACATGCGAAATATTAACAAAAGCAACATTAGCTCAGCTTTAGCCTCGAAGAAACAGTTACTCCCGTGTTCCTTATTTCCTCTTTTTATTAAATAGTTTGATTTCAAGACGTTGCGTTTCTATAGGATTTTACTGTTATGACGTATATGTTTTTACATTTGAGATTATTTTATGTTGTCATCACATTCAAAGTTCTTGTCGTATGGGACCCACTAGTTATGTCGTGAAAATGCAAACTAAAAAATACATAAACACTTATCCAACTACAACTACTCGATCTATCGGATTAAAAAACTCTTCTAATATCTATATCACTATATTTACTTGCTAGTTATATCAACCTGTTTATTAAACGAGATATTCTAAAAATAATATAATTAATAACTTTGTATATAACTATTATTATAGCTTTAAGTATAAGTTTAAACGTAAACGTATAAGAAATAATGAAACTTTTAATTTTTAAGCATACACACCTGAACATATAAATAATTAATATTTAAAATTATAAATAACAAATAAAATAATAAAGATTAAATAAATATAAAATTATATTTTATAATAAGATATAATTAAAATCTTATTATAATTATTAAGTTTTAAACATTATTAGATTAAGAATATTTATATTTTTGATAAAAAAGAAAATTTAACGGTCAACGAATGCCCCGAAAAACCAGTGAATATTTACACCAGTTAAGTCCAATCCAGAAAAAAACCTTCTCAGCGAGCGGCTGATTGGTAAAACCAGAGAGCTCAGGGATCGAACTTCTGACCACTCGGACAAGCCATCATGGTTTAATACAAATTAATTATTTAAAATTAATAAACAATAAGAGAGAGTTGATATTTGGGTAGCATGAGTTCTCTGTTTGAGACTCAAATTCAATCCCCACTGACATCATTTTGGAGGGGGCATGGTGGCTCGATCAATTAAGGAAGATTGGGATCTTAGTGATCTCCAGTTCGATCCTGAGAGCGTCCGGGTTTTACCACCAATGGGCTTTCGGTCGGGTGGGTTTTCCCCAGAACTGGAGATAACTTGGTGCGCTTAAGGGTTCCGTACGGCTGGGTTGGGCCAGCTGATGGTGGCATTTTGCCATTGCGTCACCCCGTATAGAGTACCTAGACAATTCAATGTTTGTTGGCCAAAAATAGTTGAGAAAATCAAAACAGTTATAATAACAGTAATTATAGAGATGACATGTGATATATGTGATATATGATAAGAATTTGAATTTTTAGTTATATAAAAAATATTCCTTTATGTTATACCACATGAATTCAAATTCCAACTTATCTTAAAATGGGTTCTATAATTAACATGTCGAAAACACTTCAACGTATTCAGTACTCACAACTCAGACTTTGACACGGTAGGGACCCAGCAATAAAGAAATAAAAAGATATCCAAAACACCAAAAGTATAGTGGCAAAATTAAACACTAGCAAAGACGACTATTTATTCATAATATATTTGAGAAAAATATGATTGTATTTTTATATTAATTTTTAAACTTTAAAACGGTAGGTTACAGGTTTGATCTCTAAGCTTCAGGGTTTTATCACTCGATCGCTTGCGGAGATGAATTATTGCTGGAATAAACTCAACTGATGTAAATACACCCGAGTTTTCCGGGGATTCATTGACCGTTTAAAAAAATAATATAAAAAAATAATATTAAAAGTCTAAAACAATAACCAAATAAGCAATTAATAATCAAATTCTTAGAAATCTAATTATATAAAAATTAATTTCCGGTTCAATTAAATTCTTAAAATCATTTTTGTCTTATATGATTTTATTGAAATTATGTATAACATTCCCTAAAGTAAAAATCAAAGGGAGAGAAAAATAAAAAATATCTAAATAATAACTTGTAAATATTTTTATAATAAAAAGGAAAATTGGATTTAAATAATCTCATGTTTTGCCTATTGACAAATAGTAATTCGTCTTTTAACCTTCGCAATCCCACCTTTACACTTATTTGTTTTCACCGGTCTCTTCGTTAAAAAAGTTAACATTTCCATCCATTTTTTTCAATCCCAATCTTTGATTCACCATAACTTCTTCAAATTTTGATGAAAATTCAATCCGTAAGTTGCTATGAACTCGTGACGAAAAACCGAACAAGACTAGATCTATATTACTTAGATTTTGAATATGTTATGATGATGAACAAGAGCATCAAAATTATGACTTTTTTATAACTTTGGATCATAAATTGAGCATCAATTCCATTGTGTTTGTGATATTGATCGGTTCCAGCAGATTTGGCATGTTCTCACGAATCTATAGCAAGTTACGGAATTGATTTTCATAGAGTTTTGATCGGATTTCAAATTTCACAACTTCATGTTCTTCATGAAGCTTCGATAATGGTGGATTGACCAATTTTCAATGGTTTTCAATGATTCTTGTTGCTATAGATTCGGTTTAAGATCACAAATGCATTCATGAGATAATTTTGAAAACCATTGAGAATTGGTCAATCAACCATTGTTGAAGCTTCATAAAGAACATGTTCATCATCATAATCTATTTAAAACCTAAGCAATATGGATCTAGTTTTGTTCGGTTTTTTGTCACGCGTTCATAATAATTTACGGATTGAATTTTCATCAAGATTCAAAGAAGTTATGGTGAATCAAAGATTGTGGTTGAAAAAAATGGATGAAAAAGTTAACGAAATTAACATTTTTAATAGAGGGACCAGTGAAAACAAATAAGTGTAAATTTGGGTCTGGTAGTTACCAAAGTTAAAAGACAAATTATTATTTGCCAATAGGCAAAAGATGAGATTATTTAAATCCAATTTTCCTAATAAAAATTATAGAGAACATCACTCTAAATGCCTAAATATTTTTGTAAAATTTATTTAAAAAGTAATTATTATTACAGATACTTTTTTTAACGGTTAACAATTAATAAGTGTGATCATATGGTATAGTGTTTTATCAATTCTTGTCTTTTAGCACAAATTTAACATTATATGTTAAAAAAAGAGTTGTTATATAGACACCCAAGGTTTTAATAAATTCATCCAATTCCTACGGTCGTTTTGATTCAAACGGTCGTTTCAAGGTCGTTTCAGTTGAAACGGCCCCCACGTGTCGCGACGACGAAACCTTAAAATTCAGGAGGCCCCCCTTTATATTGACCGTTTCAAGGTCGTTTTGGTTCAAACTGTCGTTTCAAGGTCGTTTCACTTGAAACGACCGTTTGGTTTTGGTGTTTTTAGTAAAATCCTCTGGTGGATATAGCAGGAGCCATTTTTAAAAAATAAATAGATATGATTTTATTAAACATAATATATAGTTGAGGGTATGAACTAATTCAAAACAAACTAAAAGGTCCAATTGGTTTATTGCATCAAAGTGTAGGGTCTAAAATAGAATTTTTTGAATGTCATAAATGAGATTCTCGTAACCCCGCCTTTTCTAACTATGCTTAATAGGGACAAATCTATCCATTCCAAGTCTCACCATCATAGTATCCCCCAAGTCTTCCCACAATCTCATCCCCAAACGTCTCTTTTTGATCAAGACGACCACGTTGAAGTAGTACCGGAAACACAAGTTCGGGCTCGGGACAAAAAGGGCCAGGAAAAGGCAAACCGGTGGAGGGGACACAAGAACCGGAAGGCAAGTTGGAGTGTGACACGACCGAGGAACTACATTTGGTTCAAGCGTACGTGGATACGTCCGAAAACCTGAGATATGATATTTTTAACCTTTTTAAGTTTTTATCTTCTTGTATTTTAATATTTTTGTAAAGAATTTATTTTGTTATACTTTCATCATCTAATAATTTATATATACATTTATAAATTTAAAACTTAGGCAACTCTCAAACCAAAGAGGCCTTCGATGTCTTTTGGGATTGAGTTAGTACTAAATTCCACGAAAACCTCAAAACAACCGCAAAGCCCGGTGACGTTTGTTATTTCCGTAACAACGACAAACTTAGCGGCAAATAGACCCTTATGAAGACGAAAATTTGCCAAGTTTCATGGCATAATGGGGGGAGTCGAGTGAAATTTCGAAGCGGTGCAAGTGACCTTGACTTGTTAAACATTGTCATTACTCGTTATAAAGACGACCATAACTTGTCACCTCTCGTTGAACATTATCATATTTTGAGAAGGTCCCTAAAGTTTCATGAAATAATAATAGATGGTCCCAAAGGAAGCAAGAAATGATCATCGTCCGATATGGACAGTCCCATGGGCTCGGCCTCCACGGGACGTTACCAAATAAACCTTAACGATGACGCGGTCAACTTGGAGGACAACGAGGAACCTAATATGTTGACGAGGCCGGTGCGAAAAAAGAAGGCCATACGAAAACAAAGAGAAAAAGTTGAAGAGCATGCCTTTGTGGAACAAGTCCGCTTGTTTAACATTAAACAAGCGAAACGAACTAAATTGAAGGGGGGGGGGGGGATACGTCTTCAACAAATCCGCGTGCTCGACATTGATACAACGGATATGACCGATGTGCAAAGAGAGTTGGTTAAGCTTGTGAAGACCAAGATTATGGAAAAGTTGAGGAATCGTTAGTCTATTTAGTTTATTTATAGTATTTGTAATTTGTTTTTTTATATTTTCTACTTTTTCTTCAAGTATTTGTAATTAATATTTTATTAATGTAGTTTTATTTTTATTTGCAATTTCAATATTAAAAAGGTAAAAATAAATAAATAAATATTGACATCACACCACATAAAGTATACCATTTGTATGTGATAATTGTGTGTGGTCCAGTCAGAACCACCGAAACAAATTCACACCGTCTCAAAAAATAAAATTAGATAAACATTATTAAATAAACTATTAATTAATTAATAACTAAATTAATCTCCTTAAAACCACCCCTCCAAATATTACCCTATCACTTTATATGTTTATCCATCTCAGATGTACTTTAATTAAGTTAACTTTGATCTTTTCATATGCCTTCTCAAAGCCAACTTCTTCCATGTTCATGCTTGAGCACAATTTCATAGTCTTTGCTTTTATTACCCCATTTGTCAACACTTGTGCGAGCTGACTCTTCACTCTCGGTTTTCACATAGACTAGATCAACCTCTCCTTGGAGAACTTTCTGATGTACAAAGTGATAATGTATCTCGATATGCTTTGTTCTAGCATGTAGTGTCAGGTTTTCTGCTAATTGAATAATGGACATGTTATCACAATAAAGCTTCACTTTTACTCGATCTTTTGATTTAAATTCTCTACAAGTCGAACTAACCACACAAGTTATTGCCCTGCTACAACTGAAGCTCAATACTCAGCTTCGGTAGTTGATAGTGACATGCTAGGTTGACGCTTGCTACACCACGAAACATCACCACCTCTGAGTTTGAACACATAAACAATGGTCGAGCTTCTACTATCTGGATCACTAGCAAAGTCCGAGTCACAATAGACTATTAGCTCAGTTCCTACGTCCCGCTCGAACATAATTCCAAGCCTAAGCGTACCTTTAATGTACCTTAGGTCGTGTTTAGCTTACAAGCTAACTTTTTGACGTTACCAAACGTGGCTTTTTAAAAAAACTAAAAAAAACTAGTTTTTTTAAAAGCCCCGTTTAGTAATGTTAAAAAGCTAGATTATAAGCTAGTTTTTGAAAAGCTAATTGTAGTAGCGTTTCTACTAGATTTTTATAATATTTCCAGTTTTACCCTTCCCTAATATTTTGTTTTTAAACTTTAATTTATTTATATACATGTACTTTTATGTCATTTTATATTTTTCAGCTAGTCTATCAGCTAGTTTTTACCAAACGTTATTTTTTATCAGCTAGCAGCTAACTTTTCAGCTAGTACGCCAAACACAACCTCAATTTCATCTTCATGTCATTAAGATTGAATTGTTAACTTTTTACATATAAAAACTAAGGTTTTAAAAAAAAAAAATTACGAGTTAAATCTTTTTGTTATGATCACCAAATAAGAGAATCTTATGATGACCATATGATTAAGAAGTCTTAGCTTCGTTAGTGTTTATTGTTACAATTTATGACCATTTTTTTATGAAACTTATGTCACAATGCTTATATGATATATGTACTTTATAGAAAATACAAAGTAGGGTATTGGAGAATAAAAGAAAACGTGAGAAGTTGTGGGCTTGTGGCATATTGTTGTGGGGGTTGGTGCGGTGCACTTAGGTAGGAGTATAATGAATATGAGCCAACCAAGCACCGACACTCGATGTGATCATAATTACGCCACATGGCACACCTCAACATTCTCTATAACTTTCCTAGCTCCATCTTTCTTTTTTATTTTAATAATTTAGTACAAAGGTATTAAAGTATGTAACTATAGATTGATATGTAGATGGATATCGATCGATATGTCGATGAAACTGGAATCGTTGACTGAAATTTAGGGGTCACAATTTCTCATACGGACATATTATATGACAGAATACGATATGAAACGTGATAGCGACAACTTAAATTAAATAGATTTTTTGCTATAAAGAAGTCGATACGATTAAAACTGCGCTTAAACATGTTTCGTTACCTCTAATAAATTCATAACATGATTAAGTACAATTATATTTTTAATAAATTTTAAAATAATCAAAATACATGCATAATAAAAGACAGAATCCTGATATAATTTGAGATTTTCACATTAACTTTTTAATCGATTTGCACTGCCCTATTGATTTTGATACTCTAAAAATTTTAAATCGGTAAAATCTCTTTATCTTCTATTATTTTTTTTCGATTTTCATCCCAAAGGAGGCGTGTGTGGGATGGGAGGAGGGGTAGACCTTAGACCCATTTTATTGTTTAATAATAGAAAGAAAATGTCTTAGATTTTTTTTTTTTGTAAATGTCCTGTTTAGTATTTTCATAATGAGAGTTTGGATTTATAAACATTGTAGTTTATATGTCAAAATCTGAACAAATTTGAACTTTTTGCTACAGTTTAACGTAAATTTGTAACCTACCACATCTAATCCAACCCATGACACGATTAGTTAATTATGTCATGTTCGTGTTTAGTATTGGTTTTAATTGTGTTGTGTTGTGTTTGACATGTATAACACGTTTAGAAATGTTTTGTCTGCTATACTATGACTATAAAACAACTGGATACAAATCAACTATATGTATGGTTTTATATTGAGTAAATTACACAAAAGACCCTTTATGCATTTTATAATTTTAGATTATGCCATTTAACTAAAGTAATTAAAAGATATCCCTTATCTTACATACTTATTTTGGAAAAGGTCATTTGACACTAACGGGATTAAAAGTCATCCATTAACTCAGAGGTATTTTTCTCATGCATACATCAGTCGATAAAGAGGATGAACACTGACTTATTTGGGGCTGCCGAATTTTTAATAAAATAGATAGCTAAATAACAAAAGTACCACTGAGTTAACGTATAACTTTTACCCCGTTAATGTCAAATGACATTTTCCAAAATAAGTATATAAGATAAAGGACATCTTATATAATTATTTTAGTTAGAGAACTTAATTCAAATTTATATAAAACAAATAGAACTTTTTGTGTAATTTACTCTTTTATGTATAAACTAGTAATGTAGTGACTAGCCCTCGTAAAAAGAAAAAAAAAACGAAACCCAATTCAATCCAAATTTCAAAAGCCATTGTTCAGTTTCAAGTGTTCATAAAACCCTAATTTTGGATGGGGCTTCTGATTCATCTTTAAAAATCCAAGTGAACCGAATATATTACTATCTATATCTATATATATAATAAAAGAAAAGTTTTTGGCACCACAATTTGCCATGTGGCACCACCATATTCATCCTCAACAATTTTTCCCGCCAATAAACATTCACAAGCGGATCTTCTAATTTTGGATATATATATCCATCCACTATTTATTTATGGGATAATTGCATATATCCCCCTATTTTCAATCCTAATTGCATATTTACCCACATCAAAAAATCAATTGCATATTTACCCATCTTTAATGATTTTTAACAAAATGACATTATTACCCCAAATAAAAACGATGGATAGATTTTTTAATTCCAAATTCTAATAATTCAACTATTCAAGACCGTATTCTCACTCTTCCTTGCCAAATCTCCAGCCAACATTATCTAATAATTACTTAATTAGTAAAGAAACTTAATCCTTGACTTCTTTTGGATAAAGTATCACCACCAACGAAATTCATTTCTATATCACAAAACTGATCAACATTCCATTTTGAAAACCTCGGAACAATTAATATCCGAATTGCCAATCAGTTCTATAATCCAATGACATTGGATTAAAAAAATTAAGATGATGAATTGAAGAGATTTAGGCATAATCAAAACATATGCTACAAAATGCCTGAGATAGGAGCCTTATAACCCATCGAACGGAGGTTAACCACATTTCAGCAATTCAGTCGGAAGCCGTTTCTCGATTTGGGCCCCCAAATCTTTGACCATCTAATGGTCGGTAAGAGTTTACTTCACAACCTTTGTTGTAGGCTCTGCTAGAACAAATGTAGAAGTTGTTCCTAAGTTCAAATCTTTGACTTTCAGATCTAGAACATGGGGCTATATCGGCACCGATGGATGCTCTTTCTAACCGCGTGAACGCCAACGACTTATAGGCCAAATGCCCCTATACTTAAGCTTCCGTATGTCGTATTATGAAACCTCGCAAAAAGAACGACAAATCTTGCACAAAAGAAGATTCAACCAACGGACCATTTTGTGGCAAAATGTTTGGATCGGAAGAATTGACACCCAAAGCAAGATGGTCCGGTGGACTTGATGGTGGTTTTAAACCACTAAAAGATAGATTCATGGAAGAAAAAATGCAATCGATCAAAAGAAACAGGGATGAAAGTATGAAACGATGATGGAGGGTGCTAAAGAATTAATTCTAAAAGGAGAAAGTTAGAAAGAGGATTTAGGTAAATAAGGGTATATTGGTCAACTTATAATTTATTATTAATAAATATAAATGAAATGGGTAAATTTGCACTATTATTTTAAAAAGCAAGGGGAAATATGCAATAAAAATAATAGGTCGGGTAAATATGCAATTGATTACTTTTGTAGGGGGATATATGCAAATGCCCCTTTATTTATTGTAGCGGATCTTCTAATTTTGGATATATATATCCACTATTTATTTATTGTCTTCTAAATTATTTAATAACTAATTATTTAATTACTTAATTTAATATATAATATAGTTTATTAAGTTAGATCTATCTATATCTATCTATACTATATACTATATAATAAACAAAAAATTTGATCATAGTTTAATTAATAAAAAAAACCTTGACATCACCACAAAATTTTGAATTAACCCGTGTGTTACACGGGGATAAAAAACTAGTTATTACAATATATAAATAGGGGTGTAAACGAGTCGAGCCAACCTCAAACTCGCCTAGGCTCGAGCTCGGCTCGTTTAAATTTAACAAAGCTCGAGCTCGAGCTCGAGCTCGAGCTCGGCTCGATTCGAGCTTTATTTCTGAAGCTCGAGCTCGACTCGTATAAAATTATTTAAGCTCGAACTTGGCTCGGGCTCGGCTCGTTTATTATTAATTATTATTTTTTATATATTTTTATAATTAAATTTGTATATCTTTAGAATTATACTTCTTTATATAGAAAATAATACATATTATTTACTTATTTTTATCATAATTTTATATGTAATAATCACTATTTTTAAATATATTTAAATAATTAAATAAAAATTATATAAATAAAAGCTCGATAAGGCTCGGGAGCCGGCTCGAGCTCGATATGTAAAGCTTGGGCTCGAGCTCGTTTATTAAACGAGCCCTATTTCAAAGTTCGAGCTCGGCTCGAGCTCGTTAAGGCTCGGCTCGTTTCGAGCTTTTTATCGAATCGATCTCAAGTAGCTCACGAGCGGCTCAGCTATAATTACAAAGTTGAGTGTATAGGAAATTAGAGATAGTACTAGACTCTTATCGGTCAACATGGTATAGTTGCAATATGGCAGCCACCATGTATATTTATTTTTTTATTTTTTGCTTTTTAGTATGAAACACGACACTTTAATATAGGAGTTGGTGGATTAATATCATAAATTTTAGGTCACATATTTGATACTTTGAGTGTTTAGCTTATAGTTTCAAAGTCATTACGTGATCGCTTTTTATTTTTATTTTATTTACATTATATTTTAATAATATAATTATTTTGTACACTTGTATTTGCCCCCGTGATAACAAACATAATAAATCTGGTATATACAATTTAAGAAATTAATAAATAGCATGCCCTATAACTTTTAGACCAAAATATTCAGTAATCAATTAATCATTTTATTAACTAATAGAAGTTTTTCCGCTGGCATATCACAAAATGGTGGTTAATATATTATTTTGCCGTTCACAAAAATGGTAGGCATAAAATTTAGACTAACATCATTATTTCTGTATTTGGGTAGTTTTTTTTTCTTTTTTTTATTATTTTTCCTGAGGCTTAAAATTGTCGAACAATTAAGTAAACTCAAAAGAGACTCATGTACACCTTTCAATATATTACCCTATATCCAATAGACAACTAAATGAATAGTGCTTTGAGTGAATAGTGATATATTTTTAAATTTCTTTCTTTTGATGGTCCTTTTTTGATCGTTTCATTAAGTGAATTGTATTTATAAAGTACTTCCAACCAAGCTGTATGATATATAAACTTTATTAAAATGCTACAAGTTATTTTAGCATATAAGGCCAAACGGTTTGTAAACCATCGTAAATAGTCGTTACCTGGCCCTACATGAAAAGAGTCCACACTTTCTAGATAAAAAATGATGAGAAATTTCATTGTTACCGGGTCAAACGGTAAAATTAAAAAATAATGTTCACGCAGTTCATCACAGCAAGCACACAACACGCGCATCACGCCAACTATTATGAGATAAATTATACCTTTTTAGTAGCCTTTTCGTGTATAAGTTCGTATTATCTAATCTCATTAGCTAGGGGTAGTTTTAGAACTTCACTGGTGATGTATTTCACAGTTAAAAGAGTACAATTATACCGAGGAAAAAAGTGATTTATTTCTAGGTAAGTTAGATTTAAATAATCTCAGATTTAATCAATTGTTCGTTAATTAATAATTTTAAGTAACGAAATGTTTATTATCGAGTTCAATTTTTAATTTATTTTCCTATAACGATCCTTGACTAACAGAAACTTAACGACGTTAGTTTTTTATGAAACAATGGATTTAAATAATTTCATGCAAATTTCATAAATTGGCCGACAATAATCCTAAGTTTCATGAAAAACTAACGTCGTTAAATTTCTGTTTGTCAGAGATCGTTATAGAAAAATATATTAAAAATTAGGCTCGGTAGTAAACATTTCGTTACATGAGATTAATGTCGGCCAATTAATAAAACTTGAGATTATTTATATCCAATTTGTATTATGTCTAAAATAAGATAATAAGAATTCTAAATATAAACACTTAATGAGAGATCACGGGATACTTTTTAAAGATATTTTAATGAGTGTTCTAGTACTATTACTATTAGTATATAAACAAAGTTTGAGTTTGACAAATGAGTTTGAGTTTATGTTTTGTTGGTGGTCTAATAGGTACACATATGTTTCCTTATATATAGTCATGTATAGTATTTCTTATGTGTTTTGTCATAATATGTTTTTTTTTTCATTTTCTTTACGTAGCGTTATAACAATGCAACGGTTTTGTGTGCTTGCGTTATCCTCGCGGCAACACGCGGATTGCGGAATCTAGTTTTAATTATAAAAAAGCACACTCATATAATAAAGTGAGACCTAATAAACATTGAAGTTGCATAAAAGATAATATACAACAACATTGAGGGTCCATTTTTAGTATTCGCACATGGTACTCGAAATCTCGAAGACGACCTTAGATTAATATTTATAGTTGACTAAAACTCTCAACCACTTAAATAGGAATTCGTTTACTACCGGGGGCTTGAAATTCTCACACGATCCGAAAAATATGATACGAACCCAACCCATGAACCCGCCTAGCTAAACGGGTTTTATTCATATCAAATTGTCGGGTTGGTGGGTTGACCTGTTTAACCCATTTATTTTATGATATATATTTATAATATGTTTTTATTGTCATTAATAAATTGGTATTGTAGGTTTTATCTTAGTTTAACACTTAAAAAAGAAATTAACATAAGATTAGCTTATGATTAAAATATAATTACTTTATATATACTTATATTTTATGTTATAAGATTATAATTTTTTAGGATTGATGTTAATAAAAATAAAAGTGAAAAAATCGAGTCAAACCAGTCATGTTCGGAATCCTGCAAATATTATTGCCGTGTTCGGTTTCATGTGTGTGACATGATTTTCGGTTCGGGTCATGTTTGGGTTTGTGTCAATTATTCCGGGTTCAAGTTGGATTGACTCATCAACCTACAAACACAATCTGTTAACACCCCTGTTTACTATGGTACATGTATTTGCTAGGCTATAGAAAATTTATTTTTACTTTTTTATTTTTTGAACGACTGACACGTTAATAAACAAAAAAAAAAAAATAGTAAAATGCTAGATTACAACACAAATTCACAAGTGAATTTACACCATAATTCCCAATTTAAATACGAAATCTTTTATCTACATCTGATCCAAACAAATAACAATAGTTTGATATCATCAAGCACATCCACCTCCCCTTGAACTCTCTTCTTGAATGTTGTTTGATTTCGTGATTCTAAATCCACCAAAAGACCGTTAAGAAAATCCCATGTAATATTTTATGTCTAATATGCAATGCTTTTGTTGAATCATCTTCTCATATTCTTGGTAAGTGTGTTTTTATTGTCAAAGTGTTGGATCGGATCAAACAATGGTTAGAAGTGGATTGGCTTGGCCCTTTCAATCCTCACAGGACTTATGACCCCATACAAGACACAAGGTTATCAAGGATCAAGAAAGATACGGTTCATGCGATCATGTACACTACATGGTGGTTAGTTTGGAAGACTCGAAACGTGCACATCTTTCAATCAAGTAAAGTTCGGAACGACGGTTTATTTGATACAATTGTTTACAACTCGTATTTGTGGTTCGATGCTAGAAATCATAAGGTTAATATTCTTTGGAACAACTGGATGCAAAATCCCCTTCTTTTCATGTAACTTTTTATAATGTTTACTCCTTTGTAGCGTTTTATAATATAATCTTACTGCTATTAAAAAAAAACAACTCTTTCCGGTTTTACACCATCTCAAAACCCAATCACACAACTCGCCATAACCTTTGCAATTTACACAAAATTACTTATTATGAGACTTATGTCGACTATAATTTTTATTAAATCTCTAAATTTAATTATTGGGCCAATTTTGTTATGATTTGATCACATCACATGAACAAGAGGTTCACGGGAAGTCTACCGTTAACATTTTGACCGTATGACAACACACCGCAACCCCCAATTCCGTGGTCCAATCATTGTCACCTTTTCATTTTTTTTTTTTTGAACGGCCAACGAATGCCCGGAAAACCCGGGGACTATTTACACCAGTTGAGCTCATTCCAGGGAAAATCCACCTCCGCGAGCGGCCGGGTGGTAAAACCTGGGAGCTCAGGGATCGAACTTGTGACCTTTCAGCTCATGCTCGTGCATATTGCAAATGTTGTTGGATTTCAATAATTGTTTTTTGCTTTTTATTTTAAAAGTAAGTGTCATCAAAGATACATCGGTGGTTAAATGTATATCTCATGATTAAAACAATTAAGAAGGTTTAAATTTAACAAGTGGTTTATTTATCTAAAAAGGTTTAGAATTTGTTGCTAAAAACAAGTAATTTTATTTTATTGTAAAAGAAAGTTGAGGGAAAAAAAGAACTTTATAAATTTACTAGGTTAGTGACCCGTATACTATACTGGTTAAATTTAAAATTACATTTAGTTAGAAATTTGAAAGATTTGACCTTATATTACATTTAGTAAGAAATTTAAATTTATTAAATGCAATGTTGAAACTTATATTTGGAAAGTTGAAGTAATATATTAAATTGATTTTAAAATTTATATATTGATTTAATCATGTATTGACATGTGAACATGATAATGTGGAGGTCTTAGAAAAGAGTCATGTGGCAACCCATTTTATTGCTTTATTAGGATTAAAGATTTATAAAGCGGATATCTTAACGTGAGCAATCCCTCTATCTCTCGAGACAAATTAAAGATTTGTCACGTTAGTTCAAAGTTTCAAGAACGTGACACATCTTACATCACTCACTAACACAATACATACTGAATGAAACTAATATCTAATATCAAATACTATTAACGCCCTTGCTAAAAGAAAGTAATTTTATCCTTTGATGACACTTACTTTTTATGGTTAAGTAAATGTGTTCTGGGTTTGAGTCGTATTAGGTTGAGTGATCTTTTAGAAATTATTTACTCGGATAACTAAAAATAAGTATCCAGCTTCGGATGGACGAAACATATACTATTGATTGATGATGACATATTGGCTTGATGACATAAATATTTATCCTCATCAAGAAGTGTGTAAATTCAAGCATAACAAAACATGCCTTAAATGGGATTTATGAGTAGATTCTAGCGGTATTCGTCGCTAAAAGGTATTATTGATCGGTATGAAAAGTATAGTTAACAAAAGTTGAAAACTTATTTGTAATTTTGTAATTTTGTAATTTAAATAGGTCAGAATTAATAACTTATTATAACTTTTAATTCAAACTTTATGTGAAAGTTAATGAACGATCTTCTTTAGTTTATGGACTTAGTCCATAAAGCTTTTTATGATTGTCTAGTCTATAAGATATGCATATCTTATTTAACAGGCTAGGATAAAAAGAATATATATTTAAGTAAGAAAATCAATTTTAGAATCGTGAGCTTCGACTAGACAAAACATGTATTTTAATTGCTGTCAAAGTTGGATGTTCTAGAGAGTTTAAACTTGGATAGTACTATTATAACCAATGTTATTAACTTTTAAGACAAATTAAATTTTAATAATAAAATTATGGATCACTAACCGATAATAATCTGTACTAACAATTTAAGTGGTAATATTAATAGTTGTGACTTTTAATTTCCTAATCAAGCGGAACCAGTTCAGTTGGAAAATTGAACCTGTGTGGTTCATCCGGATGGTCAGTGCGTGAGTTCAGCCGTATACTGTTCCAGTTGAAGTTCAAGCGGAACAGTAGTTCCGGTTGATGTTCAAGCGGAAGTCTGAACCTATGTGGTTCAGCCGGATGGTCAGTGCGTGAGTTCAGCTGGATATTGTTCCGGTTGAAGTTCAAGCGGAACAATAGTTCCGGTTGATGTTGGAACGGAAGTTCAACCGGAAGATCAGTTCTTCCGGAAAAACGGCTGTTACGCAGTGTACAGCTGTAGATGCGTTTTTGAGCTAATTAAGGTAATTCCGCGTTAATTAGAAATCAATTTGCATTAAAGACGTTTAATGCAAAGTTTGACTACGAATTAACTTTTGAGTGCTCAACAAGACACCTTACCACTATAAATATAGCCTCATCAGTTGAGGCTAAATACACCGAATTCACAAGAATTCTTCTTCTCTCTAAACTCTCTCATCTTCTCAAAACTTTCTTCCAATATTCATCCTGTTCGTCAGGATCTTCAAGAACTCGAAGGTAAACTTCAAGCTTAGAGTTATCCTAGCCGTACAATACGGTTTAGGCGATTGTACCCTGGGAAACAAAACGGATCTTTGGTAGACCCGGAATTTTTGTTTTAAGGGACCCGGGTTTTGACCTGAATCCTTCGCCAAAGGATTTCACAATCCTTCTTTGATTTTCCAAACTACTTCAAAAGATTTTCTCAAAACTGTTTTTCTAAAACTTTCTGTCACCTTTTTCTTTTATTCAAACCTTTATTATTTTCATTATAAGGTTTGTCAATCTCTGTATTTCATTTCATTTGTAGTGTAATTCATTTCATTGTAATTTTTATTCATTTCTTTGTATTGTATTTCTTCTCCGTGTATTATTTCATCATTTCCTTGTAATTGTTATAAGAGTAGATCTGTTATTTTCATTGTATTGTATTATTTCTTTTGTTGTAATCGTATAATAAAAATAAGTACTTAGTTTTATTTAAATTTACGAACGGTATTCCTAAAATAAAAAGGTAACTATGTTTCTCTCTGTGAGTTGACAAATATCAAGCATGACTCCCACATCATAATCACGTCAATGCCGAGTCATCAGAAATATTTCAAACACTTTTATTTAGAACAACATTTAAAACACTTGATTAGTTTTTTTTTTCCTTAGAGTAAAATTGCTCTTGGTCAGAAAAATAAAAGTTAAAACTGTCACAAGTCAAATTATTAGTATGCATTATTATCTGTCAATAGTTTATAGTTAAAAACTTTAGATAATCAATTTGCTATCTTGAAGTATAAAACAATTAATTTTTAAACTAGAAAAGATTGATTCACTTGATTGATTGATGACCTGACCCATTTTGAGTCGATCTTGTAACAAGAATTCTTAGATTATCACATGTTATGGTCATCTTTCATCTTTTATCATCTTTTTAGCCTTTGAACTCTATTATATTATAAAAAAAAAGGGGGGAGATAGTGCACCAAACGGGTTGACTTATGCGATAAAAATCTCCCTGCGTAATTCGAAAAAGTGCACCACCGCTAGGAGGGAGGCGATGTTGCGGCTGACCCCCAATGGCTACATCATCACAACCATAGAAAATGATGGTACCATAGCATATGGATTTGGCGTGGAGGGAGTAGTAGCGGTTTCATTCGTGATGAAATTGGCTCGAGGTTGCAAGAACACAACCCTATATTAGTACCCTAAAAATATTTTATATATCAGGCAGTTCTTGTCGATGCTCTTACGTAACATACACATATTTGCTTGCATATATTAGGGATTGTAAATTATTTAAAAATGTTTTAGAGATGACAAAAAAACAAAATCTGAGTTACAAAAGTTAGGAATGATTAAGAAACAAATAAAGAAAAAGATGATGTGGTGATCCTGATCATATAAAAATGTCGACCCATTACTTCCATGGTTCCTATAGCTCGGTGATGGTCTTTTCACACCCACACCATCCTCACTTGTGAGTTGTGGCACGGGCCCAATGACTGATTATTGGCTCGTCAAATCCAAAAAGACAGTGATTCATTGGCTTATTTTATTTATTTTTATACTAATTTATATTATATGATTTGAGATGGTTAGGTTTTTGTTTTTCTAAATGTAGTTTAAAACAATTTTTTTTTCTTTCCGAATTTCAAATTAATCAATTTCGTAACTTTAAAGAAAATGGTTTTGTTAAGTTTATAAAGCGTTTAATGAAAATTACTAATTTATGCTTCTTTTAGAATTTTTTTTCTTTGTTATATAATATTTATATATAAATATTATACAATATTTAAATATATTACATAATATTTGTTAAATTATATTACTATAGTTTTTATTAATTTGTATGTATAATATATGTATATTTGTTATATAATTATATAATGCTTATATATTATGCATATGGGGTTGAATTATCTAAAGAAGTCTAAGAAGTCTAAGGGGTTGTTTGATATGTCATTTACCCGGCCAAAACCCCTTACCACTTACCTAGTCAACATTTTTTGCCAGTCAAGGCGTATGATTTCGCAAAAAAAGAAAACCCCTTACTCGGCCAGTAGGTGTTGACCCATGCCTACTCAGTCAGCCCAAAAAATACCTCTTATTCGATCAGGAGGTGGTGGGTAAGAGGCCATAAATCAAACACACCCTAAAAAGGTTTGACGTCATTACATTTGTCATTAATCTCTAATTGATGGTTGAGATGAAATTCGTGAAGAAAAGTTGGTGGGAAGACATTTTTAGTCTTAGCCACTTTTGTTGATTTTTTGTTAAGTTTTCTTACTTTTTTTTTGTTGAAAGTTGGGACCACTGAGAGTTATTTTTAAAGGTGGGATTATTGCTGGCCAATTCTCAAAACTTGGGATTATTTAAATCCAATTTTCCTTTATTATATCATAAACGCGAGCATTTTTTATCTATAAATATATAAAATACATTTGTTAGCTCCTTGTGTATTGTAGTCCGTCATTGTGTCTTTTTAATCATCATCGTGTCTTTTTAGGTCATTATGTTGTTGTAATATGATTAGTTATGGACAATATACTTGTGAAATAACACCGTCTTGTACTTCTAATTAACCGAAATCAAGTGGATTATCTTTTGGTTGACTAATACTTCGATTATAGTCAAAATAGTAATGTTTACATACTGTAAACAAGAAGCAACAAGTGATAAAAATTTGATTTACTTGGATAAAATTTATAAGTCTACTTTTCTATACTTGATATCCGTACAAAAGTATTACCCATGTTTATGATTCCAATTTGGTTGTAATTTATTTTTATCAATTTTCAAGAACATACGATTTCGTGAATGTTTATAGATTTCATTCATTACAGGATTTGATGAGGACTCAGATTATGTTAAACTGTTATGATTGGGAAGTGTCAGAATTTTTAGTTACATTTTACACAGTTGTTTAAAAGGTTACAATTAGCAACTATGACATCGTTAGTTACTATCCCTTATAGAAAAAGAGATTGAAAGTGAGTTTCATGTCTTCTATAGAGGAATTGTTAGTTGTTAGTCCACATAGGAAGACATACCAACATTTAGTTTCGTATCTTCTTATGGAAGAGAAGCTTCATCTCACATATAAAGGGGAAACATAAGTGATTATATGCAATGGCGAAGCTTGACCTTAGATTTTGCGGGGGCGATAAGTCGTCGGACGATAATCCGAGGGGGCGATTCTTAATATATATATTTTTTTAAGAAAATCATAAAAATTAGTATTACCGGACGAAAAAACCGCGAGGGCGGTCCCCCCCCCCCCCCCCCCCAACACCACTAAGCTTCACCTATGATTATATGCTCCCCTTATAAAAGTAGAGACCATTGATGGATTAACACAAGTCAAATTGTCGAAGCTTTTAGGCCTAAGTTCGCTTTACCCTTTTAAAATTCTAAAGCACAAGTTAAAATATTTTAAACAAAATTAGTTAGTATATCAAAACCGAAACCAACTGGAAACCAACCAAAAACAGAGTAATAACTGAACTTTGTTTTATTGACATTCGGTTAAGGTTATCAAAGTGAATGTTCATTTAACCGAAAAAGTCAGTTTTGATTATCATGAAGGCCAATGACCAACCTAATCCATAATTGAACTTGCACATTATATATATATATATACAATAAAATTTTGAAGATGAATAATGTCCTTTTATTTTCTCATGGTTGGCCACTAGAGTTTGAGGGTTTGACATTTTCTACCCTAATCTTTAAGACTTTGTTTTTTTTAACAAAGTTTGGCATATTGACATTTTCTACCCTAAATTTTAACATTTTGTTTTTTTCTTAAACGGAGTTTGGCATATTGACATTTTCTACCCTTTTCATTTCTCATGGTTTGGTCACGAGAGTTTGAGTGTTTGATATTTTCTACCCTAAACTTTAACACTTTGTTTTTTTTTTTCTTTAACGGAGTTTGGCATATTGACATTTTCTACCCTAAACTTTAATGCTTTATTTTTATTTCTTTAATGGAGTTTGGCATATTGACATTTTCTACCCTAAACACTAGAGTTTGAGGGTTTGATATTTTCTACCCTAAACTTTAAGACTTTGTTTTTTTTAACAAAGTTTGGCATATTGACATTTTCTACCATAAACTTTAACATTTTATTTTTTTCTTTAACGGGGTTTTGCATATTGACATTTTCTACCCTTTTCCTTTCTCATGGTTTGGTCACGAGAGTTTGAGTTTGAGGGTTTGGTCACGGAATAGTAAATTTAGGGTTTCATAGTTTAGCCACATATGTTTCATACTTTTACGTTTTCTACCATCTAACTTTTGAAGTTTTTTTTTTTGCTTTAAGTTTTATGCTCTTCTACTTTAGCCACGAAACTTTTAACTTCTACTTTTATTTTTTAGTATACTTTTATAGTTATATACTTTCAACATGAGACTATTAGAATTTTACGTTTTATACCCTTAACTTTTTAAATTTCGTTTTTTAAATGTTTTTTACTTGCACGAAACTTTTAACTTTTCTACTTTCGTTTTTTAGTATACTTTTATAGTTTTATACTTTCACCACGAGACTTTTAAAATTTTACGTTTTATACTTCTTAACTTTTTAACTTTTGTTCGACATACAAATTCAACCTCGCAGCAACGCGCGGGGTGGTAAACATCTCGTTCCTAATTATAGTAATTTCAAATCGATAATGCAAGTACAATCTTGATAATGTAAGTACAATCATGTTGTTTTAAAGGTAAGTAAAACTCTAGTGAATTACTAAAACAGTTTTTTGTGGCCCACATCAAATTGGTGTAAAATCTCTACCTTTGTTCCCTCTTTATAAAATTGTTATATGGGAATCTCACATCGCTTCAAAAAAAAGTTTGAAGCCTTCTTGCAATCTTATTAATTGAAAATGCCTCGTACTCTTTAACAACAAAATCTTGAAACAGGTTGATAAATGAAACTGACTCAAAATTGAGATAAACCAAAAAATTAACCAATTAATGATAATTAAAAATCCTTTTTGATTATGGTTAAGCATATCCTTTATCTAAGTTATCATCTACTCATTCTTACATCAATGCCATATCATACCGCATTGCATTCTATTTTTCTCGACTCAACCAATAAAATGAATCACTCGAGTCACAATACTTTCTATAATAAATTATAAGTATAGTTTTTGAAAATAATTAAATATTAATGAGAAAATATAAATCCTACCAAAACAATAACTAAATCACTAATAAATAGAAAAATTACAAAATTTGGATAACAATAAATAGAAAATAAAATCAATTTATAATAATTAGCCAAACATTAGCATCACCATCACCCAAAATCTAGATGCGATGTTAATGTCTATAAGATCTTCTGAAACTTGAAGCTCTTCCTCTAGAACCGTCCAGCCGGGTTGGATCTATTTTTAAGTTAGTATAAATTGAAAGAAGATAAGAAGAAAGGTTTTGGTGAAATAAAATGCGAGTAGAGTGAAATGAGTTTGGTTATTTATAATTGTTACATTTTCCGTTGAAACAATAAATTTACCTTATTAGGGGATATTGTGAAAAAAATTGTTTAAAATCTAGAAACTAGCTTTAAAGAAGTTGATGCAAATTACTGTAATTTTGTTTAAACGAACAATATGACTTGAGGAAGCATGAGACCGTCACACGAATGTGAGAGAGTGAAGGGGTGACCATACAACCACATAAGCCTTTTTGGTGAGAAGGCGTTATCCACTACGGTCAATCTTATGAACATTTGATTAGAGTTATGATGTAAATTTGATGAGTAAAATAGGTAAGATATGAAAAGATTAATATGAAAATGAGACAAATCTATCTGGGTCATCATCTTTGTGACCCGTGAATAATTTCATCTGAATATTTATTCTGTGTCAGATGTTATATACTAATTATTATCGATAGAATCTACATACCCACTGTGTGCATGTACAATCATTGTCATGTCACAAATCTATACTTTATTAAGTATCTACATGAGAAATAAAAATGGTTAAAACTTTCACCGCTACCAACAAATTACTATATACGAAGTTAAGTTATTTATGAATACTAACTTCTAATGATTGGGTCACGTGGCTCCGTTAAATGGATTTCATATATGGTAGTTAGAGGGGAAACCGGTTAAGATTTCAAACCGGCCTCTTGTTTTACATCGGGTCGACCATCCATGCGTACAAACCGATTAACTAATGGTTATAGAAATCGGTTACAATAACTGTGTGAATGTAGCATTGGAGATCAAGTCAATGGATGAATTAAGTCAAAGTCAACATGTCAACTTTGTGATTTTTGTTCACTTAAAAGTTTTGGGCAATATATGACAACTTCTGGATAGTTGAAGGTCGAGGGACTGAAGTTGCCAAATGTCTTAATAGTTTCTTCAGTTACTGTTAACGAGGGTATCTTAATAATAGCTTTCTCGAGCTATTGATTTGGGCATTCTCTGATTTCGATTTCTTTCTCAAATTCTTTCAAGAGTATGTTTGCAATAAGTGAAGATAATCGATTCACATTGAAACAATACAATCATTTGGTTCAATCTTGTTTACTCTTTTGATCTTGTTCTTCGTGTGTTAACCGTGATTATTCTGCTAAATCTCTCACAAACGGAATAAAAAGCCGGTTACACGCATAATAGTTATAAAGTCGTTATATAGCCACTGAGGGTTGATTTCTAGTTGTTTTTTAGAAGTAAGTTTTTGGTGTTATTCACCCCCTAAACTAGTATAATACACGGGGGTGTTTTAGTTGAATCATACCACATCTCTATCATCTCTAAACACTCACAAGTTTCAAAAACGCTAAAAAGGATCACGATAGCAGACAACAACTACAACGTTATGGTTAACCAACCACCAATGGTCGTGAGGGTCCTTCCGACAAGGAGGGTACACAAGGTTTGGAACAATTACGATTTGTGTGAGATGTTAGATGGTAGTGAAAAGGCACGATACAAAATATGTGCTGCTATACTTAAATCCGTTTCCCTAAACACATTGCATCGATATACCTACATGCATGTTGAACTGCTTCCAAGGCAATGAGCACTGATGCGGATTTTAATGTTGTTTAAGTTTAAAGTGTTGTTAATATTTTTGTTGTTCGTATTAATATTAAAGTGTTGTTGATATTTTGTTGTTCGTATTAATAATAAAGTGTTGTTGACGTTTTGTTGTTCGTATTATTGTATTAACATTAAAGTGTTGTTGACGTTTAACAATAAGTGTTATTTTTAGTAATGTTAGGGTCTCGTAATTTCACCTTGGTGGAGCGTAGAGGAGGAGGAATAGCTGGTCGTTACTATGAACAAAGTTACAGAAGAAACGGGGGTTCATGATCTCAACGGACTAGAAAGTGATGCTTACTGGAATCGAGTAAAGAAAATATTTGACGATAATCGGTTAAATGAAATAATATATGACGTGGAGATGGAGTTTGATGATCACAATTCAACAACCCATACATTTGATGAGCTAAAGTGAAAATGGGCGAGACTAACACCGGTTCTTTCACGGTTTTAAGATATATACCACTGACGAATGATGCTGTTGGAAGGTCCGGGCTACGAAGAGCACAATGAAAAGGTATGAAAAATGTTGTAATCGAATATGAATTATTATATAAAAAGCCGTTTAACAAGTTAAGAATTATGAAGTTTTTTATGTTATAATTTGATGAATGTAATTCATTAATACATTGACGAATGTATTTAGTTGGGTTTCATCTAATCTTTATGTTGAGGAATGTATTTAGTTAGGTTTCATCTAATTTTTAGGTTTTAATGGAGTTTGGGGTTTGTTTTTTTTCAAAAAAAAAAAAGAAGAAGAATACCAAAAAATCTCATAGCTAAGTCTAACTTAAAAAACGGTTTTTTTAACCGGTCCGACCAAACCGGTTTGCAACCAAATTCTAACCGGTTTGTAGGTTATCCAAATTTTCCTCAAAAACCGATTTCTAACCTAACGAGTTTTGATTTGTCAAAGCTCTAACCGAAACCGGTTTCTAGCCGTAACTGGTTAAGAAAAAAACCGGTTTGTTCACCTCACCAAGTATTTAATGCAACGTTTTTTTTCTTTATAGATGACGTGAAAATTAACCTAAACTTGAAACTTGAGAGTCGGTTCACCTAAAATGGAAATTGGGTTTTATGTGGCTACAACAGCAACAGGAAAATCCAAGTTGGGCTAGTATAGGACTCAGTGGGCTAGACTTAAATAGCCAACATCTATGTTTAGCAACAAGCCAACAAGAGAATTAAAGGATCTTTAGCACGGGGGATTCACGTGACGGCAGAAATGGAGACTTAGGGGGACCGTTTGATTTGTCACTTATCCGGTCAAAACCTCTTACCATTTACCCGGTCAGCGTTTTCTTTTTCGAGTTAGAGCGTTCGATTTCATCAAAAACACCCCTTATTCAGTCAGAAGCCTCCTACACATGCCTATTTTCCCCCTTACCCGGTCAGCTCCCAGGAAACCTCTTATTCGATCAGTACAATGCTCGGTCAGGAACATTTCGCAAACAACCCCAAACCGTGTGTTTAAGGCATAATTTTCTAAAGTATGTAACTATTTGTAATCCTACCATACACCCAACGACCAATATACGGGCCGTAAATGGTCAGGGGCGGACCTAAGAAGGCCTCAGGGGTAGCGTCCGTTGCCCCTGAACTTTTACCCCGACGTGCAATTTTTTTTTTTTTAAGTTTTCGACTTTTCGCGACCCCTGAAACGAATTTTTCGCGACCTCTGAAAGAAACTTTATAGTTTTTACCTAAAAATATGATAAAAAACCCCTTAAAAATATGATCAGAAGTCCGTTAATTACCTTAAAAAAAATTCTGGGACACTGTCCCCGAACCCCCGTTAGTCCCGACAACTTTTTTTTAACGCTACCCTTGACTTTTTCTCCAGAATCCGCCCCTGTAAATGGTAATATATGGACCTATATTATTTAATATCTGGTCTGTATATCTTTTGTAGATTTTTTGAAATTTCATGATTTTATAGGGCCCGTATAGGGATAAAAAGAAAGTTTCATGAGATTATTCACATAGAGGATGTGAATGTTGATTGGGTTTCTTATTTTCCAGTAGGAGATATGTATATATATTCTCGTTCTTTTTTAATTTATTTAGAGAACCACATTTGACAGGTTCAAGCTACCTTTTAGATTTTTATTGGCGATTATTACATACATATGGATCTTTATTTTATAGGGGTAGTTCGGTTGAGCCTCGAATTTTATCTTAGAGTTATTTTGTCTTAAATTGTTAGCTAATGTTGTTAGACTATCTGATTTTGACTTTGACTTTGACATTGACACAAGGCTCATATCAAGATTCTTCACACCATGTAAGTGTGAATGACCAAACTCATGCATCTTTTTTACTAATCTCAAGATAAAAAATCTTTTGTAAAAACTCTACAAAACCAGCATTTAGGAGTGTTATAAATCTAATGGTATTACTTAATCTATCATAAATTTTGAGGTTAATACTTTCCATTTTCTTTTTACCACTAGTGATTAACCTGAAGTTTAATCATTGTTATGATAGGGAAACAAAGCACAAGACTTGTTTTCACTCAATCTGTGTTTATTTGTTTGACTGGCATTATCAATCTGTGTATACATAGAAAGATTGAACATTTAATCTGATTGAATTTCTATAGAATGTGTGGGAGTATGATTGCAAGTTGGATGATCCTGAGGCGAGCCGTAGTTTTTTTATACCTCCTGGCTCCTATTTTCTATCGCTTTCTTCATGAGCATTTCGGCAATGTGTGTATGTGTGCGTGTATGTTTTAAACAAGATAAAAAAATCTTGTTTGAAAAATCTAGTTGGTGTTATTTAAGTGCTAGTTTTGTAGATTTTAAACTTGTCTTTCTTTAAAGAGAAATGTTGCTGCATTTGAGAAGATGAGGTTTTTTAATAATATTTTATCATGTTGCCACACTAGATCTCTTCTTTGTCAAGGTTAGTGATTATTGGTTTCACCCAGGGGCGGATGCAATGAGGACCAGTGGTCCTCGGCACCCCGGCCACTCAACTGCAAAATATATTGGTAATTACTTGAACTAAATGATTATTGCACATAAGGTTTGTGAAAATAGCTTCTTTTTAGCTCTTTTGTCAAGGAGGTTTGCGTTTGAACGTTCCGGTTTTCGTAAAAAGAGTGAAGAAGAATATTGAAATATCAAATCCATGAATAAAAATAATACATTTTAGTAGTGTCTTTTTATTTATCTTAATTTTTACTGATTTTTTTTTACACCCACAGAATAAATTTTCTGGATCTGCTACTGGTTTCACTTATGTTTTCTTTGTTAATTTGATCACATTCATGCATATGTGTTTTTGTTGCAGCCTCCATACATAAACAGGTATTATGGCAAGGCACATGCCGCACATCTAGTATTCTGATCAAGAAAATTGGACCTCATGAATCTTGCTGCTGGACTTACTTCCAATTTTCAAAGAATATGAAAAAATTAACACTCCACGTTTGTTTCTGTTTGTGTAATTGTGTTGGCTCAGTCTCATTTTAAAGTTATAAGTTGTGGTCTTAGTTTTTTTTGGGCTTAGCTTGTGGTCTTAACTGTGTTTTTTTCTGGGCTTAGATTGTGGTCTTGGGCCTTTTCTGGGCTAGGTATGTATGCATCATTAGTCATCAATATAACGAGTGCATCACCAATCAAGTTGGTACTGGTGATAAAACACATCAATATTTATCATAAGGGGTCTGTTAGGGACACCCCTTTAAATTTTGACTGACACCCCTTATATAGGTGACTCTGAGGTCTAAGAGTCACCTTCAGATTTAAAAAGCTCACATAATGACCTAAGAGTCACCTATAAAAGGGGTGTCAGCCAAATTTTTATTATTATAATAAAAGATATTATTGTTATATTAATAATAATAATTATAATAATATAATAATAATAATAATAATAATAATAATAATAATTATTATTATTATTATTATTATTATTATTATTATTATTAATACATATAAATAAATAACACAAATAAAATATGAAAAAACCTTCAGGGTGACATAAAGGTCTGGAGGTGAGATATGAGACTCTTTATATGAGATTTAGCTCACCTCTTCAACCAAGAGGTCACCTACAAGGAGAAATTAAAGGTGACACTAAGGTCTCGGAGTGACCTAAAGGGCTCACATTTTACCATCCAAGCTCCCTCTAAGGTCTCTGTGTGACCTATATTATCGCATCTCCTACGTATTATTACACCGCTACGCGCATACACACACACACACATACATGATAGATTTTGACTTATATATGTTTATATATACATACATATGGTCACGTGGATACAACCTCATATAAGAACTCCGTTGGTATATTGTATGTACTACATGCATATGTACATACACATATCAACACTAAGGCTATCCGTAATGGGGCGTTATGGGGCAAAAAAATAGCCCATAACGCCCCTGATAACGCCCCGCCCCACTACGCAGGGGCGTTATGGGGCGTTATCAGGGGAAAAATGGGGAGGGCGTGAGCCAGGTAACGCCGAGAAGGGGGATAAAAGTAATAATTATGGGGCGTTATGGGGGCTTTATCCACTACACCATAAAGCCCCATAAAGCTCCATGTCCAGTCATCGTCCACATGGCGGATAACGCCCCATTTGGGGCCTTATCCACTACACTTACATGCACACACATATGTATATACAATATCAATATGAATAAACTTAATATGTGTTCATATATGCATACATTACACTTTTACATGTATATAAACATGCATACCGCACGTACACATATAAAATTATTATTGTTATATTAATAATAATAATTGTTATTATTATAATAATACTAATTATAATAACACTAATTATTATTATTATTATTATTATTATTATTATTATTATTATTATTATTACATATAAATAAATAATACAAATAAAATATAAAAAAACCTTCAGGGTGACATAAAGGGCTGTAGGTGAGATATGGGACTCCTTATATGAGATTCAGCTTACCTCTTCAACCAAGAGGTCACCTATAATGAGAAATTAAAGGTGACGCTAAGGTCTCGGAGTGACCTAAAAGCCTCACATCTTACCATCTAGGCTCCCTCTAAGGTCTCTGTGTGACCTATATTATCGCATCTCCTACGTATTATTACACCGTTACGTGCATACACACACGCATACAAACACATACTAATACGTTATCAAACCACACACATATATACATACCTACATGATAGATTTTGATAAAATATATGTTTATTTATACATACATATGGTCACGTGGATACAACTTCATACAAGAACTCCGTTGATATATTGTATGTACTATATGCATATGTAAATACACATACCAACACACTTACATGCACACAGATATGTACATACAGTATTAATACGAATAAGCTTAATATACGTTCATATATGCATACATTACACTTTTACATGTATATAAACATGGATACCGCACGTACACATATAAAATTATTATTGTTATATTAATAATAATAATTATTATTAATATAATAATAATACAAATTATTATTATTATAATAATACTAATTATTATTATTATTATTATTATTATTATTACTACATATAAATAAATAATACAAATAAAATATGGAAAAAACCTTATGGGTGACATAAAGGGCTAGAGTTGAGATACAGGACCCCTTATATGAGATTTAGTTTAGAGGTACCCCTCATATAGGTGAACGTTTGGGCTTAAGGTGAGGTTCCCTTAGGGACACCTCTCATATAGGTGACCTCAAGACCTTCGAGTGACCTTTAGATGGGGTGTATTTAAATAAAAAAAGGTGTCTCTATGATTTCCCTATCATAAATATGGATGTTACACTTTTGTTCCCATCCATTACTTATAATGTGTTCCAATTAAATGTTGATTAAAACTGTTTTTAATGCTTATTCATAAAGACTATCATCGAAGCTAATTCAAGAGTTAGTGGACTTGTATCTTAACCAAATTGATGATAATGACATAAGAACTAGAAAGAATACTCAACTTAAAACGCGTATAAGTGTATAACTATTTTATGTGAAGTTACGAGCTTTACTCATCTTTATAATCTAACTAAAACATATTTATCTCTAAAATATAAAGGTTTCTAAAAAAACCTTCCACATTTTCTTATCAATATATCATTTTTTTTAATCTTCAAACTTTTCTATAAAATTTTATTCATCTTACATTTTTCACTCACCAATACATATTCACACGAGACAAAAACCTTGTGAAAAGAACATAACAAGATGCCATTCTAATCCATAATTTTTCTTGAAATTGAAGTCTATTTTGTTTGATATATTGGACAATTAAAAGACAACATGCAAGACTACTATGTTGCTAGCTATGAGCAAAATAGCATCTTGTCGTTTTTATTGTATTAATTATGGATGTTAACGAACGAAAAACAAGATAAAGCAAGACAATTTTGGCTCTTTGGAAGACGATAAGATATATATTGTTGTCTTCGTTGTTAAAACATGAATATATATGACTTCATGTCTCCTAAAACTATATATCCCCTTCACTTTTTCTTGTTCTAGAAAATGTAACGTCGTTGAATACTAATTTGATATTTACTTTCTTCTTTTCTTATATGTTTAAGGTTTTTTTTTTTAATATGTTTAAGGTTCGAAGTTAGACAAAAATCAGTATAACTCGATCTTAATATTATATATTATATGCGAATTCGTATGAACAAACGTCTGGTAGTCAAAGCCTCAAAGGATAACAGAGATGAGAAAAATAAATGTTAAAAAAAATTATTCGAAGTTGGTTTTTAATTTTTTATGTTATATCATTTATCACATGCTAGAAATTGTGCTTCTTGAACTATTAAGCATATATTCTTTAATAATTGGGGTTATTGGATATAAATAATCCTAACTATTATCAATTGTCCGACAGTAATCCAAACTGAGTAAATGTTTTTTTAACGAGTCTAACTTTCACAATATTTTCCTCTAGCAATCACAAACTGACGGAATGCTAACGGTGGTGGTCGCCGATGACACATAGAATGATGTTGGATGAGTTGGACTGCCATGTAATCATGTTGGGTGAGTTGGACTGCCACGTCATTAAATATTTAACGGAGTTAGGGTTCCGTTAGTTTGGGACTGCTAGAGAAAAATAGTGTGAAAGTTAGACTTGTTAAAAAAAAACATTTACTCAGTTGGAGTTATTATCGGCCAATTGATGATAGTTAGGATTATTTAAATCCAATAACCCTTAATAATTTGATTGTACTCATTATCATGAGATAGTAAAGAGGGTTTTAATGCCTCAAATGCTTATACTCCATGTGACAATAATTTGATAGAGATTAGAGTTGTTGTTCCATCAATTATATGCTAAGTGGTATGTAATAGGTGATCTAGCTAATCAATATCTTAACAACTTAGAGTTGTGGCCATCCATCATTGAGAATTTAGTGTTGTGATCACTTTTAAGTATAAAGTTTTGAGTATATGTAAATAAATGCAATATTGTGATATAAAACATTTGAGTAACTCTTGCGGAGGTCCGAGTAATCGATCTTGGACATAGCCCCGCAAGGATAGGTTTACACGTGAGACCAGAGTCGTCTGATTGATGCTTTAGAAGAAAAAAAACTTGTTTATATTGCTATAAAAGTGTTTGGAAGTTTTTTAACAATAATTTCTATTTTTTAAAGATAAATATTACATCTTGCAGTATTTAAATCCATATGTTTAAATCCTTTAAGTAGTGGCTTATGCATGTTTTTTAATAATTTTGTAGAAAATTGAACATAAAAGAAAACCTAATTTATTATTTTCTTGAAAAATACCTGTACTATTAAGCAATTTAACTTTAGCAGTGTCCAATAAGAAAGATACAACGATCAAAGTAGATAAGGATATGCAAATAATTAAATATTAAATAATAATTAACTAAAGAACGGATAAATATTAGTTTAACTAAAAAGTAATTAAAAATAAGGAAGCCGGCTAATGGTATTTGTAGTAGCAAGTTTTCTCCGCTGACCTACAATACATGCTTCTTTTTATTAAAAAATAATAATAATAATACTAATAATCATTTTATATATTTTTTTAAAGTTTATAAAATTAACTCACCAACATTTTGGGCATGATAAAGTATTAGGTTTTAAATTTGGTCGTATCGCAATACCTATGGGTGTTTAGGGTCCCAATTTGATGATAGTTAACGTTAGACGTTAGCAAGTGTTAGTAAGTGTTTATTGTTATCGAAAACTAAAGCCGAACTTTTAAACACCCTCAAATGTGTCACCTTAATTGTCATATCATATAAGATTATCAATCACATTTTAAAAACATTCATTTTACTCAATACTACGTTTTAAAAAACACCCACAGATTTTCATAAATCACAAGTATAGACCGTGTAAACTCACATTTGGCAGACCACTGTTCAACGAACCCATGGGGTGAAACATGATCATGCTTAACTGGATTGAGTTGATTCGGGTTAAACGTGATTTGATCAAATTAAATGCTCAAAATTTCTTTGATATAGGTCGAGGATTAGCATAATTTATAAACTTTTCCAATAAATTCTTAGATTTGATTTCTTTACTTCTTTACCATTAATCTAATCCATTCCTATCAACTAAATATCATAAAACCTTCACACTTATAACTCAAACTTTCGGCCTTTGATGAGAGAGTATATCATTTACCAAATGTCTCAGGGTGGGGGTATGGTTGAAATGAAGTAGTGTGACTTCAAAATATTTAGCTAATACCCTTTAGCCAACTCAAATTACATCAAATGAAGCCTTATGGCTTGTTTTAGATGGGTATAGTTGTAAAGGGAGTGATGCTTCACGATGGAAGGCCAAGGGTCACAAAAACTCTCACAAAGAGCGCTGCTTCATGCTGCTTCGCAAAGCCGTATGGCTTCAAGATTGAAGCCATGAAAATCGGAGCAGTGATGGTGGGTATGAAAACCAAGTAAAGTAGTGGAGTAGCGCGAGCAGGGAGAGGGGGGGGGGGGGATCCGTGCTCCATACCCCCTACCCTCAACAAATTTAACAATAAAAATTGTTAACTAAATATATAATACTTAAAAAGGAAATCTATATAAACTAAAGAAACTAATAATTTATGAATAAAATTAAATAACAAATAGCTAAAAATGTAATAATCTGAAAACCAAATAATATAATAAATCTAACATACAATATCACATAAGTTCCAAATAAAGTTTTACCTTGGAAGTTACAAAAATATTATCAAACCGAGTAAATTGCAAATTTGATCCTTTGGGTTTTGGCAAAATCGTAAAAATCTCCACTTTTTTTTCATAAGGTATTCTATTATATAATTTTATTGCAAATTCAGTATAAAATACTAACTCTATTAAAAAGTTCTGTTAAGTCCAGAGATATTTTTGTCTTTTTATATTAGATACAAGTTACTAATGCAATGTATAAGTTTCTAATGCTAGGTATAGTTTTTTCATTTAAATAATAATAATAATACCACAGAGCACCCCTGTTAGGTATTTTTGTCGCATCTACTTTTAGTTGAAGTAATATTAGTAACTTGTACCTGATATAGAAAAACACAAATGCCCCTTTGACTTAAAAAAACTTATCTAATAGATTTAATGTTTTGTACTGAATTTTAAATAGACTCTTTGCCTACTTAAAAAAACTTATCTAATAGATTTAATGTTTTGTACGGAATTTTAAATAGACTCTTTGCCTAAGTCACATACCAAATTTGCAATTTACACTAATCAATTATAATAGGAATGTTTATATTAAAGTTTAACAGGCAATTAAGATGGTGTTGGGGATTGTTTTTTTAAACTCAAAAGTGTTTTTGTGCGAAAGTGCTTATTGTCTTATTATTTTTCTAAAAGTAGTGTTTTAGATAGTGTTTGGTACTTTTGTGGTGACAAAGTCAATAAGTCGTTTTTTTGAAAAAAAATGTTTATTTTACCTTTTACATGTAAAATGACTACAAATAGGTTAGGTGGATATAATGTTAGGTGGGTATAAAGTTAATGAGGGTTATGGTAATTGTCCTTCAAAAATGCTAGGTTTTTGTGACTTTTTGACACTTTATAAAATGTTAAAATAAAAAGTGTTTTTCATTTATCCAAACATTTTTGACTTGTTGACTTTTTGAAAAGTCAATAAATCAATAAGTCGTTTTAAAAAACAATCCCAAACACTCATAAGATTGAAAATGGTATTTTTATTTCTCAAATCTTCTTCATAGTTGTTTACTACACTCATAGCCACCAATGTCGCTCGTAAAAAACATGGGTCTCCTCTTCTTCACTCATTTCAGCTGTTTTATGTCTTTACAGGTGATATATAAAAGGTCTTTACAGGTGATTATTGATGGTCCTCTTGCTTTAAATGAAATGGTTGACTGGTTCGGTTTCAAAAAGAAGAAAATGTTGGTTTTTAAGATCGATTTTGCTAAGGCATATGATTCGGTTTCCTGGGATTATCTGGATACTATGATGCAATTCGTGGGGTTTGGTAATTCTTGGAGACGTTGGATTCGGGCTTGCTTAACTTCCTCACGTACTTCTATTTTGGTTAATGGGAGTCCAACCAGTGAATTTAACGTTGGGAAAGGTTTGAGACAAGGAGACCCGCTTGCTCCTTTTTTATTTATTCTTGTGATGGAGGGGCTGCATGTGCTGATTGAGGATGCTTGTGATAATGGTATGTTTTCGGGTATTCATATGGACTCTCTGAAATTATCTCACTTTTTTTATGCGGATGATGCCATTTTTTTGGGCAAGTGGTCTAAAAGCAACATCAACATAACCTTTTGATTCTTGATGTTTTCCGTTTAGCTTCCGGTCTTTCAATAAATATTGATAAATGTTCCCTTTTTGGTGTTGGAGTTGACGATGAACAGATTAAGTCTTTTGCGTCGATATTAGGGTGCAAACCGGGTCGGTTCCCTTTCATATATCTTGGCTTGCCGGTTGGAGCTAATATGTCTAGAATTGGGAACTGGGATGCAATTATGTTGAAAGTTAAAAGAAGAATCAGTAGCTGGAAACGTAATTTGCTTTCTATAGGTGGAAGAGCCACGTTGGTATCGTCTGTTTTGGGCTCTTTACCTTCTTACTATTTTTCTTTATTTCATGTGCCGTCTAAAGTGAATCATTCTTTGGAGACAATTAGATCCAGATTTTTTTGGGGTTTTAAGGAGAACGAAAATCATGTCCCTTGGATCAAGTGGAAACTGGTTTTGGCATACAAAGATAGGGGGGGGGGGGCTTGGTATTGGAAGTTTATTCGCCATGAGTAAAGCTCTCCTTTACAAATGGAGGTGGAGATTCGTTTCATGTGGGAATGCGTTATGGGCTAAAATCATCAAGGCTATTCATGGTCCGAATCTGACATCTAAGTGGAAAGGTAAATTCGTAAGTACTTGGAGTCGTATTACTAAATCGTGGGATCTCTGTCACAATGCTTCATTTTTTTCCGGATAATAATATTCAAAGGGTTGTGGGTCGTGGTGATGAGACTAAATTCTGGTGTGATACTTGGATTGGGAACCAAAATTTGTCCTCTCGTTTTCCCAGATTGTTTGCATTAGCAGTTGATAAATCTGTTAGAATCTATGATTTACGTGTTAACAACGCTTGGCATTGGACTTGGAGAAGACCGATTCGTGGGGGATTGGAAACTGCACAACTCGATGAGTTGTTGGGTTTGATCGGGGATATGTAGTTCTCTACGAGTGATGATACTTGGAAGTGGTTGTTTGAAAATGACGTGGATTTCTCGGTTAAATCGGTTCGGAAAATGATTGATAGTAATTATCTCCCTTGTGGCGACAACCCTACGAGATGGATAAAGCTGGTGCCAAAGAAAGTTAACATTATGAATTGGAGGCTTTTTCTTGATAAACTCCCAACTCGTCAAAACCTTTCGAAACGAGGTATGGAGATTCATGATATTCTTTGTCCGATTTGTCACAATCAGTTAGAATCGGTTAAACATGTTTTTGGTGACTGTGAGATTTCGGCTACAATTGTGGGTTTTGTTAAAAAATTGTTGGGTATCGATTGAGCCATAAATCGTTGTCCTAGCAGGTTATTTCAGAAGATCGATGACAGTAATCTTACGAGAAAGAAGAAAGAGATTATTCATTCTATTTGCTTTACGATGTGGTGGCATATCTGGAACACTAGAAACGACTATGTTTTTAATGGTGGTCACAACAGGAACGGCAGCATGCTTGACTCGATTATTTATTTTTCTTATTCTTGGTACAGTAGTAGAGCGAATAAAGATGTAATCGGGTGGACCAATTGGGTGAGAAATCTCATTCTTTTCATGTAATTTTGCTTTTTTTGAGCCGTTTTATTATATTATACTGCCGTTTCAAAAAAAAATAAAAGATCAAATTAAAAAATTAAAAAAAAAGTTTATAAATACCCTAAGAATAAAAATTTGACCGGTCAAAACAACGGACCCTCCAGACGCTCCCGAAGAAAGTCCACCCATGGATTTTGCTTGCTAGTTCCTCATTAAATATCTCAATAATGTATATTTATGGCAAAAAATAGTTTGGTTGGAACAAGATTTCATTGAAGAGGTAGAAGACAAGATCTAAAAAATCGTCCAAATATATCCGCGGTTGGAACGTCGTAAAGTCCGAAAATCTTGTAAACTAACTAACTCATTTATGAATCAACAGAACTAGTTCCCTTCTAGCCACATATCAAATACTTTGTTGCTCTTCAATTCTGTTTTGTTACAGAAAAATTGATCATAAGTTTATAAAATTACAAAAAGGTATAAAAATACTGCTTATAATAAAAAATATAATTTGTTTGATTAAGTTATGTATAAAGCTTTATATAAAAGATATAAAAGATTTCTGTCGTGTTATTCAAACTCAAGATGACATGTCACATGATCACTGTACATAATTTAGATTTTTTAATTAGAAAAAGAAAATAAATAAAATATCTTATCCAAACCCACATTTAGTATTCATTTATCCAAAGCCTATATTATAATTTAAAATTAAAACAAATCATAATTTAACCCATCTGCACAGTTCTCCACAACCAAAGTTTTCAAGCCTATAGTATTTTATATTTTTATATGAAGTAAAAACATAATAATATATTATACAACTAATTTCTCAAATTATTATCCGGCGATACTTAGATGACTCATAACCTTAAGATCATGAGTTCAGTTTTTAAGCTAGTTTTTGCGTTCGATCGCTTACGAATATGGTTTTTTCCTGAAACTGGTTGATTAATGGGTTTGGACGCCGAAGATGGCCTTTTACCATTGGGATTCTCGATTCAAATACAAGTCTCATTTAATTGGCCATTCAAAAACAAATTATCCGGCCTGAAATGGTAAGAGTAGGACTTCTTAGAGTTGGCTCCTATCGATCAAACGCTTTAGGGAACCCTCTTCCCGCTCCCACACATAACTTTAACACCATTGGTATTCACGTTGTTTCCCGTTGTAATTCGAAGCAACAATGTTTCGTAGTGATTCTTGATGGGGCCTACGGGTTACACTTCAATAGGGTCTCTAAAAACGAATATCTTTGTTGTACGAGACAAAGTAAAGTTTATCCTAATATCGTTCTTTTCAACCTTTACCTAGGCACACAATGTGATTTAAATAATAGTGACTATATTAATTATTCGAAAAAGAAACTCTTTTTTTTTCTTTTTTAAAGGTTCAATTAAAGACTATTCGCATAGGTGAGTTTATTTCGAAAGAAAATAATCCGTAAACAGTCAGATAAAAACCAGTTAAACTCAGAGATAGAACACGTAACCTTTTAATCTTAAGTTTTTCCTAATCTCGAGTTTTGCCCACAACACCACCCGTATCATTTATCCAAATGACCGGCAAAATTACCAATAGTATTTTGAAAAGAAAAAAAAAAGGAAACCTAAAATTGATTTTATCAAAAATCAAAAGTGAAAATTAGTTTGCATATAAAAGAGCTCCATAGTTTAGAAAGTAGAATAGTGGTGTGGTGTGATCTTCCCCCTCTCTCTCACCTCTCTCATTCTCTCTCTAGCTTACTGTTTTCTGTTTCTGAGACTTAAAAGGATCAAGAAACAAAACCACCTGGTAAATTCCCTCAACTTTCCTCCCCAAATCCCATCTGGGCTTTCTATTAATTTCTGTAATTAATATCATTTCTTTAACATATGACTGCATCTATTACAACTTTCATCTGGGTTTCTGTTTAGGATGTGGCCACCTGATCTCAAACTTCATCTAGGGTTCATCTTCCATAGATTATCGTGTCTAAAATGGTCTCCAAATCATACTCCAACTTACTAGATCTCGCCTCCGGCGACCTCCCGTCACCGTCGTCCCCCCGTATCCCCTCCCAATTCCCCCGGATTATGACCGTCGCCGGAAAAGTCTCCGATTCCGATGATGACCCATCATCATCATCACCATCAATCCCACGTGACCGTTTAATCATAGTAGCCAACCAGCTGCCCATTCGAGCCCACCGGAAAACCGAGGGCTCGAAAACCTGGAGTTTCAGTTTAGATGAAAACTCACTTCCTCTTCAACTGAAAGACGGAATATTTGGAAACCAGGAAAAAATTGATGTTATCTATGTGGGCTGTCTGAAAGAAGAAATCCATCCAAATGAACAAGATGAAGTTTCACAGACCCTTTTGGAAACATTCAAATGTGTCCCCACTTTCTTCCCACCAGGATTATACACGAGATTTTACCATGGATTTTGCAAGCAGCAGTTATGGCCGTTATTCCATTACATGTTGCCTTTGACCCCGGATTTGGGCGGGCGGTTTAAACGGTCTTTATGGCAGGCTTATGTTTCCGTTAACAAGATTTTTGCTGATAGAATCATGGAGGTGATAAGCCCGGAAGACGATTTTGTTTGGATCCATGATTATCATCTTATGGCCTTACCAACCTTTTTGAGGAAACGGTTCAATCGGGTCAAACTCGGGTTTTTTCTGCACAGCCCGTTCCCTTCGTCCGAGATATACAAGACTTTGCCTGTCCGAGAAGAGATTCTTCGCGCGCTTTTGAATTCGGATCTAATCGGGTTCCATACGTTTGACTATGCGCGCCATTTTCTATCGTGTTGTAGCCGAATGTTGGGGATTTCGTACGAATCGAAACGAGGGTATATCAGTTTGGAGTATTACGGGCGGACGGTTAGCATCAAGATCCTCCCGGTTGGGATTCATATGAAGCGACTTCAATCGGTTCTAAACCTACCCGAAACCGAATCGAAGGTCTCCGGGCTTATCAAGCAGTTTAAGGATCAGGGCAAAACAATGGTGTTAGGTGTTGATGATATGGACATATTCAAAGGAATTAGCTTGAAGTTGTTGGCTATGGAACAACTACTGATTCAACATCCCGAGTGGCAAGGAAAGATCGTTCTGGTCCAGATAGCGAATCCCGCTAGGGGTACTGGAAATGACGTCAAGGAAGTGAAGGCTGAAACTTACTCAACTGTTAAGCGAATAAACGAGACATTCGGGAAGCCTGGGTACCAGCCCATTGTTCTGATTGATGAGCCGCTTAAGTTTTACGAGCGGGTGGCTTATTATGTTGTCGCAGAGTGTTGTCTGGTGACCGCTGTTAGAGACGGGATGAATCTTATCCCATACGAGTACATTATCAGTCGCCAAGGAAACGATAAGCTCGATAAGGTCCTAAGTTTGGAGCCATCTATGTCAAAGAAAAGCATGTTGGTTGTTTCGGAGTTTATCGGATGCTCCCCGTCTTTGAGCGGGGCCATCCGGGTCAACCCGTGGGATATTGACTCGGTTGGAGACGCAATGGATTGCGCCTTGGAGTTGAGTGAGCCCGAGAAGCAAATGCGGCACGAGAAGCATTATAGGTATGTGAGTACTCATGATGTCGGGTACTGGGCTCGTAGCTTTCTACAAGACTTGAAACGAACTTGTAAAGATCACGCGAGAAAAAAGTGTTGGGGGATAGGGTTCGGGTTGAGTTTCCGGGTCGTTGCTTTGGATCCGAACTTCGGAAAGCTGTCGATGGATGGTATAGTTTCGGCTTATAAACGAACTACAACCAGGGCGATTCTTTTGGACTATGATGGTACCTTAATGCCTCAATCTTCCATCGATAAAAGCCCGAGTTCGAAAACCGTAGAAATGCTCAATACTTTGTGTAGAGACGAGAACAATATGGTTTTCGTCGTGAGTGCAAGAAGCCGAAGCACATTAGGGGAATGGTTCGCTTCTTGTGAGAAACTCGGGCTTGCAGCCGAGTACGGGTGTTTTCTAAGGTACTTGACTAGTTGACTACTCGTACTCTTACGTTTTACGAGATTTTTACGCATCAGATAGTCGTAATTTTGCTGGTTTTTTCAGGTTGAAAGGGGATGAAGAATGGGAAACATGTGTGCAAGTGGAGGATTCCGGGTGGAAGCAGAATGCGCATCCGGTTATGACGCTTTACACCGAGACGACAGATGGATCGATGATTGAAACGAAAGATACGTCCATGGTGTGGTGTTACGAAGATGCGGATCCGGATTTCGGATCCTGTCAAGCTAAAGAGCTTCTTGATCATCTTGAAAGCGTGCTTGCTAACGAACCGGTTACCGTGAAACGAGGACAGAGTTGTGTTGAGATTAAACCACAGGTATGATGAATAGTTATAACTTACAGTTTTGTAACAATCGCTAGACGCTAGTCAGGTGGTCGGGTACAACCTAGGGATTAATCAAGATTAATTATTTTGTAACTTTTATATATATACACACGTTAACACACATTTATATGAAAATAATACTTCGAATTCACATTAGTACTTAAAATTTCATATAATTCGAACTTCAATATAACAAACTAACAAATCAAGTACTTAAAAATAAATAAAAAAGTAGTCTAAATACTTAAAAATCCGATTTTGACCGATTTTTGTCTGCCTAGAACTGACTGACTGCTTTGACACGATTAATCCCGATTTTTTTCTGCCTAGACCCATCAAAACGCTAGGCGCTAGTCGGGCGGTCGGTTACAACCTAGGGATTAATTGAGATTAATCGTTTTGTAATTTTTATATGTATTTTTTTTTATTTTATATATATACACACGCTAACACACATTTATATGAAAATAATACTTCGAATTCACACTAATACTTCAAATTTCATATAATTCAAACTTCAATATAACAAAGCAAGAACTCAAAAATCCAAAAAAAAAAAAAGTAGTTCAAATACTTCAAAATCCGACTTTGACCGATTTTTGTCCGCCTAGACCCGATTAATCCCAATTTTTTTCCGCCTAGACTGACTTTGACGGCCCAGCCTAACTTTTGACTGATTTTTGACCCATCCGATTAATTGACCGACTAGCCCAAAATTAGTCAGTAAACTGCCGACTAGTGCCTAGGCACCGATTAACCTTGGTTTTTGTCCGCTTAGACCCGATAATCCCGACTTTTTTCCGCCTAGACCCATCTCCTAGCCCACTGCCTAGACCGACTTTGACCGCCCAGCCCGACTTTTGACTGATTTTGACCCATCCGATTAATTGACCGACTAGCCCAAAATTAGTCAGTAAACTGCCGACTAGTGCCTAGGCACCGATTAACCCCGGTTTTTGTCCGCTTAGACCTAATAATCCCGACTTTTTTCCGCCTAGACCCATATCCTAGCCCACTGCCTAGACCGACTTTGACCACCCAGCCCGACTTTTGACCTATTTTTGACCCATCCGATTAGTTGACCGACTAGCCCAAAATTAGTCAGTAAACTGTCGACTAGTGCCTAGGCACCGATTAATCCCGATTTTTGCAACACTGATAACGTGTATAACTAATTCATTTCATCTCATTGACTAAACAAAAACCTATTCAACTGTTTTTAGGGTGTAAGCAAAGGACTGGTTGTGAAACAACTGCTCGCAACCATGCACGAGAGAGGAACGACACCGGATTTCGTGTTGTGTATAGGCGACGATCGATCCGACGAAGATATGTTCGAGGTGATTACGAGTTCTATGGCTTCTGAAAAATGCATTGCCCCAAATGCAGAAGTGTTTGCTTGCACAGTGGGAAATAAGCCCAGTAAGGCCAAGTATTATCTTGATGATACAGTTGAGATTGCTAGAATGATGCAGGGGCTCGCTTTCGTGTCCGAAAAATCCGATAACCGCCTCGATTGTTGAACACGGTTGATGGGTTTTCGGAGCAATGTACATGTTTGTTTGTTTGTTTTTTTTTCATACAGTTGTTAAAACTTTATGTCTAGTTGATCTGTACATATTTGTTTGGGGATTTTGGTTGTTTTTTTATTATGGTAGAGTTTATCAGTTTCAATGAAATGCACGAAATCCTCCATTGGTAAATTCTTCCAATCGACTTTGGTATCAGCATAAATTTAGAAATAAGGTATAATAGGTATAATAATCAATTAGATCGGCACAAATTCCTACAGGATTTTGTAAACCCTAAATTATCAAATCGAAGCTTATTGAAATGAAGGAAAGCTTGTTGGATTGACTTAACTGAGGGGGTGAATGTAAATCTAACCGTATTCATGATTTTTTTTTCTTCTTCTTCATTGAGTTGTGAGAAATTGAGCAAAAGTGAAACGAACTACTGGCATTTCAGTTGCAGATTAATCGGATTGCGCTACCATTAAGATGAAGAAATGGATGCAATGAAATCGGTAATTTGTTGAAACTGAATCAGTTGACAGTTTGTAACTTGAGGCGTAAGTTGCTCTGACTGGTTGCATAATGTGTGGTGAAACACCCGAGTTACAATTTCCGATAATATCGTTAAAGATAAGGCTAACGGAATTTGGTCCCAGAAAATTTTTATGAATTTAGTGGTGATTTTTATCATTAACACATACAAAAGATATCATTCCAAATTTCTCACCACAACCTTAAAGTATTTGAAAACACTACATGATCTTAACACCCTACTATGTTCAAAACGACGACGTGCATTTGAAGTTCGTGTTACGACTTCTAAAACAAGATCATTAACAAAACAAGGTCAAGCATTCGGTTCTTGTTCAACTCCGGGGAATCCAGCTATATCTTGCTTTTACCTGCATTTTTCCATTAACCCGTTAGTCTAATATACGTTAGGATCGATAATTATGCGTTAGAATACAAGAGAAAGGCCAAAATATCACTTTTTGGCCTGAGGCCAGCGTAAGCTACGGTGGCCACCGTAGCTTACGGTGGCTCCTGGTGTCTTACGCTGGCCAAAATCTGGCCTACGGTGGGAATTTTATGCTGAAGCCAGAGTAAGCTACGGTGGCCAGAGTAAGCTACGGTGGCTTCAGCATAATCCTCTCTTTTTGCTACTAGATTTCCCAAATTTCATTTGGGGTCTTTTCTTTTCATGATCCCAACTTCCCAAACAACTTGTATACCTATCTTTAAGCAAATTCACCATACCTAGATTTATGTGGCTCTAACGAGCAAGTTACTTACCGGGTTAGTTTTGTATTTTCGACCCGTTTGACCCGTTGGCTTTACCCAATAGTTTTACTTGCCCATCGTTATCCCAATGCATTCAACCTGGGCTATCACACACTTTTGCATACACATTCCTACTACTAACTATGAGCATTGTATGGGTTGTGGAAATCTCCAAGTAGTGGTCAATGGCGTCTTACCGTTCACGAATGTAACCTTTGTATCATTTAGGAACGACACCACTTAACAACTCAACGTGGTTCCCACAACCTCATTCAAGATCAATGCCCAAGACACGTTTTGCAACCTTATGCAAGCCTTTGGCCCACTATGGCTCTTATGAGTCATTTAGAAGGCACAAGTATGCATTTCATTGCCAAGTTTACTATCGAATCATAAGTTCATAAAAATCAATAAGATTTTCAAGGTTATAACATGTAGGAATACGTTACCTCGCGAGCTAGAGCCTCCGCTTCCACCGGTGTTAGTTGGATGTTTGTTTCCTTCCTCTTGCTTGTCTGCGGGTTCACTAATAAAGTTAGGACCTCTTGACAACGCATTGACAATATGTCATCCAACAATATGAGTTTACCATTTTGCACATAATACAATTATCTTATAGGCATTTATTTCGTGTTAAGACATACCAAATCCACATCCTAAGTGCTATACAAGTTTATAACTAAGCAATTAACGCATTTATGTGCAATCAATTTCACTTAGGCATTTCATCGAGCACTTGGTGAGCATAATATCCACATTCATGTAATTCATTCAATTTATATACTCCCACCTACCCATTTACACAATTTAGGTGAAATCATTTCACACCTATCTACATTCATCAAAATCCAACAATAATCATCATGCATACAAGTTTTTTAGGCTAGCATCACAAATTGACTTAACCACTACTTGATTTTCGTCACCCATGGAACCCCCACCTAAAACTTGTGAATTAAACACAATTACTCATACAAATATGATTTTTACACCTTCTATCATCCTCATATAACATTGGGAGGTTCATCAATCACTTGTAGGTTCCAGATTTGTGATGAATCTTAGATTCACCCACATGCAACAAGTTAGAGTTTTACTTACTTGATTTAAGAAGGGCTTTAGATGATGAAAAACACCTCCAATTTCTGATTTGATGCAAGAAAAATCGCAGCTCAAGCCTTGACTGCAGAATTTGGAGTTTAGGGTATGGAAGAAGGGATGGGTCGATCACCAGGGAGAAAATGGCGACCTCCCCCCTTTTCCCAGCTCTTTTATTAATTAGACTTTTGTCTAATTGCAACATTAGTCCCCCAAGTTTGGTCTTTTATAATTAATACTATAAAACAACAATTTTTACACATTAAACCCTAACATTTACACACATATGACATTTTTAACCAAGTTAGGGGTTTTAATATTCCATCTTAAATATTAGCGTGATATTTAAATGAATATTTCCAACAAAAGAAAAACGGGATGTTACAACTCCACCCCCCTTAAAGGGGTTTCGTCCCCGAAACAAGTTACGTACCGAAAAGATGAGGATAGTATTGACGCATTTCTTCCTCGGACTCCCATGTCAAGTCCGAGCCTTTCCTGTGCTCCCATTGAACCATTACTTGGCTCACCTCTTTGTTCCTCAACTTTTTTACCTTGCGATCTCGAATCGCGATCGGCATCTCAACATAATTTAACTTATCATCCACCACTAAATCATCTAGGGGCACGTAAGCGCTCTCATCGGCCAAACACTTTCGTAAGTGGGATACGTGGAAGGTGTTGTGGATTGCACTCAACTCGTCTGGCAGTTGGAGTTGATATGCCGCTTTGCCCACCCGAGCAATTATCCTAAACGGTCCAATGAACCTAGGACTCAATTTACCGCGTTTTCGGAATCGAATGATACCCTTCCACGGGGAAACCTTTAGCATCACAAGATCACCCACTTGGAATTCAATATGTCGTCTTCTTTTGTCGGCATATGATTTTTGTCTATCTTGGGCCGCCTTTAGTCGGGCTCTTATCATATCGATCTTTCCCGAAGTCAACTCGACTACATCCTTACTAGCAAGTTCGCGTTGGCCCACTCCCCCCCAACACACGGGTGTTCTACATTTTCTCCCATAAAGCATTTCGTACGGGGGCATCCCTATGCTAGCATGGTAACTGTTATTATACGAGAATTCAACTAGGGGAAGATGACTATCCCAACTCCCCCCAAAGTCAATCGCACATGCTCTAAGCATGTCCTCGAGAGTTTGGATCGTTCTCTCGCTTTGTCCATCCGTTTGAGGATGGTAGGCCGTGCTTAACAATAATTTCGTTCCCATTTCGGCTTGGAATTCCCGCCAAAACTTGGAGGTAAACCGAGTGTCCCGGTCCGACACAATGGATACTGGTACTCCATGACGCGACACGATCTCGTTAATGTACACGGTAGCCATTCTCTTGGAGGAGTATTTCTCACGGATAGGTATAAAATGGGCGCTTTTGGTTAACCTATCCACTACCACCCAAATAGCATCAAAACCCTTGGCCGTTTTTGGCAACTTGGTCAATAGATCCATCGTGATATGCTCCCATTTCCATACCGGAATTTCCAAAGGTTGCAATTTCCCATACGGCTTTTGGTGTTCGGCCTTAACTTGTAAACATGTCAAGCATTTACTCACATATTTGACTATGTCCCGTTTCATACCTGGCCACCAATAATTTTGCTTCAAATCGTGATACATTTTGGTCGTTCCCGGATGAACGGAATATCTTGTCTTGTGGGCCTCGTCCAACAAGAGCTTTTTCACTTCACAAGTGTTTGGAACCCAAACCCGACCGAATCGGGTTCTAAGTCCACTATCTTCTTCTACCAAGTATTTCACTTGACCCACAATTCTCTCTTTTTTCAAGTTCTCCTCTTTTATAGCTTCAACTTGGGCTTCCTTGATTCTAGAGAGCAGTTCCGAGGTCACGATTAATTTCAACGATTGCACCCGTATCGGAGCATAGTCTCCTTTTCGACTAAGGGCATCGGCTACAACATTCGCCCTCCCCGGATGATAGTGGATTTCACAGTCGTAGTCCGTTAACGTTTCTAGCCACCTCCGTTGCCTCATGTTCAACTCCTTTTGATCAAAGAAGTATTTGAGGCTTTTATGATCCGTATAAATGGTGCACTTCACGCCGTACAGAATATGCCGCCATTCTTTCAAGGCGAATACCACCGCAGCTAGTTCCAAATCATGCGTCGGGTAGTTCATTTCATGTTTCTTTAGCAGCCTAGAAGCGTATGCGATCACCTTGCCTCGTTGCATTAAGACACACCCGAGACCTCTTAGCGACGCATCCGAGTAGACCACCAAATCATCCGTGCCCTCCGGGAGGGTTAAGACCGGCGCTTGGGTTAACTTTTGCTTAAGGCTTTGGAACGCCTCCTCTTGCTCGACACCCCACACAAATTTGGTGTCCTTTCGAGTTAACTTAGTCATTGGTAACGCTATCTTTGAGAAGTCCTGAATGAACTTCCGATAATACCCCGCTAGCCCAAGGAAACTCCGGACTTCGGTCGGGTTCCTTGGACGCTCCCACTTCGTCACCGCCTCGATTTTTGATGGGTCCACCATAATACCCTCGGCACCTATCACATGGCCCAAGAATTGTACCTCTTTCAACCAAAATGCACATTTAGAGAATTTTGCAAACAATCTTTCCGCTCTCAATTTCTCTAGTACCTCCCGTAAATGTTCGGCATGTTCTTCCTCGCTACGGGAATAGACTAGTATATCGTCGATGAATACAATTACCGACCTATCCAGCATGGGCCGACATACACGGTTCATGAGATCCATGAAGGCCGCGGGCGCATTCGTCAATCCAAAAGACATCACAAGGAACTCGTAATGCCCATATCTTGTTCTAAAAGCAGTTTTGGGGACGTCTTCTTCTTTGACCTTCAATTGATGATATCCCGACCTCAAATCTATTTTCGAGAACCACCTCGCCCCTTGCAATTGGTCAAACAAGTCGTCAATCCTGGGCAAAGGGTAACGGTTTTTCACCGTGAGTTTATTCAACTCTCGGTAATCTATGCACATCCGCATGCTCCCGTCTTTCTTTTTAACAAATAAGACCGGGGCTCCCCAAGGTGAAATACTTGGGCGAATAAACCCCTTATCCAATAACTCTTGAAGTTGCGTCATCAATTCTTGTAGTTCGGACGGTGCTAAACGGTATGGTGCCTTGGCCACCGGCTTAGCACCCGGTACCAAGTCGATTCGGAATTCCACCTCTCGGTCGGGTGGGATCCCCGGTAGGTCATCCGGGAACACGTCTTTGAATTCCCGCACCACCGGTATCTCTTCTATCAACGGTTCTTGCTTTCTAGCATCAGTGATCATTGCAAAGTATGCCTTGCACCCCTGCAGCATATATTTTCTCGCCTTAAGTAGCGAGCATAGAATCGGGGAACTTTGGTTTTCCCCATAAATGGTGATTTGGCTTCCACTTGGTGAGATGATCTCTATCGCCTTGCGGTCGCATATCACCTTTGCATGGTTACGAGATAACCAATCCATGCCTACCACCACCTTGAACTCCCTCATTGCTATGGGTATGAGGTCGATCGGATAGTCCTCATTGGCAATGGAGAGTTTGCACTCCCGACATACATCATAAACAAAGAAAGATTTTTCATTAGCAATCTCTACCTCTAAGGGTACACGTAATTTTTCAATCTTAAAAGAAGGGGATTTAACAAAATCATAAGCAACAAACGATCTATTAGCACCGGTGTCAAACAATATATGTGCAGGTATTGAGTTAACGCAAAATGTACCTGCCACCACATTCGGGTCAGTTTTCGCCTCTTCGGCCGTCATTTGGAAGGCCCTACCCGTGGCTTTCGGCGCCTCAAACCTTCCTCCAGCTTTCGACCCTTCACTACGAAGTTTTGGGCAGTCGGGTCTCCGATGCCCCGTTTGATAGCAATTGAAACACCTTATGATTTCAGATGGGCAATTGGAGACACCATGGCCCTTCTTGCCGCAATTGAGGCATGGACGATCTTTAAACAAGCATTCTCCCGAATGGCCCTTGTTACAAATCTTACACTTGAAGCTACCCCCTTTAGCCTCCTTTTTCTTAGGTGACTCACCCATTTTCGGTTTCTTCGGAGGGTTAGGATTTCCCCCACTTGTACTCATTCTTTCACGAGCTTCTTGGCGGCTCAGATCAAGTTCTCGCGCACGGGCAGCATTTATCATTTGTTCTACTGTCGTAAACTGGGCAAGGGGTATGAATTCCTTGATCTTCGGCTTCAGCATGCTACGATAAAAGAACATTCTTGCATCTTCTGTGGGCAACACGTCACTACAAAACTTGACCCGATCAAGATAGGCCCCCGTTATGTCATCAACAGTCTGAGTCTCCCCCTGCTCAAGCTTGAGGAACTCATGCTTTATCTCATTAATCTTTGCCGGTGGGCAGTGATGCTCAACAAATAGCTTCTTGAACTCCTCCCAACCTATGGCATTTGCCACGGCCTCTCCCTTTTCTTGGCACTTAGCGTCCCACCAATCCTTAGCTCGGTCCGTAAGTAGACCTGTGGCATATATCACTTGATCCTCAGGTTCACAATGAACTCTTCGGAACACAGCTTCAATATTCATGATCCATCGGTGGCACGCTATCGGATCGACTTCCCCACCATATTGAGGAGGGTGGCAGGAGACAAAGTCCTTAAACGAGCATCTCTTCTTGGACCTTTCCCCCTGATTGAGGAGAGCAGCCTTTAATTCATCAAATTTTTCATCCATAGTTTTGAGCAAGTCCACTTGCATAGTGTGGACATAGTCGGGGAGGGCCGCATTGATCGCAGTCCCCACTTCCTCGGCAATTTGGGCCCTCAGTTCAGCCCTTCTTTGCTCTTCCGCGAGAGCTTCAGCGTTTGGATCAGCCATTTATCTACACATATAGAGATAACAACATGTTAGCTCTGCATTTTCAAGTTCCCTTTGCCTATAGCAAGGTTTATGTGATTAATTGGACAATTTCCAATCAACCTGACAGATTTATACGAGGTCCTTTGCCTTAGCATTAACCCGTTTCTATCCGTCCATAACATCTAACGCGATTTACGGTTCTAGTGTTTAACACTCTTCCGTGCTTTCCACATTTTTAGACAACCATATGAAAACTTCTAGATTTCATAGTGGCTTTCAGTGCACACTTGCTTATGCGTTATCGATTGATCACTATAAAGTACAACAAATTACTTACCCGGATTCCCGATCAACTTGAACCGAACACTTGACTCGTACCTCGAGCACGGGGTTTGAGTTCAAGCACCACACGAGTGCTTAATTCTCTCAAACCACGGCTCTGATACCAACTTGAAACACCCGAGTTACAATTTCCGATAATATCGTTAAAGATAAGGCTAACGGAATTTGGTCCCAGAAAATTTTTATGAATTTAGTGGTGATTTTTATCATTAACACATACAAAAGATATCATTCCAAATTTCTCACCACAACCTTAAAGTATTTGAAAACACTACATGATCTTAACACCCTACTATGTTCAAAACGACGACGTGCATTTGAAGTTCGTGTTACGACTTCTAAAACAAGATCATTAACAAAACAAGGTCAAGCATTCGGTTCTTGTTCAACTCCGGGGAATCCAGCTATATCTTGCTTTTACCTGCATTTTTCCATTAACCCGTTAGTCTAATATACGTTAGGATCGATAATTATGCGTTAGAATACAAGAGAAAGGCCAAAATATCACTTTTTGGCCTGAGGCCAGCGTAAGCTACGGTGGCCACCGTAGCTTACGGTGGCTCCTGGTGTCTTACGCTGGCCAAAATCTGGCCTACGGTGGGAATTTTATGCTGAAGCCAGAGTAAGCTACGGTGGCCAGAGTAAGCTACGGTGGCTTCAGCATAATCCTCTCTTTTTGCTACTAGATTTCCCAAATTTCATTTGGGGTCTTTTCTTTTCATGATCCCAACTTCCCAAACAACTTGTATACCTATCTTTAAGCAAATTCACCATACCTAGATTTATGTGGCTCTAACGAGCAAGTTACTTACCGGGTTAGTTTTGTATTTTCGACCCGTTTGACCCGTTGGCTTTACCCAATAGTTTTACTTGCCCATCGTTATCCCAATGCATTCAACCTGGGCTATCACACACTTTTGCATACACATTCCTACTACTAACTATGAGCATTGTATGGGTTGTGGAAATCTCCAAGTAGTGGTCAATGGCGTCTTACCGTTCACGAATGTAACCTTTGTATCATTTAGGAACGACACCACTTAACAACTCAACGTGGTTCCCACAACCTCATTCAAGATCAATGCCCAAGACACGTTTTGCAACCTTATGCAAGCCTTTGGCCCACTATGGCTCTTATGAGTCATTTAGAAGGCACAAGTATGCATTTCATTGCCAAGTTTACTATCGAATCATAAGTTCATAAAAATCAATAAGATTTTCAAGGTTATAACATGTAGGAATACGTTACCTCGCGAGCTAGAGCCTCCGCTTCCACCGGTGTTAGTTGGATGTTTGTTTCCTTCCTCTTGCTTGTCTGCGGGTTCACTAATAAAGTTAGGACCTCTTGACAACGCATTGACAATATGTCATCCAACAATATGAGTTTACCATTTTGCACATAATACAATTATCTTATAGGCATTTATTTCGTGTTAAGACATACCAAATCCACATCCTAAGTGCTATACAAGTTTATAACTAAGCAATTAACGCATTTATGTGCAATCAATTTCACTTAGGCATTTCATCGAGCACTTGGTGAGCATAATATCCACATTCATGTAATTCATTCAATTTATATACTCCCACCTACCCATTTACACAATTTAGGTGAAATCATTTCACACCTATCTACATTCATCAAAATCCAACAATAATCATCATGCATACAAGTTTTTTTAGGCTAGCATCACAAATTGACTTAACCACTACTTGATTTTCGTCACCCATGGAACCCCCACCTAAAACTTGTGAATTAAACACAATTACTCATACAAATATGATTTTTACACCTTCTATCATCCTCATATAACATTGGGAGGTTCATCAATCACTTGTAGGTTCCAGATTTGTGATGAATCTTAGATTCACCCACATGCAACAAGTTAGAGTTTTACTTACTTGATTTAAGAAGGGCTTTAGATGATGAAAAACACCTCCAATTTCTGATTTGATGCAAGAAAAATCGCAGCTCAAGCCTTGACTGCAGAATTTGGAGTTTAGGGTATGGAAGAAGGGATGGGTCGATCACCAGGGAGAAAATGGCGACCTCCCCCCTTTTCCCAGCTCTTTTATTAATTAGACTTTTGTCTAATTGCAACATTAGTCCCCCAAGTTTGGTCTTTTATAATTAATACTATAAAACAACAATTTTTACACATTAAACCCTAACATTTACACACATATGACATTTTTAACCAAGTTAGGGGTTTTAATATTCCATCTTAAATATTAGCGTGATATTTAAATGAATATTTCCAACAAAAGAAAAACGGGATGTTACATGTGGTGACCCCAATTTGACTTTTGTCTTTTAGGCCTGTGGTATAAACTACGCGTCATATCATGCCCTGTTTCATGCCGCTCGGTAATGGATCTTGAATATTTAACTAAGGGTCCTGAACGACTAGTTTTATAATATTTCCAGTTTTACTTTTCCCTAACTTATAAATAAATATATTTATTTACATTTATGACATGTACTTTTATATTATTTTATATTTTTTAGCTAGCTTATCAGCTAGTTTTTACCAAATGTTATTTTTTATCAGCTAGCTTGTAATTTATCAGCTAACAGCTAGCTTTATCAGCTAGCAGCTAGCTTTTTAGCTAGTGCGCCAAACACAACCTAACTTTAAACTTATTCAAATCTAGTGAGCCAATTTCGAATCGCTCTCTTGTTTGTTAAACGAGCTTGATTTTTAGGGACGTTTGGTTTGTAAAATTCACTAGAATTTGAGTTAAAATTGGATATGGAATTGGAATTTGAACTTTTAAGGAATTGGAATTTCCGAATTTGAATAAATTTGAATTTCAAGGAATTGGAATATGAAGGAATTGAATTTAGAATTGAAGTTTATAAAATAATAAAAAAAGTTTAAAAAATATTAATCTATAAAATAGACTTTTTAAATTAAAAAAAAACTATGGTTGGGCGGAGAGTCGCTTCGGGCCGACAACAGGTCGGGTCGAGCCAGGCGACAGGTCCGGTTCAAGCGACGGCTCTGTTCGGGTCCGGTCAAGTGATTGATCTGGTCAGGTGGTGGGTCCGGTCGATACGGTCTGGTAGGTGTAGTCCAAGGGTGGGATCCGGATGGTCTAGGGGTCGGGTTGGCTCCGTTCGGTCGGGTTCGGTCGGGTACGGTCCAGGAGGGGGGTTCGGTCGGTATGATACGAGGGTCCGATCCGGTCGGGCCGGGGGTTAGTCCGGTCGGTCAAGGGGTTGGGTCCGGTCTGGTTCGAGCGGGAGCCTGGTCGTTCGGACCGGTCGGGGGTCGGTTTGGTTCGGGCGGCAGGTTGGACCGGTTCGGTGCGATAGCATTCATTGGTGTGGAAGGAAATATGAAATTCTTTATTGTTAAGAAGGATGTGAAATCCATTAAATGAATGAATATGATGGAATTTCAATTCCAATTCATTTGAATTCTACAAACTAAAGAAATTATAAAACGGAATTCAAATTCAAACTCTCATTTCAACGAAATCCCATAAATTACTGCAAAGAAACGGGCCCTAATAAGTCTTAACGAGCTAATTTAAAAAAAAGTGGAGAAGTTGCTCGGCTCGTTAAGGAGCGTATATTTCTTTTTAGATGGGTTTTCACTATGCCAATATGTTTGAGTTGGTATGCTCTCTTGAGACGGGTGAATTATTAAAATTACATGCTTAAAAGTTTATGGAGGGGCATGAGTACTAGTAATGGACCATGAGTACAAGTAATGATAATAACAATCAGGATCTAAGTTTAGACGTGAAATATTATAAAACTACATTGATTTAATTAATTTACATCAAAACTACATCATTCTAATGTTTTACTCAATGTGGTTTCAAGGAAAATCGACGAAATGACGTAGTTTTAATGTAAATAATAATTAATTAAAATGATATAGATTTATAAGGTTTCGCGTTTAAACTTAGGTGCATGATAACAGCCATATTCACTTCCCCCTAGGCCCCTAGTAATATAAGACCACAAGCAAAACATATAGCAGAGAAAAAAAAAGGAAAGAGGGAAAAAGAGGTCTCTTTTTCACTATTTATTTACACTCTAAAGAAACTTATATGCCAAAACTGAAGACATAAAACTAGATATGTTGTTTGTTTTTATGCCTCCAAAAAAAGGTTATGTTGTTCCTATCCTAAAAATATGTTAAGTTTCCAAACATGGCGGAACTCGAGACCATTAGTTCAGGAATACGAAAGAAACCAATGAACGAGTCAAAGAAAAATCCTAAAGCTTGTTATGTAAGAGAAAAGAAAATACTTCATCAAAAGGGAAAGCTCCAAGTGTTTAACCCAAAGTTCAAGTTTTGATACCAGGCGGTTACAACTATCAAATCAGCCTACATCGATGTGCATATATAAACATACTCATACGCCTTTTGGTGGATTGTATTGCACCCGCTCTTCCTTGCAAAGAGACTGCACAAAAAAGCAAACGATTATATACCAGCCCAGGTGCCAATTTCGAGCCATGTTTGGCTTACTTTAAAAGAAATCTCTTATGGGTTAAATCATAAATGGGTTTAAAAGATAAAACCAAAACAGAAATGGGTCAAGTAGGTTGAGCAGAAAAACAGGTTGAAAGCCTATCCGAAATGTATTTTCAAATGTATAGCCCAATAGTTTTTTATACTATATTACGTAAAAAAAAAAATTGATTGTGGGTTGGTTAGACACTACATACCCATTTTGCACCCCTAAATTATCCAGCATACATAAGTTTTCTTCTCATACTTGTATCTTTTGAAAAGACGAAAATAAAGATAGTTCAGACTGTTCACAAACCTGCAGATCCTCCGATAGTGCTTCTGAGACAGCCAGTGTGTAGCAACCAGGAACAAATTTGCCTGCAAAGTGTTTCCAAAAACCAGATGTCCCAAATCAGAAAACTTCAGGTCTCAAAAATAAGTACAGAATGGCAAACTAAGTTCAAGGCTTTTTGATCAAAGGACAAAATAGTTGACAACTTTATAAATGAAAGCTGTTAACTCCAGAACATTTCATTCTAATTTGGGCCAAGATTTGTCATGTGTTTTCATGTGTAACCAAATATTTAGTGTATGGCTGCAATAATGGTCAAGTAAAACATGAAACTAAACTGGAACAGTCACAATATTAATTGATCTAGAAATAGAATATAGCCATGTGCATCATTAGCATTTAGCAGGGATAAATAGTTTCCAAAAAAAATTCTTCGAACTTTCAGTTTATTGAAGGTACCTTCATAATTCCCGCTACAAGATAAAATCAATCAGACACAAAACTACAAAAGGTCTCAAACGACGAATTTATAGCATATTCAACATGATGTAATGACTTCTCCAATATCCCATGATGTAAACTTCTTTCTCTCTTCCATTATTTGTACATTGTAATTCACACACACAAACTAGACATCATATGTGTATATATTAAATATACCTTTCAAGTTATTAGTAAATCTCCTTTAAGCTAACCGTGAAAACCCCTTATTCACGGGGTTAAAGGAAGAAAACCAATGGAAGCAACCTGAGACCTCTACTAGACAACTCAAGCGCTTATCAGTTATCACTGCACTGCCCCGCCTCCTTAAAGGTGAAGTTATTAACAAATTAACTTATGTAAATATTAAATTTTATATATACATATATAACTATGGCTTCGGGCAGGAGTACATGCTAAAGAAGCAGAGTAAACCAAGAAACATATTTTGATAAAAACTAAGTTAAACAAAATATCATTGTGTTTCCAAAAAACAAAAGAAGGTAAATGTAGAGGCAGTGAAAGAGAGATATTAGAATTCAGTTTTAAACCAAATTAAAGAATTCATTGAAGTCAGAATGGCATTGGAGTAAACTTTATCAAAGTTAGAATGGAATATCAGAATCGCAGCCGGTGAGGAAATAAAACTGAAATAACACTTGTGATCACATTGAAAAGAAGCTTAATTTTGTTCTACAATTCCCTATGAGATAGAACATGTAAAATCTTCTTCTATGGTTGTTGTTAAAAACACAAAAATGAATTAGGCAAATATGCATACCATTTCGAAGCCACCCAGCAGCCAGAGTGCGGGCAGGATCCATTACTGAGATGATCCTACAGCAAAAGCAGACATTTAGTAAGATCTAAACCACAAAGCTAACTTCACAAATTGATATAATGATCTATAAAAAAAATAAAAAATAAATTAAAAAAAAAAAACAATAACCTAATAACCTAATCATATTCTTCTCATAAAAAACTGTTAAATCATTAATCGTTACCCGGTGAAATTAGAAGTGGTGCAATCGGAAAGACGTCCAGGTTCTTCATCCATTTTTAAAAAGGGGCAATTCTCACATCCTGCTTCTCGAAACTGCAAATCAAAACAACCAGATAACCAGCAAACAATCAAATTCAAACACAGATATCAGTATCACAAGGCTAAAATCGCAGCACAGATTAGGTTAAACGAAGAAAAAACCGACAAACGGTGCTACAAAACCCTAGTTCGCATTTTACGGCTAGTAGATCGATGAAATTAGGGCGGAATGTTGTGAACCTGATCGGAAGTTTTGACGAGGCGGCAACGAAGACATGCTCGGAGCTCATGGCCAAAACTCGTCGGAATTTGCGCGGCGTTTGTCATCGATTATCCCTCTCTTTCTCGAAACTTCGAAACTTTACGTTGAAAAACCTCGCCGGATTGTTTTCAGACGCTCAAATTCACTTTTTGCAAAGTAGTCCCGATAGTATGGGCTAATGGTAGAAAATAACCCTGTATTATGAAATATTGCAAGTAGGCTTTCATTTCAACTTTCAAGAGTAAACTACGGTTTATGTCCTTGAAGTTTGGGTGAAAATCAGGTTGCGTTCAAAATTCAAAATTTTTGTATTTCGCATAGAAAAGTTTTTTTCAAAGTTATCAATTTATGTCCCTGGTATGTGGTATCGGAGCTACATACTCATCAAATTGTAGTAGAAAAGGTTATCGTTGGACATCATTCCTGTAAAGTAACTGTTTGTTTCACCTCGCTTCGATGGCTGCTCAAAATTTGGAAGATGGAGATCTCTGTTTTTTTGAAGTTAATCTCCAATGTAGTAAAGATTTCACAATTTTCCTCTATTAAGATAATTTTAACTTAATAAGAGGCTTAAGAATTCTTTGATGATTTTGATTTCAATTTACACTGTTACAAGGACTTTCATGAAATTGATTTTGATTATGACGATGATCGGGAATGGTTGTTATATGAAAATCTCGATTTAGGGAGGGGTGTTGAGGTGAAAGTTCAGGTGCGTGTGAAGTGGAGGTAGACGTGAAGGTAATGTTAGGGTAATGTGATGTTGATTTGTGTACTTTTAGGTGTACATATAGATTATAGATTATGCTAATTTATATGATTTAGGACAAACATGTAAGTTGTTAGAATAGAATGTTTTGCTACATTGAATGAACTTGCATATATGGGTTCTAAATACAATCAAGTTTGTATTTTGATATGAATTCAAGTTTGTATTATAATTGAGGAACTTTGATTGTTTATCTTGAGTTAACAAGTAATTGTGTTGGTATTTTAGTGTAAAATATATTGTTTTTAATATGCAAATATGAGTTGACGCATATATGCATATTAACAAGACTAACGGGGGTTCGAGAGCAGCGCCTTCGAAAGAAGTGGGGTCCAAGGGACAGAGCCCCTGGCTGGGTAATTTTCTATAAAATTAAATGACTAAAACCAAATAAAATTCAAATAACTGCAAGGCAGTTTTATGGGCAAAAACCATTTTACGGATAAGAAGGAATTCGAATTTCCTTCTTCGACACTCTGATCAAAAACTTGATCACGAATTCTCTCTGCAAACACACACATACAACAATCTTATATATGATTTTATCCGATCGTTATTTGGTATACACTCCATTTAATCGATCTGAAAGCGTTTCTTCGTGAATTCAGATTGCTATCGGTCAACACTTTAAACAACAAATTGGTCATGCATTCATCTTGCATTTATGATTCTTAATTTGATCGTAATGTATTCATCTTGACATAATTTAGGGAACATGTAACATCCATATCGGGTTTATGATGTTTACTAACATCTCGAATTTAGGTCTCAAAAAATTTCATCTACTTCTTTTTTTGAACGGCGATTTCATTAAACAAACCCGATAACTAGCAAGAAGCTAGGATCGAGACAAACACAAACGGGACTTACATGATCAGAAAATAAAGTTATACTAATCGCTCCAAACCACCTTAATCTTTCTACTTCTATTAGAGACCCAAAGAAAGCTCAATGTTTTAATGTCAAGGAAGAGTTGATGAACATTAGTCCGTTTTTTATTGAAAACGACATCCTTCCTAGCACGACATATCACCTAACACGCCGTGTGAATAATCGCTTGAACCACCATAGCTTTGTTTTTCTCCAATCGCAGATTCACGTGCATTTGAGTAAGATCCTCCACTGAGAAACAAAAAATTTGCGGAATTTTGCACCAATTCGAGACCTTGAACCATATCTCCGAAGCAAGTCACCCAGTAAACAAACGTTCAACAGTTTCGTCTGCTCCAGAACATAGCGGGCATAATATGGAGCGGACCAGGATGTTACACCTTAGAAGACCATCGAGGGTTGCTAGTCTACCAAAATGGGCCCTCCACATCCACATGACAAGGTTAACTTTGGATGGGATAATTTTTTGCCATGCCTTAATTTATGTAATTATGTAGAGCAGGAGCCTCCAAACTAGATAAACAACACCGCATTGATCTGGTCGAAAATGTACCAGAAGGTTCAAGAATCCATTTCCAGCCATTGTTACATGGAACCAAGAGTTCTTTAAGACTCACGTTAATTTTGTTGAGGCAATTTTCGATTTCCAATTTTTACATGTCCTTAACTTATAAATAATTTATTTATATCCATGTACTTTTATGTTATTTTATATTTTTCAGCTAGTTTTTACCAAACGTTATTTTTATCAACTAGCTTATAATTTATCAGCTAACAGCTAGCTTTTCAGTTTGTGCACCAAATTTAGCTCAAATCCCCAATTTGACTTTTGTCTTTTAGGCCCTGTGGTATAAACAACGCACCATATCGATGCACTCTTTCAACCCCCGTTAGTAACTTGAATATTTAAAAATAAGGGACCCAAAATTATTAGAAATTTAAATGAAGAGACTACGAGGTAAAATTTAACACTACTAACTAAAAAATAAATTAAAAACACACACACACACACAAAAAGACGACACCACTCTTTGGCCATTAAAATAGTAGGCAACCAAAAGTCTGTGTTTGCTTACAAAGTGAAACACTGACTCAGTGAGTGAAAAAAATGGCTTATTGGGTCAACCATATATGATTCTGTTAGCCACTAAGGGTAGGGGTATGCATGGCTAAGGCACGCCAACAGGAGAGAGAAAAAATACGTAGAATTGATGTTTTGGTTATGGGTATGCATGCCTAATGATGTTTAAGGCAATGTGAAGTGAGTACCACCATCAAACACACACAAATCTCTCGGCAAGCTTCGGCAAAGATATGCCGAAAACTGGGTCCCCACATGCCGATGCCGCTAATGCCGATAAACTCGGTATACATGCCGAGTTCGACATCCTCCATGCCGTATACATGCCGATGGGATTAGGCATGTATACCACCTACCCTAATTTTTACACTATCAAACATTACTAGGTCAGTAGTCAAGTCAACTCTGACTCAACCCAGTAAGGAATTATCAAACAACCCTTAATAAAAAATGTTAGGTTTATATTTTATATTTTAGAGATTTTAATCAAAATGGTTCTAAGGAAAATCAATCGAAATGACGTTTTCATCATATAAGTTAATTAGAACGACATAATTTTATAATGTTTCGCGTCTAAATTTAGATGCATAAATTTAGGTGCATGATAACACTATGTTCACTTTCCCCTAATAGAGGTCACACTCTTCTACACCAGTACACCATTTACACTCTAAAGAAACTTATATGCCAAAACTTTAGTCATAGAACTCTTTAAAAACGATTAATTTATAAAATTCTGTCTCTAACATGGTGGAACTTGAAACCATTAGTTCAGGAATATGAAAGAAACCAATAAACTGAGTCAAAGAAAAATCCTAAAGCTTGTTATGTAAGAGAAAAGGAAATACTTCATCAAAAAGGAAAGTTCCAAGTGCTCAACCCAAAGTTGAAGTTTTGATACCAGGTGGTTACAACTATCAAATCAGCTTTTCCATCGACTTGCATATATAAACATACTCATACATAAACATACTCATACGCGTTTTGGTGGATTGTATTGCACCCGCTCTTCCTCGCAAAGAGACTGCACGAAAAAGCAAACAATTATACACCAGCCCAGGTGCCAATTTCGAGCCGTGTTTGGCTTACATTAAAAGAAATCTCTAATGGGTTAAATGGGTTCGAAAGATATCACCAAAAACAGAAATGGGTCAAACAGGTTGAGTAGACAAACGGATTGAAAGCCTATCCAAAATGTATTTTCAAATGTATAACCAAATAATTTTTTATATATGTTACTTTAAACAAAATGATTGGTGGTTGGTCCGACACGACATACCCGTTTTGCACACCTATATTATCCAACATACATAAGTTTTCTTCTCATACTTGTATCTTTTGAAAAGACAAAAACAAAGATAGTTTAGACTGTTCACAAACCTGCAGATCCTCCGATAGTGCTTCTGAGACGGCCAGTGTGTAGCAACCAGGAACAAACTTGCCTGCAAAATGTTTCCAAAAACCAGATATCCCAAATCAAAAACTTCAGGTCTCAAGAATAAGTATTGAATGGCACACTATGTTAGAGACTTGTTGATTAAGGGACAAAATAGTTCACAACTTTATGAATGAAAGCTGTTAACTCCAAAACATTTCCAGTTGCATGACTATAGCTGCAATATAAGATTCATCTATCCACATGAAAAAGAGTAACATTTGATATTTAACTAGCAATAGTTTCTAATTTGGGCCAAGATTTGTCATGTATTTTCATGTATAACCAGATATTTAGCGTATGGCTGCAATAATGGTCAAGTAAAACATTAAACTTAACTGGGACAGTCACAATATTAATGATCTAGATTATAGCCATGTGCATCATTAGCAGGGATAAATAGTTTCCGAAAGAAGTTCATTAAACTTGCAGTTTACTGAAGGTACATTCATAATTCCCGCTACAAGATATATTCAATCAGACACAAAAGGTCTCAAATGACAAATATATAGCATATTCAATATGTGTGATGTTATGCCTGATTTAATGTATATTGCCATATTCATGGTTTAAAAAAACGTTCGAGGCGTACGCCTTGAGGCGCGCCTCGAGGCGAGGCGGTCAGATAACGTGTATGAGGCGGCGCCTCATATGGTGCGATTGGTACCTACGCCTCTGTTGATCGAGGCGGTAAAAAACCTGTGAGGCGTGATGCTGTAGTGAGGCATACGCCTCATTCATCTGGGCTGACATAAGCTTTAGTTGGTTGTTTATGGCCAAGTAAAAGCCTAATAGGTTAAAAATAGAACCCGATAGGTCATATTTTGTTGTTCAAAAGAAAAAAAAAGGTCGAAATAACGTGTTTTATGCAGTTTGAAATTGATCACTCTTTGATGTTATAGACTTATGGTGTGAATTTTAAACATTTCATTTCTTTTTGATGCATTAGACTTTATTTCTTTTCAATAACTATTGATTTGATGATGATATTAGTCGGAAATTAGTTGTTTAATGCTTACTATTTTTGTTTTTATAAGATATATAATTTTTTATATATATTTTTCGATTCCGCCTCGGGTTTACGCCTCGATTCGCCTTGAGGCTTACGCCTCGTGAGGCAAAGGGAAAACGCCTCGAGGCTCGTTTACGTTTTTTTAAACTTTGGCCATATTGTTTGTCAAAAGAATAGATCATATGGAAAACGCAAAGGTTGTATAACCAGGTCATATGAACAAATAACTTAGTTAAAACTTAATATATGACACAAGCATGGTAACAACACAAAATAGGCATCACCCTTGAGCCCCATGAGCTACCGAAGCAGAAAAGTAAGAGAAATTACCAAACATTTGGTTGGGGCATTATTATTAGAGGGTAACGAATAGCAATAGTAATCATTATAGTGCGTTGGTCAGCTAAGTTAGAATACATAATTTCCCACTAGTGCGTTACTGGTTGATACCACATTACTAACTTAATTGGGGATCAGAAGTGAGTAATGATGTAAACTTCTTTCCCTCTTCCTTAAAGTTGAAGTTATTAGCAATTTAATTTATGTAAACATGTAAATTCTATATACATATATAACTATGGCTTCCAGCACGAGTACATGCTAAAGAAGCAGAGTAGACCAAGAAACATATTTTGATAAAAACTAAGTTAAACAAAATATCATTGTGTTTCCAAAAACAAAAGAAGGTAAATGCAGAGGCGGTGAAAGAGAGATATTAGAGCTCAGTTTGAAACCAAATTTAAGATATCATTGAAGCCAGAATGAGTCGAATGACATTGGAAGGTAGCATTGGAGTAAAGTTTATCAAAGTTAGAATGGAAGATCAAAATCGCAGCCAGTGAGGAAAAAAAAAACTTAAAAAACAGCTGTGATTACATTGAAAAGAAGCTTAATTTTGGATATAAATTTACAATCTTGGGTATAATTCTGTATGACATAGAAACAAAAAAATGAAGTCTACAAATCAGAAATCATGGATTAGGCAATAGGCATACCAATTCGAAGCCACCTAGCAGCCCAACTGCGGGCAGGATCCATTACTGAGATGATCCTACAGCAAAAGCAGACATTTAGTAAGATCCAAACCACAAAGCTAACTTCACAAATTGATATAATGATAGAAAAAAAAGTTAAAAAAAAACAGTAACCATTACACTGCAGCAAACAAAATAATCATATTCTTCTCATAAAAACTGTTCAATCATTAATTGTTACCCGGTGAAATTAGGAGTGGTGCAATCGGGAACACGTTCAGAATCTTCATCCATCTTAAAAAAGGGGCAATTCTCACATCCTGATTCTCGAAACTGCAAATCAAAACAACCAAACAAACCAGATAACCACCAAATAATCAAATTCAAACACAGATATCAGTATCACAAGGCTAGAATCGCAACACATATTAGGTTAAACGAAGAAAAAACCGACTAACAGTAATACAAAACCCTAGTTCGAATTTTAGGGCTAGTAGATCGATGAAATTAGGGGGGAATGTTGCGAACCTGGTCGTAGGTTTTGACGAGGCGGCAACGAAGACATGCTCGAAGCTCATGGCCGAAACTCGTCGGAATTTGGGCGGCGTTCGCCATCGATTACACCTTCTTTCTCCTGCTCTTTCTCGAAACTTCATGTTCGAAAAGACCTCGCCGGATTTATTTCGGAAGCTCAATTTCACTTTTTGCAATCTAGTCCCGGGAGTATGGGTTAATGACCGAAGATAACCCTGTATTATGAAATATTGCAAGTAGGCTTTAATTTCGAGAGTAAACTACGGTTTACGTCCATGAGGTTTTGGTCAAGGGCGAAGGTTAGTTAGGACCCGGGGGGGGGGGGGGGGGGGCGACCGCCCCCCCGGTTTTTTTCGACCGTAGTGCTAATTTTTGCGATTTTTGAATTTTTTTTATATTTATTAAGAACCGCCCCCCCCGGGGATTAGGATCCATGACTCTTCGCCCCCTCAAACTTTTCGCCCAAGCTTCGCTAGTGGTTTTGGTCAAAAGTCAGGTTAGGTTACATCCAAAATTTAAACTTTCACACTTTGCGTACGGAAGTTTTTTTAAGTTATCATTTTATGTCCATCGTCCTGCGAATCAACGGTTTGTTACACCTCACTTCGATGACTACTCAAAACTTGGAAGACAAAGATCTCTATTTTTATTACAGTTAATCTCCAATGTAGTAATGATTTCACAATTTCTCTCTATTAAGTTAATTTTAACTTAATGGAAGCTTAAGAATTCTTTGATGGTTTTTATTTCAATTTACATTGTTACAAGGACTTTCATGAAATTGGTTTTGATTCTGACGATGATCGGGAATGGTTGTTTTATGGCAATCTCGATTTAGGGGAGGGTGTTGAGGTGAACGTGGACGTGAAAGTTGAGGTGCCTATGAAGATAATGTGATGTTGATTGTGTACTTTTGGGTGTACATATAGATTATGCTAAAACAAATGATTTAGAACGGACATGCAAGTTGTTAGAATGCACTTTTTTGCTACATTGAGAGCATGTTTGGGATTGCTTATAAAAACTGCTTATCAACTTATTGACTTTTCAAAAAGTTAATAAGTTGTTTTTAATGTTTGGTAAACCTATAAGCACTTTTGGATTTTAGCTTTTCCTATAAGCTAATAAGTCAATTTTTATAAGTCAGGATTTCCTTGCTTTTCAAAACTGCTTATGACTTATTGAGTGTTCAATTACCATAATACCCCTCATTTAACTTTATACCCACCTAACCTTATACCCACTTAACCCCATTTTAGTAATTTTACATATAAAAGCTAAAACAAACACTTTTTAAAAACAACTTATTAACTTCTCCCACCACAAAAGCTAATCCAAACACCTTTTTAAAAACTCATTTTCAAAAAGTAATAAGCCAATAAGCACTTTTAACAAAAAAGCACTTATTCATCAAAATAAGCAATCCCAAACAAGCCCTGAATGAACATGCATATATGGGTTGGGAAGAGAATCAAGTTTGTATTTTGATATAAAATCAAGTTTATTGATTGCCATCTTGAGTTACCAAGTAGTTCATATCAGGACATTGGTCATGCATTAATAATGCATTTATGATTCTTAATTTGATTGCAATGCATTCATTCTGAGATATTTTAGGGAACAAAACTGTTGGACTAACTTTACATTTTGAAATGATTATGATGCATTCATCTTGACATGGGTCTAGGAAACTTTGATGATCATCTTGAGTTAACAAGTACATTTATCTTAATTTGAGTGTAGGGAACAAAACTGTTGGACCAAACCATACTTGGGGTTCATAACTGATGCAAACCTTTTGGGGGTTCATAATGGTATTTCCAAACTAGCCATATCAATGGATTTTTAACCCTTTTTCCAAACAAAATGGCAAAACAAAGTAATTTTTTCTCAATTCCTAAACCTCCTCTAGTTATTGAACCAGAAAACCAACTGGTGTGGAAGCAGAAAACCCTTCGGTGATTGAGCTAACCCATACGAAGATTACGAGCTACACGTTTTAAAGGAAATTATGAGATTCCTTTTAACCCATTTTACGGGTTCGATGACTCGTATGGAGATGAGTACAAAACTGACTCAGACAAGTCTGATGACCTTTGTCATTGGAAATAACTAGTAGCTTTAGTGTTAACTAGTTAAAAAATGCTATGCAATTTCTGTTGGAATTTGTGAGAAAAACTAGTGGAAAATGGGTATTTTCACTAAGTGTGAAAATGAGTTTTTCATCAACTTTGGACTAAAATATAAATACAAATAACATAGGTTTTTGCCTCTGTATTTTATGGGTTTGTGTAGTACGTTGTAAGGGCTTTCCAACGCATCAAACCACATCCAAAACGGAGCTTGTACGAATGAGATATCGAAGCTCAAAGTTGAGGTCTCGCAACATGTGAAGCTGCGAAAATTAGAGAGGAAAAAGCTAAGTATAGCATTCTAACTCATCCCACATTGGTTGGGGATTGAAACCAAAAGTGGTTTATAAGGTGGGAACCTTACTAACTATTGTTTTCATTAGTAGGACACATCCCTTGGACCCTAACTCGCATGCGCGTGTGGCACTGTGGCGTATGGGCGTAATGTGGCCGCTTGAGAGCCGCCTTATTGTTTTTGGGTTCAACCGGAATTTGTTCCGGTTGAAGTCCAAGCGGACCTGTGTGGTTAGGGCGAAATGTGAGTTGAACCGGAAAAACTGGTTCAAGCGTAACAGTGCGTGAGTTCAGCAAGACCAGTTCTTCCGGAAAACAACTGTTCCGCGAAGTTTCTTCCGGAATGACAGCTGTAAACGCGTTTTGAGCTAATTAAGGTAATTTCGCGTTAATTAGAAATCAATTTTCATTATAGACGTTTAATGCAAAGTTTGACTACGACTTAATTTTGATTGCTCAACAAATTTCCCACCACTATAAATACAGCCTCATTAGTTGAGGCTAAACACACGAGAATTCTTTCTCCCTGCCTCTCCTCACACTTTCTCTCATGTTCTTCATCGTTCTTGATTTTCTTCAAGCTTCGAATGTATTTTAAAGCTTAGCGTTATCCCGGCCATACAATACGGTTTAGGCGATTGTACCCTGAGAAACAAAACGGATCTTCGGTAGACCCGGGATTTCTTTTAAGGGACCCGGGTTTTGACCCGGATCCTTCGCCAAATGATTTCACAATCCTTTCTTTGTTTTTTCCAAACTACTTCAATCGGCTTTCTTAAACAATTTTCTAAAACTTTCTGTCACCTTTTTCCTTTATTCAAAACTTTATTATTTTCATTATAAATTTTGTCAAGTTCTGTATTTACTTCATTTGTATTGTAATTTTAATTTATTTCATTTACTTGTAATCTTTTATTCATTTCTTTGTATTGTATTTCATTTGCTTGTAATACTCTATTATTTCCTTGTAATTGTTGATAGGAGTAGATCAATTTTATCTCAAGTGTATTGTAATAGAATATGTTTATTTCTTTTGTTGTAATCGTACTAAAGAAAAGTATTTATTTTATTTAAATTTATGAACGATTTTCCTACAATTTCATTTGTAAGTGTTGGTTTATAGCAAGTTATGTTGGCTAAAAAGCTACGCAATTGTGGGTTTTTAAATGCTATGCAATTTGGGTTATGTAAAAGTTGATTAACTCGTAGCCTCGTAGGTTTATATTTGGGTTATGCAAAGTAGTGATGGTGGATGGTAATTAGTGGTACGTAGTCGGAGTTGGGTTGGTAGTTGAGTGGATGGGATATTCTAAACCGATAACTTTGACACACTTCTGTATGTGAAGTGCGAAACTTTTGAATTTTGAATACAACCTGAATTTTTACCCAAATCTCGCAGATGTAAATGTAGTTTACTCTAATTTGGGTGTTCTTTTCTTTTAATCCGGTACAGAAAATCCATAGTTATCAATTTAGAACCCTTAAAATTTATAAAAAGTTATATTTTATGTTCTTTAGATATATAGTTTGAATCATTTCTAACGTTTAGCCGTTCAGAGATTGTGTTGCATTTTAACCTTTTCATAAACGGTAGTTAAATTTTATATTAAATTTTCAAAATTTACCATTTTATCTTATAGTGGTTAGATTTTATATTAATTTTTTGAAGAAATTGGATTTAATTAATCTCAACTTTTGAGGGTTGGCCGATAATAATCTCACTTTTAATAATAACTCCCAGTGGTCCCAACTTTCACCATATTTACTAATAATGATCACGGCGTTAAAAAACTTAACGGTGTTAAGATTTCTTTTCAACCTTAATCTTTAATCAAATATAACTTCTTCAAATCTTGATGAAAATTCAATCCGTAAGTTGCTATGAACTCGTTATGAAAAAACGAATTTATAGCAATAAGAATCATTGAAAACCATCAGAAATTGGTCAATCCACAATTGTTAAAGCTTCATGAAGAAGATGAAGCTGTGAAATTCGAAATCTGATCAAAACTCCATGAAAATCAATTCCGTAACCTGCTGTAGATTCGTGAGAACATGCTAAATCTGCCGGAATCGACCAATAACACAAATACAATGGAATTGATGCTCAATTTTTTTATCTAAAGTCATGAAAAAAACGTAACTTTGATACTCTTGTTCATCATCATAAACTTTTTAAAACCTAAGCAATATGGATCTAGTTTTGTTCGGTTTTTCGTCACGAGTTCATAGCAACTTACGGATTGACTTTTCATCAAGATTTGAAGAAGTCATGGTGGATTAAAGATTGGGGTTGAAAAGAAATGGATAAAACACTTAACGGTGTTAAGTGTTTTAACGACGGGACCATTATTAATAAATATGGTGAACACCCCTGATTGTAATAACTCTTCAGTCATTTGCTCAATGACATCCTTCTGCATCATTGGATACCTGTAAGCTTTCTGATTGATGGTAATGAATTCATCCTTGAGCTGAATCCTAGGAGGCAAAGCATTGGGAATTTGAAAAACATCTTCAAATTCCACTAGGAGAGACTCTACTGCTGCTTTTAAGGGAACAACAGGAACATGAGGTTCATGTTGAAACCTCTCAGTGTTAGGAACTTGTAGACTGAATAATTGTGCTTGTACCAAACACCCTGGCTTGTTTAACATATGATCCATCTTTTCCATAGAACACAACCCCACCTTATTGGACTCAGCCCCTTTAAGCACAAAAGATTGGCCCCCCATTTGAAACTTCATAGTGAGGGACTGAAATTTCCAAACAATATCTTGTAAGGTTTGTAGCCACTGTATGCCCAACACCATATCATACTTTTGAAGTGGAATTAGCAGCACATCTACTTTGAACCATGTGCCCTGCATGACCCATTGGAAATTGGAACATATTTTAACACAAGGCAGTCGACTACCATCTGCAATAGTAACTTTCATTGCAGGAACTTCCTTATAAAGAAAATTGAACTTCAAAGCCAACTTTTCATCCAAGAAGTTATAATTGGACCCTGAGTCCACTAGGATGTGCAGTGGTTTAGAGCCAATCATACCAGTAACTCTCATGGTCGAATATGAATTAACACCAGTAATAGCATGCAGGGAGATTTGAGGATCTATAACCTCCTCAATGTTATCTTCTTCTAACTTCTCTAGTACATCTATCACATACAGTTGCCTTTTCCTGCAGTTATGATCTTGGTGTATTTTTCTGAACACCAAAAACACTCCCATCTAGCCCTCTTCTCATCCATCTCTTTAGTGGGTACTTGTTTCCTAAAATTGCCTTTTTGAAAACTGGCTATAGGAGTGGGAGAAGGCAACAATGGAAGTCTATTGGCATTAAAAGGGGTAACCGGTTTGGTAGTGGAAGAAGTGATATTCTTGTTTGCAGTATTGGAGGAATTGGCTGGGTTCATTTTAGTAGTATTGGGTCCCACTTGTTTCAGGGAAGTATCATGAATTCGTGCTAAAGAATAGACATCTTTGAGGGTTTTTGGTTTCAGCATTCTAATAGGTGCACTAATATCATGATTCAAACCATGCAAGAAAATATTCACAGCATATTGTTCACTAATGGACACCTTATTGAGCAGAGAATCAAAGGAATCACAGTACTCACGAAGAGTACCTGTTTGTGTCAATGATATTAAATCTTCAATGGCCCTATCTTCACAAGAATCTGAAAAGCGATGATAAATTGCTTCCTTGTACTGCCTCCAAGAGAAATCACTGATAGTCTTCTTGCATGTCTTCAAATGAGCTTGATGCCACTACAGAGCTTTTATCTTCCAGATGAATTGCAGCATACTTCACTTTGCAATCTTCAGGGGTATCATCAATAGAAAAGTAATGTTCAACCCTATAAACCC